>OU744336.1:98316321-99516321 GCA_916610165.2 Gymnosoma rotundatum
CTCACCTGATGGGTAATTTTCCATCACTTTTACGTTCATAAACTTGTGAAGTGAGTACATCACGGGCAAATCCAAAGTCTGCAACTTTACACGTGTGGTCATTAGCAATCAAAATATTTCGAGCAGCTAAATCTCGGTGTATTATCTAAAAATGTAAAAATAGATCGATACTTGAGCATAATTTCGACTAGAAGCAAATGAAAGCAAACACTAGTGTTAAGCAATTACAAACTTTTATATCTATTTTGGTAGCTCTCAAATCTCAGTCCATATAGCTTAGATATTCTTAAGGCGACCTGCAAATTGACTTCTCTTTTTTATATACCTAGTTAATTCCATATATGCTGTACAGTTGTTTTTAAATGAATATACATTTCAATTTCAAGGCAGTTAATATTTAATACTTATTCAAGTCTGTTTAAGCCTTGACAGTTAACTTCGTGTGCACGTAAGTATGTTTGTATAAATATGCATACATACTTACGTACACACATGCCTGCAATAAATTCATTAATTGTGACGACAACCTTAAATCGCTGCTCATGCATTTTTATTTTAACTTATATTTTAATGTGAAATTTATAAAACAACAAAAAAAAAACTATTTGTCATTAAATTACAATTTTGTTTTCTTCAAAATTTAATTTTAATAACAACCTTGAACTACCGCTTAATGTTACATGCCGTTCATTGAATTTTATTTTGTATCACATTTTGCTTATATTTTTTACATTGCCTGGGTATCTCATGTTTCTGCTGAAGTTATGGCACACGCGCCGAAAACTTAACCGGCGGTGCATTGAACTGACGCAAAACAAAAGGCTCAGGTAACAACTCACACCAAATGTAATTGCTTACCAAGAAATTCTTTGATATTTGTATTATTACTATTAATATTTAGTATTAATTAGTATTTAGTATTAATCAGCAAAAAAAATAGTATTTAAGACTTTAATGTGATACCAATAAAAGTAGAATTAATAATTCAATCAAAAGAAACGGTTGTTATTTTTTCTCTTCTCCGCTATAACCAAGTTCCAAGTGCTTGCGTTATACCAACTGCTGTCTTGGTGTTACTGCCTTGACACAACCCAATATATCCTGACTAAGTTCAAGTGCTTGAGTCAGATAAATTATTCATTTAAGTGAACTGACCAAGTTGAAGTGCTTGCGGTAGAACACAACGATCAGCAGACGAGCTGAATCAAAACATTCTGGTGACCCCGACGTGATTACGGCAGGGATGGAATCGATGGACAAGTTGACCAATTCCCAACGAGCTACAGGAGAGCTTATAGAGGCTATTATCAGAAACTACAAAAAGGACCCAGCGCCAAGGAAAACTGCAGCTTATTACGAAGAAAGAATCCGAAGATTAGACACAGCTTGGGATGAATTTGAATGCACCGATAACAAAATCCGGTGTCTTGAGGATCCTCCACTGGATCATAAATACTTCACTGACAACTACTACAAGAAGATTGAAGAAATTGTCACGAAATACATGGAAATATTTACATCGGCCATGACTACAGTATCCAACACTGATGAGCCTACCATCGAAAAACCTATAGTGCAAGCAAGGACCTCTCCTGCATCCTCCAATTCCGCAATAAAAAGACAAAGTGTTATGATATCATCATTAAGGCGGCTATTAGCCATAGATCCTACCGAATCTAACATGCAGCTCAAAGAAAAACTGTGGAATGAAATTCAAAATTTAAATTTCTCCATATGGGAAAAAAACCCTGAGCCAATAAAGGAAGGGTATGATATCAACGCCTACAACGATCTGGAAATATCAATCATTGAAAATTTCAAGTTGTCCACTCGCCCACAGGAGCAAGCGGTTCAATCTACATATACCAACATTTTGCCATTGCCCAAGGTCATAATTCCAAGGTTCAACGGAGACTATCTGCAGTGGCAATCCTTTCACGATTTGTTTACACAACTGGTTGACAACCAGCAAATCCCGACGGTACAGAAAATGTGGTACCTGAAGTCAAATTTAGGGGGTGAAGCTGAGAAATTAATAAGTCATCTCACAGCCACAGTCGATAACTACGATACCGCCTGGAATCTACTACAAGACCGATACAACAATCAACGAGTTCTGGTCACTACTATTGTACAGCAACTATTGGATCAACCCAATGTGGGACCATCAGCAGCTTCGATTAAACAACTCCATGATACAACTCAAGAATCTATACATGTATTAAACAATATCGGGATTGTAACCTCATCTTGGGACCCCATGCTTCTTCACGTATTGGTGAAAAAGCTAGACCGAAGCACTCATATTTTATACGAAAGGTCTATCACCAATCCAAAGGTGGTGCAAACAATCAAAGGTCTACTCACATTTCTAGAAGGTCGCTTTAAATCCATGGAAGCAATGATTCATAAAGAAAGGCCATCAAAAGTATACGTTTCCACCACTGCAACCAATCAAACAGAGTTCTCTTGTACACTTTGCAAAAACGGTTATCATCAACTGTATCGGTGCCCAAAATTCCAAAAGCTATCACCACCAAATCGCCTACAGTACGTTCGGAAACATAATCTATGCACAAACTGCCTGAGAGCAGGGCACACTGCAAAAACATGTAAATCAGGATCATGCATGAAATACAATAACAAACATAACTCATTGCTTCACCTGGAGACTGGCAATCAGCCACCGAAGCAAAAATCAAACACTAACAAGGCACATCAACCAAAATCGTCAAAAGTAGACGAAGCCCCTGTCAGTAAAAGGACAAGTAGCCCTCCAGAAGCAGCATCACTAGCAACATCGAATATGGAATCACAGAACTCATATGTGCTTCTCAGCACAGCCCTGGTAAAAATCAAAGCAAATGCAACAGAAGTTGAATGCCGTGCTTTAGTAGACTCAGGTTCTCAAGTGAATCTTATAACCGATCGCCTGGTAAAACGACTTAATATTCCAAGGCAGACAACAGCAGTAAACACCAATGGAATCGGAAGCTCCGCTACAAATTCACAACATCGAGTGAATGTTGCTTTGCATTCTCGAATTAGTGGGTTCTCAACTCGTCTTGAGGCACATGTGTTACCTCGCATAATCGCACCACAACCATCCCAATTTATCGAGACTAACAAATGGCCTATCCCAAAAAACATAACGTTAGCTGATCCTACATTTAATCGACCAGATATAATTGACCTATTGCTGGGTGCAGAACATTATCACCAACTACTTTCACTTGGACAAATCACATTGTCACCACTACTGCCTACTTTACAGAACACAACATTAGGCTGGATCGTAGCAGGAAAGATACAGAACGAACCCTCAACAGATGTATCATGTGTAGTATGCACTACAGATGAAGACCTTGGAACATCCATTGCTCGACTGTGGGAATTAGATGAAGTAAAACACGCCACTGTCAATTGCCGAACGACAATGCGAAGAGCATTTCGAACAAAATACTGTAAAGAATCATGAAGATCGTTTCGTGGTAAAACTACCATTTCATCAAAGCCCTGACACTTTAGGCGACTCCCATGGAATCGCACTCAATCGATTTCTTGCACTAGAACGCCGGCTTCAAAAACTCCAGAGCTGAAAGCGAAATATAGCGAATTCATGGACGAATATGAATCATTGGGGCATATGACAAAACTAGATGCAGCTTCCATCAAATCGCAAAACTATATTATCCCACACCGTTGCATTTTGAGACCAGAAAGTTCCACTACTAAACTCAGGGTAGTTTTTGATGCCTCGTCCAAAACGTCTTCCGGGCACTCTCTGAACGATCTTATGTATACAGGACCAACAATTCAGAGCAAGCTATTTTCTATACTCCTGCGTTTTCGAATGCCGCGGTTCGTTTTCACTACGGATATTGAGAAAATGTACAGGCACATTTTGGTTGCTCCCGAGGACCGGCAGTTTCAACTAATAATTTGGCGAAAGGACACCACAAGACCTATTACGTATTACCAACTCAATACCGTTACATATGGCACGCGATCGGCCCCATATCTGGCAACTAAATGCCTACATCAATTGGCAAAAGAGAACGAACTTGAGTACCCTCTGGCTTCGCAATTTATTACTAAAAATTTCTACGTAGATGATGGACTGGGCGGGTCTGACAGCTTAGCAACAGCAATATCCTTGCAAGAACAACTCGTGCGGGTCATGAAAAAGGGTGGTTTCGTCTTGCGCAAGTGGTGTGCAAATCATCCACAACTTCTGCACAACATACCACAAAAGGACTTAGAAGTGAACCTGGACTTCGAGAGCACAAATTCTGACACCATAAAAACTTTAGGGCTTGTGTGGCTTCCCAAAGACGACAAACTGGGTGTGAAGGTCAACACGGACAACAGCAAAAGAATCACTAAGAGAACCATAACATCAGATATAGCCAAACTATTCGACCCATTAGGGATTCTATCTCCCATCATAGTAACAGCCAAACTGTTTATTCAAGAATTACGGGAGCTAAAAATAGACTGGGATCAATCATTGCCTGAGTCACTGCACACCAAATGGGTCAACTTTCGTGCAGACTTGAATATTTTAAAATCATTTAAAATATCACGACACATATTTAAAGGAAGAATTCCAGAGTCACAACAACTACATATTTTTACAGACGCATCCGAAAAGGCTTATGGAGCAGCGGCATACATACGATCTGTTTACAAAGATGGCAGCATCATAGTACACCTACTTTGTGCTAAGTCCCGCGTAGCCCCACCAAAACGCCAAACAATACCACGACTAGAATTATGTGCAGCTACTCTCGGAGCTCAACTCGCCACAAGAGTCAAGTCCGATCTCCAACTTACAAGTCCTGCCTGGTTTTGGACTGATTCAGAAATCGTGCCTCATTGGATAAATTCTTCATTGTCATCGTTTAATACGTTTGTAGCAAATCGAATTTCAATAATTCAAGAAGAAACTCGGCCAGAACAATGGCGGCACGTCAACTCCAAGTGCAACCCAGCAGACATATTGTCTCGCGGAATATCACCAACGGCCCTTAAAGAATGTACGATTTGGTTTTATGGCTCCCTGTTTTTACATGGCATAGAGAAATTGTGGCCATCTAAGTTCACTCCTAGCTGTAGTACTCCAACAAATCTCGAAAGGAAAACAAAACTGCTTGAATCGCGAGCCATTACTACTCCCGAACCTGACTTTATTTATAAAATTAATCATAAAAATTCAGTCCACCGACTGCAGCGGATTGTGGGGTACATTTTGCGATTCATTACTGACACTAGATGTCAAAACCAGCTGCGGCAATCATCAGGACTACTATCTACAGCAGAACTGAACCAAGCACTAATTCCAATAATTGCACAGATGCAATGCTCAGAGTTCGGGGAAGAAGTAAAACAACTCAAAAGGTATAACAAA
The DNA here is from genome assembly GCA_916610165.2 of Gymnosoma rotundatum. NCBI lineage: Eukaryota > Metazoa > Arthropoda > Insecta > Diptera > Tachinidae > Gymnosoma > Gymnosoma rotundatum. The sequence continues at coordinate 98,321,732 of OU744336.1, forward strand.
TTACAAGGCTCTAGCAGCATTCAGAACCTAACGCCCTTTTTGGATGAAAACGGGTTGATTAGAGTTGGCGGTCGACTTGATGCTTCTGCATTGGCATACGATTCCAAACATCAACTCCTCATTCCATACAATGATCCCATTGCAAAACTTATATTTCAAATGATTCATGAAGACTACAAACATTGTGGCATACAGACATTGTTAGGTATTGTCCGCCAACGTTTTTGGCCTATTAAGGGAAAAATTATGGCACGAGCTACGGTTCATCGATGCACAACATGTAGCAGAGCCAAGCCAGAGCTTTTCCAGCAAGTCATGGGAAACTTGCATCCAACACGGGTTACGCCGTCCCGTGCGTTCACCAATGCTGGAGTCAACTACTGTGGCCCCATTACGGTGCACTACAAGATTCGTGGGAAAAGACCACACAAGGCTTACATTGCCGTATTTTGCTGTTTTGCTACAAAAGCAGTGCACTTCGAGCTTGTCAGCAACCTAACTACTGAAGCCTTCATTGGAGCACTTAAACGGAAAAATTATGGCACGAGCTACGGTTCATCGATGCACAACATGTAGCAGAGCCAAGCCAGAGCTTTTCCAGCAAGTCATGGGAAACTTGCCTCCAACACGGGTTACGCCGTCCCGTGCGTTCACCAATGCTGGAGTCTACTACTGTGGCCCCATTACGGTGCACTACAAGATTCGTGGGAAAAGACCACACAAGGCTTACATTGCCGTATTTTGCTGTTTTGCTACAAAAGCAGTGCACTTGGAGCTTGTCAGCAACCTTCTGAAGCCTTCATTGGAGCACTTAAACGTTTCATTGCTCGACGTGGACATTGCCAAAATTTATATTGCGACAACGCAACTAACTTCGTTGGTGCAAAGAATAAATTGCCAGAGCTATCAACCATAATATATTCAGCAGATGCACAAGAGCCATCACGAACGCTTGCATACAATTTAATTTCATCCCACCAAAAGCACCACACTTTGGTGGCCTGTGGGAGGCAGCTGTAAAATCAGCCAAATGCCTGTTGGTCAGAACCTTAGGAAATGCTTCGTTAACGTATGAAGAGCTCGAAACGGTGGTAGTGGAAATTGAAGCCATACTCAATTCTAGGCCCATTTCGCCCTTGTCGAATGACCCAAACGATATAGGAGCTCTAACACCAGGCCATTCTTTAATAGGAGAACCCCTAACTGCTCAGATAGACGCACGAACTCAATCCACAAGCCTTAAACTAGAAACTCGATGGAAGTTAGTTTCTCAGCTCAAGCATGAGTTCTGGAAGAGATGGTCGCGAGACTATCTGAATGAACTGCAATATCGAAACAAGTGGCGAAAATAGTCGAAAAACCTTCAACCCGGAACGATCGTGATCATCAAAGAAGACAATGTTCCAGTCATGAAATGGCCATTGGGGCGTATAGTAATAACTTACAAGGGAACTGACGACGTTGTAAGAGTCGCAGATGTGCAAACGACTTCAGGAACGTTCAAGCGAGCAGTTCAGTATTTAGCCCCGCTTCCCAAACTTACGGACGAACCTGACGAGGAACAGCAACAACCGGGCCACCAAGAAAAAGCGCACATTATCCACTCTAATTCTAGCCACACTCCTCACCATTCTGCTTTTACTTCCACTCGCGACCACAGAAAAAATTGAAACAAAGCCATTCGAAAATAAAGTCGGCTTTCACTTTGAAGGGCTTGGCAACGCACGCATGTCTCGGTCAGAATGGAATATAACATCATACTACAACCTAACACCATACTGGAAAGAAATAGCTACCTTCATGAACGAGGCAAAGGCACTGCATCAATTATGCAATCGTCTAACTTCAAACACGACTTGTTTAAGCATTATTCAAGCAATTGAGCTTAGCCTGATAGGTCTAACAAATAACAACATCTTGCTTAAAAGAAGGGTTACACGCGGTGCCATCAACATTGTTGGGAACATGGCGAATTCACTGTTTGGAGTTCTCGATTCAAATTATGCTGAGCAAATGTCAAACACCATTAACGCAGTAAAGGAGAATGAAATTCACCTTAAACAACTCCTGCTAAATCAAACCTCAATTATAGATGCCACTCTCAATGTCCTAAAACAAAACGAAGATAATCTCAAACAAAAATTTAACAACATAGATAGTGAGTTAAATCAACTCGTATCAAGGCTCCACGAAGACGAAAAAGACCAGTATCAAGCAAACCTGTTCAACATTTTCATCTCCCGTTCCATTCAACTTTCTTTAGCATCAGCAAGGCTACATCGAATTCAGTCAGAAATCGTAGCAGCATTAACTGACTCACATCATGGGAAAATTAGCCCAACACTTTTGTCGCCGTCCCAACTTCAAGCCGAGCTAGTGCAAGTTAAGAATCGCCTACCTAGCTCTCTAGAGTTGCCTGTAAGCCAAGATAACATCCTACAGCTCTACAAACTCATGAACGTAAAAGGTGGGGTTACAAAAGAACACGTCATCTTTCACATCTCCATTCCATTGGCTGATCACGAAACATTTGAACTTTTCAAGCCACACTCTATTCCCGCTCACATAAACAACAAAACGCTTGCGATACCACCCTGCGCCGACTTTCTAGCCATAAACGCTCACAAGGACCAATATTTTGTATTGACCGAACGGCAGCGGACCTCATGCACGATTATTAAAAGGGACGAAGTCCTATGCCAGCACATGCAATCAAAATTTAACGCAAATGCTGGCAAGTGCTTATGCGAGCTTTCCCTTCTCATCGATAGCACCCAAACGCATTGCAATATCAGACCCGTTTTGGACATCATGGCACTAAAACAGCTGGAATCCGGTAATCAATGGTTATATACCATGCATCAGCCTTCGTGAGCAAGCGCCGTGTGCGGACAACAAAAATTACAGCTAAGCCTAGAGGGATCTGGTCTCCTAAAAATATCCCCAGATTGCACAATCAAAATCAATTCTATCACCCTCACAGGCCATGAAATCTTCACCACGGATCTCCAAACATCATACACCGTGACTACCAACCTGAGTGACACCGTTGATCCAGAAGAGGTCCTAATTGAAAAAATGCACATCAAATCCTACGTCGACCAAGTTAAGAATATCTCCGACATACAGAGCAAACTTCATCAACAAGTGGTTTCAGATTTCCCATCCCAAATTAAACACATACAATATCACCATGGAGCCATTGCGTATGCTGCCCTTCTGCTCGCACTCATAATCAGCATTACAATTGCATGGAAAAGGATACAATGCAAAAAAAGTAACTCAAATCAACAGACACCACGTCCAGACACACGCCAATTTAGGACCATTTGAAGTCTCAGTAACTTAAGTGCTAGCAATGAGAGCAATGTAAGGTTGGCGTCTTTGGAATTTTGTTGAGCATGACTCAACGGCCGGGTGGATGTTCAAGCCTTCACAGTTAACATCGTGTGCACGTAAGTATGTTTGTATAAATATGCATACATACTTAAGTACACACATGCCTGCAATAAATTCATTAATTGTGACGACAACCTTAAATCGCTGCTCATGCATTTTTATTTTAACTTATATTTTAATGTGAAATTTATAAAACAACAAAAAAAAACTATTTGTCATTAAATTACAATTTTGTTTTCTTCAAAATTTAATTTTAATAACAACCTTGAACTACCGCTTAATGTTACATGCCGTTCATTGAATTTTATTTTGTATCACATTTTGCTTATATTTTTTACATTGCCTGGGTATCTCATGTTTCTGCTGAAGTTATGGCACACGCGCCGAAAACTTAACCGGCGGTGCATTGAACTGACGCAAAACAAAAGGCTCAGGTAACAACTCACGCCAAATGTAATTGCTTACCAAGAAATTCTTTGATATTTGTATTATTACTATTAATATTTAGTATTAATTAGTATTTAGTATTAATCAGCAAAAAAATAGTATTTAAGACTTTAATGTGATACCAATAAAAGTAGAATTAATAATTCAATCAAAAGAAACGGTTGTTATTTTTTCTCTTCTCTGCTATAACCAAGTTCCAAGTGCTTGCGTTATACCAACTGCTGCCTTGGTGTTACTGCCTTGACACAACCCAATATATCCTGACTAAGTTCAAGTGCTTGAGTCAGATAAATTATTCATTTAAGTGAACTGACCAAGTTGAAGTGCTTGCGGTAGAACACAACGATCAGCAGACGAGCTGAATCAAAACAAAGTCAATGAATTCATAATTCTTACAGACTATTAATACATATCTAATAAGAACAAAATTTTACGTTTTATCAGATTTTCATTTAAGGAATAATGAACATTAAGATATAGTTTATTAAAGTCCTTACAACATCTAATGAAAGGATCGAAATTTGCATGGTTCGTTCTAAACTATTTAATATCCATCGGAGAATAGTATCTGGTTGGACGCTGAGGAACACAAAAAGATATATTTTCAATTAATAAGTTAGATCACTTTACCGTTAATTGTTTTTAAATTAAACATGGCATTAAGCATAGTTCTACGACTAGAGAGAGATGATAACTTAATAAGAGCAAGCGTAGACTTATACGATGGCAAGCATAACGGATTCCATTGCAGTCTGGGTAAATAATTTATTAAAACTGTTTTTGCACTAATTCAATTATGTTTACGCAGAAAAAAACATGGTTGTGATATGGTCACAATAACCATATTTTGTTCTATGTAACAATGTATAGTTGCAGACAACCAATTATAGTTGTTTTCACCAAAACTTTAGTCTCGATAAACATTTTTTGTTAACTTTTAACGATTATATGGTTACTGTGCACAAAAAATGCAACATGGTTGGTTTTAACTTAAAAAATTCAACCACAACTAAAGTTTTATAATTTATTAAAAATAATATAATATATTGAACCATACTATATTATTATTAATCAAAGCATGGTTAAAAGCAACAGAATAATGTTTGCGCTAAAAATTATTTTGTTCTAGTTCTTGACAGTTTAGTTATTTTTCTGGTAGCTTAAATTTGAAATTGTTTTTATTGTTGAAGAAAGTGAAAAAAAAAATAAAAATTTGTGAACAAAATAAATAATTAACAATGATTGCATAATATGAAAACTAATAAAAGGGAACCAAAACAGTTAAAAAAGTTGAAGTAAATATGTATATATTGTAAGCATATAAATGTTTGTTTTTTGTGTTTGAAGCACAATTGTGAAATCATTTATTTGGGCTTATAAACTATATTTTTATATAACTGATTCATGCAGCCTATGATCTATGTGTCAATATAAGCAAGACGTTAATGAATAAAACAGTAATAAGTCTTTTATATCAGAAAAATTTTGCAGCTACGAGACTACATTATAATTCAATTATATAATATGACATTTTCTTCCATATTATCATTTTAATTTAACCATTTAAAGTTTACACGTGAACATAATTATGTTTATACTTTAGACAACAATATGGTATAATAATATTGTTTTTTTGTGAATTTTTAATTATAATACTATTGCATTAGTATAATCCTGCGACTAATGCAATAGAAAGCCTTGGTTTGTTGAGCGAGGCTTTAAAACTCGGCAGACGAGCAATTAATGCCCTTTTATGAGTTCAGTAATGAAACAAAAAATAAGTTCCAGTGTCAAAACTGAGACTGCCCGTTTATTTCAAATTTTCCAACTTATATACTAATTTACAAATTATCTAAAAATTATCTAGCACATCTTGCATTTCATTCATACAACCAAAATACCCAATGTAACATGTTATTCAAACTTTGGTTCATGTTACAAATGCATTTACTGATCGATTGACTAATCAGCACAGTCATTAACTTTAAACAAAAAAAATAGAAAGAAATAAAAGAAATTTGATTTGTCATTGTCACCTTTTAAGTACGATCAAGTACTTAAAGCAATGAACCATATGTGGAGCAAATGAAAATACTCATGTTTCACTTCGCTGTAGGTATTTGGATATACGTATGAAATGTTAATATGTGTCATAATGTTTGTATGTGTCATTGGTATAAAAAAACAATATTGGAAGAATTTGTTTTCTTGGTTATTTACAATTCAAATTTACAATTCATATTTCTTACAAAAATATCGTGTGACGATTTTGTGGAAATGAAAAAAAAAAGAAAAAGATGAGTGTACACAACACCCTTACCCTTAAGATAAAATTTATGAGATTTTGAATAAATTTAAATCTGAATACAAATTAATAATTTTGATTTTTTTTTTTTTGTGTATGGTTAATGCATTTTTTTTTTTTTGTTTAGTATTATAAATAAAAAAATGTATATCTACTTTATTTTATGATTTTTTTTTGTACAATTTTAATGAGTTATTATGGAATATTCTTTCTTTATTATTTATTTCTAATATTGAATTACAATTTTGTCTTTCTAGTATTCTATATGGACCAATGTATGGACTCTGATTTTTCTTTCTACTTTCTAGTTTTACTAGTACTAAGTCTCCTACATCAAATGAACTTTTTATAATTTTCTTGTCATATTCTAATTTTGATTTTTCTTTTGCTATATTTATTAAATTTTTAGCGTTATCTAATGCTCTCTTAATCCTAGTCCTAAGTTCGTTAGCATAATTTTCTAAATCATAAACTTTAGTGTTAGTGCATAATGCGTCTGTGGGCAGAGATGGTAATTTACCAAAAATCAGCTGGTATGGAGAATAATTGCTATTTACGTGAGGTGTGGTATTATACGCAAATGTATAATAAGGTATCCACTTGTCCCATTCTAAATCCTCAACAAAGTTTAACATATATTCATTTAATACTCTGTGATTTCTTTCTAGCGTTCCTATAGATTGATGGTGATATGGTGCTGTAAATTTTTGATCTATATTTAGTAGTTTGCATACTTCATTCATTAATTCGTTTTTGAATTCAGTGCCTCTATCTGATTTTAATACTTTAAAGCAACCATATTTTAAAATAAACTGTTCTACTAAAGTTTTAGCTATATTTTTCGCTTCTTTTGTTTCCATAGGGTATGCTACAACATACTTTGTTAATTCGCATTGCATTGTTAGTATATATCTATAATTATTAGAAATTCTTAATGGTCCTACTGTATCTATTTCTATTATTTCAAAACTAGTACTTGGGGTTTTGGTGATATTCATTTCCTCCCTAATATGTTTTGTTTGCTTATTTCTTAAACATTTATCGCAATTTACAACGTAATCTCTAACCATTTTTCTCATATTTTTCCAAACATATCTTTGTTTGAGTCTTAGTACAGTTTTTCGAATGCCTAAGTGTCCTGATAATGGTGAGTTGTGGAATTCTTCAATTAATTTGTTTTGTAATTTCTTATTTTTAATGTACTGCAAAGGTTTATACAAGATGATATTCAAGTTAATGTTTTTATATTTTTTAGATTTCATCAATCTTTGGTATACCTCATCATAAATTCTTTTCATATATTCTACTGATATCAGTTTAAAAATTTCATCGTCGCTAGCTAATGCGAGATCTTTAATATTCTGCTTATGCATATAGATTATTAGCTTCTCTAGAAACAAAACGTATTTTGCAAGATCATCACTAATATTCATATGATAGCTATTATTTATACAGTCAATGGTACCATATAATTTATCATCATTATTAATTTTAAATTTCAATTTGTGCACATTTTTAATATCTTGTATTGAAGTACATTCCCATATGTTTGTATATTTTTGTTGCTGGGATATGTTTTTCTCATCTGAGTTGTTTTCAGTTGTTTTACCCTTTGCGTTCATTCCACGTGTAATTGCTAAAATTTTTGTTGGTTTGGAACAATCGTCTTCTATTGGAATCATGTTTTTTAGCATATCGGAATCTATCTTAATTCTAGATAAAGCATCAGCATTTGTATTAATTTTTCCTTTTTTGTATACAATTTCAAAGTCATAATCTGATAAATCAATCCGTACTCTAGTTAATTTAGAAGAAGGGTTTTTATGAGTAAAAAGTGAAATAAGAGGTCTGTGGTCAGTTACTACTATAAATCTTCTACCATATAAATATGGTCTAAAGTATTCAATGCCCCAATGTATAGCAAGTAATTCTTTTTCTATCACGGGTTTGTTAATTTCGTGTTTATTCAAAGTTCTGCTAGCATAGGTTATTGGCAAATCTGTTCCTATTTCTCCTTGTGATAAGATTGCACCTAAAGCATAATTTGAAGCATCTGTTGTTAGAATAAAAGGTTTTTCAAAATCCGGATATTGTAATATTGGTGAACTAATTAATTTTTGTTTTAATATGTTAAAAGTTTGTTGACATTCGTCTGTCCATTCAAATATTTTCCCTTTCTTTGTTTGATCATTCAGACATTTTGTTAATGTAGCGAAATCTTTTATAAAACGTCTATAGTAATTACAGAAAGCTACGAATCGTTTTACGTCGTTAGCATCTTTGGGTATTGGATAATTTTGTATTGCCTTGTGTTTTGCTGGGTCTGTTTTGATACCTTCCTTTGTTATTAGATGACCTAAATAAACAACTTCTGACTTTAAAAATACACATTTTTTCGCGTTTAATTTTAGATTGTATTTTGATAAACGTTCAAAGACCTGTCTCAGATTGTCGTTGTGATGTTTCAAACTACATCCAAAAATTATGATGTCGTCTACATATAAAAATGCTTTACTATCGAGACCTGAAAGTGCTATTGTTAGCATACGTTGGAAACTATTTGATGAAATTTTAAGACCAAAAGGTAGTCGTTTAAACTGATAGTGACCGTTTGATGTAGAAAATGCAGTTGGTTTTCTTGATTCTTTATCTAAGTTAATCTGATGAAACGAGCTTGTCATATCCAGAGTTGAAAAATATTTTGCTCTTCCCAATTTATCTAATACATCTTCAATTCTTGTAAGTGGAAATTTATCATTAACTATTTTCTTATTTAATTGTCTAAAATCTACTACAAGTCGCCATTTCTCTTTGTCTCCATTGCTTTTCTTTGGTACAACAAGCAAAGGTGAGTTATATGGACTGGTTGAATGTTCAATAATATCGTCATCAAGTAATTTTTGAACTTGTTGATCGATTTCTTCTATTTGAGTTTGTGGAAGTCTATAGTTTTTGATGTAAACTGGTGTTTTATCGGTTAAATTAAGATGTTGGGTATAAAAGTTATTTGCTGTTAAAACGTCGCCTTCTAAGTGGAATATGTCTTGATAATCTTTAAAAATGTTTATCAAATCATCCGTTGCTTTACTGTCATTATTGTCAATTTTTAACGTTTGTAATAGTTTGCTAAATCTGTCTTTATTGTTTTGTTTGTTATGATGTTGGGATTTAGTGAGAAAAACGTATTTATTTAATGGTTCTATATCAAAATTAATATTTTTTAATATTACATCTTCGTCTGTTGTATTTAGAAATTTAACATGACTAATGCCCGTTCCTGGAACTATTGTATTCCCTACAAAAATTCCTGGCTCTAATTCTTTACTTAAAATAATACTATCTTCCGTTAGATTTAATTGTATTGGATATATTAATTCAGATCGTTTTTCTATTTTAATGTAGTAATCTCTATTTATTGTAGATTTCATGGGAATTGTAACTTCTGTTTCTTGTAAAGTTAATGAAATCGTGAATGTTTCATAATCAATTTTGCATAAAAATTTTGTGAAAAAGTCTCTTCCTAAGATTCCGTCCGTTGGTGTTGGAAAATGATCGTCGACTATATGGAAATTGTGTTGTGATTGGTTATCATATAATTTAAAATTTAATTCTGTGATTCCAATGGATTTTATCTTTTCGTTTGTTATACCAGAAAATGAACATGATTGTGCTTTATCAATAAAAAGGTCTTCATTTAATTTTCCTAATTTACATAATGAAATATCAGCCCCTGTATCTATTAAAAATGTTAAGGTAGTTTTTGTTCCTATGTATAATTCTATATAATTGGTAGTGTTTTTAGAAATAGAAAAAATTTTATTTAATTCTGCTCCGGAGGATGAATGATTAAATTTTGATTGTTCATCTCCGGGTCTTCGGAGTTTTCCTGAACTACATGTACTCTGTTTCTATTATAATTAATATTGTTGTTATGATAGTCGTTATTACCATTGTTACTTCGGTTTCGTCTACCGTTATTATTGTTGTTTTGTCTATTGTTGTAACGGTTATTATTATGGTAGTTATCATTCCGGGTGTTATAATTTCTATTATTATTATTATTTCTATGATTATTATTATTATATGTATTGTTTCTGTTATTGTTATTATTTCTATAGTTATTATTTCTGTTATTGTTTCTATTATTCCGCTTATTGGAATTGTTTCCATGAAAATATAATACTTGATTTTCATTACTAGCAAAGTCTTTTTCTAGTTCTATTGCAAGTTGTACAGCTTCATTCAAGTCCTTTGGTTTAGAAGCAAAAATTGTTGGCTTAATATCTGCATTAAGACCATTTTTGAATATATTTAATGCATAAGTGTTATTAAGAGAAATAATCGTGCTTTTCTGTATAGCATTGCATTGCGGTATTTCGTGTATTTGCAGTTCATTCAGTTCTGCAATCAATTCTAAAAGTTTTTCGTTATAAGTTTGTATTTTCATGTTCTTTTGCATGAATTTACTCAAAGTTAGTTGTATTTGTGCTATAGTTTTTGTAGACTTATATCTTGATTGAAGTGAATTTTTAAGGCTATTGAAATCATTAATTTCTGCAGCACTTATAGCAGTTCTAACACTTGGTGTTAATTTCACATTAATAACAAAATCTATGAGTAGTATTTTCGCATCGGTTGTCAAGGAATTGTAAATTATTTCAACTATTTTTAAAAATGATGTTAAATCTTTATAATTTCCAGAAAATTCTGGTATACTTTTCAATGATAGTTCTAAATTGAATGATGCCATTTTAACTGTAGAATTTGAACTTGAACTCGAATTTTCAGTAGATATGTTTGAATTTTCAGCCTCTTTTTCTGAATCTGACATACTTTGAGTAGAATCTGTATCTGATCTTTCTAATCTTTGCTTTAACAATGTCTTCGCTTTTTCATAAAGTTTGTAAAATTTCTCTATAAATTTTCCTTTTATTTCTTTACCAGTGCTAAACTCTACAAATTGTTTTTTAATTAACTCTACCTCTTCTAATTTTAAAATTAATGTTTTTTCAGTGTATCCTCTGCTACCCGATTTTCTCAAATTAATGATAATTCTAGTTAACCTATCTATTAATTGGTCCATTTACAAAACATTTTGAAATTTTTATTTATTTCTTTTTTGTTTTATATTTTTTTTTTTTTTTTTTTTTTTTTTTTTTTTTTGGTTTAATATTTAATTCTAGGCAATATTGTTGTTTACTTTCTTATTGACATACTTTTTATAATACTTATTTAATTTTGAAATACATATACTCAAAATTAATATGAAAATTATAGCTGATACTATTATCCAATATTCTTCATTGTTAGTGTGTTTGGGTTTTTCAGTATTGTTGCCTATTTCATAGCCAGCAATTGCGACTAAAATTCCGTTACTAATTTTACTCCACCAACCCATTTTATTGTTTTATTTATAATATGTATGTGCGTAATATGTATAATATAATAATTTGTATTATATGTGTCTTATTTATTTAGATGCTTGATTTTCTAATTCTTTTAATTTGTTGTAAAATAATTTCTTTTGCGGTCCACTGCTAAGGCCTATCAACCGCCTTAATTCTGCTTTTTCTCTATTGAGCCGCTTCTATTTGCCGCCCTTCGTCTTCTTTTTAATTGGTGTTACCGGTGGTACTGGACGCTGTTTTTTAGACTTGTTTCTCTGTAGATACTGTTCTATCGTTATTGGCTGTGGTCCGCAACATTTTGGGGTAGGGACGTAAGGTGGTGCTTGAATTTCCACGCCTTCAGTGGGATCGTACTCCTCCACTGACAGTGTTTTAACCAAATCGTCGAAAAGCTTATGAAATTCTTCGTCCATTAAAAAAAGAAAATTGTTTAATTTAAAAAAATAGAAGGATCCCAGATAAGTTGGCCAAGGATCGCCATATAATAATATTGTTTTTTTGTGAATTTTTAATTATAATACTATTGCATTAGTATAATCCTGCGACTAATGCAATAGAAAGCCTTGGTTTGTTGAGCGAGGCTTTAAAACTCGGCAGACGAGCAATTAATGCCCTTTTATGAGTTCAGTAATGAAACAAAAAATAAGTTCCAGTGTCAAAACTGAGACTGCCCGTTTATTTCAAATTTTCCAACTTATATACTAATTTACAAATTATCTAAAAATTATCTAGCACATCTTGCATTTCATTCATACAACCAAAATACCCAATGTAACATGTTATTCAAACTTTGGTTCATGTTACAAATGCATTTACTGATCGATTGACTAATCAGCACAGTCATTAACTTTAAACAAAAAAAATAGAAAGAAATAAAAGAAATTTGATTTGTCATTGTCACCTTTTAAGTACGATCAAGTACTTAAAGCAATGAACCATATGTGGAGCAAATGAAAATACTCATGTTTCACTTCGCTGTAGGTATTTGGATATACGTATGAAATGTTAATATGTGTCATAATGTTTGTATGTGTCATTGGTATAAAAAAACAATATTGGAAGAATTTGTTTTCTTGGTTATTTACAATTCAAATTTACAATTCATATTTCTTACAAAAATATCGTGTGACGATTTTGTGGAAATGAAAAAAAAAAGAAAAAGATGAGTGTACACAACACCCTTACCCTTAAGATAAAATTTATGAGATTTTGAATAAATTTAAATCTGAATACAAATTAATAATTTTGATTTTTTTTTTTTTTGTGTATGGTTAATGCATTTTTTTTTTTTTGTTTAGTATTATAAATAAAAAAATGTATATCTACTTTATTTTATGATTTTTTTTTGTACAATTTTAATGAGTTATTATGGAATATTCTTTCTTTATTATTTATTTCTAATATTGAATTACAATTTTGTCTTTCTAGTATTCTATATGGACCAATGTATGGACTCTGATTTTTCTTTCTACTTTCTAGTTTTACTAGTACTAAGTCTCCTACATCAAATGAACTTTTTATAATTTTCTTGTCATATTCTAATTTTGATTTTTCTTTTGCTATATTTATTAAATTTTTAGCGTTATCTAATGCTCTCTTAATCCTAGTCCTAAGTTCGTTAGCATAATTTTCTAAATCATAAACTTTAGTGTTAGTGCATAATGCGTCTGTGGGCAGAGATGGTAATTTACCAAAAATCAGCTGGTATGGAGAATAATTGCTATTTACGTGAGGTGTGGTATTATACGCAAATGTATAATAAGGTATCCACTTGTCCCATTCTAAATCCTCAACAAAGTTTAACATATATTCATTTAATACTCTGTGATTTCTTTCTAGCGTTCCTATAGATTGATGGTGATATGGTGCTGTAAATTTTTGATCTATATTTAGTAGTTTGCATACTTCATTCATTAATTCGTTTTTGAATTCAGTGCCTCTATCTGATTTTAATACTTTAAAGCAACCATATTTTAAAATAAACTGTTCTACTAAAGTTTTAGCTATATTTTTCGCTTCTTTTGTTTCCATAGGGTATGCTACAACATACTTTGTTAATTCGCATTGCATTGTTAGTATATATCTATAATTATTAGAAATTCTTAATGGTCCTACTGTATCTATTTCTATTATTTCAAAACTAGTACTTGGGGTTTTGGTGATATTCATTTCCTCCCTAATATGTTTTGTTTGCTTATTTCTTAAACATTTATCGCAATTTACAACGTAATCTCTAACCATTTTTCTCATATTTTTCCAAACATATCTTTGTTTGAGTCTTAGTACAGTTTTTCGAATGCCTAAGTGTCCTAAAAATGGTGAGTTGTGGAATTCTTCAATTAATTTGTTTTGTAATTTCTTATTTTTAATGTACTGCAAAGGTTTATACAAGATGATATTCAAGTTAATGTTTTTATATTTTTTAGATTTCATCAATCTTTGGTATACCTCATCATAAATTCTTTTCATATATTCTACTGATATCAGTTTAAAAATTTCATCGTCGCTAGCTAATGCGAGATCTTTAATATTCTGCTTATGCATATAGATTATTAGCTTCTCTAGAAACAAAACGTATTTTGCAAGATCATCACTAATATTCATATGATAGCTATTATTTATACAGTCAATGGTACCATATAATTTATCATCATTATTAATTTTAAATTTCAATTTGTGCACATTTTTAATATCTTGTATTGAAGTACATTCCCATATGTTTGTATATTTTTGTTGCTGGGATATGTTTTTCTCATCTGAGTTGTTTTCAGTTGTTTTACCCTTTGCGTTCATTCCACGTGTAATTGCTAAAATTTTTGTTGGTTTGGAACAATCGTCTTCTATTGGAATCATGTTTTTTAGCATATCGGAATCTATCTTAATTCTAGATAAAGCATCAGCATTTGTATTAATTTTTCCTTTTTTGTATACAATTTCAAAGTCATAATCTGATAAATCAATCCGTACTCTAGTTAATTTAGAAGAAGGGTTTTTATGAGTAAAAAGTGAAATAAGAGGTCTGTGGTCAGTTACTACTATAAATCTTCTACCATATAAATATGGTCTAAAGTATTCAATGCCCCAATGTATAGCAAGTAATTCTTTTTCTATCACGGGTTTGTTAATTTCGTGTTTATTCAAAGTTCTGCTAGCATAGGTTATTGGCAAATCTGTTCCTATTTCTCCTTGTGATAAGATTGCACCTAAAGCATAATTTGAAGCATCTGTTGTTAGAATAAAAGGTTTTTCAAAATCCGGATATTGTAATATTGGTGAACTAATTAATTTTTGTTTTAATATGTTAAAAGTTTGTTGACATTCGTCTGTCCATTCAAATATTTTCCCTTTCTTTGTTTGATCATTCAGACATTTTGTTAATGTAGCGAAATCTTTTATAAAACGTCTATAGTAATTACAGAAAGCTACGAATCGTTTTACGTCGTTAGCATCTTTGGGTATTGGATAATTTTGTATTGCCTTGTGTTTTGCTGGGTCTGTTTTGATACCTTCCTTTGTTATTAGATGACCTAAATAAACAACTTCTGACTTTAAAAATACACATTTTTTCGCGTTTAATTTTAGATTGTATTTTGATAAACGTTCAAAGACCTGTCTCAGATTGTCGTTGTGATGTTTCAAACTACATCCAAAAATTATGATGTCGTCTACATATAAAAATGCTTTACTATCGAGACCTGAAAGTGCTATTGTTAGCATACGTTGGAAACTATTTGATGAAATTTTAAGACCAAAAGGTAGTCGTTTAAACTGATAGTGACCGTTTGATGTAGAAAATGCAGTTGGTTTTCTTGATTCTTTATCTAAGTTAATCTGATGAAACGAGCTTGTCATATCCAGAGTTGAAAAATATTTTGCTCTTCCCAATTTATCTAATACATCTTCAATTCTTGTAAGTGGAAATTTATCATTAACTATTTTCTTATTTAATTGTCTAAAATCTACTACAAGTCGCCATTTCTCTTTGTCTCCATTGCTTTTCTTTGGTACAACAAGCAAAGGTGAGTTATATGGACTGGTTGAATGTTCAATAATATCGTCATCAAGTAATTTTTGAACTTGTTGATCGATTTCTTCTATTTGAGTTTGTGGAAGTCTATAGTTTTTGATGTAAACTGGTGTTTTATCGGTTAAATTAAGATGTTGGGTATAAAAGTTATTTGCTGTTAAAACGTCGCCTTCTAAGTGGAATATGTCTTGATAATCTTTAAAAATGTTTATCAAATCATCCGTTGCTTTACTGTCATTATTGTCAATTTTTAACGTTTGTAATAGTTTGCTAAATCTGTCTTTATTGTTTTGTTTGTTATGATGTTGGGATTTAGTGAGAAAAACGTATTTATTTAATGGTTCTATATCAAAATTAATATTTTTTAATATTACATCTTCGTCTGTTGTATTTAGAAATTTAACATGACTAATGCCCGTTCCTGGAACTATTGTATTCCCTACAAAAATTCCTGGCTCTAATTCTTTACTTAAAATAATACTATCTTCCGTTAGATTTAATTGTATTGGATATATTAATTCAGATCGTTTTTCTATTTTAATGTAGTAATCTCTATTTATTGTAGATTTCATGGGAATTGTAACTTCTGTTTCTTGTAAAGTTAATGAAATCGTGAATGTTTCATAATCAATTTTGCATAAAAATTTTGTGAAAAAGTCTCTTCCTAAGATTCCGTCCGTTGGTGTTGGAAAATGATCGTCGACTATATGGAAATTGTGTTGTGATTGGTTATCATATAATTTAAAATTTAATTCTGTGATTCCAATGGATTTTATCTTTTCGTTTGTTATACCAGAAAATGAACATGATTGTGCTTTATCAATAAAAAGGTCTTCATTTAATTTTCCTAATTTACATAATGAAATATCAGCCCCTGTATCTATTAAAAATGTTAAGGTAGTTTTTGTTCCTATGTATAATTCTATATAATTGGTAGTGTTTTTAGAAATAGAAAAAATTTTATTTAATTCTGCTCCGGAGGATGAATGATTAAATTTTGATTGTTCATCTCCGGGTCTTCGGAGTTTTCCTGAACTACATGTACTCTGTTTCTATTATAATTAATATTGTTGTTATGATAGTCGTTATTACCATTGTTACTTCGGTTTCGTCTACCGTTATTATTGTTGTTTTGTCTATTGTTGTAACGGTTATTATTATGGTAGTTATCATTCCGGGTGTTATAATTTCTATTATTATTATTATTTCTATGATTATTATTATTATATGTATTGTTTCTGTTATTGTTATTATTTCTATAGTTATTATTTCTGTTATTGTTTCTATTATTCCGCTTATTGGAATTGTTTCCATGAAAATATAATACTTGATTTTCATTACTAGCAAAGTCTTTTTCTAGTTCTATTGCAAGTTGTACAGCTTCATTCAAGTCCTTTGGTTTAGAAGCAAAAATTGTTGGCTTAATATCTGCATTAAGACCATTTTTGAATATATTTAATGCATAAGTGTTATTAAGAGAAATAATCGTGCTTTTCTGTATAGCATTGCATTGCGGTATTTCGTGTATTTGCAGTTCATTCAGTTCTGCAATCAATTCTAAAAGTTTTTCGTTATAAGTTTGTATTTTCATGTTCTTTTGCATGAATTTACTCAAAGTTAGTTGTATTTGTGCTATAGTTTTTGTAGACTTATATCTTGATTGAAGTGAATTTTTAAGGCTATTGAAATCATTAATTTCTGCAGCACTTATAGCAGTTCTAACACTTGGTGTTAATTTCACATTAATAACAAAATCTATGAGTAGTATTTTCGCATCGGTTGTCAAGGAATTGTAAATTATTTCAACTATTTTTAAAAATGATGTTAAATCTTTATAATTTCCAGAAAATTCTGGTATACTTTTCAATGATAGTTCTAAATTGAATGATGCCATTTTAACTGTAGAATTTGAACTTGAACTCGAATTTTCAGTAGATATGTTTGAATTTTCAGCCTCTTTTTCTGAATCTGACATACTTTGAGTAGAATCTGTATCTGATCTTTCTAATCTTTGCTTTAACAATGTCTTCGCTTTTTCATAAAGTTTGTAAAATTTCTCTATAAATTTTCCTTTTATTTCTTTACCAGTGCTAAACTCTACAAATTGTTTTTTAATTAACTCTACCTCTTCTAATTTTAAAATTAATGTTTTTTCAGTGTATCCTCTGCTACCCGATTTTCTCAAATTAATGATAATTCTAGTTAACCTATCTATTAATTGGTCCATTTACAAAACATTTTGAAATTTTTATTTATTTCTTTTTTGTTTTATATTTTTTTTTTTTTTTTTTTTTTTTTTTTTTTTGGTTTAATATTTAATTCTAGGCAATATTGTTGTTTACTTTCTTATTGACATACTTTTTATAATACTTATTTAATTTTGAAATACATATACTCAAAATTAATATGAAAATTATAGCTGATACTATTATCCAATATTCTTCATTGTTAGTGTGTTTGGGTTTTTCAGTATTGTTGCCTATTTCATAGCCAGCAATTGCGACTAAAATTCCGTTACTAATTTTACTCCACCAACCCATTTTATTGTTTTATTTATAATATGTATGTGCGTAATATGTATAATATAATAATTTGTATTATATGTGTCTTATTTATTTAGATGCTTGATTTTCTAATTCTTTTAATTTGTTGTAAAATAATTTCTTTTGCGGTCCACTGCTAAGGCCTATCAACCGCCTTAATTCTGCTTTTTCTCTATTGAGCCGCTTCTATTTGCCGCCCTTCGTCTTCTTTTTAATTGGTGTTACCGGTGGTACTGGACGCTGTTTTTTAGACTTGTTTCTCTGTAGATACTGTTCTATCGTTATTGGCTGTGGTCCGCAACATTTTGGGGTAGGGACGTAAGGTGGTGCTTGAATTTCCACGCCTTCAGTGGGATCGTACTCCTCCACTGACAGTGTTTTAACCAAATCGTCGAAAAGCTTATGAAATTCTTCGTCCATTAAAAAAAGAAAATTGTTTAATTTAAAAAAATAGAAGGATCCCAGATAAGTTGGCCAAGGATCGCCATATAATAATATTGTTTTTTTGTGAATTTTTAATTATAATACTATTGCATTAGTATAATCCTGCGACTAATGCAATAGAAAGCCTTGGTTTGTTGAGCGAGGCTTTAAAACTCGGCAGACGAGCAATTAATGCCCTTTTATGAGTTCAGTAATGAAACAAAAAATAAGTTCCAGTGTCAAAACTGAGACTGCCCGTTTATTTCAAATTTTCCAACTTATATACTAATTTACAAATTATCTAAAAATTATCTAGCACATCTTGCATTTCATTCATACAACCAAAATACCCAATGTAACATGTTATTCAAACTTTGGTTCATGTTACAAATGCATTTACTGATCGATTGACTAATCAGCACAGTCATTAACTTTAAACAAAAAAAATAGAAAGAAATAAAAGAAATTTGATTTGTCATTGTCACCTCTTAAGTACGATCAAGTACTTAAAGCAATGAACCATATGTGGAGCAAATGAAAATACTCATGTTTCACTTCGCTGTAGGTATTTGGATATACGTATGAAATGTTAATATGTGTCATAATGTTTGTATGTGTCATTGGTATAAAAAAACAATATTGGAAGAATTTGTTTTCTTGGTTATTTACAATTCAAATTTACAATTCATATTTCTTACAAAAATATCGTGTGACGATTTTGTGGAAATGAAAAAAAAAAAAGAAAAAGATGAGTGTACACAACAATGGTTGCAAGTGTAACAATACTATGTTTTGTTAGCAACCATATAATGCAACCATAATATGTTGCTCTTAGATTATGGTTACCTCAACCATGTTTTTTCTTTGCGTGCTGCTGTATATTTTATATTGTGGATCCCAAATAATTGAACCAAATTCCAGGACTGGAGGAACTAGTGACGTAAATAAATTGTTCGTGATGTAAGGATCATCAAATTTCTTACCCCAGCGTTTGATGAAACCAAACTGGAATCTTGCCCTGCTTAAATGAAGGAAATATATTGAATGAAGTTTAGTTTGTGGTCTAGTAAAATTCCAAGATCTGTGAAACTGCAAACACTTTCCAGCTTATTGCCACCCAAGGAGTATGTAACGTTTAAATGTGCCTTCGGGAGATACACATATATTTAAATTTATCGCAGTTCAATTTCATTATGCTAGATTCACACCAGGCGTATAAAATATATAAATCTGCCTATAGAAGCTTATGTCATCATATTTATTATATGTAAAAAATATTTTAACATCATCCGCATACATAAGTATAACAGAATTCGTGATGACGCTAGGTAAGTCATTGATAAATAATGAGAAAAGAAGATGTGCAAGGAATTAGCTTTTGTATAAAACATTTTGTTTCCTGTTAATAAGGTATGAATTTAACCAACTTAAGCAATTATCTGTGAATTCCATATAATTTGATTCCTCGATAAGTAGTTTTAACGCCTTACTAAAATTTGTATAAATTACGTCAGTTTATTATAATTAGTCTTCCTCACGGAATTCACCCTGACCGATTCATCGGTCGCCATTTTGCTACGCAGGTCTTTAAGCACCTCTGCGTAACTATGTCCCTCTGTAGGCTTGATCATTACCGCCTCTGGTTTTAACCGCAGCGGACGGGGCTTATTCCTCTTCTTAGGCTCTGATGGCCTTTCTGAAGGCTACTGCCCTTCTTAGTGACAGTCCACCAGGTTCCTTCGCCCTTTTCTGGAGGCCCACTTACGCTCCCATTGGGCTCTTTTGCCCTGGCCTTTTTGGAGCTCTCGGGCACAACCGGGCTAGTGGCCGCTCGTTTCAGGTTTGCGGTTACCGTAGTCGGAGTATCCGAAACGAGCTGTGCAGCAGCGTTCCTTCTTGAGTCCGTGAGGCTCTTTTCCTCTTCTGCCGCCTTCCACGCACGCCTGTAGTTCAGCGTGACATCCAGCAGCTCGGCCATTTTGGATACACCAGCGTTCACATCGCTGCTGATGTTCTTTTGGCGGCTGAACGCCCGCTGCATGCTGTCTATCACCAATCTGCATTGAGATGTCGCATCCTTCTCCATTCTCCTCACTGTCCGGATCAGCTCGAGCCGAGGAGAACACCCTGTTCCCACGCCCGACTCGCGATCCGCATTGAGAGCCGTTACTAGACCTACCGCGTTACTGCTTGCAGAGGTGGGAGTGGCAAGCTGTTCCCTCGTCGCGCCGGTGCCAGTGGGTGTGCGCAGCAAAATCGGTGCGGTCCCAGTCCCGGTACTGGAAGCATCTTTCCTCCGGCTTCGTTATCCGGCCGCAGCGCACCATCTGTGGGGGTCCGGGGTAAGGCCCCGGCATTCATGCTCCCAACATGAGCCGCTCTACTTCCAGCCGCGCCCGGTTATATAATATAATATAATATAATATAATATAATATAATATAATATAATATAATATAATATAATATAATATAATATAATATAATATAATATAACATAATATAATAAAATATAATAAAATATAATATAATATAATATAATATAATATAATATAATATAATATAATATAATATAATATAATATTGTTTACGCAGTGAACAGAATTTCCAGCACTGACAAAACAATGCCCCAATGATTATCCTGAACTGCAGCAAACTTCAACAGAAATTAAAAAAATTAGTCGAAAGCATTCTTCAAAAGCGCCTGAGTTATTAACTATAAATTTTAGGTAATAAAAACTAAAAAACGTTTCCATACATTTTAAAACAAAATTCATTTTAAAGTTTATTAATAACTATATGTAAATCATTAATATCTTTTAATTTTGAAAACATTATTAAACAACAAAGTTAATGTGAAAAATAACAGTACTTGATAAATCGTGAATAAAGATTTTTAAAAATAAACGTATTATTATAAAAAAGAAGTAAATTTGAAAAGTTTAATTAAATTACTAATACTTACCCTTGAATATTTACCTTTTAATACTTACCTACAATTGGAGAATTAATTAAGATTATTAATACTTACCCTAATTAACTTATCTACTCATAACCTAAAATTAAGAATTTATGTGCATATAACCTTTTAATTGTACTTAAAAAGAAACCATAAAAGGTCAATAAACCTTTTATAACGTTTTGAAAAAAGACTAGAAATTTCTACTTATTTACTTGGATAATATCGCTTAACCAAGAAGTGAAATAGTGTTGTCACCCTCTAACCCGTTAAAACATTGGTCCTTCGAGCCGGATAAAATATATAAAAAATATACATACAGTCCACCAAAAGTTAAAAAGAAAATAATTTTGTAAAAAACAATTAAGTGAAGAACTGCTTTAAAATTAAAAATTACAGAAAACCCACCCTTAATTTTTGTAATTAAAACATTTAAACAAAAAAGACAAAGTAAACTGATACTGCAGTAAACATCAAAAATAGTTTATAAAATCTCAAATTAATTTTGCAAATTTAACGAAATAAGTGACAGTGAAACACGAAAATTTTAAATAATTTTATTTTTAAATTTATTTATAAAAAAGAATGATTCGGAAAAAAATAATATATAAATTTGTTTAAATAAAAGCAAAAATATTGAACACATAGTTAAATTAACAACCTTAAATATTACATTAATCCACATTGTATATATTAAAATAAACAAAATATTACTTACATATAAAACACAAAAATAAAAAACATCTACTTTACAACAATAAACACAGAAAAAATAATCTTGTTGATCAACTCAAAGCGGGAATAAAGCATAAAGAGGAATCAACAAGTAAAAACTACATACACACATACATATATAAATTAAAAGGTAGTTCCCTACACCCCAGCAAAGTCGGTAAGTTGAATTGTTTACAACTTATTAAAATTTTAAAATAATAATTTTATTGAAGTTATTAAGTTTTATTCACGTTTTGGACACATTTAAGTAGAAAACCAGAGCTATTTTACACCAACACCCACATTAACCCAAACTAAAAATTATTAGTTATCTGGTTTTTCTAGTGTGTCAGAAATATCTTTATTGACGCTTTTCAAGTAGAGCGAATAGTTAAAAGTGAAAAATATAAACAAGAGGAAATTTATTTGCTGGCATACGTTACCCAGATCAACTATTTATATTTTTTTACCCATTTACCCTAATTTTAATTGAGGTTTACTACTAAATTTACTGTAAAAATGTCCTCATTAAAAACTGTGGCCGCTGGTTTCATGCGCTATGTTCAGTTAGATTTGGCATCTTTTGATAATGAATATAAGAACTGCTGATCAGCATCTTTCATTATCTGCAATTCGCTATCAACAACGTGAACTGGAAGAAATATGGAACAAGATTAGCACCCGTTACGAAGGAATTCGAGAATCGAAATACTTAGATGACCCAGAGAAAACAGTTATGATTAACCTTGATGACATTACCCGGGAGTTTATGAAAGCTAAATCCCTTTTCAGATCACGAATTATCGCTATAGAAGAAGCACTTGCAGATGCAACCCAAAAAGAAGCAGTTAAAAAATCCCCCTCTACTTCTGCTACCCAGCCTACGGCTAATTCATTTTTTAGTGTGCCACCGTGTGATATACAGGAATTTAATGGCGACTATAAGTGTTGGACTTCTTTTAGAGATATGTTCAAATCCGTTTATGGTGATAACTCTCGCCTAAGTGGAGTAGAGAAATTGTTTTACTCAAAACAAAAAACTAGGAGAGAGGCCAAAGAAATAGTAGATAGTGTGCCCTTAACAAATGATGGCTTCGATTTAGCATGGACACAATTAACTGCTCAATACGAAAATAAACGGATGCAAATAAATGCACAACTCAAAACACTGTTTAATTTACCCTCAGTTAATGTCCAGTGCGGTACAGCTATTCGTAAGTTGCAAAGAAAAATAAACAGTTGTATTTCTAATCTCAATACGCTGGAAATAGATACGGATAATTGGGATCCAATATTCGTTTATCTCTGCTCGTCCAAGTTACCCAAAGAAACCCTACAAGATTTCGAGAGAAGTCTAATAAATAGTTCCAATGTACCCTTATGGATATATATGGACGTATTTTTAACAAATAAATATAAAGTACTTGAATCAATAAATGATATCAAAACCCCTTACCCTTACCCTAGAAATAAACAGCTTTCAGAGCCAAAGTACCAAAATGAACGAAAAGGCAATACTTTTGTTAATAACGTTACCCATGAATTGAAAAAGGAGGCTCGTGTTAAGAGAAAGCCACAACCCGAACAGAAATACTCATATTCTACCCAAACCTAAAGCATAAATAGACCAGATGGCTCAATATGCAAACTTTGTAAAGCAAAACACACGCTGAGAGAGTGTCCTTCATTTACTTCAATGGGAGTAAGTGAGAGGATAAAATTTATTCAGAATAACGGTTGCTGGTTTAACTGCTTGGCTATTTCTCATAGCGTTAAAGAATGTACGAGTACCTTTACATGTAGATATTGTGGAGGTCGACACAATACGCTTCTTCAAAAACCCACATCGAATTCCAATTCAAAACCCGAAGAACTTAGCACAACATCACCGCAGAATACAGCTCAATCGTTTAAACTTTAACATAGCAATCTGCATCAACGTTAGATGATCGGAAAAAGCTTTTAGGAACAGCAGTGCTGAACGTTGAAGTTCATGGTTCTTTATTCCCAGCACGTGCTCTTATAGATCCAGCCTCTGATTTCTCGTTTATTTCTGATCAGTTTAGGCGAAAATTAAGGCTACCCTCAAAACCCATTATAGCTGAAATATCAGGTTTGAATGAAGAAGTTTCGGCTCGATCAAACAAAAAATGTTATGTAACTCTGAGGTCCAATACCCAAAAAGATTTTAGTTTAGAAATCCAAGCGATAGTAATAAAAATCCTTACCCGAACCCTACCCACCCAAAGTATAAACCCAAATACTTTTTCTGAATTAAAAAATATTCAGTTAGCATATCCTAACTTTTATGAAAGTAGGCCTATCGACTTCATTATAGGAAGTGATTTCTATCCACAAATCTTAAGACCCAGTGTTAGAAAAAATGTTTTCGACACATTTATTGCTCAAGATACTGAATTTGGTTGGATCTTGACTGGACCGGTTGAAGAGTTTCGTAAAACCTAAACATATGTGTCATATTTCAATGCAGTAAGCCTCAATAAGTGCTTAACCAGATTTTGGGAAGTTGAAGAAATACCACAAATACCCATAAAATCCGTTGAAGAAGCCTTATGTGAAAAAATTTTCACTGAAACTACCCAACACTTACCCAGTGGTCGTTATCAGGTTGATCTTCCTTTTCGTACCCCTCCACTCGAATTAGGAAACTCCCGCCATGTAAATGGCGCAATATTTAAGAAATGAGAAGATGTTGCTTAAAAAACCCGAACTGAAAGAAGATTATGATAACGTACTACAAGAATATATAGACTTAGGTCACATGAAACCGATTAATTTCAACCCAAAAGAATCTTCAACGGGTTATTATTATCTACCCCATCATGCTGTTGTCAAACCCGATCGTGTTACGACAAAAGTTCGAGTTGTATTTAATGCATCTAGTAAAACCTCGAACGGCAACAGCTTAAATGATGCTTTATACACTGGTCCTACACTACAGCAAGACTTAGTCATGCTTATTATTAAATGGCGCTTTTACCAGATCGTTTTTAATGCTGACATTACCAAAATGTACCGGCAGATCTTACTGAATCCTACCCACACTCCGTTTCAGCGAATACTATTTCGTAAAAGCGTTAATGAACCCATAAAGGACTACGAACTTAAAACGGTAACGTTTGGAGTTAATTGCGCACCCTATCTAGCAATTAGAACCCTTCTTGAAGTAGCTAAAGAACTTGAAATTACCCACCCAATTGCTTCTCATATATTGAGCAACAATATGTATGTCGACGATCTTCTATCTGGCGCTCATACTGTTGAGGATGCCAAATTCGCCCAAGAGGAAATGATAACAGTGTTAGAATCTGCAGGATTTCAGTTAAGAAAGTGGATTTCAAATACACCAGATCTTTTAAACACCCTACCCGAAGACCACTTACTCGATGTTCATTTACTCACCCTATCAGAGTCGCATAATGACAAAACCCTAGGCATTCGATGGAATGCAAAAGAAGATTTGTTCTTTTTTAATGTACCCAATATTGAGAAGAAAAAATCTTACACAAAGCGAACAGTCTTGTCTGATATTGCCCGTCTTTTTGACCCGGCAGGCTGGTAGCACCAATAGTTGTCTCTGCGAAGATCATCATGCAAGAAATATGGCAGGACAACACAGACTGGGATGAATGTCTAAAGCCACTCACACTAACAAGGTGGCACAAATTTTTGGAACTTTATGACGATATAAATAAAATTTTAATTCCACGTTGGATTCATTTTACACCGCCATTTGAAATTGAATTCCATGGCTTTTCTGATGCATCAGAAAAAGCTTACTCAGCAGTTTTGTACGCACGAGTTACTACAAGTGTTGACCAAAACTCAGTTAGCCTATTATATGCGAAAACGCGAGTTGCGCCCCTTAAAATCTTATCTATACCCAAATTAGAATTGAGTGGTGCCGTGTTGCTAGCAAATATGGCGCACAATATACTCACACAGTTGGACTTAACTCAACATAAAATATATTTTTGGACAGATTCTACAATTGTTTTAGCATGGTTGAACAAACAACCAAAGACATGGAAAACCTTTGTAGCCAATGGTGTGGCGACTATTGCGGACACCGTTGGAGTGGAAAACTGGAGACACGTGAAATCCCATGAAAATCCAGCTGATTTAGCAAGCCGTGGATGTACAGCGGTTGAACTTAGTTTATGGTGGAATGGACCCACGTGGTTATCTGAATCTGCTGCTAATTGGCCAAATACAACACCGCTCTTAGTAACTCAAGCTGAAACTGTCCAAAGCTACGCAAACACAGTAACAACCCAAGTAGACATTCTTAAAGATTTTTCAAAATGGTCTAGAGCTCTTAGAGTCTTGTCATATGTTTATCGCTTCTGTGATCGTACCTCTTCTACCCGCAGAAATTTGAATCGCCATCAGAGAGTAATCCTTGATCAGGGACAAAAGTCTGAAACCAGATCTAGACTGCAAATCTTTGTTGAACACCGAAGCATTCAACTTGAAGCAGAGGAAATAAACTCAGCAAAGGACAAACTTATTGTTTTATGTCAGACTTTACCCAGAAGAAATGACTTCTTTAAAGAATAAAGCTCAGATACCCGCAAAGAGTGCACTCGTTACCCTTACACCCTTTATAGACAAAAAGCATAATACGTGCAAATGGTCGCTTAGCAAAAGCCAGTTGTTTATCATATGATGAAAGACATCCAATAATTATACCCTACAGGAGCTGTTTTGCTAAATTGTTAACAGAGAATGTTCATTTAATTAGCTTACACGGAGGTAATCAGGCTATGCTACGTCTTATTAGATCAGGTTTCTGGATTCCGAAGCTAAAAAATCTAATTCGACATGTTATTAACAATTGTACTCAGTGTACAAAATATAAGCGCCACCAAGATACCCAAATAATGGCTGCTTTACCTCCAGAACGTACCCAATTGTCAAGACCCTTCTGTAACACTGGAATAGATTTTGCTGGACCGTTTGATATAAAAACGTATTCTTCCCGATCGTGTAAAGTAATTAAAGATTACGTTTGTGTTTTTGTGTGCTTTGCAACAAAGGCAATCCATCTAGAGCCAACATCCGACCTATCTACCCAAGCCTTCATGGCTGCTTTCGCCCGTTTTTTTTCAAGGCGGGGATGCCCTGCCGCCATATACTCGGACAACGGCACTAATTTTGTTGGCGCAAGTCAGTTGCTCAAGAAAGAGCGGCAGGAATTCTTAAAACAACTCAGAAGCACGGTTATTGCTGCAAATAGTTTTCAAAACTATTTTATTCCACCCGGAGCTCCACACATGGGAGGATTGTGGGAAGCTGGTGTTAAAAGCTTTAAAAGCCATCTTAAGAAATCTGCGTACACAAAACATACTTTTGAGGAGCTATTTACCTTATTAGCCAGGATAGAAGGATGTCTAAACTCGAGACCACTCAGTCAATCAAGCGAAAATCCTCAGGACTTAAATCCATTAACCCCGGGTCATTTTTTAATAGGTTCACCTTTGCTAACACCTGCTGAACCCGATTTTAGTAATGGAAACATTTCTATGGCAAACAGATGGCAAAAATTGAGAATTCAACATCACTATTTCTGTAGAAGATGGAAAGATGAATATCTCAAAGAATTACATAAAAGATTTAAGTGGAAGTACCCTAGAAGAGAAATTACAGTTGATGATTTAATTGTTATTAGACAGGACAATTTGCCACCAAACGAGTGGTTAATGGGTCGAGTTATTAAAACCTTTCCGGGTTCCGATGGAAGAGTTCGAGTCGTAGAACTCCGAACTGTAACAGGAAGTTTGACTCGAAAGTTGTCGTGCTACCCGCTAGTTAGTCTAATACTACTATTCACACCTTAATATTATACACTTACCCAATACTTACTAACACATTTTACTAATTAAAATAATGTTTCTACTTATTAACTCATTACACTTCACTTAGACTCAACCCTAACACACTAATAATTATTTTCATTACTCATTCAATAAAATTTCACTCATATAGGCAATGGCAAATGGAAATAGAACCAAGAGGGATCGGTCTACAAAGCCCGTTTCTAAATCAACACCAAAGACTATAAAGCGTCAGAATCTGAATCGTTCGCGAAACAACAACAACAATAAATATGTTGGGTGCGGCTTGTGCAAGGCTGACCATCGTATTGTCTCGTGCAGGAAGTTTATTAATTTAAACGTAGAGCAGAAATATTCCAAAATTCTGCAACTTCACTACTGCTCAAACTGTCTGGCTAGAAATCATCTGTTGGAGAAGTGTACAAATCAAGCGCGTTGTCGTATTTGTGGTCTAAAACACCACACCGTTTTACATGGGCACCACAGGATTTTAAAGGAATTAACCACTTTTAGACCAAAGAAAGAAAAACCAGCACAAACACATACCACTAATGCAAGTGGATTACCATCCTCTTTGCATAAAGTGCTTATACCCACAGCAGAGGTTTATGCGATGACAGAGGATGGAAGTATTTCTTTACGTGCTATATTGAATCCGAGTTCCACGTGTTCTCGTATTGCCAACACCTTTGTGGAAAAATATAAGTTGGAAACGTTCAAATTATATGGCAGAAAGTATACAAAACTGACCATTACCCCAAATATGTCGTCGTCAACCAAATACGACATATATCTATTGGTAGTAAGAGAGTTGCCAAAAAACCCATACTCGACACCCATTAAGGAGTCATTGAAAGAGAAGTCGAGAATCTTGCGCTAGCAGATCCCAACTTTTTCACTGTTGATTCAGCCGAAATCGAAATAGGTGGAGATTTGTATAGTAGGATCCTAAAACCCAATATACTGCGTATTGACGGAGGCTCCTTAATGGCCCAGGATTCGTCCCTTGGTTGGCTTATCATGGGATCTTACTCTGGCTAACCCATTGCCACAAATCCTAAGCTTATCATGGCGGGGAGAATGTTCACGCAGTTAACAGAAGTTCAAGCACTAAAAACAATGCCCCAATGATTATCCTGAACTGCAGCAAACTTCAACAGAAATTTAAATAATTAGTCGAAAGCATTCTTTAAAAGCGCCTGAGTTATTAACTATAAATTTTATGTAATAAAAACTAAAAAACGTTTCCATACATTTTAAAACAAAATTCATTTTAAAGTTTATTAATAACTATATGTAAACCATTAATATCTTTTAATTTTGAAAACATTATAAAACAACAAAGTTAATGTGAAAAAAACAGTACTTGAAAAATCGTGAATAAAGAGTTTTTAAAATAAACGTATTATTATAAAAAAGAAGCAAATTTGGAAAGTTTAATTAAATTACTAATACTTACCTTTTAATACTTACCTACAATTGGAGAATTAATTAAGCTTATTAATACTTACCCTAAATAACTTATCTACTCATAACCTAAAAAAAGAATTAAGAATTTATGTGTATATAACCTTTTAATTGTACATAAAAAGAAACCACTAAAGGTCAATAAACTTCGATACGTTTTATAACGTTTTGAAAAAAGACTAGAAATTTCTACTTATTTACTTGGATAATATCGCTTAACCAAGAAGTGAAATAGTGTTGTCACCCTCTAACCCGTTAAAACAATATAATATAATATAATATAATATAATATAATATAATATAATATAATATAATATAATATAATATATTATATATATATATATTCCCACTCCCACCTCCGCAAGCAGTAACGCGGTAGGTCTAGTAACGGCTCCCAATGCGGTTCGCGAGTCGGGCGTGGGAACAGGGTCTTCTCCTCGGCTCGAGCTGATCCGGACAATGAGGAGAATGAAGGAGGATGCGATATCCCAATGCAGATTGGTGATAGACAGCATGCAGCGGGCGTTCAACCGCCAAAAGAACATCAGCAGCGATGTAAAGGCTGGTGTATCCAAAATGGCCGAGCTGCTGGATGTTACGCTAAACTACAGGCGTGCATGGAAGGCGGCAGAAGAGGAAATGAGCCTCACGGACTCAAGTAGGAACGCTGCTGCTGGAAAACCCGAAACGAGCGGCCACTAGGCCGGTTGTGCCCGAGAGCTCCAAAAAAGCCAGGGTAAAAAAGCCCAATGGGAGCGAAATTGGGCCTCAAGAAAAGGGCGAAGGAACCTGGCGGACTCTCACTAAGAAGGGCAGTAGGAAAAAGCCTTCAGAAAGGCCATTAGAGCCTGAGAAGAGGAATAAGCCCCGACCGCTGCGGTTAAAACCAGAGGCGTTAATGATTAAGCCTACAGAGGGACATAGTTACGCAGAGGTGCTTAAAGACCTGCGTAGTAAAATGGCGACCGATGAATCGGTCAGGGTGAATTCCGTGAGAAAGACTAAAACGGGAGCCATCCTCTTGGAACTTGGGAGAGGGGAAAAAGTTAGACCGGAGTTCGTCCAACAGTTAAGGAGTACTGTCCGGGAAACGGCCTCAATTGCGGAGCTAAGGCCAAGTGCCACAATAGAAAAACGGGACCTTGATTCCCTGACACTTAAGGAGGAAGTGGATGCGGCAATCCTGAAGCTGCTCCCTGACTCAGGGGAGCAGATGCGAACAAGGATTACGATGCCGAACGCAATGGAGCAGGTACGGGCTTGTATCACGCTATCCCCAGAAGGTGCCGCGAGGCTCAAGAAAGTTGGTCAAATAAAAATCGGATGGATCCGAGCCAAGATACGAGCTTGCGAGGACAGCAGAAGGTGCTATCGCTGCCTTGGAGTAGGACACACCCAGGCAAACTGCACTGGCCCTGACAGAAAGGACTCGTGTAATAGATGTGGCGAATCGGGGCACAAAATGAAAGACTGCAAAACAGCCGCTAGGTGCATTCACTGCCACGATGAAAACATGGCCGGACTGATCACCTGCCCGGCTCAAGGAGTTGCCCACTGGTCAGAAAACAATGAATGTGATCCAGGCGAATATGCACAGAAGCTGGACGGCGGATGCTCTGCTCGGGCAGGTAGCTGCCGAGAAGGGAGCAGATGTGGTCATTATCAGCGAACAGTACGGGCGAATATCTCGAGGAGCCTGGTTCGAGGATGAAACAGGTACAGCTGCACTTTGGCTGCCTGGCAACAGTAGGCTCGCGGTCACGCAGTACGGAGCCGGTTGTTGCCACACGTACGTGCGAACCGGGAATTTTACGCTGATGAGCAGCTACCTCACCCCTAGTGATAGTATAGAACAGTTTAAAACGAAGCTAGACTTAATTGAGGATAGGGTACATGAAATGGGCGGACCCTTTATAGCGGCTGGAAATTTCAACGCCTAGGCGGTTGAATGGCCAGGCTATGTCTGGTCGTGGTGAACACTGGGAACGTCACTACCTCCAGAAGACCGGGGTGTCAACACACCATGCCGGATATCACTCTGGTGTCCGAGACCCTAGCCGGGACAATTGTTGGATGGAAGGTACTAGACGACTATAGTGGGAGTAACCACCAGTATATTAACTTCCAGATTGCAGCGAGAACCAATCCTGCCCTGACATCGAGAATGGGAAGTACACGCAAGTGGAACGTGTCTAGACTGGATCCTGGGGCATTTCTGGCTGATTTCGACTCTGCCCCAATGTCACACGCCACTGATGATGCTAGTTCCCGTGCAAGTGCGTTAATGCGGCGGATAATTCGGGGCTGTAACGCATCGATGCCGCGTATAACGCGCCACTCTAGGAGACGACCTGTTTACCGGTGGACACCAGAGATTGCTGAACTCAGGAGGGTCTGCCTCCGCAAGAGATGGAGATACACCAGCGCAAGGCAGAACGGTGAGGCACCTTTGGAGGCTGAAGAGTTTAGGCAATCGCGAAAGGCCCTGAAAGTGGCAATTTTAACGGCCAAGAAATCGAAATGGGAGGAACTTCGGAGTGATCTTAATAGCAACCCTTGTGTATTCTGTTTCAAATTTTTAAGTGCCTGCACAGATCAAAATAAAATAAAAACAGAACAGTAGAAATTTAACTTTATTAGTGACTACAAGTGCAGTGAACAAAAGTAAAAAAATTAATTACAGAGAAAATTAAACGCGCCAGTTAAAAAATAAAAAAAAACAAAGTTTTAAAAAATCAAGTCGTTGAATAAAATCAAAGTCCATAAACCTAATAAGCAAAGTAAAACTAAGTCTACAAGACAAACAAAACATAAAGTTATTTCTACAGGAACTGGTTTTTAATAAATAACACTGTCCAACATATTAAGACTTATTGAATGGAATAGAATAGCAACCCTATAATTCTGAAAGGGTATGTTGAGTAGAACATTTTTGTAGAACAAACTTATGATCCAGCACGTCTGAGTTTTTTTTTTACAGTGGGTCAAAGTTTTCATTTTTTGGTCGAAGGGAGCATTATACTGTATGAAAAAAATGCTGTAAGTTAATGTCTGAGAGAATTCTTATGGTCTGAGTTATATTGTAAAATTGTATGAGGATTATTTTTGTAGAAGACCTTAACACCGTAACAAATTTACGGGAATTTAAAGTTCATCCACGACCGCGAGAGTAGGAACGAATTAAAATTAAGATGGCGACTCATAGAAAGTGCAAATTTAATCTTCAACAACTCACATCATTTTGCGAAGGCCTAAAATTGGTGGGTGACAATTATATACTAGTCTGGGAAGCCTTAAAAATAGGTTTGAAAATTAAAAACTTCTCATCAGCGATCAAATGAAGAAAATTTTTTGAGTTCAGGCAACTCAAATTGAAAGGTTTAAATCTATAAGATTACTGCAAAATTCCGCAAATGATAATTTGGCAATTTTAAAAACTCACCGCGTCACAATTACAGACGATAACCCATTCTTAATACATCTTTTAACTTCGAAACTTCCAGAGGAAACGTTAAAAGCCTGGGAAACTACCCACGAAAATCATAGAGAAGTGCCATCATGGAACAAATTAAATAAATTTCTTTCCTCCAGAATTGAGACATTGGAAACCATGGCAGATCTCAAAAGACCAATGCTTAAGGATAACAATATTCGTAGGTCGTAATCGTTTATTTCCCGTACTGGATCAGTAAAAAAATTTAAAATGTGTAATAAATGCAAACAAGCACATCCTCTTAAATGGTGTAAATATTTTAAATCATTGTCGCCCAAGGAAAGAACAAAATATGTATATGAGAAAAAATTTTGCATAAACTGCTTATCAAAGGAGCATTTTAAGTCCAATTGTACTAGCATAAACACGTGCAATAAAAAACATCACACAACGCCACATATCGAAAGAGATGTTTAACAACCTCCCCTTGAAACATTTCCAAACCACAATCTCAGATCAATTGGAATAAAAATGGGAATACGTCATTCGACTACTTTAATTCCGAACCAGCAAGATGAGATTCAAGCTTTATTTATTCAACATTATTCCACAACAGTTTTACTCAAAGCAGTGATTCACCTTCAACATTCCATTCAACATTCCGTGATTCATTGCCCTTAGAATCACGTCAATTTCAAATAGACGTACTTGGTGGAGCTATCGTCGGAAATTCTAAGGGAGTGTATCACATTACATTAAAATCTAGGATATCAGACTTCCAAAGCAGCTTAAATGCTTTAGTGGTTCCAAAGTTGTCTAAGTATTTACCATCACGAAGGTTTAAATTTCAAAATATAAAGGAAACTCGAAACTTGAAACTGGCAGATCCATATTTTTTCAAGCCAGCCAAAATTTATGTGATCATTGGCAGTGATTATTTGTCTCTTATTAATTTAGAAGGAGTAAAAAGAAACGTACTTAACACTTTTGAAGCAAGAGAATCCCATACCGGGTGGTACTTATCGGGCTCGGTTCCAACGACAAAATAAATTTATTGACAGCCTCAGTGTCTACATCGGAAAATGTGGCTATGTACAATTAATTAAAAAAATTTTGGGAATTGGAAGATATAGAGAAAGATACGTCATTAAGAGAAGCCGAGAAATATTGCAAAGAGTTTTACCAAAATTTCCAAACGAGATTTTTCTAGGGCCTTCACGGAAAGCCGCTCACGCTAAGTATTGTAGACTAGAGAAAACGCTATTTAAAAATCAAAATATCAGAGAAGAATACCAACAAGTTCTACAAGAATACATCGATTTGGATCACACGGAACATGCTGTTCCTATCGACTCAGGTGCTAAAAATAAAATTTAATTTTTTCTTTCACACCATGCAATCTATAAACCGGAGAGTAAAACAACAAAACTTCGGGTTGTGTTTAATGCCTCGAAAAAAAGTGAAAGTGGTACCTCCTTGAACGACGTTCTCTACCAAGGTCCACCATATCAGGCGAATTTGATGTAGGTTATACTTGGTTGGAGTAATTATAAATATGTTTTCACAGAAGATATTGCGAAGTGGGAAAGATAATCTGATAAGAGCGTATCAACTAAAAACTGAACGTTTGGAGTAAGCTGCGCTCCATTCTTTGCAATACGAACACTATTACAATTAAGTGATGATTGCAAAAACCTGTTTCCAAGAGCATCAATAATTTTGAAAAAAGCAATCTACGTAGACGACATTTTATCAGGAGGACATTCAATAGAAGAGGCGAAACAAAAGCAGAGTGAGCTAAAAAATGCTTTAGAATCAGCTTGTTTCCCTCTCATGAAAATAACAGCAAACCAACATTCGTATTTAAAATCTGTGCCCCGCGAAGATCTTCTGGACGAAGATTTCTTAGGAATATGTTGGAACGCGTTATCAGATTTCTTTTTTTTATGCTACAGAGCCAATTCAAGAATCTCCCTCCTACACCAAGAGACAAGTTCTATCTACAATAGCTAAATTATTTGACCCAACCGG
This sequence comes from Gymnosoma rotundatum, assembly GCA_916610165.2. Lineage (NCBI taxonomy): Eukaryota > Metazoa > Arthropoda > Insecta > Diptera > Tachinidae > Gymnosoma > Gymnosoma rotundatum. Next base: position 98,356,743 of record OU744336.1, read on the forward strand.
ATGGCTAAGTTCAATTGTGATAACGGCTAAAATTTTAATGCAAGATCTTTGGCAATGCCTTTGGACGAGGCAGTTCCTTTAGATATCCTTGAAAAATGGAGGGTCTTTATAAAAAAATTACCTGAAATTTCATTATTAAAAATTCCACGATGGGTTAACTTTGCTCCTCAGGCAAACCTAAAATATATGGGTTTTGTGACGCCTCCGAAAGAACGTACTGCTGTACTGTCTACATGCGAACAATCACTGCGAGTGGAGAAGTCTTTTGTAATTTACTAGTTACTAAAAATAGAGTAGCATCCATTAAGAAACTTACTATTCCCATGCTTGAACTATGCGGTGTTTTAACACTTACAAAATTACTGGAGCAAATGTTAAGATACGTCGATTTCTCATTTGAATTCTTTTTATGGACGGACTCTTCAATAGTCTTGGGATGGCTACAAAAGCTAAAACCATTTGTGGCGAATAGGGTCACTGAAATCATGAATGTGGATAAACACAAACAATGGAGATACGTCAATACTGGAGACAACCCTGTCGATCTCGGCACTCGAGCGTGCATCCCAAAGGAACTTATTCAAAACCGCGCATGGTGGAATGGGCCCCCTTGACTAAACTGGAGGAAAGCTGCCTGAAACCACGTTCGTTCCATCCTATCGATTTGGAAAATAAAAGGATCGCAATATTTCACATAGAAACGGATGCACGACCAAATCATGCTGCAGTTAAATGTCGCTCTACTTTCATCGTAGCAACTATTGACCCGCTTGAAGTTTTTTTTTGCTATGCTCGAGCCCTCAAAGTAATTAGTTACATATTTAGGTTTATGAACAGTTCTTGGCATGGTGCAAGGGCATTCGAATCCTACATAACGGCAGATGAAATTCAATTTGTCAAAACACGACTGATGATGATTGCACAACAAATCTATTTTCCTCAAGAATACCGGTGTCTGCAGAATAAGCTGCTTCTCAACCGCAAAAGTAGCCTACTAACTCTAAGTCCCTTTCTTGACAAAGCTAATCTGCTTCGGGTAGGCGGCAGGTTAAATTATTCGGGCCTAAGCTATGCAGAACGCCGCCTACAAAACTACCGACAAAATCGCAACTGGCCCAACTGCTTGTAATTATACCCACAAGATTTCACTTTATACCGAACACCACATTATGCTACGAGCTTTCACATTCCACGCATAAAAAATCTTATTCGGAAATGCATTCGAGATTATAACCAAGTACCGTCTACAAGGCCAAATTTTAACTTCAAAAAATGGCAGCGTTACCTCCAGAAAGAGTGAATTTCTCGCTCCCATTCACATACACAGGCCTTGATTTTGCTGGTCCTTTCTCAAATAAATCATCAAACCTAAGGAATGCAAAACTACTCAAGAGATATGCCGCAGTCTTCGTTTATTTTTCCACAAAGGCCGTACATTTGGAAGTATGTTCCGAACTCTCCGCGGATTGCTTTTTAGCATGTTTTGATCGATTTGTGGAAAGAAGAGGTTTTCCCAAAACTATGATGAAACGATATACGAGTTTCCTTAAAACTACAGAAAGACGTTAGTAGAAAAGTATAGTTCCCACGACTTCAAGTGGTCGTTCATTCCACCAATTACACCCCCCATGCGCGGCCTCTGGGAGGCAGCCGTTAAAAGTATGAAATCCTACCTAAAGAAGATTGCCGGAAATTTTAACTTTACATATAAAGAATTTGCAACATTACTTGTTCGTATTAAAGCAATATTAAACTCAAGACCACTCTCGCCGCTAACGGAAAATCCACACGAGCTCCTTTCGCTGACTCCCGGTCATCTACTAAGAGGGGCGCCCTAATTGCCTCTCCTGAAGATACAGCAGAACCCTAACCCGAAAATCTATCCCCATTGAGGCGATGGGATCGAATAAAAGCCATATAACTTATCTTCGCACGATGTTGGAAGAACGAATATATCACAGAATTCCAACGTAGATTCAAATGGAAGAAGGAAAGAAACAACAATAAAGAAAAGCATCTGGCAGTCATTAAGAATGATTTACTACTACCAACCGAGTAGCGTATAGGGCGCGTAATGAAAGTTATATGTGCCGAACTTAAAACCCAGAATAGCGTCCAGTTGTTAAACTTTGCACTTTACCGACTTCGAACGCCCCACCAGATATTTGCTCACCTTCAAAGAATTGACAGCTTTCTATATCTGCACTCACACTCCTACCAAATACTACTTTAATCTTAAACCAAAAAAAAGAAAACAAATTTAATAATTCAATAGAGAACTTGTTGTTCAATAGAAATGCTAAGTTTATGGTACATATTTATTCTTCTCTCTCTTTTAGCCAATAATGAAAATCACGCTGTTAACTATGTGGACGTAATCATCCCTTGAAATACTACCATAATTTCTGGGCCATGGAACTCGGCGCGAGACGAGATTATGTGAAAAAATGGACCTTCTGTTTAAATTGTTTTGCCGAAACCCATATTCGAGCGGAGTGCGACTCAAATAACCGATGTAAACTGTGTCTCGCCAAGCACCATACAATGATCTACAGAGGCGCTCAGGAAGCCAATTCATCGTCGCCCAGTTATGAAGAAGACGCAGCGGCTTCCTCTTCTAGAGATAGTACACCATTCCCACCAGGCGTTTACGCGGAATCTTACATCCCACCACTAGTGCAAATTCCACTTAAGCATGGCAATGACATTGTTAACCTCACCTTTCTACTTGATCGGTGTCATGAGACACACCTGTTTCATGACCTTCAAGTAATAAAGTCTAAAAGCTACGACACGGCCTTTTTTGAAGCAGTTCCGACGAGAACTAATTCGAGAACACTTTTCGCAGCTCCAACCGCTGGCACATCCAAGGTTCGCAACATACAGGAAGGCCCACCCTCGAAAGTTTAATTCTTTCTCCCGCACATCAGGCCTACCAGGGCTTGCTTATGGCTTAACGGACCCCCTTTGGTTGGGTTATTTATGTACGGAGGGTTGGCTCCGCAGTAAGTCTAATTGCCGCTGGGGAGAATGTTAAACGATGTTCAACCAACTGAAATTCCTTATTTTATAATGTTTTTTCATTTCATTTAAAAGCTCTTAATTTGTTTTCTCTTTATTTGACTCAAGTGGAGTATATTATTTTCCTTTATATGAATTGTTTCGTTAAGAAAGCATTTAGGTTAAGTTTTTACTATATTGTTTTTAATCGTTAGAGAACCGCCAAGTGAAGAAGGCGTAAATAAACTATTGAACTAAATATCACAATTTGAAGCTTTCTTGGTGGATCCTGGGAATTTAAAACGACTCATCATTTGTTGTTCAACACCATGTGAAAAACAAGATTCCTCCAAATTCACACCACAAACGTTAAGTGTTTGCCCTTGAGCCTTGTTGATGGACATCGCAAATGATAAACGCACATGATATTGTAATCGTTTGAATTTAAATGGCATATAAGTTGAAATCTAAGGGATACGCGGTATAAAACAAACTTCTCCTTTTCATTTTGCAGTTAAGATCGTAGCTTCAATCAAATTTGGCAATAACTTTTTCACTGCCAATCTGGTGCAATTACACAGTTTTGGTGGATTAATATTTCGCAATAATATAATCAAAGAACCAACTTTCATATTCAAGTAATGCGGTGGCATACCAGCCGGTTCCAATGAATTTAAAAATTGGATAATTCATTGACTCATCTTGATTCATAACACTTTCAATTGATTTATATATACAATTATTTTGAAAACTCATGGGCAGCTGGATCATTTTGTAAGTGAATACGCATATTAATGTTCAGTGTAAATTCAGTTACAAAGAACTGATGACTTCCAACAGGCATTTATTTGATCAGCAGGAGTTGATCGAGGAATGAAAGGCAATGTTTGACGAAAATCCCCTGATAGTTATATCAAAGCACCACCTAAAAGCTGTTGATTACCACGTAAATCTTGCATTGTTCGATTAAATGCTTCCAGTGATTTTTTATTCGCCATTGTACACTCATCCCATAAAATAATTGAGGTTAGTCGCAGAACTTTTGCCATAGCAGAATTTCAAGAAATATTTCAAGTTGGAGTTTCAATCAGCTGTATATTCAAAGGCAATTTTAATGCAGAGTGTGCGGTCCGACCACCTTCTAATAATGTGGAAGCCATTCCCGAAGACGCAAATGCTAATGCAATTTTCTGTTCCGATCGAATATTCGCTAAAATCAATGATATAGCGAACGTTTTGCCTGTACCGTCAGGTGCATTATTGGAAACAGCTTAAATGATTGTGTCATATCCACTTTTTTACTGAATATTCAATTTGGTTCTATTAGATTGAACAAATAAGCGCAAATCATTAGAATTGAATTTCTGCTCACGTTGCAATTCACGATCAAACAAATCATGTATCATACCCAGTTGAACTAATGCTTTATTTGCAATCGTCAGACACATATCTTCAATTATTATTAAAGCTTCGTTGTACATTTCCATGGTAATCAACAAATCAGGATTTCTTACATGAAGTATTAAATGCCAGTGTGCATTATCTTCTAACAAATTCAAGAGTTGACATGCCTCACGATATGTTTGACACAAATGACCGTTGACCATTAAAAATCATATCAAGAATTGAGAATTTCTTGAAATGATTTTGGGCCCTTGACGTTAAAAAATAACAAACGCATATAAAAACAATCAGCATTGTTTCGGTGTACTGTATATATTCTCTCAATTGCATCTGTTTGGAAAATGGCAGGATGCCCTTGTTTACGTCTTAAATTAAGTGCTTTCAATTTTTGCCAAAAAACGCGTGCTGTAATGTCATGACGGTCAGTTGTGGACTGTCCCTCAAATAAATTGTTTTTGATGTCATCCTACTGCAGATTACATGTAAAGGTAATGAATTGATCCGGTCGACCGTATTTTCTTACATAAGACATTGCGTCTTGTGCATATTCGTTCATATGCCGTGGGCTACCAATATAGGAAGATGGCAATATAAGGAGTTAAACGTCCGATGTCATTAACATAAGCATCATTCGCTATCGCATCTTGTATATGAATATATTCTTCGGATCTTAATTTTCCTTGGTTGAAACGAATAAAATTAAGACGTTCAGTTTCTATTTTGGCGTACATATCAACGATGTATTGATTATATAGTTTACCTCATCTCAAGATATAATTTTGTTCTTGTGGACAAACCATCAATCGATATGAATAAAAATTGATGGCACTGACTTTTTCTGTATATGTAGACTTGAAAATATGTGCAAAATATGACTTTGGAAAATTAAATAAAAAACTTGAAAAAGGTCAATAACACAGCCACACAAAAATTCACCATTCCAATGCAGTATTGGGTATTGTAATGCATCGTAACTATGATGAAGTTTCAAAACACGTTGCAATTGATTATTTCTGCGACGGAGTACAATATCACGGGATTGAAACTGTTCACCAACAATTACAATTGAACCTCATCAATTGTGGGTGCACTGAATCGCCTTGCATGCTCTCCAAAAGGTGTTCTATCAGTCATTGTTACGATTTTGTGATTGTCAGATGGCATACGATGGAGAGCAATTTTGAACATATGAACTAATTCATTATACTGATGGAAAAACCTTTGTAGCTCACGAATTATTTCTCGTCTTGTATTTGAAAGAATTAATCCAATTCACGGTTTTTATCACCAATGAAATAAATTTGCAAAAATTGATGATCAGCGTCGGGGAAAGGCGATAAATCTGGCCCTCAATCTGTAAATTTTTTAATTATTTAAATTTTTTATGATTCAGATTTATAGAAACGTGGGAAAATCCTGTTAAAGTAGTTACCTTAAACGTCGGCATAAAATTATCTGTAACAATTTTGGTAGCACCAAAAGATGTCATTTGAAATGTCGAATTGTATTGTTGAATATGACCAAAAAAGTGCTTTGACATTTCAGATTTAACAAAAATTTGTGAATATAATGGTTCGAGTGGAGTTTATAGCGGTGGCAATCTCACTTTGTCATTAGCACAACACATGTGATGAAGTAAGGGGGGATGTATAAATATTTTAGCAATAAATAAAAGAGAAATGGGGTTGAATTCTCAATAATATTAAGTATTTATTATTCTTTACCAACCTTTCACTTCAATTGTGTAATAGCAAGTGATTGTGAGTATAAATATGTTCTTTTTCAAAGGTTTAAAAAATAAGTGGAGAGCAGCGAGTATCGATAAAGAATTCATTTCTCTCTGCACACTCCATTAAAATAAGATAATGTTTTTAACTTAGACTTAAATATCCCGGCCCCCTTGGTGTACTGCAACCAAGATAACCAGATGTGACTTAATTTACAAATTCAGAGATATTTTTTAATTGATTTCGATATTAATAACATATTGTTAAGAACTTAAAATGAATTTCGAGTAAAACATAGGAGTGAATCAAATTAAGATGGAAAATATTTTAAGAATAAAATAGTTAAAAAATACAAAATGACTAGTTATGGGTTTCATTCTTTTTGAAGAATTACGCAATTTTATAAAAATTATTCAAGTTTTAATTGGAAAAAGAAAAAAATTTAAGTTATATTATAAATTAAAAATAAATAAAGATATAAAGTATTGAGTTAGTTAGACGCCAAATTTTCCAATGATCGTCCAGCCTAATACAGTATCGTGTGCCATCGGGGTTCCTATGGATTCCTGCTGAATATTTGACCGTATAAGTCGTGGATATATGTCGGCACCGAGAATAATATTAACGTCTATATTTTTATAAAAATATGGATCAGCTAAACGTAGATTTGTGTAAAGCTTAGCCACTCTTTCATCAACTGGCTCTTTGGGTTGTTTCTGTGGCAATTCATCTGTAACCTTAACAGACAGAGTAAATACAACATCATCGTCAAATCGAGGGCGTAATACTATTTTTGTCCACCGGTATGGCCCAATTTCCTCTACTGGAATCTTGTAGCGGTCCACCAAAAATTCAGCTATTGAACTCGTTTCAGCACATGAGTTTAATATACCTCTCACACTAGCCCAATCATTCCCAAATTTAATCGCGGGGTAGAGCAAGACGGACCATCAGTTTTTGGGACAGGCTTCGTAGACTGGACACGCTTGTGTCGATGCAATAAGGTATGATGGCGGCTGCCACATTGACGGCAACGATCCGTGTTTTGACATTTATTAATCAAGTGCGAGTGCGCCAAACAGTTTTCACAGTACCGGTGGCGCTTGACTATCTTAAGCTTTTCTAAAACGTTCATTCGTTTAAACTTGATACACTGACGTAGGGGATGATCTTGATGACATAGGCGACAATCAGGAGTTTTGAATTGGCGATGGGTACTTCGACGGCCTCTGTCCTCTAACAGCGAAGGACTTCTGCGGTGTTGGCGTGGCATTTGGTTGCTATAAATAAATATAAAGGGAAATTGTTAGTGTGTTTCGGGTAAGGGGTGTAAAATTAATTTTCCGATAGGCCTAGTAACAATGCCGTTGGCAGTTCGTACTTCAGCGACACTGACTCTGTTGTCGCTACCGCGTATAACATTTTCAATGCGACCAAGCCGCCATTGATTAGGGGGTAGGTTATCTTGTCTTATTACAACAAGATCATTAATTGCGTAATCACGTTGGGGGTATTTCCACTTATAGCGTTTGTGGAGCTCTTTTAAATATTCGTCCTTCCATCTTTGAGGGAGTTGATGGTGCAAAGCCTTTAATTTTTGCACCTAAAGTAAAAACGATAGACTTGACATATAACATGCATAGCTCTAGGCAAGTCAGAAAAATCCTTTAAAAGATCTGTGCGTTCAAGATGATTCAAATGTACGAGGGCTGGTCTGGCTTCTTCGTCGGTGGTAAAGTTTGTCAATTTTTTGGGCCACTGACTCTGGTGCAGCTTGAGCCATTTAGGACCATGCCACCATAGATCATTAGAAATAAGCTGAGAAACTGTCAAGCCACGTGATGCCAAATCGGCGGGGTTATTTTTGGAGTCAACATGAAACCATGAGTCGCTCCCTACTTTATCTATAATCGAAGAAATTCTATTTTCTACAAAGGTTTTCCACCTATTAGGGGGTTTTTGTAACCATGCCAAGACTACTGTTGAATCGGTCCACAGAAATAGTTTGTAATTTTTAATATTAAGTTGCGATTGAATAGAATCAATCATGGTAGCCATTAACTCGGCTGCGCAAAGTTCTTTCCTGGGCAACGACACAAATTTTACAGCGGCAACCTTTGTTTTTGCGACTAGAAGATATGATATACAACCCTGATATTCTGCGCGAAGATATAAAGTTGCTGCATAAGCCTTTATTGAGGCGTCACAAAACCCGTGTAGTTCTATGGAGAACGCTGGATCAAAGTCAACAAATCGGGGAATTTTTATTTGCTCTATATTTACATAGTCATTTATAAATGATTGCCATTGCGTTAGGGTTGATGGCTTTAGTTCTTCATCCCAGTTAGTTTTATCCTTCCATATCTGTTGCATGATGATCTTTGCTACGATGATTTTGGGGGATAGCCAACCGGCGGGATCAAATAACCTTGGAATTTGGGACAAAACTGACCTTTTTGTGGTTGATCTGGGTGATGGGTTTTGATCTGGGTGATCTTTTAGTCGAAAGAAAAATGATCACTTCCCGCATTCCAGCGTAGTCCCAAAGTTTTTGTGATGCTAGAATCTGATAGTGACAGGAATTCTGCATCAAGAAGGTGATCAGGAGAGAGGTCCTTTAAGAGATATTCATGGTTTGCAGTCCATTTTCGGAGAGATAGGCCAGCAGATTTAAGAACTTCTATTAGTTCTTCTCTGGCTTTTAGCGCACAAGACAAAGTATGAGCTCCTGCTAAAACGTCGTCAACGTACATATAGTTTTTTAGAATTTCTGAGGCAACCGGGTTTGTTTGCTCACAGATTTTGGCTAATTCATGCAATGTACGAATTGCCAAATAGGGGGCACAGTTAACACCAAAGGTGACTGTATTGAGTTCAAAATCTTGAAGCGCATCTTGAGGGGATTTTCTGAAAATGATTCTCTGAAAGCGGGTGTGATCAGGATTAACTAGAATCTGCCGATACGTTTTCTCAATGTCTGCATTGAAGACGTATCTAAAAAGTCTCCAACGCAAAACTAGGATCATTAAGTCCGCCTGCAACGTTGGACCGGGGTAGAGTAGGTCATTGAGACTGTTTCCGTTTGATGAGGGGTTAGATGCGTTGAACACTACACGCAGTTTCGTCGTAGTGCTATCGGGTTTAAAAACCGCATGGTGGGGTAAATAATACGTACATTTAGCACTTGAAGGGGGAACCAATGATATCTGATTTAGAGATGCGTATTCAGAAATTACTCGATCATATTCAGCCTTAAGTGGCGGGTTCTGTTTCAATCTCGATTCATTCTTTAGAAATTGCGTAAGCGCTATAAAACGAGAAGAGCCAATGTTAATACCATCTGGGTACTCACGACGAAAAGGGAGTGAAACAACAAAACGTCCATTGTCCTTTCGATATGTGGTAGATTGAAACAATTCTTCACAATTTTTATCTTCCTCAGAAAGGCGGGGCTTTTTTGGTACTTCTTCTAATTCCCAAAACCTTTGAAGTTGATTATTTATGGCGATCCCATTAAAAAACGATGAGGCAGAAGGTTAATAAGGTCTTGTCGTCATTCTGCCAGTAAGAATCCAACCAAAGACTGTACATTGCGATACTAATGAGCAATTTTTGTCCCAACTTATGCCGTTTCGTAAAATTTTTGGATAAATATCACCACCAAGAAGCAAGTCTATCTCTGAGTTTTGAGCCTGATGTGTATCTGCCATTTGTAAATCCGAGAATTCACTGTTACTTAAAGCTGACATGGCATAATAGGGGAGTCGGCCGGTTAATTTTCTAATGACAAAAGCTTCAGCGGAAGTTTCAAAAGTGCTATCAATGGGGCACCCTAGGCGAATACGACACAATTGAGTGGAGGTAGCTGTCAAAGCTTCATGGATTTCAGTTTGAGAGTTTCTACTCTTCAATGAGAGTTTATTTTGAAGTTTCTTTGAAATAAAAGTTGCTTCTGATGCGGAGTCAATTAAAGCACGAACAGTGTACTTTAGATCCATTGAATAAATATCCACAAGGGCAGTACCGAGTAAAACTGTTGAATTCGAAGTGGACTGTACATGAGTTGAGAACGACTGTCTCATGGGGGCTGCAGTTTCAGCAGCAGTGCTGGGGTTTAAACTTAAATTAGCAAGTTGGGGGGGATTAACATGAGTATTACTCACATTTGAATTTTGAGATATAGCTGCAGTAGCTCTTGCTTGGGGGTTTGAATGTGCTGCATTCGATGAGATTCCCGTTCGATGAAGAAGCGAATGATGTTTCTGCTTACAAAACTGGCAAACGAATTGGCTTTTACATTTCTTTAACTCATGAGAGGTTCCAAGGCAATTTGTGCATCGTTTTTGTTGCTTGACGATCGAGAAACGTTCCTCTACATTCATAGTCAGAAACAAAAGACAAAGTCGTAAGGGATAAACGTCAGGACAAAGTGTGTACTTTCCAGTTTTTTGATTCGAAACATTGGTGCTAAAGGCTTTTAACTTCTTTTGATCAAATGATTTTTGTTTGTTTGAATTTGGAACTTTGTTATTATGGTGTGATATGTTGGGGTTTACATATGTGGCTCGTATATCAGCTACAGATTCTAATGTTTGAAAGCGTGAAGTCAGAAATGCATCCATCTGATTCCACGATGGCAATTCTGTGCAGTTAGGCAACGACTGTTCCCACAGATTAAGGGTAGCTTCTGGTAAACAAGTTGAACAAATATAAACGAAAATTATGTCCCAGCTAGAGGTATCAACCTTGAGGAAACTAAGGTTCGTCACGCAATCGTTAATTGTACGCTGGATACTTCTAATGTTGCTACCAGTTTCTTTGAATACAGGGGAAAGGGTAAAAAGTATTTTTAGTTGCGCGTTTGTAAGTATTCGTTTATTCTCGTATCGATTGACGGGGTTCTGCCAAGCCATTTCAAATCCGTCGTTAGTTGTAGGACAGGTTTTCAGTAGTTCACGAGCTTCTCCTTGTGTGTTCTTGATGAGATGACACATTTTTTCTACAGGAGACAGACGGCTGCTGTGTCTATACAGGGCCGTGAACATATCACGGAATGTTGGCCACGACTGGTAGTCTCCGTGAAACACTTTGGTATCGCACGGGGGTAATGAAATATTTGTTGCATAATCAACAAGGCTTAAGGACAGTACTAGGACAAGCTTTTTGACAAAGGGTGTCCAAAAGTTCATTTGATTTGGATAAAACCTTAAAGTGAGCTTCAAAAGTTGAATAGAAGCGAGATTTTAAAGTCTCGATCTGAATCTCTTCCTCTATCTTTTCGAATTGATTTAAAATTTCATCGTAACAGGATCGGAAAACCGACCAGAGGCGGACAATTTCATCCTTTTGGACTTCTAAAGTGTGAACAGAGTGAATATCAGAGGGAAGCGAATCAAAATATGCCTGAAATTCCAGTACACGATCTGAAGCGCGAATGTATGAATCCAAAAGAGACATGGTAAACTCAAAACCGGACGAAAATAATTCCAGCAGAAAAGATTATACACAATATATTAAGACAGTAATTTTTTTTTTTTTGTAATAAGGAAAAAACGTGCTTAAGAAAGACGCTTAATTTTATAAAAGGGGGGTACTCGTCATTAACCTCGTACAAACACTTGTAACTTAATTATAATAAGCGAACAAATGGTAATATATTTTTTTTATATATGTATATTTTAAAAAGTTTATATTCAGAAAGGTTTCTTTAAAAAACGTTTATTTAAAAAGGGTTTATAGATGTTACTTTTAGTATTACGAAAATTTCCGTATTAATTTGTGTAAACTTGCTACAGTTATGAGTGTCAAAAAATTGTTTTTTTTTCGCTTTTATTTAAAAAAATTCCAGAACAAAATATTTTAGGTTAAATTTAACAGAGCAGAAGGTTTTGGTTTAATTTTCTTTCCTAATGTGAATGTTTATTTTTTAAAAACAATTTTTGCTCATTATATTCTGACGTTTTTTTATTTTATTTAATTTTTATATAATTTTATTATATGAGGTTATATTCATTTTGTTATTAATTGTGAAGCTATCAAACTAAAAATTGTTTGTTGGGATATGTAAAAGAAAAGTATGTAATAACTTCTTTAAGATACAAGAATGTATTTCAAAACAAAAGTGTGAGAAAAAAAACCGAAAGATTCTTTAAACGTTGTGTTTACATTTGAAGCCGTAGTTGTGTATGGTTCGAACAAACCCAATCGCTGCAGTTGTTTGATTGATTTTTCAATAACTACAGACAAGTCGTAACTGCGAAACGATGACAACTTTTACAACAACACTAGCTTGTAATGTTTGATGCTCTTTCATTTGCTTTGATACTTTTACATATGTTGTGTCTGATCGACGAACCTTTAACACTCATCACTTTATGAAAACGTTGTGTATACAAGAAGACAAAAAAAACACAAGAGAGTTAGACGTATGCAATTATAACAGATTGCATTTGTAATGTCTTTTTTAATTACACTCAAATATGAAATTAATATTATTTCTGGAATTTATTTCTTTTTCTTATGAGGAGTTTTTTTGTTCACAATTTTATAACTGTATAAACAAGTTTTTGCACAATATTACAAATATTTCACTCTTCTATTTTTTACATCATTTTTTGTATTTTTGCTTATTAATTTTTTGTAAAGGTTTTAGTACTTTTAACATTATTTTTTTGGGCAAATAAGTATGTAGAAAATACACTTACATGATATTTGATGATATTTTCTTGATTTTTTTTTATGGAGATGAAAAAAAAAACAACGATGTTGTCTTCGATAATGTTGTTTTGGAGGAACAGGAACAAATCCAATAATTATGTTTGGTGATATAACCGGGGATTTAATTATAAGGTATTTGTCCTGAAAAAGTAATTTTATTGCTAAATATTTACACTTCCAATCCGGTTCGATTGGACCAAAAATGATGGAGTAAGGGGGGATGTATAAATATTTTAGCAATAAATAAAAGAGAAATGGGGTTGAATTTTCAATAATATTAAGTATTTATTATTCTTTACCAACCTTTCACTTCAATTGTGTAATAGCAAGTGATTGTGAGTATAAATATGTTCTTTTTCAAAGGTTTAAAAAATAAGTGGAGAGCAGCGAGTATCGATAAAGAATTCATTTCTCTCTGCACACTCCAGTTCATTAAAATAAGATAATGTTTTTAACTTAGACTTAAACAACATGAGTCCATCATTCCAATGTATCCGTACATACTATTATCAATCTGACTGTTGTAACTAAAAGCAGCACACATCATTTCAGCCGAAGCAGCACGACGTATTCGTGATAACCGTGCAAGTTTAAATACAGGTGCAGGGGTCAACAGATCCATTTCGTGCATTACGTTCACGCTGTGATTCATTAGATTGTGCGCATTCATCTGCAGTTTGTGATCGTCTTTGTAATGCCGCATTATTTGTATTACGTATTCGCCGACCTATATTTGCTCGTCTGGCTGGTGGCATTTTTCCTTCATATAAAAAAGCACCCGTATGCACACAATATTTTTATTTTATTTTTTTAATAAAGGAATACACATGCATATATGTAATTCACTTCACAGTTCAAAACTTACCGTTGCTTGAGAATTTAATTCAAATAAAGCCTACAAACGATATGAAACACCGACGACTCGTTAAAAAACTGAGAAAATCACACGCACACATATGCTTAGTATACCTTTAAACAATTCAAGACTCATCGTTTGAATGAATGAACTCAATAAAATTTTAACAATATTTTTACGTTTTTCCTTAAACAAAACTTTCTTTAAATAATAGCACAATTTAATTACGTTTATAAATTAAACCTTTTATAACTTCATTACGATTTAATACTTATGCTTCAAATTATATGTATGTATAGATTACTTTACAAAGTTAAACCTTTTGTTAAATTCGTCTGATTACGCTGACGTTTCAAATAATACTTACTGCTAACCCCCAAAACCCTCTATATATATTTAATTTTAAATTTCTAGAACAAATCCACAGTGTAAAACACAGTCCAAAACAAACCCAATAGCAAAGACTATAAATATACTAAGATGTTTCACTGCCGTACATTCTACATCCAGTGCATATTTTGTCGATGGACGTACTGCTACTGCCACTTTAAGAGTAAAATCACAAAGAGAGATTATTATTCTCAGCAAACTTGTTACTCTCATCTCATTTGTATATACGTGCATACGAATGTGTATATATTTATATTATAAAATATTCAACGTAAACCAATGTTACCGATTGTGTATTTGTATGGTAACAACATGTGTTTTGTTGTTGTATAAGAGAAATAACATCGATTTACACCGAATATTAAATTCATTTATTATCAATATGCAAATTTATTATTCGGAACCTTTTCGATTTTAATTTACTTTACTTTTTTAGTTACTGAATGTTTGCTGTGTTTTTGTATACTGTCTTTTTGTTCCCATCTTTTTCTCTTATTGATTCAATAGAGTTCTTATTTAGTCAATTTGGCTTTTGATATAAGACTTTCAAGTTTTCTATACAAAATTTGGGTAAAATCCTCTAATGAGCTAAAATAGCAGTAGTGAAATGGTCATATGAATACACTTTCTACTCAGTAATATTTTCAATTTCTACTTTTAAATAAAAAATGTTTCATGAGAATATCATGAAATATTTATATTTGAAGCAATCAAGCACGAATAAAGTAAATTAAATTCATTTATTATCTAAATTTAATTACTACATACATATAAACTAAATACCACATTAATTTAACATTAATTTTTTTAACTTTTATCACTATTCTAAGAAGAATATTTATATAAAAAAATGGTGTAAAAAATGTATAGTAATTCATAAAATGAGAACAGCTGTGCCGATTTCTGTAGCATTTTTTTTCAGTTGTTCGTATTTTCAAGTAGAAGGTTTTTAATTGGTGATTTTAATAATTTGCTCGGGATAATTAGCACAATATTTTTTAAAGATAATAAATTTAATTTAAAATTCCCGTAATTTAATTTTAATTATTAACTTGCAAGTGCCCATATAAAAGGCATAAATAAATTATCGTGGTGTGTTGTGATATTTTATTTGTTGTCTTAATTTTACTTATACTAATGTTGCTAAGAAAGCATTGCTCATGGGAAACACATGAGTGCAAAGTAACAAGTACTTGGAAAGTCTCAATTTTAAAGCGCCAGTAATTTATTTTGTTTGGCAATTTAAATATGTAAATTTAGCTATCAAATTCATATTGAGGTTAATATATATTGAACCTATATGCAGGCTAAATATACTTAACAAAATATTTAATAATAAATATACATAAATAAGTGCCTTATTTTATTACCATTGTTTGAAATTTCTTAAAACACATATTAAGTATCCACAAGAATAAATGCTAAAAAAAATTACTACATAATTTAGGGTATGATTAGTTCGGTGCGATTACGCATATTTTTAAAAATACACAAATAAAAATGTATAGTTACCCTACAATAACAAGAGCAGTCATATAGTTTCGTTTTTAAGCTTATTTTACAAACAATTTTTAAATAAGTAGGAAAAATAGAATTCAAAAATAAAATTTTATGATGCACATTCCTCTTTATATGTAGATATGAAAGTATGTATGTACGTTTCTATATGTTAAATGTATGTTTTTGTCTCTCAATACTTTACTGTAACAACACATTTCTTATGAACATTCACATACACTTTTAAACGCATGTGTGTATGAATCTGTCTTGTTTACAAAACTAATATTGTGCTCTCTTGAGTTTTGGTTGCGCTCACAGAAATTTCTTCCCTCTTATCTCTTACCCCCGCTACCAAGAAACTGCTCACAATTTTTGATTTTTTAAATGTTCAGAGTGCAACATCTTTATAAATTTATTGTCTTTGCCTAAACACTTAGACGACAGCAGGCAGCAGACAGCAAACTGTCAAAAATAAAATACATGTGTTTAAATGAAAACGATTATTTTGACGACATCACAACAGCACGACTACATGACAGCATTTGCTGCTGCTGCCAACTTAGGCTATTTTATATTTTGACGGGCAGCAATAAACAAATATAATGTTGCCATTATACATATAAATTGGAGAAATAAAAACAAAACGTTTTTTTAATATTAAACATAAAAGAACAAGGAAACAAATTTATTTGTTTTTATAGTTTTTCATGATATTATTACATTTTTTATCAATAACATTAATTTTATTCATTATAAAATATATGTATGCGGTATCCCTTAAATTTGTATTGCTAAAGTACACAGCTGTTGTTGCTGTCTTCAAAATAATTATAAACCTGACTTCAGAGCAGCATTTGAAGTTAGCAGCATTTGAAGCCGTGAAGTTGTGAACTCTGCTGTCGTCTAAGTGTTTAGAGCTTTAGAACACAATTTCGTTTTGTGTTTATACAAAGCAATAATAATCGCTGACAATTTGCTTTAAATGACATAACAACATTGTTGTACTGTCACCAATAAAAAGGTTTCAATTTGACAGCACAATCCCCATCTTAAAAAAGTTTGAATTTGATACAAAAATTGCCATTAACAAAATGACACGCTATTTATTGAATTAATTTGTTTTAAAAAATGTGATAAAAGAAGAACCGCTTGAGCGACTTTGCTTAAACTTCACATAAATCATCTACTAAATAGTAAAAAAAAGTGGCTAAAATTGAAAGGAAGACATTATACAAATATCCAAATAATTTTGAGTCATTTAATTGATTATGGGGGTCTACGATTCAACTCATCTTCTTATACATCGTCGGTATCCTGTAATAAAGTCCTAAGTTCGCTTTTTCGCGAAATGAACCTAATGATGCAGAAGTGTTCCAAAAGCTATAATCTATCTCCTTAAAAAAATCCCATTTCTATTTAAAGTAGTTTTGTAGCTATGACATCAGAAACAATCGAATCTTCATACAAAATACCTAAAAAATTAACTTTAAAACCTCAATAATTCAGAAACATATTTATCTGACTTTTTTGCAGGATACCGACGATATAAAAATCAATGCCACTTTTCGTTGTCATTTTATAACTCAGGAATGGGGTCAGGTGAGGGCCATTCCATCTGAGCCCTAGTGTCTACTTGTACTACTTTCACTGGCACAAGCTTATTTGCACCTCGGATATCTACACTGCAACGGACCACCGCCCATGCCCGCGAGCATTAGTCGTGCCCAAATTAACTAGTTACCAGTGTGCAGAGAAGATGGAAGGTGGGTTTTGCTGGAAGAATAGGAGTTGACGCGTGCATATATATATGTAGATATACATCTAGAAATTTATATATATGAAATTTTGCAAGGAAGAAAGAGAGAATAAAAAAACTACATTAAAAAAACGACCGCAAGAGAATCGAACGAAACGTCAAAACTGCACGGGTGAACTCCTATTCTTCCAGCAAAACCCACCCTTCCATCTACTCTGCACTGGACATTGCGCAAATCGTAAACTGTGTTTTTAATCAGGCTATAATCTTTAGCAAAGTTGTTGTGTTAACAATGCACCCTGCATTGAGTAACTGCAGTTGCCTCATTTTTCTTCTTTTGTTTCGGTGACAGGGTTTTCAATGAATTCATAAACTTATCCTGCAGCCTTTTTCTGTAAATCGCTAAAACTCTATTTAGCGATTTTTGGCTATAAATGCAATTCTGCAAAACTTTTTCTCTAAATTCGGCATGGTGTTGAAATTCAATTTGCCGCAAATGTAGCGTTTGTTCTAATTTTGCATTCTTTACTTCAAATAAGCGGCTTTATATTCCAAAAAAAAAATAATTTTTTGCAACGAATATTTTTTGGTGCTAAAATGTAAGTAAAGAAAGTGTGCTTTTTTATTTGATGTTAATTGTATAAATTTTGTTTTTTTTTAGAAAAAAATGGAAATAAGAACCAAGCGGGTTACAAAGGACCAGAAAATATATTTGTGCTCATTCATTTTGGAAGGAGCATAGAGAAATCGCCCATGACGGGTATGAAACCATATTTAACTGAAGTCAAATAGAAAAAAGAGTTAATTTTCAAATTTTTAAATTCCACTAGACTTAAAACTCCGGTACCTATCATTTTAGCACTTGATTGTTCATGTTTAACTTATTGTTTAACTTTTAAATTTTTTAATAACTTCAACCGTCTGTCTACAACATATCAAAAGTATGGCCATATGCATTAAATTATATGAACTCTTGGGATACCCTTTAATTTACAATTTTAAAATTTATACTTGTTTTCATGACGGTCATAGTAATAGGAATCTTGTCCAATTTGTAAGCGGTTGTCTAAAGACAGGCCTATATAGTTTAATTTGCTTCACCTATGGGGACACCCTATAATTTCTAGATTTATTTTTCTATTACTTTTTGCTATTAAGAGCTATAGTGATGCTCAGTTTTTTCTTAATTTTAGATTAA
Source organism: Gymnosoma rotundatum (assembly GCA_916610165.2). Classification (NCBI taxonomy): domain Eukaryota; kingdom Metazoa; phylum Arthropoda; class Insecta; order Diptera; family Tachinidae; genus Gymnosoma; species Gymnosoma rotundatum. The sequence continues at coordinate 98,375,291 of OU744336.1, forward strand.
TGCTCTTTACAGTTCATGATACATTTGAAAATATATATGTTGTATGGGGACACCCTCTAGTTTATAAAAAAAATTATAAACTGTTTTTAAAAAGGGACTAGTCTTTAAGCATAACCTTTCTTTTAAAAAAAAAATTTTTAAATCGGTTCAAAAGTGACTGATTTATGCAAGCATAAACATAAAGTCGAATTGATAGGCTCCTCCTTTCTTTAAAGTCGGTTAAAAAAGAGTATGCATTTCAAAATAACTTTTAAAATTTTTTATTTCATTGTTTATTTTAAGAGCAAATTAGCTTCGGCAAAAATATGAAATTTTATCTAAGCGATTGCATATACACAATACAAATTTGGAAATATAGCTAAAATATTTTTCGTAATTTATTTTTAGCTTTTTACCGATTGAGATTTAGCTACGAGAATTACAGAATAAGGCTGCTGGTTTATTATCAAATTCAGCTTTTGAATTTTTGAAAAGCCGATAAAACTCAATACCAACATCTTTGCAGCTTAGGCATGTTCAATTTAAACATTTCTGTGAGTCCACCAGTGCGTCGGCATCACGTGCCCTAAGATTACTACCACAGCATTTGAGATGATAGTACTTAAAGCATAACCAGCAGGATACTGTCCAGTCAGTTTTAGGTTTGACTCATTTCACGTTAGAACACTCCATGGTAAAACGTATGTATTTAAACAAAAAAAAAAAAATTTTTTTTCTTTAAATTTAGCATGGTTTTAAAACACAATTCGCCGCATATATAGCGTTTGTTCTAATTTTGTATTCTCTACTTCAATTAATCGGTTTAATATTCCAAAAAAATTTAGCAACGATTATTTTGTGGTGCTAACATGTAAGTAAAATAAATATGCTTCTTAAATTAACGGCAATTGCGTAACTTTTATTTATTTGAGAAAAAATGGAATTAACAACCAAATGGGTTCCAAAAAATCAGAAATATATTTGTGCTCACTCAATATTTGAAGGAGCATAGATAATTTGCCCACGACAGAGTTAATTTTCAAATTTGTAAATTCCACCGGAGAATGGGACACCTTAACGCTAAAACTTAACGGGGTAGGAGGAGCTCTGCAAAATTTTGAAAATTGGAAAAGGACATGGACATGGACATATATGCATCAAATTGAACGTAATTTCTTTACATTCTCGCCTTGATTCCAGCGCTTTATTTTATAATTTTGAAAATTTATACTTGTTTTCATGTCGGTCATAGTAATCGGAATCTTGTCCAATTTTCTATCGTTTGTTTAAAGGTAGGCTTATATAGGTCAATTTGCTTCATCTATGGGGACACACTATAATTTTTAGATTTACTTTTCTATTAATTTTTGTTATTGAGTGCTATAGTTTTTTTTTTAATTTTTGAGTGGTGACCTTACGATTTATACTATGTTGTATTGGTACACCCTTTAATTATAAAAATTATGAACTGTTTTAAAAACGGGACCAGTCTGTAACATAACCTTTCAAATAAAGAAAAAAATTACAAAATCGGTTTAAAAAATTGATTGATTTATGCTAGCACAAACATAAAAAGCAACATTCAATCAAATTGATAACCTCCTTTAGATAAATTACCATATTGGTTTTTTTATATTTTATTTTTTTTTTAATTTTTATATGTACCTGTATTTTATAAATTCACTTTAAATTTTTTAATTACTTGATGTTATGATTAGAGTGATTTTATTTTTCATTTTTAATGCCGCGAAGGCTTTTAGTACAATTCTTAGTGTTTCATGTTTACTGTTTTGCTTATAATTCTTAACATAACAATTCAAGGGCAAGTTAAAAAAATCGCTATGAATTTACTAACAAAAGGAACTCATACAAGTCACAATTCAAAATAGCAAGAATAATTATAAAAAGCGATATATGTAAAAGTTCAAGGTTAATAAAAATTCAAAGTGAATATGTAAAATACAGGTACATATAAAAATTCAAAATACATAAAAACCAATATGGTAATTTATCCATGCCGCCCTTCGTTGCACTGGTGCAAATTAATGTTTGGAACCGGCTAGTATAATACATTCGCCACAGAACGAATCGCTTCCGACAGAATTTGTTGATTGAGATGGAGGCGGTTTGTGGGATTGTTGATGCTGCTATGGCTCGGGTTATGCCTTGTGTTGTGTTGACCACAGTCGCCGCGGACGTTATGGCTGGTGTTACGACTGCTGCTGTTGCTAATGACACGGTTACCGTTACTGTTGCGATGGGTGCTGTTGCTGCGACTATTGTGGTTTTTTTGTTACGATTCCTGATATTGACGTTGCAGGTAATCCTGCGAGCTAAGCGAGAGTGTTTTGATGTTTTGTGATGGATCCCGTCAAAATACCATCTACCACTCGAACGTTGTGGTTCGAACCAAAATAAACCTGTTCAACGCTGCCTAGACGCCATTCACTTGAAGGTAAAAGACCGTCGATTGTCACCACGAAATTACCTACTTTCAAATTGAGTGTTGAAAACTTATATATATATATATATATATATATATCTTTTGTGCAGCGATTTCAAGTATTCTTGCACGATGAAAATGTCCAGGAGTAAGAGTAGTCAAATCAGACGGATCTTCCGATGATATGGGGCGTGAATTTAATACGCCTTCGATACGAGCTAAGACAGTAGCGAACTCTTCGAACGTAAAGTGATGAGCGCCAGCAACTCTTTTCAAATGATATTTAAACCTCTTGACTGCTGATTCCCAAATCCCACCCATATGGGGGGCCTAGGAGGAATTATCGGCCATTCAAACCCCTGCTTTACATATTTTTGTGCAATGTCGTTGGCTACTGTGTTTATGAAGGGAGCAAATTTCCTTCGCATTGCTCTGCTCGAACCAACAAAATTCCGACCATTATCGGAAAGTATTTTCTGAGGAAGACCTCTTCGGTCAACAAATCGGAAAAGGGCCGCCTGAAACGCAGATGTAGTAAGATTTGAGCAAGGCTCCAAATGCACCGCTTTCGTTGCAAGACATACGAAGATGCTTGCGTAACCTTTTATAAACGAGGACTTTCAGGTAGAACAGTCCTGTGAAATTAACACCTGTAACATTAAATGGAAAAGAAAGAGAACATCTATCTGATTGCATGATTATATAATATGCAAGTTTTTCAATATCGAATAAGCTTTTTTATTAGAAGTTTAAGACGAGGGATATAGTACTACGTTTGTATCATACGACACATTAAATTACATTCGGCATGTACTAAAATTTCACGTAAGTGCGCTAAATATAAATGGCAAAATTGCGAATTATAAGGCAAGATAATGGGAAATCATTCGTTGTAAGGCAGCAAGGAATTAGCTAACCAGCCAGAAATGGATTTAAGGTGTCCAATTTGCGATTGTTCGAGAATTAGTGAGGGCACTGTATTCAAATTTATAGTATTTCTGCGAGGCTTTAGCAATAAGCCATGTTTTTACAGAATTAACTTCAGGTTGACTTAGATGTGCACTAGTATATAACAGGGGGAATGTCGGATCAGCAAATGACCTTTAAAATGTCTAATAAAGCGGAGAACGTAAGCAAGAACTCGAAGCACTCTAGTATAAGGGGAAAACCTTTCAAGAACATCAACCCGAACGGTAGCGTTATATGATTGAACATGAATTTCATTAGTAATTTCATTTAATTTACCAAGTTTGAAAGAGTTATTCTGTGGCCATTCGGTAAGAGGATTGATTAGCCAAGCAGGGCCATGCCACCGCAAGTGATTATTCGTAAGATATTGCGGTCTACCACCTCTTGATTCAAAATCCGCTGGATTGTAATGGGTCTGAACATGCCGCCATTTAGCATCTAGTAGTAGCTGATGAGTTTGCCCTATTCGATTAGAAGCATAAATTTCGTTCCATGTTGCTGGTGGTTTAGCTAACCAAGCTAGGATAATAGATGAATTACACCACATGAAAGTTTCAATACAATTAATATTCATCTTGATAAGGTATATTTTACTAGCTTAGTTAACATAACAGTGCCAGACTGTCTAACCTAGGTAACATTATAGATGCTAAAGAAGCGACTTTGCTTTTCGCAACCAGCAAATTAAAAAATATTACGCCTGAAGAGGTTCGTATTCTTATGTAGATCGTGGCACAATAGAATAAGTTTGAGGCATCACAGAATCCATGAATTTGAACAGTATCAACGGGAGTGAACTGTATTCAACGAGGGATTTGGATTTCTTCTACTTTTGGTAAATCGGAAATTATTTCGTCCCAGATTCGGAGAGAATCTTAACTTATGCAATCATCCCAACTGATTCGTTCCAACCACAGCTGCTGAATGAGAATTTTGCTTTTGACAACCACCGGTATTATCCAGCTACGAATGACAATATTTTTTCCTTGGTTATTTGTGGAGAGTAAGAAATAGGTTCAAAAGCATACGTGAACGAATCAGTAAACGTATTCCAACGAATTCGAAAGTTTTCGTTGCGCTTGAATCATAAAACTTGAGAAAGATGGAATCATAAAGATCTTCTCTGAAAAAAGAATTAAGCAATCTGGGGTCATTAGATGTAATTTTTTTAAGTAAAAAGCCTGCTGACTTTAGTGTCTGTACTAGTTTATTTTGTGATTTAATTGCGCTTTCGACTGAATGATCGTCGGAGAGGACATCATCGACATAGATTTCTTTCCGCAAAGTTGTATTCACTCTTGTAAATTGTTTTTCAGAATCAGATGCTTATTGCATTATAATGGCGAGAAAAGGGACACAATTAATGCCAAACGTAACTGTTTTTAATAGAAAATCATTGATGGCATTCCCCCTCGGAACTTTGAAAAAGAATTCTCTGGTATGACCTATCTTTGGGATCTATCAAAATTTAGCCGTTCATTTTCTGAATGTCGCCGTTAAAAAAACAAACTTATATAGCAGTCAGTTCAATATTATTGACTTTAATTCATTTTGCAGAGTAGAACCTGTCCACAAAATGCCGTTTAATGAAAATCGACACTTAGTTTTCCGTGAGGTGTTAAAAATCACCCTGACCTTTGTAGATTTAATTTCTGGTCTGATGACAACATGGTGTGGAAGGTAAAAAGAGCTGCATTTGTTCTCTGAGAAGTATTCACGGGAAGTAGTTTCTTCCATATGACCGATAGTGATAAATTCCGTAAGAACATCACTATACTGTAGTATAAGGGGTCTTTTGCCAACATTTGTGCCATTTTAGCATATTGACTTAGAGCAACCTATCTTGAGGGACCTAAGAAGCGGGAATTTGGAAAATTTAGCCTAAATGGCAATCTTACCATGTATCGAGCATCTGCTAAGCGTTTTGTTGTTTCTTTGTAATATTCATCTTCTGACGAGACAAGTTGAGGCGATGGAATTTCTTCCTGCTCCCAGGATTTCCTTACTAACATATCCAAACTATTATCGTATTCAGAAAGGGAAGTTATTGGCTGTGTTTGCATTGGACCGCTCAGCACCCAACCGAAAATTGTTCTATATGCAGAAGCAGAACCACAAACATCTCTCTTAATACCTTGAAGATTAATGAAACGTTCACTCTCATTACCCAGGACCAAATCAATGGGAGCCGATATATTAAAATCCGGATCCGCCAACTTCATATCTGAGATCAACATACGTTTGTAACATTAAATGACACTGATAGAATCTGATGTGTGATTTTTAGTAAGACTATGGCAGTAATTTGAAAACGGAAATTATTTATCTTCGATACTAAGACCAAATCACATTATTTTTCAGCCGTCTGACTTTGACCTCCGAATCCAATATTTTCATAATGAGATTTCCTAGAATTAATGTTTAATCGAGTTCTTATTTTCTCTGACTCAAATAGTGAACAATTCACCTCTACATTCAACTTAAACCAAAGCCGTTTGTAGCAACACGTTTGTATTATATGTAGCATAGTTAGCATTAATTTGGGAAATTTATTGGAATTTAAAGTTGAAGGTGTTATTACAAATTCATGAGAATCCCGAGCCTTATCGATATAATTACTAATATTTTTTAAGCTTGATACGTCTTCGCACTTTTATTGGTAAACTTGGGCTTCATATTATTCCTGGGATTATTTAAGGAACGCATATAAAGTATTGTGTGATGCTTTTTACCTTAGTTAATGCAAGTATTTTTGCTTGAACAATTTTTCTTTGTATGCGATTGTGACAAGCAATTGTTACTAAATTGATTTTTGAACAGAAAATCAACCCTTTCCTGAACTAAAACTTTACGAAAACGAGGACATATTCTTAGACTGTGCTCCAGATTATATAATCTGCACTTGTAATTTAGATTTTCCTGGAATGCATGCAACTGAATTTTTTCTTTCGCTCGCTTTGTCTTAGAAAAGATGATTTCGTATCTTTAGTAGTAGAAGTTATTTCTACAACTTTGCATCTTTTGAAGAGAAACTCACTTAATTGAGATCATTTAGGTAACTCTACTCGCGTTGAGTGATCGTTCCCACTGAGCCAAAGTCTCGTGCGGAGTGTTTGAAATATATTAGATTGACTAGAATGGGATTTAGCCTTCAATGGACCCCCTAATGTTTACAGCATTGCTAGGCAATCAGAAACTGCGCTATGGATACTTTGAAGGGTCTCACTATCTTCTTCTAAAGCTGTAGAAATATTCATCGACTAATACACGCGTATTTTCGTAACGTAATCTAAGAGCTTGCCAGAATGAAATTGTCATCAGTCAAAGGAAATCTTTTGACTATTGCTCCTACCGTATTATTTCTGAGATGGTCTAATTTTTCTGCACAGCTATGAACATGTTACGGAATGCCGGCCAATCTTCATAACCTCCTGAGAATATTTGAGTATCGCACGGCGGAAGTTTTACTCCAGCGCTGTAGTTATTATCCATTTGTGATAATCCTGCGCTGGCTCGGTTATCATCCCTCTCTTTCGCCAACATTTTCGAGTTTAGCAGTTAAGACAGAGTTGTAAAGTAAGTTTCCATACACGAATTATACTGTTGTTGAATATTAGCTCTAACATCCTCCTTTTCATCAGAGAGCATAACTTCTTCGAAAGTTTCTTCTACTTACCATTTATTTATAATTATAATTTAAAGAATAAATTTTGTTTTTTTTTTGTGTTATCACGTTTCAAAAGATTTCCTAACCAACAATTGTTTTATTCAGATTAAAGATAAACTTGCCTATTGAATATAACGAAAATATCGCCTATTGATACTTGATTTTTTTTTTATAATTTGCTTTATTTACAATCTATTTAAAAAAAAACATTAAGTAAATTGTTTGATTAAACTTAAAATCATGATAATATAAACTTACATGCGTTATTAGGCTAAATCCTAACAACAACACTTATAAATACATATTTACATTTCAATACTTAAACTTTTAAAGCACATGGAATCTTTTTAATCTTTTTACTTCTTCTGATTCATCTAGTAAAGAAATAGCCAGCGGATTAGAATGATTACTCAGTCTGTTCAAGTATCTTGTGCTAAATTTATTTATCTCGTCCTTTATAAGTTGAATTTTAAGATCTCCGTGAATATTTTTATTTGTGACGACCCACGGAGCATTAGCTATGATTCTTAAGGTTTTTACACTGATAACGTTGTGGTACCCCATAGCTGGATACCATATGTCCACACGGGCTTCAATATTGCTTTATAAATTTTAATCTTATTCTGAAGATTTAAAGTTGATTTGGAACCCAAAAGCCAATACATTTTCTTAGTTTTAATAATTAATTGTTCTATTTTTGCCTTTATATGATACTTGATTTGAAAAAAAAAATAAGATTTCATGTTATTTAACCAATTTGAACTTTGAATATACATACATATACTTACTTGTTTGTTCCTTGCGTTAGAAAAATATAACGTACATTTTTTTTGAAGCCGATTAAAAAGAAAAACTTTAGTGTGCATTTCAAAATAACTTTTAAAAATTTTAATTTAATTGTTTATTTTAAGAGCAAATTAGCTACGGCGAAAATATTAAATTTTAGCTAAGCGATTGAATATACAGAATACAAATTTGGAGATACAGCTAAAATATTTGCGGTAATTTATTTTTAGCATTTTAGCGAGCGACATTTAGATTTAGCCACGAGATCTGGAGAATAAGGCTGCTGGTAAACAATATTTTGTTGATAGTGAAGTGCATGATGTTTATGTATGATTTCAGTTTATATTTTTTCTCTTTTTGAAATATTTTCAAAATAATTGTTTTTGCATGTAAGTACTTTTGCTTTTGATAGCCTTTGAACTTTAAAGAAGCATCGAAAGCACATCCGTACTCGGCAAGTTTCGTACTTCCAAGAATCTGCACAAAATCCCGATTTTCCACTGCAGTTGATTATTCTATTTAATTTTTGTTCTACTTGGAAAAAAATGATAATTCAACTTTTAAGCTTGTGTATTAATTTCATACCGTTCCACAAAAAGTGGAAAAAGGATATAACTTAGTTTGTCATTCCGTTTGTAATTTCTACAGTATATATTTCCAATCCTATAAAGTAAATAGGTTAACAAAAGCAGGGTCTTAGGTTTTGTTCTAGTGAATTTTATTTCTTGAAGTGAACGTTATTCTTATCTTATAACATTTTCATTGTACAGAAAAATGCTGAGTTTGCGTCTTCTTACAAATAAAATAAACTCTTATGTTAAGGTACGGTCACATTAGTCAAACATTTGACTGAAATCGGCAAATATTTATTTGCCGTAGTCTGACCACAAAATATTTATTAGAAGCAAATAACATCACAGCTGATTTTGGGCAAATAAAATTATTTGCCAGTAAACAAAAATGCTTCTAATGTGAACATAGTGTGACCACTCGACGGCAAATATTTTACTCATTTTTAGGCAAATAAATATTTGTTCTTACAAAGTTTTTGTAAGAACAAACAGAGACAAATAACAGCTGTATCAACAATGTTGCCCAGTATTTAAACTAAACTATTAAGTTTCGGAAAAATTCGCTAATAATTTTAAACTTATATGTGTATTTAATAAAAACAAAATACTGTAAGCAATTAATAATAAAATTATAGATAAAAAATAATAAAGTGATATTTTTGGAAGAAATAGTAAATTAAAAAAGTTGTCGGGCCACATATTTTTCGAGTTATATATCATCAAAGTATTTTATATATAATTTGGTATATTTCGACATTTTCGCCTCAGAATGGTGCAAAGTTTCAAAATTGTATGTAAAAAAGGGATTATTAAATCGTCTTTTATAAATTTTTAGTTAAGTATTGGTTGAAAGTAAAGTCGAATTACATAACTTGAAAATTTTCGTTGCCGCTAAATTAATGTTAAGTTAAAGTTTAAAGTTGTAAATTATATACTGTTATATATCTGCACATAAACCTATGATAAGGTTGAGATGCATTTTGTTTTAAAATGCTTATAGATAAATGAAGTTATATATAACAACAAGCAACATGCTTTCACTTTAAGAATCAATATCGATTAATTTATATTAAACAAGAAACACAGTGCCCACGCATTTCAACTGCTTAAAGAGACGAAAAAAGTCGGCTATGTGCAGAACAAAACCAAAATAATTCTTCCGCCCTACTAGAGCTAAGAGTCATTAGTGAATATCCATTTTAAGCACTCAAACTGTTCTGTTTCGATTTGCAATCAAAAGATGTATGTTCTATAAATACTAAGCTGAAAGATTATTTTTGCAATTAATGTAAACAGATTTTTTTAAATATAAATATATTCGTTTGACGGTATGTTATAATGTAACAATTTTTAAAAACTATATGTACAAGAGTTTTCAGAAATCTGAAACATTACAATTTCTTCAAAATTGTAGAACTTTGTATCCCAATAAAAAATTTGCATATTTGTAGTTTGATTCTTTGTGAAATAGGCTTTTTAATTTAAGCGACTTTTTATTTCAACATATTATTTGTCTACACTTATATCAAGTAAACAAACAAACAGCTGTGGTTTGAAAAATATATTAAATAAATTAAAAGTTTTTATAAATTTTAATCAAAAAAATGTAATGAATGAATATTAAAATTTATCATTAAGAATTGGAATCTAATTCCTATTTAGCTTCATCCTCTTATTGTGCTCCTTCTTTAGAACACCTTCTGGAGCTTCTTTATAGCATAGAATATGAAAAATTTGATATTGTTGCTTGGCTTTGTTTATTTGGAACTTTCATACATGGGAGTTATTCATTATATACTTTCTTCTCATATTGGTATTATGTGTAATAGCTATTTTAATGGAATCTCTATAAATATTACATGCGGGTGCATAAATATAATATTAGCCACCATTACTTGACCAACTTTTATAGCTTATGGCTATCAGCGGTGGATATTTTATTTTTATATTAAAAACTGGGATTTAATTTTTCGTACAAGGTATAGGAAAAGTATATTATAGGAAGAGAATAAACACTTCATTTGAGACTTTTAAAAAGATGCGCCCATAGTGCCTAAATAGAAAAAAATTTTCTACAGTTCTATATTTTTGTTCCGACTACAAATGGTTATTGTTTGTTTGTTTTGAACCTATGTATATTGTACTGCAAATAAATATTTAAGAGTAGCAACTATTTTTCTTCATTTGTAATTAGCATTTAATAATATTTTACACGTTTTCTTTGCAATAACTTTGAAATAATGCCGAAGAAATTGAATGGCATTGAAGACATCCCATGCGCAGCAGTTTGTGAGCAAATAAATTTATGTTTTTTTTCGGTTTGATCGAATATATTTTTAAGGCAAATATTATTTTAAATGTGACAGCACATAAAACATGTTTGCCTGTATTTTATTTGACATTACTTCATAGCTGTTTCAACAAATAAAAATAGGGAAATAAATGTACGTAGTGTGACCACAAAACAAATTTTGTATTGTTTTGAAAAAATTTAGGCCAAACAACAGCAGACAAATTTTAGGCAAATGTTTGTCATATGTGACCGTACCTTTAGTCTTTCGCAATTAGAGAATAAATTGCTGATACATCTGGTTGTTAACATTTGTTTATTTCGTATTAGTCTTTAGCAATTGTAGATTAAATTGCTGATGCAGCTGGTTGTTGACATTTGTTTATTTTGGAATAATGAAGTTACACCAATCAAAAAGATAAAAATATGGGGCGACATTTAGATTTAGCCACGAGATCTGCAGAATAAGGCTGTTGATAGTGAAGTGCATGATGTTTATGTATGATTTCAGTTTATAATTTTTCTCTTTTTGAAATATTTTCAAAATAATTGTTTTTGCATGTAAGTACTTTTGCTTTTGATAGCCTTTGAACATTAAAGAAGCATCGAAAGCACATCCGTACTCGGCAAGTTTCGTACTTCCAAGAATCTGCACAAAATCCCGATTTTCCACTGCAGTTGATTATTCTATTTAATTTTTGTTCTACTTGGAAAAAAATGATAATTCAACTTTTAAGCTTGTGTATTAATTTCATACCGTTCCACAAAAAGTGGAAAAAGGATATAACTTAGTTGGTCATTCCGTTTGTAATTTCTACAGTATATATTTCCAATCCTATAAAGTAAATAGGTTAACAAAAGCAGGGTCTTAGGTTTTGTTCTAGTGAATTTTATTTCTTGAAGTGAACGTTATTCTTATCTTATAACATTTTCATTGTACACAAAAATGCTGAGTTTGCGTCTTCTTACAAATAAAATAAACTCTTATGTTAGTCTTTCGCAATTAGAGAATAAATTGCTGATACATCTGGTTGTTAACATTTGTTTATTTCGTATTAGTCTTTAGCAATTGTAGATTATATTGCTGATGCAGCTGGTTGTTGACATTTGTTTATTTTGGAATAATGAAGTTACACCAATCAAAAAGATAAAAATATGGGGCGATTGAAAATTAAAAAATAAAAAAATATATATCAAGTGAAAAAATTGGACTCGCCCATATTTTACGAGTTACGGGCCTCTGAAATTTTAAAATTTTTTTAAATATCAATATGGGCATGATTTTAAAGCTCTTGAAGAGAACTTTAAGGATATACTACAATTTTTTAAAAATGCTTAACCCATTAAGAGCGGATGACATTTTTATGTAAAAGTATATATATGCAGTACTTAATTTTAATACCCTTCATCACAAGTGAAAAATGGTACTAGATCAGATAGACAAAATTAAATATGACGATAGAGAATGAAAAAATAAGAAAAAACATCAAGTGGAAAAATTGGCGCTCGCCCATATTTTTCGAATTACCGGCCTCTAAACTTTTCAAATTTTTTATAATATGAATATGGGTACCATAGAAAAGCTTTTAAATGGATCTTTAAGGCAGAGGTGTTCATCCATATTACCCACCTAACGAAGTTGTTCGTGTATTTTCTTATTCTTTTCGTGAATATTACTACCCAAAGATCAAGAATATTTCTACCTGAAAGATTCTTAAAATATACCAAAACCAACTGTATTGCTAACCTCTATAATACTATCTTTTATTTTAAATATTAATCCGCATTTACTGATATTGCTTCTATAATTTCTGAAAAAGTAAATTTGTTTTATTTTCCGACCAAAAGCTTTAGAAATATTAGTGAATCAGCAACACTACACAATTTTTTATAAAAAAAGATCCATACGCTTTGTTTTGTTATTGTCAAACGGAAGCCACAATTGACAAAAAAATATTAGTGAGAAACAAAATATAATTTAGTAGCTTGCTAGCTTTCAACGTAGTGGGACTACGTCGCACAGTGGTCAATTTCGCGAGATAGCGGTCAAAACTCTCTAACTTTTGACCGGATTGGTATTTTTTTACGCAATTAGTTTTGTTCAATAGGAGGGACTTTAAGCTTCAATTTGCGTGTTCAACCTATAGGAACGTAAGTAATGTGGAGTTAAAAATGCATTTTAATTTTTTGTTGAGTTTCCATGTAAAAGTTGAATATTTTTACATTTTAAATAGGTATTTTTTATAATTTCTTATTTTCCTCAATCGTATTTTACAACCAATACTTATTTATTATTCCTAAACTTAATTTTGGTCAGAAAATGCCAACATTTGGCCCATGACATTTATTTAGTCTCAATATTCACAGGGGCCAAAGGTAGGTTTTTTTTGGAAGAAAGCTAATTCTTGTGAGGTTTAAACTGAAAAATAACACTGAAATTCCCAACAATATCAATACCATTTGGATATATTATATACAAAACACAACATCGATAAAAGTTTTAGTAAACTTTTACTATTGATTTAAAGTGCACATATATTTTATTTAAATGTATTAATAAAAATTTATACTAAAATTAGAAACAAATTATAATCTTTAAACTAGTATTAATTAAACAATATTAGTAAAAATTTCTTCCAAATAGCTTTGATTTTCATTTTGCAGTAGTTGTTTAGCTTCTTCATCTAACTCTAATGAGGTTGATTTCCATTTTTGTCGAATACTGGACATATACGGGTCTGATGTGCACAACAAAATATTAATAAGATCTTCATTAGTACAATATCTGGAAATTTTTCTTGTATTGTGCTCGCGAAAGAATCTGTAGTCTTTGTTCCTTTTTTCTTGCGCTTCTTCTGAGAGATCTCCAATTGGAAGCATATTGTGCTGAATTATTTGTTCCCCATGGAACAAAATTTTGTGAACTGTGGTTGGCATATGTCTCATTAGCATACTGACCAAATTTTTTGGCATTTGGAATCGTCGTATTAAATCATAATCTACTCCAGTTATAGAAGCTGCAGTTTCTGGATCGGAAAAAAATCTCCTTGCTGTGTTTCCATCATTACAATTTCCTTCTCCTTGCTTTGGCTGGTCAATTATAAGGCCTATCTCACGGTATTTTTCTTGAATATCTTTTTTTTTTGCTTTCTTTTTTCCAAACTTTCTTTGTTGTTTCTCACTGTTTCGCCTAACGGGCCAAATTCCAAATCGTATCCCAATTTAAGAATATGCTCCATAAAACGAATTCTAGCATGAAGAGGTGACATTCCAAATTCATATGCTTCATTAAAACTATCGTCTTGTGTTGGTGGTTGGCTCAATTGACTTGATGTTTTTTGGCATATGGTGCAGCTTGACGAAGACTTTGTTTCGGTTAAAGCTTGTGCAACTTTTCCATCGATCATTGTAAGTGACATTTTAAAGTTAACTTCGATGCATTGATCATTAAATTCAAATATCACGGGTTTAAGTTCTTTAATTGCATCTCTTATTTTGCCAACTTCTCCAGTTATGACATCTTTAGTTTCTTTTTTGTAAGCAAACTTTATTGGTCTACAAAATTTTGTTGACGATGGAATTTCATTCTTCCATACATCTATCTCTGCAGCTCTACTAGTTGACGGCTCTGAACCAATAAATGTTTTTGTTAAACGTAATGGAACGAAAGAAATCATCTGATGAATTTTCCGCATTACATTGTTTGTATTGTTTCTGGCCAGAGGACCCATCACATCCCCATTTAGAAATTAAAGTCATGCTGCAATTTTTAAACTTCTTTAAATAGTCAGCATCAAATGTCTTTAGTAATCGTTCTGCAGTGTGTTCAAGAAGATCCTGCAATTTTATTTCTGTTGAACTTGAAGTTACACTAATACAGTTGGTGAAGGTAAGCAAACTTTTTTGGCAGAAACTATATCTCGATATGATGGAAAAATTCCACAATTTTTTTCATTGGTTCGCTTCCGCAATTCTGTATATTGGTTTTTAGTCATTTTCAAATCCAAAAATAGTGCAAATGCTTCTTCTGGAGTAAATTTATTTTCTTCAGTTGGTGTCGGCATACTTTTTAAAATCCTTTTTGTGCGTCTGGGGCTTGCTTCCACTATTTTTTTAATGATAGCAATTTTACTCTTTTTAGTTTTCGATGGTTGAATTTGATGCAGAAATGAATCCTTTATGATGCTACAAGAAACTTCTTCATTGATATGTTTAAGCTTGCGTCTTCGTGATCTTTCACTACAATTATCAATTGGCTTTGCTGGTCGACCACCTTTTAAAAAATAAGTTTATTTCTTAGCCATTCTTGGTTGCGTGAGTAAAACAATTTCTTGTTTCTGGAACATTGATTGTACCGTTTTCTTAAAATATTTAATTTTTAAGTTATGAATTTTAATTTCTTGTTTGTCGCATATTTTGAAGAATGGATTATTCACTATATGTAAAATAATTTCGTTTTCATCTTTCCGTTCAAAATATATATCAGATAGAACACTATAACTGAATTTAGCCATTGTTGAAACAATAATGAAGAAAAAAAAATTAATGCATGGATTAATATACTATTGCTCGAAGTTTCAACATGATCTTTTTTTCCTCTTTGAAACATAATATAACAGGTACTTGGTTTTACCAGTTATTTCCATTGGTTTTAAATTTATTTGCAAGTTTCAGGTATTTAAGTTGTGTAATATTAGATGGCAATAAAATCATTTTTTACCTCTTCCAAACGAACTGCTAGATACCACATAATTTGAGAGTTCACAGGTACTGGTAATAATATTACAGGTACTTGGTTTTACCACTTACTTCCATTGGTTTTAAATTTATTTGCAATTTTCAGGTATTTAAGTTATGTAATATTAAATGTCAATAAAATCATTTTTTACCTTTTCCAAATTAATTGCTAGATACCACATAATTTGAGAGTTCTATTGTCATTTTTGTCAAAATTTTGATACACCCTTCTATGTGGACTAGGTCAAAATATGGGCCAACTTCTCCTAATTTCAACAGAATTATTTTTTGGATCAATAAGAACTCTTGTACAAAATTTCATCAAAATATATGCATAATAGCCACTTTCACATACAAATAACTTCTCAAAAAATATGACGTTCATTTGTACCGAATATCTTACCTTGGGTCAGAAAAATTGCTGTAGCTCAAAAAGTGCAGTCCCGATGCATGGACATGTATATATAGGAATGTAGGGGAGAGTTAGGACTACAAAATAGTAAATTTGTGTTTTGACTCAGCTTGAAGTAGGAAATTTCCGAGAAATTTGACCTTTTTAAAAAAAAATATTTAAATTGTTCTGAAAACAGTAGAGCTTCAGTACCAGTAATAGGAAATAAGTTAAGTTACAACACAAAATTTATTTCGTCTAAAAATCTTGAAAAACAAAAAAGTTATGATCATTTAAACTTTAAAAATTAACTAAAAATATCATAAATTTACTAAATTCTGAAAAAGCCCATTTTGGACCACCCTGTTCTCAGTGAAATAGTTGAAATAGAGTTCTAATTTTTTGGCTCCCGAGGTTTACTACTGTCTACTTCCATATGAGTCTAATATCTGTAAAATCGGAGAACAAAAACCAAAAGTAGTTTTGGCCGCTATGTCAAAATATTGACCACAGTGCGTCGGCTGTTTTTATGTTTTATAGATTTTAGAGAAAATTGAGATTTTTGTTGCTGTTTTTAGTGTTCCTCTTTGTGAACACCACTGCTTCAAGGAAATACTAAAATTTTTAGTGCTGTCATTTTTATGAAAAATTATATATATGTAGTACATAACTTTTTGCTTATTTTTTAATTCTCTGTGACCCCAATATTTACTTTTTTGATTGAAGCTACTTCAGTAAACTAGATTTACATAGATGGTGAAGGATATATAAGACTCGGTATAGCCAAATATAGCACTCTTACTTGTTTTTCTTCTTTTTTTAATTCTGTCACCCCAATATTTTTCTTTTTTGATGGGATTTACTTCACTAAACAAAATTTACATACATGGTGAAGGGTGTATAAGATTCAGTATATCCGAATATAGGACTATTACTTGTTTTGGTTAATAATATTTTTTTTTCAATAATTGCTCTCTAATTATATAGTTTATAATAAATGAAAAAACCAGTCCACGTATGTAGGCTTTGGTACCATCGTACAAAAAATAGCTATAACACCAAACTATAATGTATAAGGAAATACTTGTTTTGGATACAAATATTTTTTTTAATAACTGCTCTCAAATTATATAGTTTATAATAAATGAGAAAATCAGTCCAAGTATGTAGGCTTTCGTACAATAAATAGCTTAAACACCCAACTATAATGTATATTAGGTAGCTTAAGCTTATTTCAAAAATCCAACGAAAAGCATTAAAAAATTTTAGGTGACTACAATGTAAATACTTACATAAACATAAAAAACTTACATAAAGTAATTAATTTCCCACAGTTGCATGTTTTTGTTATATTTGTTCTTTTGCAAAAAATGTTTTCTTTGTAAATAAACAAAATTTAAAACAAAAAGACATTTTAAGAACATTTATAAATATAATAAAACTGTAACGGGATCATTTCTGTACACGAAATATTTTTTGAAAATTTTGTTGCAATCGATATACATAGAATACAAAACACCTATTTTTAAAAATTTTGTCTGTCTATCTGTGTTCGCATCACATAAAACTACTGGATAGATTTGAAGAAAATTCCAATATAGAATATGGTTCCAATATAGAATACTTTTTTTTCGTAAAAATAAGCCATTTCGTAGACAAAATAGAAGTACAATTGTGAAACTACCCAATTTTACTAAAACAGTTGTCAGCATTTTTTTTTTTTGTAGATAAAAAATTTTTAACACTGTCTACAGAACTTTGTAATTAACAGTTAAATTTGGGTTTTAAGAAGATTATGAAATGGCATGCAGACGAAGTCGAGGGCACTGGTAGTATTTTATATATTTAATAACATTAGCATACATATTTTATTTATGTTCTAAGATAAATTCAATAAAAACATGACATGTTTATTTCTGATACATACTAAAAAATGCAACAATGTACATGACTTAAATCATAAACAATTGAAATTAAAATTTAATTTTAAATTTCTTTTCTTTAGATTATCTAATAAATTATAAACTATAAACTTAAAACTGTAATTTTTTATGAATTTATAACACAAGGCACAGTCAGCTGTTTCGTCAAATGTCTATTCTTTAAGTAAAGTACGAAAGAAATGAGATTTGACGAAAAGTTTTCTTAAGTACATTATAGTTTACCACATATAAGTAAATGTATTTGCAGAGTTATTAAAGTTTGCTTAAGTAAGCTTATGCACATTATAGTTATAGAGTTAAATTTAAATAAATGCAATCATATGAATTTCTCTAGAAGAGGGATAATAGTTCGATCCTAGATTGAGCAAATTTATTTCTAGATTTGGGTGATTTATTGGTCGCTAAATTAAATTTTATTCAACACATTACTATGACATCAAATAAGGCTCCCGGAATACATGCTTTTATCAAACGATGGTCCAAAGAATTCACTAATACTTATATCACCAAGAAAGTAGTACTAGTAAGACCGGTTGTTGATTTTGGGTCATTGTTTGAGACCCACACTATATATATTATAATAATTAAATTGAGTCTGTTCAAAAACAATTTCTGTTTCACTACAAAGACGAAGAACTATGCTTAGTATAATTTTTCTATTTAATTTAATTACTCGAGATGTATTTTCGGATATTCTTCTGGAATATTTATACTTCAATATTCTTCTATATTGCATCAGAAATTTTACTCCAACATACATTAAATTTGTTGCCTAAAATTATAGTTATTACGGCTACTTTAGAAGAATTTGTTGCGGTATTAGCATTCTTTATAGATTAATCAATTTGTGTTTTTAAATATTTACATTATAAAACTTAAGATAATATTATTTTAATATGAAGATTTATTATTCACAATCTTTTTTATATTAATCTTCTTTAATCGTGCTCAATTCCCTTAAATATTATTTTATTATAATATTTTAATGAAAAATTTTTTATCTAAAACTACAAAATGAAATGTATTTCTTCGAGGAAAGCATATGCAAAAGGTCATTTCGCCACTGCTCATCAGTGGATACCTCTAAAATGTTGCATAGAAAACTCAAGAGTCTTAAATTAAAAGCCAAAATGATTAAATAAGAAATAAATTAATCAGCAAAACAAAAGGAGAATAAGAACTAAAAAATCTTTTATATGAAAACACAGTAACCATTCAGTAACCACATATTTTTCTTTTTTCTTTCATTTCTATACATAAGGGTTGCCATTGGAAACCATTCCACGGTGGTTTAAAAAATGTGTATTGGACAAAATTTAAAATCGCATAAACGACTAAAGATGTCTTAATGAACTTTCAAATAAGCAAGGCAGAGGTGTTTATGAGTAGAGCTGACAACGGACGGCTAGCTAGTGTAAAGTGGGGTTTCAGCGTAGGCCCCCAAAGTTGGGTACCTCAGGGAAAAAGTTGAGATTTTTAAAATCTAATTAGACCTTGAAAAAATCTTTTTAAAATGAGCTTTAAAGTGGAGGTTATCTTTTTTAGTTCAGAAGAAAATTAGCTTACAATTTCTTTTTTTAATTTTGACCGACCTTAAATTATTATTCGTGGCTATGCTATATTATTAATAATATATGATATATTATTAATAATTTATTAATAAAATTTTGAACAAAAAAGTTTAAATTTTTGTTCCGACAGCGGTTTTCGTTAAAGAGTTACAATTCTCCGAATTGGGAAAATGGAAAAAATACCGTTGTTTGTAGGATTTTTCCCAAAAGGGCGGTATTTTTTTGCGTATGTAATTTAAAATTACTTCGGTGCTAACAATTTTTTTTAACAATTTTAAGGACAACCTATAACAAATGCATATTAAAGAAAAGTTATGTCAAAAATTATAAAAGTTCTTCCTACAGCCCTATCCAAACATAGCCAATTTGGAAACAAAATTTATTAATTATTGTAAAATTTCTCGGAGTGCAAAACATCGATTAAAAAATGTAAACGGACTTTTTAAGTCAGAATTGTTGGCTACATATTCAAAAAGGATTTGACAACCCGTGGTTAAAATAGGCAGGTCGGAATCTTTGTAAAAAAATTCTATTTTTGGGACATTTTTTCCATTCGGGGAATTAATGTGTTAAAATAAACAAATTTGAAATTTTATTTAAAATTCATTTGGAGGTTATCTTTTTTAGTTCAGAAGAAAATTAGCTTACAATTTCTTTTTTTTAATTTTGACCGACCTTAAATTATTATTCGTGGCTGTGCTATATTATTAATAATATATGATATATTATTAATAATTTATTAATAAAATTTTTAACAAAAAAGTTTCAATTTTTGTTCCGACAGCGGTTTTCGTTAAAGAGTTACAATTCTCCGAATTGGGAAAATGGAAAAAATACCGTTGTTTGTAGGATTTTTCCCAAAAGGGTGGTATTTTTTTGCGTATGTAATTTAAATTTACTTCGGTGCTAGCAATTTTTTTTAACAATTTTAAGGACAATCTATAACAAATGCATATTAAAGACAAATTATGTAAAAAATTATAAAAGTTCTTCCTACAGCCCTATCCAAACATAGCCAATTTGGAAACAAAATTTATTAATTATTGTAAAATTTCTCGGAGTGCAAAACATCGATTAAAAAATGTAAACGGACTTTTTAAGTCAGAATTGTTGGCTACATATGCAAAAAGGATCCATATATAATTCTCTGCGATTATTTATAATCTTTAAATTGATCTTTAAAAAGCTATTGTATTATCAAGATTTTTAAATATTTTCAGATTTGGTAATTTGTTGCAATTAAGGTTTTTGTGTATTTTTGCAAAAGTTAAAATATAACTACATACATAATATCGTTCGTGAGTGTAAGCACAATTGCAACGCACGTGTTTTTCAATACCGGCTGTTCTTTTCTATAAGCAAAATAATATACATATAAATTTTTTGCACTGTGCATTTAAATATAATATAAAGTTAAACCCAAATGACTTCAAAACGGAAAAGATTATGGGGCAGTAACCCGAAATTTAAAGTTACGGAAACCTCGACTTTCTCAAGCAATAGGTTTCAAGTGTTATCTGACATGGAAGACGATGATGCATCAAGCGTGGACGACAATGTTTCGGAAAATAAGCCGAAAAGAGTCCCCCAATTATTGTGGACAATGGACACAGTTTTACAACAGTGCTCAAAATTTTAGGAGAAAGTTATAAATATAAGAGGATGTCAGTTGGAACAAAGGCCTTTGCTAACTCCATGCGTGATTATGAATGTGCTCTTGAAAAACTGAAAACGACAGGAATGAAATATTTCACCCACGCGATTAAGGACAATCATAAATTCAAGCTAGTTTTATTTGGTTTACCTCAACTAAGCACTGCCACATTGAAGGACAGTTTTAAACACAATTTTAACATCGAACCAGTCGACATAAAAGAAATAAACACCTCCCGATCAAATCCGGACGATGCGCTATACATGCTGGGATTTAACCGCAATCAGGTTACTAAAAAAGAGGTAATTAAAATTAAATATATAAATAGTATCACTGTGCACTGGAGAAACCCTCTTCGGCGCTCAAGAGGTCCAACGCAATGCTCCAAATGTGCGATGTATGGTCACGGAGCAACAAACTGCCATAGAACAGCAGTCTGCTTAGGATGTGGTGGCTCACACGACTACTCAACAGGCCAGCTAAATAAGATTCCTGAAAAGGGTACTGTAATCAACAAGTGTTTTAACTGCATCAAGAGAAACTTAAAAAACATAAATCATCGTGCGGATGATCACCAGTGTCCTGCAAGAGTATTTAGAGATTCGAAAAAAAGAGAACACCAAAAGGCGTCCAACAATAATAAAACAACGCAATGATGTACATATGTTTTCGACTGAAGATTTGCATGAGATAAGACCTGAATTAAATCCCGTTTTAAATAAAACTTCAGGTAAATATACTGGCAGATTATCATATGCTGAAATAGCTGGCACAAACCACAAAACTATGGAGAGCCATAATCTGTCAGATGAATGACTACTAGATATCTACTTCGAAGCCATTGATGCTTTGGAAAAATGTAAGTCAAAATACGACAAATTGAGAGTACTCGGTAACATGCTTAGGCATGTTATATAAACATCTGTTGACACAATGGACTTTTTACATCTAATGCATTGGAACGCTCAAGGTCCAACAACCTCCACTGATTCTATAGCTTTAGAGCAAGTTTTACAACAAAAACAAATAGATTTGGTTTTCATAAATGAAAAATTTCTTAAACCGCATCATGTATTTAAACTAAGAAATTTTAAAGTACATAGAGAGGACCGTAACACACATGGTGGGGGTGTTCTAATCGCAGTCAGAACGTATTTCAAAACTCCCAACATCCTCTATGGAAAACGTTTCCATCGTTAAAATGCACAATAGGCCAATAAGATTTACGACTATTTATTGTCCAAAATACACAAATGATTTTATGAATGATATGGACACAATAACTAGATCCACTTCTTCATCTTCGGTGATTTCAACACCCAGCATACGAGCTGGAATTGTCATCGCAATAATACAGCTCGTAACAGACTTTATAACCACCAACTAAATGAAAAATATTACATTTTTTCGCCCAACACTTTTACTAGATTTAGCCAAACGACTGCTCCAAGTCAATCGTCTTGCATATATCTTCTATTATCAAACTCCAGCTTACAATTTCCGCCACTTAGAACTCATCTTGTTGTTTTTCAAAAATAGACAATAGGTCAATTCGTTTCAATTTCTAGGTGAAAAATATTAATATTTCTTTTTATGACTGAAATTCAGAAAAAGTCTTTTGCTGCACTGCTGCCCACTTAAAATGTTTCGTCCCAAATAGACTCAATATCACCTCTGCCATCTTTGGCCAGGTGTTCCAGGTGAATCCTTTTACTTAAGATCTCGGACAAGGTATCCTTGTTTTCTGTAAATTACGTTATTAAATTTTGTGATTACCTTTTATGGTCCCTCCCAGTATTTTAACAGTTCAGAGGACAATACTTTGTGTTTTGGGTTAAATAGTAGAACCATTTATCCTGCAGTAAATCCCTTCGTTATTGCTGCTCGAAAATACCTTCATGACCTTCGTTTTATCGCTGGATATATCAGTGCGGTTACAGAAAAATCAAAAAGCTCACGCAGGTCTTCTTGAACTAGAAGAATGTGTAACACCAAATTCTAAGTCCGCTGGCAGTTCTAGTTCTATCCCAAACAGGATTTTTGTTAGACTACCTGAGGTTGAATCGTGAACAGCTGATCAGTATGCCAGCTTATGCTCATGGACATCCTTGTGGTATGTATGATTAAATCTTTCTACCATGCCCTCAGACTGTGGATGCAGCGGTGTCATTTTCGTCTTTTTGATACCATGTACGTCGCACATCTCTTTGAATATGGCCGATTCAAAATTTGGTCCTTGGTCTGAATGTAGCTCTAGTGTGACATCTAAGCTATCCACTCAAAGGGCCACCTGCCTTGCCACAACTTTTTCTTGTCAGGCCTTTGTCTGCAATGAACTGTACGCAATTATATATCCAATAGGCTACGAATTGTTGGATTCCTACCTAGTAAAATTACTGCTTTATCTTTCCCACAGTTTTTGTTATACTCAGATGAAAGCCGCTGAGACCATTATGAAACTGCTTTATTACCTCGTTGCTTTTAGAAGTTGGCACGATATTAATTCCGTTGTGATTTTGCCATCTGTACTTTTTCGAGATCGATATAAGCAGCCTTATACCACTTTCAGGCTATTCCACTGAGATTTTCTTTATTAGAACCTGGACTCAGGGGATACCCTAACTCATGCAACGCAGCGTGCCAGAACTAGAAAATTAATGTATGGGAGGGGTATAAAGGGAGTAGTGCTTGTGTACATTTTACTTTAATCTTTGCACGCTGTTAATAACCGGAAAGACCTCCGCATGGAGTTAATTTCACATAAGAGCTGTTCGGATAAAAAACTAATCTTCTCTGAAGTGCGTAGTGCGATTAACTCGCCAATCGACCACAAAGCGATAAAATCTTGATGCAGAGCACATTGCGCTTATGAAGTTACGATTTACAAAAACACGTTCCTACGCACATTTCGTTGTAGTAATGATAAAGCAGTGAAACACACCCCACATTACCTAGATGCTCAAGTAAATCAATAGAGCTGGATAGCCTACTATCACCGATGAGCTTCTTCGCTCTTTCTTGCACGCTGTAGAGTAACTCCAAAATAGTCTTTGAGATTTGTTATTCATTTCCGGTCTAATAAAGGTGACATAGATAACAAGGAGATTGTTATGTTATGAAATTTAGTTTTCGTATAATGGCATTCTTTTTACATATAATATATTACTCTTATGGCTCGATTATCGATTTCAACTGAACTTCAGTGGAGTTGCCAGTTGCCAATATTGCATTACAGATGGCAACTTGCAACTATCAGCTGATAATTTCAGTTGCAATAAAGGCAACCATTTTTTTTGTGGTGGTTTATGATCAAAAGTTGTTACAAAATATTTTTCAAAATTAAAATAGTTTTTTTTTTCGCAAATAAATGTGTACTCGTATATTAAAATTGGTTAAATATTGTACATTTAACCAATTTTAATATACGAGTACAAAAAACAATTTGAAGAACTGGTTCGACAAATGGAATTAAATCAAAATATTGGCCGAAGAATACGTGCCTTTGGAGAAACAAAAGGCAGTGTCGACTGACGTGTCTAACAAATTAAATAGCTATGGTCTGCCATTGCGTACTTCCGAAGAATGGCAGAGAGTATGGAATCACTATAAAGCTAAACAAATGAAAAAGATAGCTAAAAACAAAAGAAATCTTCATATGACTTGTGCTGGTCGGTCAAAAGAACTAACCTTATCCCCATTGAAGCAGTCCGTTGCAGATCTCTTACAAATTGATCTCCTTGTTAATCCTAATGGTAATATCTTTCGTGTAAGCCAAAAAGAAAAAACCCTAGAACTGGAATTTCATCCCGAGAAGTATAACGAACAGCAGCAAGGGATTGATGAGCCTTAAAAGAAAAACAGCAAGAGCCACAAAAGAAAAATAGAAGAACAAAGATTCAATCTTCTCCAGGCACAAACTGATACCCAAAGTGAAATGGTTAAAACTACGAATAAAATTGAGAAACAACTATGGAGAAAAACGAAATTTCAAAGGAAATAAAAAATTTAAAAATCAAGAAATATGAGGTCTTAAAAGAAATCAAAGAATTGAAACAAAAGAAATATAATGCCTTGTTAAAAGAACAGACCCTTAATACAAAAATTAAGGAAAAAAACTCCAAATACTAGAAAAAGAACTCCAAATTGTTTGTTTGTTTACTTTTTGTAATTAGAGATGTGCAAAAAACAATAACTTTAGGCAACTGAATAAGGTTGCCATACATAATAACATTTTGGCCACCAGTTGCGTTGCTTGTAGTCAACTCCACTGAAGTTCAGTTGCAATCAATAATCGAGCCATTAATTTTAAATTATTTTTAAGTACTTATATATTTCATTAATCTTTAATAAAAGAAACATTAAAACAAACACATGGTGTCAGGTGTGGGGAGGTCGAAGAGAAACGATAGCTATCTCCACGCCCAGTAATACCTGTAAGTGTTCCGAATTTGTAATTAGAGTGGAAAAATTGGAGTCGAATTACATTAGGTACATTTACTGCTACACCATATTGGATGTGCAGCATTACAAGTGATTCTTTTGATATTGACATTGATATTGTTACGTTATTAATTTATATTATTATTTATTCGCGACTAATACACCAAATAACACGATGGCAACATTTTTATTTCTATAACGGACAAACTGTTGTAATGCAACGAACGAATCTGCTTTTATGTTCGTTGCTTTTATATACCCAATGTTAAGGGGTTTCGAGAACTTACTAAGTGTAGAATTTTCCATCATATCAAACACATGATGTGGTAGGGCTGTAAACCAATCTATAGTTTCGATAGTTTATTTAATAGCTATCGATAGTATAGTTTTTAAGAAAACTATCGATACTATTGAAATTTTTAAGTGCTATTTTTTGCAACTATCGCTATCCAATACTATCGCTATTGGAAAAAAACTATCGATAGTCAACCAAAAATAAAACTATCGATTGTTTTGCAGCTCTATGATGTGGGCATTGTAGGCCATTTCGTTTCACTTTCTCGGTCACAATTATCTTTACTTCTTTTTATGATTTAAAAAAAAGCATCTTTGTAACAATATCATAGAATTACATCATATTCTGTATAGTAAATTACAAAACTACTTTGTACCGCGTACGTCCTGGAGCGTCACATATTTTTCACCGGCAAGTACGCAGAAGGTAAATCCATAATGTATGCAACGACGTTACAAAATCTAAGCAATTTTGGGGTGATAAGAAACGACCTAATTAAGGACATCTTTATTTGTAGACTATCACAAACGGGAAAGACTCCTTGAGATAAAACTTGGGAGAAGGCCCTCAAATAGCAAAAAAATATAGAAGTCGCTATAGAAAATGCAATGGCTATTGAGCAGGTCTCTCAGAACGGCAACAAAATATATAGTACAAAACAAACAATTACAAAGCTTCAAAGAGTAATAACAGCCGTGTAAAACAAAGTCGAAAAGACAAGTATAGTATTCAATAACAAGGCAAATGTGGTAAATGTAGTCCAGCCGAAGGAATTAGATGTTACGTGTGCGGAAAGCTTTATTATTTCGCCGAAATGTGCTATGTAAAAAAATCACAAGAGCAGCAACAAAAGCTGCGTTGATGAACATAATTTGTTCATAGGACGTGTGTCAAGAAAACTGCAATATCAGTGTGAAGGTAGAAATTCATCGGAAGCACATAAAGAAACTAAAGTCTTAGGAAATAAGTGGGAAGTTGAGATCGAAATAAATACCAAAGGGATAAGTTTTCTTATGGATACACAACCTAACCTGTTATCGGAAATGTCTATAAAATATCTAGATAAATGTAAATTGAATTTTATAATTTGCTAACGTTTGGTGGAGACAAATTGCCAGTAGTAGGTACAGTAAGATTAAATATAAGCTGTAATAAAGTAAATTGTTTTACAACTTTTAATGTTTTAAAAATGGATTGTAAGAGTGGTATTGTCTTGAAGTTAGCAGTTTAACCAATTTATTAAATCCAAATTCGGTTGTACAATATTATAAAGAAATATTTGATGGTCTCGGGCAAGTAAAAGAAGGTGTTAAGCCCATTGCGGGGCCAACGCGATAGGTTCCAATTGAATTTTGAAAAATTTAAGAAATAAATTTAGAAGAATAGAAGAACTAAAAGAAATAATCAAAACAAATGGCTTAACGGAATGGGTAAACTACAATATGTTGGTAATCAATCCCAATGGTAGACTTCGTCTGTACGTTAATCCCAGGAATTTAAATAAAGCAATTGAGAAACCTTGACTTTGTTTTCCAAATATAGACGAATCAACTCACAGGGTCAAAATATTTCAGTTCAGGATTCTGGATGATACGTTTAGATGACATTTCGTCAAGGCTATGTACCTTCAATACCCCGTTAAGGCGTTATCGTTTTTTGCGAATACCATTTGGCATTAACACCGCACCCGAAATATTTTATTCGGAAATGGTTAGACGTCATAGTGACATAGGTCTCATAATTCATATGGATGATTTTCTTATTTATTCGTTAACCCTAGAAATGATAAAATATCAATTAAAGTAGCAGAAAGAGCCAAGGCTCTAAGATTAAATTTTAATAAAATAAATCTTCAATCTTAAAAATAGAATTTAAGTTTATTGGTCACATTTTAATAAGGGTGGTGTTAAGACGGATGGTCACATTTTAATAAGGGTGGTGTTAAGACGGATGAAGATAAATTACTGCTATTTGAGACGCAGAAGGGCTCAAAATATTTCACAACAGCAAACGTTTCTAGGTATGGTTAAATATTTAGGCTCATTTATAAAAAATTTGCTTCTAAAACAAAACACTAAAGAGATCTGCTTAAAAAAGAGGTAATGTGGAATTGGAGTAATTACCAAGAGATGGAGTTTGTATCAATATATATATACCGTTTCTATCAATATATATACCGTCTACATATTACAGCTGAAACAGACCATAAGTCACTGGTACTGTTTACGCGTATTAAACCTTTTTATAAAATACCAGCAAGCCTAACCATAATTGTTACTCTTGCTAAGTTACAACATTACAAACAAACCGGGAAAATATCATTACATAGCCGACACATTATCTAAGGCTCTTAAAAAAACGTTATTTGATTTCAGTAAAGAAATAGATTTGCATTGCCCTTTCGTTATTGCAGATAATAATTTAAAAGAGATTTCAATAGATGAGGTGTTTAAAATCTTATTGGAATATGTGAAAAATGAATGACCAAATAACAAGACAAAGTTGAACGCGATATTATGACCTTATTATTCTGTTAAAAGTGAAATTACACAAATAAACGGTATACTTTAAATGAATAATCTTATTATAATACCAAAAAGTCTGAGAAAGGAGATGTTGTCATATCTGCACGATGGACTAATGGGTGTCCATAAACATTAAAATTTAGCAAGGAAGTCGATTTGTGGGCCAAACATTAATAATGACATAAAAATCATGGTTTCGAATTGCGATATTTGTCAAAATATCAAAATTCCAACGTGGAAGAAAAATCATTACCACATGGTACAAAATTGGTTGTGACCTTTTTAAATTTAACGGAAAAATGAATTAATTAGTAGTGGACTATTACTCTAAATTCGTAGAAATTGATATTTTACAATTGGGTTACAATAGCAGCCAAATTAAAACTAAACTAAAGTCAATTTATACTAGACATGGAATACTAGCAATTTGTATGTCCGGCAATGGACGTATCCGATAATAGATAGCATATTACTTCAAAGCTGTATTTGCCTAGGTCGAATGGCCTAGCAGAACTGTCTATGCAGACAATAAATAAAACCTTATACAAATGTAAGGAAGACTCTCCTGATCCTTATATAGCTCTCTTACAATGTAAAGCTACCCGTATTGTTAATGGGAAGAGTGTAACGATTTAGAATACCTTATTATTATTTAGAATACCTTCATTAGTTTGGCAATGTACATCAAATTACATCAACTATAGGGGCACCCTTTAATTACCAAATTCAAATTATATACTTACTCTGGTAAAAGATTAAGTAACCATGTTCTGTATAAGTTTTAACCGTCTGTCCATAACGATTTTACAGATTGGCCATATATATTAGATTATATCACCTATTATAAAATCCTTTAATTTATAATTTAAAGTTTTTATACTTCTTATACTAAACAAAAAAGTAAACAATCTGTCTAAAATTCAGGTGTTTATATATAACGGTTCAAAAAATACGGCAATGTAGGTCAAATTACATTATTTTTGGAAACACCTTTTAATTTCAAAATTCAAATTATAAGCTTCTTGTTATAGAGGAGCGGTGTTGCCAAAACGGTGGTTTTCCCGCTGGAACTAGTGTTTTTTTTCAAAAGCCGGAAGTTAGAAGAAAATCCGCTAAGTGTTTTTTCAGCTTGACGGATTTTTAGCGTTTTTTAAGCTACAATAAGTTTTGTTTGTTACAAAGTAAGCCTTACTGTGTAGTTTTAACCTTTTATATAAATATAAAGATTATCCGTCCAGGGAACGAAGCCCATCGGCTCATAGCCGACTAATAGCCGCCGCCGATATATACTTAAGTCAGTGAGCCGCCGCCGAAATAGTCGGCTTATATCGACTAAAAATGTTAGCCGACTGCGACGGCTTAGCCCCTAAGATAAAGATTTTTACTTTTTATTTTCGACTAAAACTTCATTGACTAAAATACGTGTTATTTTATTTATTTATTGTCTTTTTTCCAAAAATTATTGTAATTCTTATTCTCAAATGAATAAAATCAACGAGTAATTAGATTTAGCAATACCTTTGTGTAAGAAAAGTTTGTAGTTTTGGAAATTTCGCAGAATAAAAAAATTCAAAAATTACAATAACTTCTGCAAAAATATAGAAATTAAAAATCTAACAGTAATTTCGGCCAAATACAAATTAGATAATAATAATTTTTGTAAAACAAAAAATCGGTTTAAAATCAGAAAATGAAAGTTATTTCTGACAAAATAATTAAAAATCAATAAAAAAAAATAATAACCATTACATAAGAATCTTTCCTGCCAAAAATAATAAAAATCATGAAATATTAAATAAATAATAATTTAAAAAATTTAAAAAGCGTACGATCTTTTGAAATTATAGTTGAATACGATCAAAACAGTGTGCTTGACTTGGCTCTCAGATATTTTCTTGTGGTTACTTTTTTCTTTGTAAAAATCAATAAAAATAATTTTTATTATAAATCCCTGTTTATGATAATTATAAGGGCCACGATTCACTATCATGCTCAGACGTACGATCTGTCAAAAATTGCATGTGTGCTCAAAAAGTATTATAGTGGGGAATAAAAGGGTATGTGTGTGACAGACTTTTTGACCGATCTGTGCGATTTTATAATCTTTTGATATAATTTACGCCATCTTGAAACGGTTTTTAAAGTGATGAAAGCGTACGATTGTGTATGATAGTGAGACCTGGCCTTGAGTATACAATGAATAAAAAAATATATTCGAATATTATTATTAACAGTTGCCGGCTTAGTCGACTTTAAGCCGCCGCTGAACTTAGTTATTTCTAGCCGCCGCCGCCGAAAATTTGTCGACTTTAGCCGACTTTTAGCCGCCACCGTAAATATTTTGCTTAGCCGCCGCCGGTGGCAATTTGATATCGGCTTCGTTCCCTGTATCCGTCTCTGCTTTGTTTCTTAAAATCTTAAAACAATTATTTTAAAGGTAAATACAGAAATATATTTTAATTGGGCCATTAAAAACTTTTTTAACTAATGGAAACTGTAATTTCAGATTACCAGAAAATCGGGACATTTTAGAAAAAACTGATGAATTATCAGTAAATAACGTCTTTATAACACAGAAAAAGTGGACGTCTGTCAATATTTGGAACTGCTGGGTTATGGAAATAATCGAAACAATTTTAAATCAGCTTAATAATATAAATACTATAAAAGGGAATAATCTAATAGATACTACAGCTTTTTGGTACGAAGTTTTTGAGTATCAAAATTCGCCTGGAAATAAAATTTTCAAAGAGCTAAGTTTGCCTTGCGATTATTATGCATGTCACAGTTTAATGCGGAAGTGGAACGAGTTTTTAGGAAACTTAGTATAGCTAAATCAAAGTTAAGAAATCGATTGCAAACCAATGTTGTAAATGCTATTTTAACCGTTAAGTATGTCAAAATTCTCAAGGATATAACAATAGTATTCAAAAGTAAGGCCATACACATCAAATGAAAAGAACTATTGGCGCACCCTTTAATATATAATTTTTAGTAGTAAAACTTGTTACATAACGTCCATACCAGTCGACATTCTGTCCAATTTGTAAGCGTTTGTCTATAATGGTTCAACAGAAAGGCCCATATAAAGAAATCTACATCAATTATGGGACACCCTTTAATATCTATTTTCAAATTATAAACTCGTTGATGTAGCGTGGTTAGATATACAGGGACCTTTTAAGTTTTAGTGTTATCTCTATGACAGTTAAAAAGTTTGACCAAGTGCTTGAAAGTACATCTACTAATGGGACTCCCTATAACTTCCAAATCCAAATTTTATACTTGTTGTTGTAGCGGGCTTAGTAATACAGGTTCGTTGTAAATTTCAAGCGTCTGCCTACAACTGTTCAAAAGTATGGCCATATACATCAAATTAAATGAACTTCTGGCTCACCCTTTATTTTGTAATTTTTGATATTAATACTTGTTACTATAGCGTCCAGATCAATCGACATTCTGTCCAATTTGTGGGCGTTTGTTTATAACGGTTCAAACGATAGGCCCATATAAGTAAATTTACATCAATTATGGAGCAATATTGGGAGCTATAGTAGTACGCAGTTATATTAAATTTTACAGAAGTGCCCTTTACAGTTCATAATACAGGTAAAAAATATGTATGTTGTATGGAGACACCCTTTTATTTTTAAAATTAAGAACTGTTTTTTAAAACGGGACCAATCTGTAAGCATTATCTATCACATTACCAAAATTTTTCAAAAACGGTTCAGAAATGACTGAGTTCTGCTGGCACAAACATAAAAAAACAACATTTAGAAGAATCCTTAAAAATTAGGTGTATAAATGCAACGAACATTCAAGCTGGTAAATTCCAGTTTTGAACCAGAAACCTGCATGGTTGCGATTCAAACGGCAACGTTTTGCTTTTTCTTAAAATGAATACTGAGTTAGCAACTAAAAATAAAAAAATGAAGCCTAATGCATATCAAAAAAACTTCTGCCTCAATTTCGTCCAAAAGTAAAAATAATTTAGTTTTAAAGTTAAAAACAGTTGTGTATAGATCGTTTAAACTTTTTCCTTACTTTGAAGTTTTTTTTTTCAGTTCATTTAAAACAGCGGCTGCATCACCTAAAATTCCAAGATCTTAGATAAATTCATTTTTATTTTTTTAATATTAAATTTAATAAATATATTATGAAAAATTTCATGATGCCTTTTTAAAGTATCTTCTTTTTTTTAATTTTTTATAACATAAAGGCATTGCATATCGCCAAAAGCATTTTCAATCATAAAGTATTTTTGAAACGCCATACCCCGCTTTTTTTGCTGTGCTTTTTCTTTCAGTGTGTCAAAAGAAAAAAATTCATACATTCGCACACATGTGCCTTCATCGATGTTTCATTCACTAAGCATACAGAGGCGACACGAGAATATAGTCATCTCTTTTTTTTCTATGCATCTCTTTCTTGACATCCTATCGACTTCAATTTTGTTTTGTAGTAGTCGATAGGATGTCAAGAAAGAGATGCATAGAAAAAACGAGATGACTATATTCTCGTGTCGCCTCTGTATACTCGGTGGTTTCATTGACGACTAATCAAAAGAGCATAAGAATGTGTGTAAATTATTTTTCTACAATTGTAGTATGGCTTGCGCAAGGCGAATTAATATAGGTGACCGCACGGCTACAACAATTCAACAACACAAAAAACAACAGGCAATTTGTTGCTACAAAATTATGTATGTTGTCAAAAGAATATTGTAAAAACAAACAAAATAAAAAAATATATTTGATGAAAAAAAGTGGTTGAAAATTTCAGAATAAAAAAATTATAAAAATTAAGTTACATAAAAATAAAAATACAGGAAAAGTGACCAAAATTCTTTTGTACCAATAGTTTGCCCAAATCACATGCATCGTTCCATTCTTGCACGTTGAGCATTTGAAGACTAACATAATCTTCCACAAAAATACCAAGAAATTATAAATGTGTTAATAATAATTTTACTATCTTTTTACGCATATTTTGATTATACACATCAGGAATTGCAAATGTTGTGGTAGTTTTCTCTAGGAATTTCAATTGTTTGTTTTCTATTAGCAATCAAAAAAAAATTAAATTAAAAAAAATTTAACAAATTATTTATTTTTGACAAATTTTTTTGACAACTGTAATGTTTACAGCTGATGGGCTTTTTCGCCCGTGCGTTCACCTCTATTATTTCGCCATGGGCTTGCGCATCAATGATTTGGATATATCTGTTTATGAAACAGATCAAGGCGAATCAATTACCAGGTGGCAGCGTAAGCGAATTCATTAATTTTCGCCGTGAATACTACTGTCAATCTCCATATATAAAAACTCTGTGTATAATTTTTTATATATGTAGTTTGACAGTATTTTTATCAGCGAAAAATAATGAATTTGCCTACGCTCCCACCTGGTAATTGATTTGCCTTGAAACAGATATTATAGATAATTGTGTGTTGCTTATGATAGAGGCGTGAACTAACAAGCAATATTTTAACTTAGTAAAAACCAGAATTGTTATTTTTATTGTTTAGCTTTAGTAATTAGTTTATACGATTTTAAAGGTAGAATTAGCAGTATTTATAATATTAATGATAATTTTATAAAAACGAATCAAAAATTAATTAATTGTTGTCTAGTCGCGCGTTGAGTTATGAGAATAGAATTAATTCAATTAAGAAATTTTATTATATGTTTAATTAAAAGAAAATAATTCCTTTTTGATAAAAACTGGTAAATAGTTAAAATTAATATATAAAAAAGGTTTATCACATACATCTGTACATGCATATGTACATAGAAACACACCCAGTAATAATATTGTCCCTTTTGTATATGTACATATTAAATAACGCAATTTTTATTTTCTATGCACTTAGAAGGATATTATCGTTATGTTATTTGTGCATTAAAAATTTCTAACATGTACTTAAAAAAAACCTCTTTTCTGCATTAAAAGAAGCCCTACAGCTTAAATAAATAGAGAGTAAAATTTATTCGAATTTGGAAAATTATTAAAAAGATTTATAGAAAAAAAAAAATAAAAGATAAAATGGACTGGTTCATTTTAATTACTTAGCAAAGGATAGTCAGCTTAACAACGGGAAATACAAATTATAAATTATAACATATACTATAGTATATCTCTTAGTAGTGTGCGTAAACAATTCGCTGTCAACCACTTAAGGGCGGTTTAGATGGTCACGACATGTCATATTTTTGTGCAGAATAGTACCAGTGGGATCGTCTAAACAAAATACGTAATGAATCTGCACAAATTGAGAGAAAATACGGATGAAAATTTGACAGTCGTATGGCTCCATGAATTAAGAAAACAAGATTGCGCATTCAGCCGTTCAAAAAATATTTCTACTGCGCATCTACGTCACAATAGAATTATTACGTGTGTTTGTTGTAAAAAAAATAAGAGTTTTTTGGCTCTCTTACTTTAGTTTTGTTACACTTTCCATACAAATAGTCTATTTCTACGTCACACAAAAGAGACAACAAACTAACGGACCTGCGCAATGCGCAATCTTGTTTTCTTGATTCATGGTATGGCTCTCTTTGTTTTTTGGAAATTTTCAAAAGACAAGTACGAATCATTAGATCAGCTATGTATTTTTCTGCAAACAGCTATTTTAGATTTTTTGTGTTTTACTCATACCAATTGTGTAAACGCAAAAATGATCTGTCGTAAGATTTTTACTCTCAGTTTTAAAATACGGATGGAATTTTATATTTTTTTCTCTTGGATTTTACGTACGTAAAGTCGTACCGTCTAAACCCCCTCTTATTAGAATATATAATGAATTGATTGAAAAATGAATATTTAAAAAATGCAAGTTTCTTACTGTAAATGGGAGGAATTAATTAGATGGACTAACTCGTTTACAATTTTATAATTGCTAATGATTTTGTTAGCATTGTCTCTATTTTCACTACCCGTCATTTTATGAAAAAGTTTGATCGATAATTAGTTAAATGGCTCCTTTTCTTAGTTCACTAAGTATTTTAAGGTGACATTTTTATCACAAAAATCTGTTGAAATATGTACGTTTTAACATTAGGCACTATAAGAATGTATTTTTGTTTTCGAGTAAGTAATAAGATTTGCTAGCTGGGTTTTGAGTTAAATTTAAATATCAGACATCAAGTTTTATTCCTATCTCATTTAAATTTAATAAATTTTCAAATGTATATTCATTAGCGAAAGAGTTAAGATTTATTTTTTATGCATAGTTCTTTTTAAGGTTTTGCTATTGTAATTTTATTTTTCATAAAAACAATTATTTTTTTATAGTTGTAATTCCATTATTAAAACAATTATAATTAAAATAAAATTATTAGCATGATATCGCTGTTATTTTTTTCATTTTTCATTATTTTAACTAATGCCAATGAGATTTTAATGGTAATGAAAAATTAATTTTTATTTTTGCTAAAAATATTTAAATATTCATACTTCATTTTTAAATTTAATTTTTATTATTTAATTTTATTATTTTATTATTTATTTATTAAAAATAATTTGGATTTAAAAGGTATTTTAAAACAAACTTAACAGAAAAATATTTTTTAATTGATTTTAAATTATCAGGCTTTTCGTCCCTCTAGATATAGAAACATGCATAAGTATATTTATTTAGTTATTAAATCCTTAGAACTGTTGTAATCGCTGGTAAAAGTTATTAAAAACATGATGGTAATTTTAATACAATTATACGCATTAGATTCATAATTTGTTGTTAAAAATTCAGTTTTGTTTATTCAACTTCAATAAAACATAATAAAACAATTAAAAATATTGATAATGTTTAGAAACAATAATTTTATTTTTGTAATTTTAATAAACCAATGCATATGTACATACGTATGAATGGATATACATACAATACAATAAGTACTTATGGTACAATCATCAATATCTGTTTATATCCGTTTGTGCGAAACATAGGAGAACAGATATGTTACTCTCATTCTCTCTTTACTCATACGCATCCATCTAATGCAGTGACGCGCAAGCACTGTTGTCAGAAGTGCAGATTTATCTGCATTTTGCAGATTTTAGCCTCTCAAATTGTCAAAAGCCAGATTTGAAGATTTTTGGCCTAAAATCGAAGATTTTTTAAAATCTGTATGGCATCTTTTATGTTCAAGTTTTGTCTTTTAAACGAAAATTATTAACTATTCTTTTTTTTAAATGAAATGAATTGATTTTGGCTTAAGTTCTTTCTTTAAATTTCTAAAAATCTTTTTTTAGAAAGAAAATTAATTTTACAATTGTATGCGGACGTTTTCCAAAGAAAACAGAATCTAATGCTGCATTTTCTGTAACGCTAAATCCATTATTTTGTGGCCTCAGTACGATAGTGGGAGATCCGCAAATCTACTGAGGTTTCCTCGAGGGCAGCTGGGTACACTGGTGGCTGTGCTGACGGGGCACTATGTCATTGGTACCCATGCTAGGAGACTGAATCTTCCGCATCATGACTACTGTAGAAGTTGTCTAGATGAGGAGGAGGAGGAAACGGTAGAGCATCTGCTCTGCCATTGCCCGGCTCATTCTGGGAAGAGAGCAGCCATTTTCGGCAGTCCGAGACTGCATGCTCTTGCAGAAGTTGCTAGAATAAACTTGGTTATCCGGTCCACGGGGTGGTTTGAATATGGATCTTTGATAGTTCGGTAGGGATCTGAATCTGATCCTTGCACATCCTATTTCCTGTCAACGGGACCTTTAGGACCCAAGTGAGTCGGTCTCATTACGCCGACAGCCTGTGCAACCTAACCTAACCTACATCCATTATTAGTCCTAACTTAGGTTGTGTACATTGTAAACATCATATATTTAACCAACTAACTTTGTAAATAAGAATGAAAGGAGTATTTTATCAATATTAATTTGGTCAGACGAAGTCCACTCACATATGTAAGTATGTACTTAACATAATTTATTCTTTTCATGTAATAAATGGGGTTGAATTGTTTTTGTTTTTTTAATATTTTCATAAATACTGGCATATATTGTATGGTATTTGAAGATATATTGAAGATTTTTAAAATAAGTTGCAGATTTTGCAGATTTTTTGGGAAATATTGTTGGATTTCGCAGATTTTACACAGAAAAGTTCTGGCAACACTGTGCGCAAGCCATATCACCACTGTTGCCAGAAGTGCAGATTTATCTGAGTTTTGCAGATTTTAGCCTCTTGAAGGGCCAAAAACCAGATTTGAAGATTTCTGGCCTAAAATCGAAAATTTTTTTAAATCTGTGTGACGACTTCTCTTCTATAACGTTGACTTCCTAAAAAAAGTTTTTGAGAAATTAAAAAAAAAACTTAAACCAAACTCGAATTTCATTCATATATAATATCCACAGTTCAGCTCCTAATTTTCGTAAAAAATTAAATTAAAAAACGATCTTTCAAATAAAAAATCCTTTCTTTTCCTTTGCATAGATTTTAAAATCTCTTTTTTTGCTTGGTAAAAGTATACCAATGCGACGCTTTGAGCTTACATAAATTAATAGTTAAATATTTTATCGACAATGACGTTGACTATAAAGAGATCATGGTTGGATTAGCAGCAGATGGAGCTGCTGACGGGACAGACAAAAAACATTCCGTTGCCCAAATATAAAAAAAAATCAAATATCAGATTTATTATAAAATGAATAAATCGTCACTCACTGGTATTATTATGTTCTTCGTGAAGACGCTAGCTTTAGATGTATGAACCAATTTGATAAAATATGAATTTTATTAGAAATTAATCCCAAAAAGATTTTACAACCACCCCAAACGCGTTGGCTTTACGTAGAGTCGGTAATAAGTCGCTTATTAGAATTATATGAATGGGTAAAAATTTATTTTTCATTTGCTCTTTAATATTAATCAAATCGACAATGCTAAATTTATATTAAATAACCCTGATGATGCCAATAAAATATATTTATCTTTTAAAAGGACATTCATGGTATTATTATTAATTTTAATGAATTGTTTTAAAGCGTATTTTATATAATCAGATGACAAAACTATTTAAAATTGTAATGAGTAACTTTTTCATACACTAAAGTCGTTGTTTCCACTATCTTAGCAATAGTACTTATAAAGTTAACTAAATTTTCTTGTGACATTTGATTTTTTTTCATACAAATTCACTTAAAAAAATCAAGTTTGTTTTGTTTTGGTTAACTCTAATACATATGTCAAAACAGATGTTTATTTTTTGTAGTTAGTGGTCGATAGTCGTTAAAAGAATTAAGTAGCTGGCGACTTGGTTATTTTTGTAGCCAGCTACTTTTGTAGTCGGTAGTCGATGGTCGGTAGCCTTTGATTATGTTTATAGCATTACGATCTTTTGTTTAGTCGTCAATGAAACATCGACGAATGCACATGTGTGCGGATGTATGAATTTTTTCTTTTGACACACTAAAGTTGTTAATTTTTTACAGCAAAAAAGCGAAGTATGGCGTTCCAAAAATACTTTATGATTGACAATGCTTTTGGCGGTATGAAATGCCTTTTATGTTATAAAAAAGAGGATTCTTTAAAAAGGCATTTTGGAAATTTCTATAATACGTTTAATAAATTTAATATTAAAGAAAAAAAAAGAATTTATCTTAGATCTTGCAATTTTAGCTGATGCAGCCTCTATTTCAAATAAACTGAATTTAGAACTTCAAAGTAAGTAATAAGTTTAAACGATCTATACACAACTGTTTTTATCTTTAAAACAAAATTAAATATTTCTTTTTGATGAAATTGAGGCAGAAGATTTTTACAATTATCCGAAACCTTAATTATTTAAGTGAAAGGGTCTTACGTAAAAAAATAGAAGCATAAGGTAATTATTGAAGAAATTTTTTATAATATGCAAAATTGGTTTAAGGATTTTGCAATAATACAACCACTGCTAGATATCTTTTAAGTGCGATATATCAAAATATGAATTTACAGTTCAATCATAACTTATAATATTTCGCAGCGAAGTGGAGGCTCCACTTGATATGAAAATTATTAAGTTTTGGAAAAACTTGAATAATTCGGATTTTTCGCAAAATAAAAAAAATTCATACGAATGCTTGGCCTTTCTTCCTCCCATTTATCTGTGTGAACAATTTTTTTCCGATTTAAATTTCTTTGCTCAAAACGAAGGAACACAATTAACTCGGTTTACTTATAAAATATTATGCGCATTCGAAATTGCAAAAAAAAAAACGTTACAATAGAAAATTTCATATATAATTTTATGAGATTTTTTTTATCATTGTTTTTCAGTTATTTTTTTTTTTAAATTTTTACTTGTATTTAAAATTAATTATTGACTGTTAGCAAGTAACATATTTTTTTCACTAAGCAACTTTTCTTACATTAAAGAATTAGAATTTTTACTTGAACTTAAATTAAATTTTAATTTAATTGCTTATGTGCACTATTTTATAATGTTACCAAGTAACAGCATTTTTTCACTAATCATTTTTTTTTACATTTAAGAGATAAAAAATATTTTATAACTTTATTCTGCTAAATTTTTTTAAACTATAATTTTTTGACTTGTTTTTAAAATACTTTTAATGAACATTACATATTTGTTTAAGTGTAATATTTTATAATATTACTAACTAACACCGTTTTTTATTAAACAAATTTTCTCATAGTGTAACTTTTTATTTCTCACCAATACAAATACATTTTATATTTTGCGCATCACTGATCTAATGAGCAGCGTTGTCAACTTTGAAATTTCAAAACGCACCAAAGTGGAGAAAAAACGCACCATTTAATAGAAAACGCACCAAGTTTTAGAATTTCTTTTTTTTTAATCTTTAACGATTTAGTTTTTCAAAAAAAGTGTAATTTTTTTGTATTAAAAATATAACAATAAAACAGTCTTAAAAATCAAGGTTTTTACAAACAAACAAAGTTACAAAATAAAACTTAACAAAAATAAACAAATATGTTTGTGTTAATTTGTACTAGATAATACATTTTTTGCATACACAACTTTTGAAATAAAAAACAGCGATCATTCATAAAAAAATATTTCTGCATAATTACATACATACAGTTTAAAATAAAAATTCCACACAAAATTCATTTTATTAAAGGCTTATAAATAAAAAAAAAATTATGACTAATTTAACATTACATCAACTATTGGGACACCCTTTAACTTCCAAATCCAAATTTTATATTTGTTGTTATAGCGGACTCAGCAATTCAGATTCGTTGTAAAAATCAAGCGTCTGTCTACAACTGTTAAAAAGTATGGCCGTATACATCAAATTAAGTGAACTATAGGCGTTTATAATTTTTAGTATTAATACTTGTTACTATATCGGCCATAGCAACCGACATTCTGTCCAATTTACAAGCGTTTGTCTATAACGGTTCAATACATAGGCCCATCTAAGTAATTTTACATCAATTATGGGGCCACCCTTTAATTTTTAGATTTATTTTTGTATAACTTTTTGTTATTGGGAGCCATAGTAATACACAGTCATTTTATATTTTACAGAATCGTCCTTTACAGTTCATAATACACGTAAAAAATATGTATGGGGTCACCCTTTAATTTTTAAGAACATGAACTGTTTATTAAACGGGGCCAATCTGTAAGCATAATCTATCATATTACCAACAATTTTAAAATTCGTTTCAGAAATGACTGAGTTCTGCAGGCACAAACATAAAAAAGCAACATTCAGTCGAATTGTATAACCTCCTTCTTTTTTTGAAGTCGGTTAACTGATCACGACAAAACTCTGCTTTTGCTAAGCTGTTTAACAGATACGACAGCAGCCTTTACTACAAAAACAATGACCATGAAAATCTAAACGGGATAGTATATTCCATGCAGTGAAATGTTTCTTTTTTAACATAACATAAATTAATACAACAACAATACTGTTTCATTTTGTGCTTACGACGAAATGGTATTAAAACAGGTGTATTTTTTGTACAAAAATTTTTTTCTCACGCTAAAAAAAAAGCGGTGTTATTTTTGCTTTGGTGCCACCACCACGCAGCAACACGTGAAATTTTCGCACAAAAAATTCGAAAAAGCACCCTAAATGGTGCGAAACGCACCAAGTTGACAACGCTGCTAATGAGAAATAGTAACAATATCAACTTATATCAGAAACGAAAGAGTACTTATCTATACACACTCATAAGAGTAGACACACAAAAACTGATATAAACAGATATATCTGTGCACGTCTTTAATTAAAAAGTGGAAGCTTTGGCGAAAGAAATTTTTGTTTTTATGTTCTAACGAAGTAAAAAGTTTTCCGCATCAGAAACTAAAATAAATCTTTTAAAATCAAACTTAAAAAAACTCAAGAAATCCAAATTGGACATAAGCTCCAAGCTAGATAGTTTATTGCAGTTAAAGTAACGTTCAATGAAAATGAAAGAGGAACAATATGCTGCAAAGATGAAAAGATTAAAAGTTGATTTAGAAATAAAGCCTTTCGAATTGGTAATGTTAAAAAAGTCAAGAATTGCATAGTTATAATATTTAATTTTTTATTATTTTTAAAATAGTACTTTGACACATACCTAGTAATGCTGTGTTTAGACGGCGTGTACGAGTCATATGGAATGTCAGATTTTCCATATGAAAAATTAAAATAACTTCGTGGTTGGTAAAAAATTACATGGAAAAATGCGCGTACGGATGGCAAAATAGTACATGTTACAATAAACCAAATATAATAACATTTTTTATTGTTATTATTATTGGATTTTTAGTTAAAATTTAAGTCTACCATTGCAGTTCGTTTTTGATTACTGGTAACTAGTGGAGTTCCTTGTAAATTTAAACAAGGGTTATATGAATGGCTCATTAATAAAAATGTGCAATTAGTGGTGTTATAAAAAGTAAGGATTTAGAGTAATAATTTGCTTAGCTTTAACATTATTGCAATTATACCTACAGAAGGAATTTTTGATGTTTACTTGTAGGTATCATTTTCATTTGGGTTTTTTGTTTCTCCAATTGTTTTCTTGCTTTAAATTTGCATGTGTTATTTGTTGTTGTGGTTTTTCAATACAGTAGATGTGCTTTGTTCATAATTTAGGTATGGGATGTTTAGTAGTACATTTGTTATTGTTTTATTACTATCTTCATTATAGCTTGCTTTATTATTTTTTTTTTTTTGTTAAA
The DNA here is from genome assembly GCA_916610165.2 of Gymnosoma rotundatum. Classification (NCBI taxonomy): domain Eukaryota; kingdom Metazoa; phylum Arthropoda; class Insecta; order Diptera; family Tachinidae; genus Gymnosoma; species Gymnosoma rotundatum. Next base: position 98,417,728 of record OU744336.1, read on the forward strand.
CGGTAAATTTGTTTTGCTTATGTTTAAGGTAGAGGATATTTACTGGTGCATTTGTTATTGTTTTATTACTTCTTAATTGATTGTGGGGCACGAAATTATTGGTACTAAATAAAGCAAATTTTCGTTATCTATTAAATGCAAATGAAAACAATTGTTTCATATGAATAAAAAATTTATTTATATTTATACCTACAATAATTTATTTATTTTATATTTTATATAACGGTTCTGGTATATTAAACATTTGTATTGATTTTACATACATATGTATGTATGAGGTAAAGGTAGAAACGATCGAATTTTTTTTTCATTAATGTTAACAAGAAAATTTAATTTTACCAACAATAATATGAATTCTATAGTTTTATAACTAGTACCAATAATTTGGTGTTTTACCATCAGTTCAATTAAAAAGTAATAAAACAATACCAAATGCGCCAGTAAACATCCCCTATCTAAAACATAAGCAAAGCAAATCTTCAGTTTAACAACAAAAATAACATAAGCTGTAATGAAGATAACATTAACAAATTCCCAAGTAAACATCCCATACCTTAAACATAAGCAAAACAAATTTACCGTTTACAACAAAAAATAAGGCAAGCTATAATGAAGATAGTAATAAAACAATAACAAATGCACTACTAAACATCCTATACCTAAAAAAATATGTTTTGTACCACAGTATAAGAGCCAAGCGCATTTTTTGCTTTTTTTTTTGGCTCTTTTGCGCATTGCGCACAAAAAAGGAGCAGTTCACAAAAAGAGCCATTGTTCTTTTTTAATGCGCTGCTCTTTCATTGCGCAGAGCAAACATTTTGGCAATGCGCAATAACAAGTTGGCAAAAGAGCAGAAAAGAGCAGCTTTGCTCTGCGCATTTACTTACTCTGCTTACAGGTAGCAAAAATACGGCAAATACGAATTTGATTACAACCATTTTTTGTTGAATGTACATTTTTTAAATGGTTGTCCCTTTTACAACTTATAAACAACACTTGCATTCATATTACTACGTTGCGTGTACAATAAGCAAGTCGTGTATATAAATTGCTTTATTAGGGCAACTAACAACCTCAAATGTAAAAAAATGCCCGGAGTACTTAGTTTTAGGTTTGTAGCATGTACTTCATGCGAACTACGCCAAGTAGCTGAACTGAACTTGCAGTTTTGAGCTGCAATTTTATATTATGGCAAATTTAATATATATCAATTTTGATATAAATAATAATAAGGGAAGAAAGTGTTGTGCTTGTCGTTGTTCTTTTTAAATAGTTGCTGCTAAAAAATGAATAGTTGACATCAGCGCTTTAAGCATTTTAGATTTCTCTTTAACAATTAGGGGTTATGTCGTATGTACGTAACATATGCAAGACATACACACCAAATTACATATGGATAGCAATTTTGACATTCCATATGACTTGTGCACGTCGTCTAATCACAGCTTAAGTAGTCGTTACCAACTTCCGTTTGCCAAAAGTGACACGTGTTGCTGCACGCTGAAGTTGTGGTGGAACTGCTGTGAACATGTACCCATTAAATTTCAACCGGGAGAGGATATTATTAAAGGCATCTTTTGAAAACCGGAACCTTTGCTTGAAATTAAAAAAATATTAAAATAATTGCTTAAATTATTTTCATAGTTTGTACTTACATTGTGTCCGGCAAAGATAAGGGGTTGTTTTGGCGCGAAGTTAAATCGGATGATTATTTATGTAGATACTTGCTATCAATTCTTCACCCATTTTCTAAGAAATATGTATATGTTATTAACAAAAAAATTTCTTAATTTATAAGAAATTTTAATACTTACATTTCTCTATCTTTTTTACTTTTGTGTTGTTTACATTTTAAAAAACATATGTTTTAGTTTTCTTACAAAACAAAAAAAAATCTATTACATTTTTCTAAAATTTACGCTTTGATAGCAATCGAATGCCATGATTAGGTCTTTCGAAAGGTAACGAAAATTAATTCGATGAGGCTGCTGTTGACTACTGACCTGGGTTCAACCCTTGCGGCAGTCAAAAAATAAAAATGTTTTTTTCTGTTTAATGGTATAAATGCATAATCAGAATTAACATAAAAACATGCAGCCTCCTTTGTCGGTACTTCTTTATAGCATATTCGCTAAAATGGTTATTATTCAAAATTCAATGTGTGCCAGTACTCTAAGTGACGTGAATAACTATTCAAATATCTCAAGTAACTTAAAAGTACACGTTGTATATTCTGCAAATCAGTATTTTTTTGGATGGGATGATTAAACAAATCAAATTTTTCTTATAGTAGAATCGTGTACAAACTTTTGAATTTGTTTAGGAGTTTAGTAAGGAAAGAAGGAGCTACATTCTTCATGGATGTAACTCGATATTGTGATATTGATAGTTAGCCATTAAACCATTGTACATCAAGTAACTGCCCACTTTACAACCCCATTTTGAATTGCTTTCAGTTAAACAGTTTTGATCAAATTATACCTACAAGCAAATGATAAATTTTTTAAAGTTGAGAAGCATTTGTTTTTGTTGTTACATATTTTTTTTTTGTCTGACATGTAGCACAAAATAATGTGTATGTACATATATTCGGTGAAAGTAAAATTATAAAAATAGTTTTCTGTTAAGATAGAAAATGTTAAAATATTTTCAATGCTTAACTAATTATTAACTTTTTTTTACATTTCTAGTTTTGTATGCACAAGGTCTTTTTTAAAAAATAGAATTACTAAATCCAATACTTAACGTAAACGATATTTATGCATTTGAAGCACGTATAAATTCTGCTCACTTACCCCTCTCGATGTAAGATAATCCATTCCCTTCGCAACTTGGTACATAAAAGACGTTAAGTCACCTGAAGTCAAAATATTCGATTTGGCATGTGTATTGCCGTAGTGCCTGAAAATTATTTATAATGTCGTCAGTTTAAATTTAAAAGTAACAAAAAAAGGGGTTTATGTTGAATGTTGTATATTTTAACAAAAAGTGTTTTCCTGTAATAAAAGTTTGAATTTTGCATTTTTTGTTGGTTACATAGTTTTTGCTTTATGCTTACGAAATAAGGGGTTTGATGTTATTGTATAATAAAATGCTCACCGTTCAGCTCTGGAACAGCGTAAATATGTTTGTAGTTTCCCACGATCGACGTATTCAATGATTACAAATATTGGATCCTTTTTAGTACAGCATCCTAAAAGTCGCACTACATTTACGTGTGGCTCCAATGATCTCATAACCTAAAATTTATTAAAAAAAAAATTAAGTTAAAATATGTTCTAAAAAAAAAATAATAATTTTGTTATTTGTTGACAACTCGCTGCGCACAATTAAGTAGAGACATCGTTATTCTTACGTAAACGTACACGTTACGGATCGGCTGATCCGTTCTTCTTCCCTAGGTTGTGTATGAATAGATACTCTTTCGTAAACATGACGTTGCGGACGAACCTAATAAAATTGAAGAATTTCTACGTTGTTACGTATCAGCTGTTATAGATTTGTTGTCTCTTTTAAGCAGTGCTGTCAACAAATTTTAAAATGTAGAATTTATAGCGTATTTTGCTTGATGTTAATTTTACTTTAACTAATAAATTTGATATATGTGTATTAAAACTAAAAAAGCTCGTATATTTATACTGTTTCTTACGAGTATAAGTATTACTGCGATTCAAATTATTAATGCTGTAATATTGCTATTAGTATTTTTGATACTATTATTATACTGTATTATTATTAGTATTATTGTAATAAATATTATTATAAATTTTATTGTAATTGGTACTTTTAGAATCCGAACAAGTAAATTTGACACAAATGTATTAAATATAATAAAAAATATATATCCAACATATAATAGAAGTTTAAAACAAGGATTACAAATAAATGCTGTGATAGTAGAGTATAGTTTTTGGTAGTGTATATTACCATTAATTATAATAAATATTGAGTTTTGTAGATAAATTAACCTTTGCATATCCCATTTTTTGTATATAGTTGTAGAAATAGCAATTTTACAATTGATAGAATGCTGGTTAAGGTTGTAGGGAACCATAAAGTGAACTTTATTCTGCAAGTATCTAAAGTTTACTCTTCTCTTTCCAATTAATAACCAACTTAGCCCTATCTGAATAATAATAATTATGATATTTATATATATGTACATATAGTCATTTATAGTATGTATCAGTCATGGGGATTCAATTACAATTAAAATGGCAGGTAATGTCTTTTAAATTACAAATTAAAACTAATTGTAATAAGTAATATTCATTACTTTTAATTTATTAAAATTCAATTATATTCTTGAAAATAGTAAATGCAACTAAAAACTCTGAAAATGAACTTCTGTATCTTCTGAAGTAGATTATTATAATTTGTCCTAAATCCTTAGAAGAATATTAAACATTCCTTTTCAGGTGAAATTTTCAAAAGATTATATATTGCAATTATTTCTTATACAATGTACATATGTATACAACGTATGTGACACATATGTACATATGTGTTCATAAAATACATTTAATTAAAATATCTAACGTGCATTGGAATTTCAATTATATAATGAAGTAACATTTTCCGAAAAACATCAATAAAATTCCATACTTTTATACAAAGCAAAGGTAAAATCAATTGCGATTCCATCTATATGAAAAGTTCAAACGCTGTGTTTTTTGTTTTTAAATATAATACATAGGAATTTTATTATTTATTTATTATTTATATTTACATGTTAACTATGTATGTGCATATACATATATACTCGATAATTTTTATAAATAAATAATTTTTACCCTAAAACATTAAAAAAAATTATTACATAATTTTATTTTAATTACCTATTATCTAATTGAATTTTTTTAATTACAATTACAAATGACAAGTAATTAAAAAATTCCATGAAAATGAAATTAAGTAATTGCTTGTGCGAATTATTACAAACTGTAATTGATATCCCCAAATATATATATATATATATATATATATATATATATATATATATTTCGCACACCTAGTTTAAAAGTGACACGACTCAAAATTTTAACTTCTCAGAAATCGAAAAAACTGTTTTTGACCTGAATAAAAATGGGTAAAAAAAACTTTGGACTATTTAGTAGAAAATCCATACCAATTATGATATAATAAGTTCTTTTTATTTATTTAATATTTATACACTAGATAATGAACAATTTAATTAAATTTTTAATTCTGTCACTTTTGAACTATGTGTGTAATAAATGTTAAAATTAAAGGGTGTCCCCATAATTAATGTAGATTTACTTATATGTTTGAACCGCTATAAACAAGCGCTTGCAAATTGTACAGAACCTCGATTGCTATGGCCGTTTAGTAACAAGTATTAATATATTAAATTATAAATAAAAGGGTGCCTCAATAGTTCATTTAATTTGATGTGTATGGCCATACACTTAAACAGATGTAGACAGACGCTTGAAATTTACAACGAATCTGTATTGCTGAGTCCGCTATAACAACAAGTATAAAATTTGGATTTCGAAGTTAAAGGGTGTATCAATAGTTGATGTAATTTCATGTATGTGGCCGAGCTCTTGAATCGGTATAGACAGAACGCTGAAACTTAATAGGGACCTGTATTTCTAAACCCGCTATGTCAGTAAGTTTATAATTTGAATTTAGAAATTAAAGGATGTCCCATAAATGATGTACATTTACTTATATGGGCCTACCTTTTGAACCGTTATAGACAAACGCTTGCAAATTGGACAGAATGTCGATAGCTATGGCTGTTATAGTAATAAGTATTAACATTTAATGTTCTAAATAAAAGTGAGCCCCAAAAGTTCATTTAATTTGCTCTATATGGCCATACTTTTAAACAGTTGTAGACAAATGATTGAAAATTACAAAGAATCTGTATTACTAACTCCGCTATAACAACAAGCATAAAATTTGGATTTGGAAATAAACGGGTGTCCCAATAGTTGATTTAATTTGGAGTATGTTGATGAACTTTTGAACCGCTATAGACAGAACGCTGAAACTTAAGAGGGACCTGCATTTCTAAACCCGCTATATCAACGAGTTTATAAATCTAAAATTAGAAATTAAAAGGTGTCCCACAATTGACGTAGATTTACTTATATGGGCCTATCTTTTAAACGGTTATAGACAGAACGCTGAAACTTAAAAGGGACCTGCATTTCTAAGTCCGCTATATCAACAAGTTTATAATTTGAATTTTGAAATTAAAGGGTGTCCCATAATTGATGTAGATTTACTTATATGGGCCTACCGTTTAAACGTTGTTGGCAAACGCTTGCGAATTGGACACAGTGTCGTTTGCTATGGCTGTTATAGTAACAGGTATTAATATTTAAAATAAAATATAAAAGAGTGCCCTAATAGTTCATATAATTTGATGTATATGGCCATACTTTTAAACAGTTGTAGACATAAGATTAAAATCTACAAAGAACCTATATTACTAACTCCGCTAAAACAACAAGTATTAAATTTGATTTTGAAATAAACGGGTGTCCCAATAGCTGATGTAATTTGGTGTATATGGCCGAATTTTCGAACCGTTATAGACAGACAGCTAAAATTTTTAAGGGACCTGTTTTGCTAAGTCTGCCATAACAAGAAGCTTATAAGTTGAATTTAGAAATTTAATGGTGTTCCCAAAATTAATGTAAATTGTTCCAAATGGCTGTATTTTTTCAACCGTTGGATTCAAACACCTGAATTTTAGACAGAATGTCCTCTACTTTGTTTGGTTTCATAAAAAGCAGAGTTCAGAAAGTACACTCATCGTACACAAAATGTTTTGTTTAAAACCAACCCGTACATATTTTTCTTTTCATAACAATTATGTGTGTTACTAAATTTTGAAATTTTCCGTACACAACGACGAATGTGTGTTATTAAAATATTTTTTTGCATACACGTACGTGAATGTACCACTAAAGCTATTGTTTGCGTACGCGTAATCTACTTTTAGTATGCGTTCAGAAAAAAAGTACATCGAAAAATTAAAATAACCTCGTGGTTGAAATACTACTACATGGAAAAATAAAAATAACTTTGTGGTCGAAAAAAAGTTTATTTATAAATAAAAATAGCTTCGTGGTTGAAAAAAGTACGTGGAAAAATTAAAATAACTTTGTGGTTGGAAAAAAGCACATGGAAAAATAAAAATAACTGCGTGTACGAACGGCAAAATAGTAAATGTTACCATAGACTAAATATAATAACATTTTTATTGTTGTTTTTTTTTAGTTAAAATTTAAGTATACCATTGCAGATTGTTTTTGATTATTGGTAAGTAGTGGAGTTCCTTGTAAATTCAAGCAAGGGTCATAGGAATGGCTCATTAATAAAAATGTCCAATAAGTGGTGTTATAAAAAGTAGGGATTAAGGGTAATAATTTGCTTATCTTTAACATTATTGCAATTATACCTAAGGAAGGAATTTTTGATGTTTACTGGTATCATAAAATAATTATTTTAATGTGTTATTTTTTGTTGTGGTTTTTCAAAACAGTAGATGCTCTTTGCTTATAATTTAGGTATGGGATGTTTAGTAGTTATTGCTTAATTACTATCTTCATTATAGCTAGCCTTATTTTTTGTTGTTAAACGGTAAATGCGTTTCGCTTATGTTTTAGGTATGGGATGTTTACTTGTGAATTTGTTATTGTTATCTTAATTTTTTATTATTTTATTACTACCTTCATTTTAGCTTGCGTTATTTTTGTTTTTAAACGGTAAATGCGTTTTGCTAATGTTTTAGGTATGCGATATTTGGTTGTGTATTTTTTATTGTTTTATTACTTCTTAATTGATGTTAAAACACTAAATTATTGGTACTAAGAACAAAACTTTAGAATTCGTGGTATTGTTGGTAAAAATAAATTTTTCTTGTTAACATTAATGTATATTATTAGTTAATGTAATCTAATTTATTTGGCCATACTGTTTAAACCTTATAGGCAGACAGATGAAGTCTGTTTTGAAGTCGGTTTTTTTCCATAAATTATTATTTATTTTTTATTTCCCTTTATTTACAGTTATTTATGTAAAAACGCAATTACAATTGTTTCATTCTGAAATTTATTTAGAAAGCAAATAAAACCCACCATATTTGTGATTACCACAATTTTCTTTTCGTCCACCATTAACTTTGTATAAATGATAGCGGATAATCCAAAATAATTTAATTAACTTAAAATATATTGGTGGTGGAAAAACAGCAACGCCCGTCTCACCGTGAGACGTAGAAATTCGTAAAAGAAAATTTGAACCTTTTACGTGAGATGATGATTTCCACCAATTAACGAACAGCCGCCTCCCAGTAAAACACAAAACAGTTTCTATAGACATCTGTATTCAGCAGCAATACATTCTAGCGAAAATAAAAACTGTGACGAATTGTCAAATTAGAAACTTCTTTAAATATTTCTAAATACACATTGCGACTTTGTTGTTAATGAACCAGTGTGTGATGCGCACAACAACGTTTTTGACACACATCTGCCGAAGTACAATCATCGGTATTGTTTGACCTAGCTAAACAATTTCTACAGTAACCGTGTTGACGGACAATTTGACGTCGACCATCTATACTTATAGCTAAGAATCTTTAACAATACGTCAATGAATGATACCTTTTACATAAAAAGCAAAGGTGTATGGCTTGGTCTCTTGGTGCCCTTTAACCCTTTCGGGACTACTGGGATAATACGTCCCAGCAATTTTCAAACTGTGTTTTTTCTTTATTTTCAACGCAATCGCCAGGGAGGTAGAACTGCCAAACGTCCAAAAACGGATAGCATCAATATTAGAGACCACTTGCCAGTAGAGCAAGAGAAGCGTTGTCGCTGTGTCCGCTGTTCTTCACTTGGCATAGAAAAGCGAACATAGATGATATGCTCAGATTGTAACAACGCCTTATGTTAAAAGTGTTTTGGGCCGTTCCACAAATAAATACCTAATTACATTCCTAAAATGTTAAAAATAAATGTAAACTTTTATCTCAATCTAATAATATATATATTTTAGTTGTCTTTTTAATTTCGAATCGCTCTTCGAGAACACTGATTGTGATTTTATGCCCGATGAAAACACTTGTTGGGATTATATGTCCCAGGATAAAAGGACGAATTTAAAATATTTAAGCATGGAGAACATAATACTTTTATCATACCTTTTAGAATATGAAAAAAATTTTACCATACATAATTTGGTTTGCAAAATAAAATTCCGTCCCGAAAGGGTTAAAACAAAGTTCATGTTAGTGGAAGCATTGAAATTTTAAGAAAAACATTTGTGGTTAGAGGTGTTTATAGCAAAGAAGAATGATCAATTGAGGATACATTACGGATCAGTTGAAATACAAAAAGCGTTACGATAACTAGAGTAACAATTCCGTTATACGTCTTTAAATCAGCAACTCGAACGAGGTCACCTTGACTTCAATAAATGTTTTCAATGCGACCGAGTCGCCATTCGCAGAAAGGAAGGAAATCATCCTTTATGACCGCTAATTGGCCCACCTTGATATTTTCTTCTTTATATTGCAATTTATAACTTCGTTCCCAACGATCTCGTAAGCTTTTAAGTTATTAAAAAATTTCGGGTGCAGCAACTAAAGGCACTTCTCGGAGGAAGTGACCAGGAGTAAGGGGATCGTCCGCCTTTAATGACAAATGACGAGAGTCTATTGATTCTATAGCAGTGAGAAGTGTAGTAAACTCTTCAAAAATAAACTTTTGTTTGTGAGCCAACCATTTGAGGCGCATTAGATAAGAATTTAGTGATTAAAAAGAGCTTTTCTTACTCAATTATTATTTCTGTTTTAGAAGTAAATATTCTTATTTGAATACGTTTTTTGTGTCAAGTCAATAAACAAAACTTTGCTTTTAACACGTTCTCTGCCACGTGTACCGAAAACGGTGCACACGAAGCCTCATTTATACACCAAGCTGTATTTTTAATTTAAAATGTTTTCATCGAAAATTTAATATATTTCAATTATCCAATGCGAAATAAATTTATTTTTTTTATTGTTATTTAGCCCATTTTGTCCTTTTAATATCTATAATTATGAAAATAATATTCGTTCTTACAAAAACAAGAAAAATATTAATGCTGACTTAATGCAGACGGTATTAATCAGTTCAATAAACTTATGACCAATTTAGTTTGACCAAAGACAATTATGGTGACTCAAATGTGACAATTTCTTCACTCGTCAGCATAATTCCTTTTAGTAAATTACAATTTGTGAATAACTTATTTTAATATAAGTATAAACCACGAGGGTTGGTCACAACATCTAATTTTAAAGGTAATTTCTTAAGCGATTAAGGGAATACAATTTAAATAGGGAAGTGAGAATATTGGTATCATACTTCGAAAATTTATGTGCACCATCTGAATTGTTTTTCGAAGCAAGTAAGACTCACATAAAAGACTTCTAAATGCTATTTTGTAAAAACAGAGCAACTATAAACATAAAAAATATATTACTGAGCAATGTGTAGAGTGTACCAAAATTATTCTTTCTGGTGTGACCAGAATAACTCTTGTCACAAATAAGTACTATTACTGCCATAAGCTGTTCTTTAACTACAAAGGTAACTTGCGCATGCAATGTATATATTAAAGAGTTCTATGTTCTAGTACACACTACTTCCAAACAGAGAATTTTAGTGTAAATATAAATATCAAAATAAGCATAACAAAACATGGCTCTCACTAAAACAAATTAGTCACCATCCGAAAAATTTTTCTTTACAGCTTTGTAAGTGCTTGTGTTTTAAAACAAAGTAGAACATAAAAACAAAAGGCGACGGTGAAGTAAAGAAACGGTGAATCATAGTACAAACATCGAGTGCACTAGAACATATACAAAAAAAGCTCATGAAAATAAAGCAGTGTTGTTAAATAATGGGATTTAAGCCTGTTTGTTTTTTTTTTGTATTACTACAGGCTGTTTTATTGTTATATTTTTAATATGAAAATATGAAACTACTAATAAAAAATATTTTCATAAAAGGATAAATACTGAACCACGTGTAATTTATTTCAACAATTCATTATCCGAACACCTCCAAGTAAGGAACTCCAAGATTTTGAATTAAAAACCATCACGTTCAAAAGTAACTGTGCCCCCCATCTCACAATAAGGACTTTGCTAAAACTCACTAACCAATGCGAACCTCAATTTCCCGAAGTTTCAGATATTCTTCGCAATTACATGTACGTTGATGACATCGTAGCTGGAGCTCACGATTGGTCAAACAGAAATATGAATATGATCCTTCGTAGTATTGAAAGAGAAAAAATGATAAATTTGTATGTTTAAAATAAGTTAGAAAGGTTAATTTTTATTCTCATAATCAGTACATGAGCCCACACAAAATCATAATAAAACCAGACTTTGATCTGAAAAACATAAACCGGCTTTTTGCCTTGTATTCTTTTTTCCTAATTTATTTTTCTTATATTCTTTTCAGCGTATAAGTTTTAGCTGGGACTCCCCCAGTTATTTTAAAACAAATAGGGACTGTAAGGAAACCAAACACAACCAATCAAAAAATAAAATATAAGAACATATTATATTACATGGCGATCCTACGGACCTAACTTGCGAACCAAATACTGCAACATTAAGTCCTTGCCACAATTGAAGAAAAACCGAGAAAAAACAAGTTTTGATGTCGGAATCTGAAATAGACCGAATCATCACCCGTTGGGAAATGTGCATTGAGAAAGCCAAATCCGAATAATACTGCAACTATCGAACCAGAATATATAATAACACTAATTGTAATAGGAATAGTATTAAATGAAGCATATAAGATTAAAGGCCGGGGCACATAAAATCCGCCATGCGTTAAACTTTAACGTATTCAACTGACAAGTCAGTTAAAATACATGTTTTCTTATGAGTGTTGTCACAACCAGTACTTCTCCGTCAAAGCAAAGTATGAAAGTTGGTCAACTTTTAATTTTTGACGTACATTGAATACTTTGACAGCTATCAATTACTTCTTCTTTGTTGTCTTTTAACTCTTGCTGGTTTTTAATTGTACTCTTTTTTTGCAGATACATGAAAAGCAGTATCGCCTGTTGGTTACATTTTGAACATTTTTGTAACTTTTGAATATTTATTTACTTATTAATTGCAAAATTTGGTTATATTATTAGGCCAAATTCTCGTGACTTTTGATACAAACACGAAATCAAGCAATATCACTGAAAGAATACTTGCTACATTATTTGATGTAGAATAATTAATTTACATATCAATCTTTCTTAACATATCAATTCGATTTTAATGACAAAGGTTAAGTGCAAATGTAATCAAAACCCTATATAAAAAATTAATTTGAAATAAACAAAAAATAAAATTGCTTAAATTTTACTCTCTTCTATTAGTGAGAAATCACGAAATGCGTCTTGTTTCAAGTCGAGAAACAACAAAATGTTTAAGGCAACAATTTTTTCCAAACTGGTAAATAATATGAGCTGCATCTCGTGGGTAAAACTAAGCATTCTGTTCGAACTTGCAAAAAATGGTAGCAACTTCAGTTATTACGCTTGAGAAATTTGACAATCGTACCAATACCTCGATTTAGAAGAAAGTTGTCCCTTAATTTGCTTCAGGAAGTGCCGGATTATATTACAGAAAAATTGTCAGTAATTTTATGTTAAAGTTTTAAGCAAATAAGTCTCAAATTTATTTTTAATAACGGTATTTTTAAAATAATTAGTGTAGTAAATTCCATGGAAGCTCAATCTTTCAAAGAGAAATGTACTTAAACTAATTTTATTGAACGGTGAGAGCATGCAATTTTTCATACCGAAGTATTAGTATTGGGTCCTAGTTTAAATCCTCATGAGTATCATCGGTATGAAATTTTATTTCATATCTTATTCTTTTCTTATTTTCATGTTGTTTTTGTTCAGTAAATCAATAAATGTGGCTTTGTTATTTTTCCTGACATATAGAATAAAACTTTTTACTATATTTTATAACAAGGCTCATTAATATATAGGTGATCTTAATAGTCCAGATAATTTTTGTTTATGTTCGACGTTGATGTTAAAATTTTGAAAAAATATTTGAAATTAAAAAATTTTCAAATAATTAAAAAAATTTTAAATTTTATAAAATTAAATTTCAAAACCAAAAAGTGGAATATGATGATAAAAGGATAAATTAAATTCGGCTTCCTTCTGTTCAGCCAGCAACTTTTGACATCAATATGATGGTCTGCAACAACAAATTATATTAGGTTTTTGTAGCCGTGCGGCCACCTTATATTTAATTCTCCCTGATTTTACACAAATTACATTAAATTCCTTTTTTTTTAAGGAAAATTTCAAAATATAACTTTTAGTGAAAAAATTCATATTTTTCCTGTCTTTCTCTGACAACACTAATGAAAATATTAACAGCTAATTTAAAATCCGCCTGCAAAGTACTCATTGTGCCAGCCTCGTCCGTCGTTACTTTGACTTCAATATGTAAAAGTACAACGTATGAAGGATTCTATGTGCCCCGGCCTTAACAACTACTTCAAAACTTATGTACACAAGCACAGACGTTTAAAATTTAATGAAAAAATATAAGCAATTTAAATAAATAATGTAGCTAAAGAACAAATATATATATAAATATTTATACAAATATCAAAGAATATCTAGCAAAATACGAGAAAGAATTTGAGATAGAACAAAATATTACAATGGCAGGATTTAGTTTAGAACCCGTTTCAAAATCTTCACTATTGTTTGCTTTGTTTATTAGCAGAGCTTATAAACAAAACAGTATCAGACGCAGCAAAAATATATTTTCTGCAATACATATATTAGGCTAAATTAACATCTTATGTTAGAACAGCGATAGGAAGTTATGTCAAACCAGAAAGTTTGAAGCATTAAAAAATTGCTAGAAAATAGGTGCAAAACCACTAAAGAAAACCGCAATTACAAAGCAAGCTTCGTACATTGTTCCAATGGAAAATGCCAATAAATTTATTTTAACACGAAATATTGTATATAATAGATAGCCTTAACAAACTAGGGATAGAAGAACTAGGAAGTACTGCCTCAACAGCACAAAAGAACATAATAATTGAATTAAATAATAAATTAGCCCTAGATACTTTCAAAATAGGGCTAAACGAAGACCAAACACATTGTAAGAAGCATCAAAACTTCCAAGTGAACTTGAAAATAGGAAAAACCCCGGTATCAATCACTAAATCACAACAGAACTAAAAACACATTCACTAACTTCAACAATAATGGGCAATTCAACAATCAAAAATATCTTTGTGAAATTGATAACGAGATATTTTCAATTTCCTTATTTATAAATGATTCTATCATAATTCTTTTCATGCAATCAAAACCAATTTCTTCACTACAAATAACAATTCCACCCAAAACAGAAATTAAACAAGTCATAAAATTAGAGCTAAAAGAATATTTAATAAACAATTACAAGACGGAAGTCATTAGCACCAAAAAGCGGCATGACACATATAAAAACTTTAAACACAACTAACGAAACAGTGATTATATAATTCTTGCGAAAAAAATAATAAATACTGAACCACGTGTTATTTATTTTAGATCTTACTATCGATCGCTGAACTCTTTTTAAAACTTTTGTATAGAACTTATGAAAAAATATTATGTACTAGGATCAATCATAGGCAAATTTGTTTTTTTTTTTTAAGTTTTATTACTATTTGTTTTTCTAAAACCCTGAAATGTAAAAGACAATTTTACTATTATAGAAGAGTATGAGACTCTTGGCAATATGAAGAAAGTAATGACTATGGGCTGCGGTAACCTTAACACTTCGTACTACTTACCCTATCATTCAGTTCTAAGTTCCGAGAGTATGAGTAAAAAACTACGTATTGTGTGTAACACCTCGAACCCTAGCTCAAATAATATAAGCTTGGATGTTATTCCATACCCCGGGCCAACCTTACAGCAAGAGTTGACTGTTCTTATTATGCATTGGCGTTTTTTCGCTTCGTCTTTAATGCCGACATCGAAAAAATGTATCGGCAGATACTTTTTTACCCATCTCATACTCCATTTCAACAATTCATTATCCGAACACCTCCAAGTAAGGAACTCCAAGATTTTGAATTAAAAACAATCACGTTCAAAAGTAACAGTGCCCCCCATCTCACAATAAGGACTTTGCTAAAACTCGCTAACCAATGCGAACCTCAATTTCCCGAAGTTTCAGATATTCTTCGCAATTACATGTACGTTGATGACATCGTAGCTGGAGCTCACGATTGGTCAAACAGAAATATGAATATGATCCTTCGTAGTATTGAAAGAGAAAAATGATAAATTTGTATGTTTAGAATAAGTTAGAAAGGTTAATTTTTATTCTCATAATTAGTACATGAGCCCACACAAAATCATAATAAAACCAGACTTTGATCTGAAAAACATAAACCGGCTTTTCGCCTTGTATTCTTTTTTCCTAATTTATTTTTCTTATATTCTTTTGAGCGTCTAAGTTTTAGCTGGGACTCCCCCAGTTATTTTAAAACAAATAGGGACTGTAAGGAAACCAAACACAACCAATCAAAAAATAAAATATAAGAACATATTATATTACATGGCGATCCTACGGACCTAACCTGCGAACCAAATACTGCAACATTAAGTCCTTGCCAGAATTGAAGAAAAACCGAGAAAAAACAAGTTTTGATGTCGGAATCTGAAATAGACCGAATCATCACCCGTTGGGAAATGTGCATTGAGAAAGCCAAATCCGAATAATACTGCAACTATCGAACCAGAATGTATAATAACACTAATTGTAATAGGAATAGTATTAAATGAAGCATATAAGATTAAAGGCCGGGGCACATAAAATCCGCCATGCGTTAAACTTTAACGTATTCAACTGACAAGTCAGTTAAAATACATGTTTTCTTATGTGTGTTGTCACAACCAGTACTTCTCCGTCAAAGCAAAGTATGAAAGTTGGTCAACTTTTAATTTTTGACGTACATTGAATACTTTGACAGCTATCAATTACTTCTTCTTTGTTGTCTTTTAACTCTTGCTGGTTTTTAATTGTACTCTTTTTTTGCAGATACATGAAAAGCAGTATCGCCCGTTGGTTACATTTTGAAAATTTTTGTAACTTTTGAATATTTATTTACTTACTAAATGTAAAATTTGGTTATATTAGGCCAAATTCTCGTGACTTTTGATACAAACACGAAATCAAGCAATATCACTGAAAGAATACTTGCTTCATTATTTTATGTAAAAATCTTAATTTACATATCAACCTTTCTTAACATATCAATTCGATTTTAATGACAAAGGTTAAGTGCAAATGTAATCAAAATCCTATATAAAAAATTAATTTGAAATAAACAAAAAATAACATTGCTTAAGTTTTACTCTCTTCTATTAGTGAGAAATCACGAAATGCGTCTTGTTTCAAGTCTAGAAACAACAAAATGTTTAAGGCAACAATTTTTCCCAACTGGGAAATAATATGAGCTGCATCTCGTGGGTAAAACTAAGCATTCTGTTCGAACTTGCAAAAAATGGTAGCAACTTCAGTTATTACGCTTGAAAAGTTTGACAATCGTACCAATACCTCGATTTAGAAGAAAGTTGTCCCTTAATTTGCTTCAGGAAGTGCCGGATTATATTACAGAAAAATTGTCAGTAATTCTATGTTAAAGTTTTAAGCAAATAAGTCTCAAATTTATTTTTAATAACGGTATTTTTAAAATAATTAGTGTAGTAAATTCCATGGAAGCTCAATCTTTCAAAGAGAAATGTACTTAAACTAATTTTATTGAACGTTGAGAGAATGCAAGTTTTCATACCGAAGTATTAGTATTGAGTTCTAGTTTAAATCCTCATGAGTATCATCGGTATGAAATTTTATTTCATATCTTATTCTTTTTTTATTTTCATGTTGTTTTTGTTCAGTAAATCAATACATGTGGCTTTGTTATTTTTCCTGACATATAGAATAAAACTTTTTACTATATATTATACCAAGGCGCATTAATATATAGGTGGTCTTAATAGTCCAGATAATTTTTGTTTATGTTCGACGTTGATGTTAAAATTTTGAAAAAAATATTTGAAATTAAAAAATTTTCAAATAATTAAAAAATTTTAAAATTTTATAAAATTTAATTTCAAAACCACAAAGTGGAATATGATGATAAAAGGATAAATTAAATTCGGCTTCCTTCTGTTCAGCCAGCAACTTTTGACATCAACATGATGCTCTGCAACAACAAATTATATTAGGTTTTTGTTTTTGTAGCCGTGCGGCCACCTTATATTTAATTCTCCTTGATTTTACACAAATTACATTAAATTCCTTTTTTTTAAAAGAAAATTTCAAAATATAACTTTTAGTGAAAAAATTCATATTTTTCCTGTCTTTCTCTGACAACACTAATGAAAATATTAACAGCTAATTTTAAATCCGCCTGCAAAGTACTCAATGTGCCAGCCTCTTCCGTCGTTACTTTGACTTCAATATGTAAAAGTACAACGTATGAGGGATTCTATGTGCCCCGGCCTTAACAACTACTTTAAAACTTATGTATATAAATATAAATATTTATACAAATATCAAAGAATATCTAGCAAAATACGAGAAAGAAGTTGAGATAGAACAATATATTACAATGGCAGGATACTTTCAAAATAGGGCTAAACGAAGACCAAACACATTGTAAGAAGCATCAAAACTTCCAAGTGAACTTGAAAATAAGAAAAACCCCGGTATCAATCACTAAATCACAACAGAACTAAAAACACATTCACTAACTTCAACAATAATGGGCAATTCAACAATCAAAAATATCTTTGTGAAATTGATAACGAGATATTTTCAATTTCCTTATTTATAAATGATTCTATCATAATTCTGTTCATGCAATCAAAACCAATTTCTTCACTACAAATAACAATTCCACCCAAAACAGAAATTAAACAAGTCATAAAATTAGAGCTAAAAGAATATTTAATAAACAATTACAAGACGGAAATCATTAGCACCGAAAAGCGGCATGACACATATAAAAACTTTAAACACAACTAACGAAACAGTGATTATATAATTCTTGAGAAAAAAACCGACTTCAAAACAGATTTCATCTGTCTGCCTATAACAGCTCAAGAGTATGGCGACATAAATTATGTTACAATAAATATTGGGACACACTTATATCTTCAAACTTTATACTTTTTCAACTGTTCAATGGCAATATACATCAAATTGCAGCAACTATAGCGTTACTCTTTAATTTCCAAATTCAAATTATATACTTGCTGTTGTAGTAGATTTAGCAATCAGGTTCTGTATAAATTTCAACCGTCTATCTGTAACGGTTCAACAGTTTGCCCATATACATCAGATTATATCAACTATTTAATTTATAATATAACATTTTTATACTTCTTATTATACCAAATAAAGTAGTAGACATTCTGTTTAAAATTAAGGTGTTTGTATTGTAACGAACCTCCGGTTACTCCGGGTTTCTTGTGCGGGCTTAACTCAGCCCGCCAAAGTCTTTTTTTTAGTCACTCCTATACCTCAATTTCTATTCTATGGTTTTGCCCGAATGTTATTCAGGGCCTACACTAAGCTTTCCGGGTGAGAACCTCCGGGAAAACTGTCTATAGCTTTGCCCTGAGCCAGTGCCCTACACTCCTTCCTCGATAAAGAGGTAAGGCGGATGTAATCCGTCTGAAATTTCCCTGCACTTATCTTTGCTAGGATTAGTGTTACTAATCCACATTTACTACTATCACCTGCTCTTTGAATTTTTATCTTTTCTTACCGACCTTTGTTACCACTTGCTTACGTTCACCGCTTACAATCCTCATATTTTCTATTTCATCCTGCTTTTATAGCAATCTTGGCTACGACTTCCTAACTACAAAACCACACAACTTCATATGGTTTGAACCGATAGGGGTTGTGTGGATTGTATTGGATGCTGTTGCCTCTCTATGTTTTGTCTGCTGCCATTTGTTGTCCTGTGTGTTTTGTGTGTTTGGCTGCTCTTTGCTGTTTTCCTCTCTGTGTGTTGTTTTGGTATGACTGCTATTTGTGTGGGTTGTATTCGCTACCGCTGCTTCTCTCTACTGACGTCTCCTGCTGAAATAAAATAAATTTAATTAAGTTGTAGCGAATATTATTCGCTCCTCCCTTAAGTGGCTGTAATCCACATTCCCACTAAAACGCAACACCTGTAATTTTCATTATTTATTCATACACACTACTCCCCTCTCTCGCTAACGATCGTACCACCACCCTACCCGACGCCGATATCCTGATGCGCTACGACTGGTTGCCAAAATCCCACGGTTCAAGTGATTCCCACGTTGGCGATATACTGGCGGTATTTTCGGCACCTAATCACGCAGCGATCAATCCTCGCCTCTACCCAAATCCTCGTCTCCCACTCCCTCTCTGAAGCCTGCGACACCTGTGAGCTTGACGGTTGTTCATCCGGGTCAAACCACCCACCTTCGGCTTCCGTTAGTAGACTCCCATTCGATATGGCGGTCGATTGCGAACAGCGAATTTCACCGGCCACGTCTTCACCCTCAGAGTCCGTGTCCGAAATGGTAATAGTTTCACCAACCCAGAGGGGTACTCTTCCGTTCTTGTTTTTCGCAACAGTTCATCTGCAAATAACATTCTTTTAAATTAAACGCATGTCAAAGACACGGACCACAGCTCTACTACACACACAATTATTTTATATAAATGTATATATATATATAAATACAACTACTCTGTATACTCAAATCTAATTAATAATAATATTTTTGTTTTACAATAAATGTGTGTAAATACATATAAACATCACTCTGTTAACTAATAATAATATTTTTGTTTTACAATATATGTATGTAAATACATATAAACATCCCTCTGTTAATTATCAATTCATTTTTTTTATTATATGTATGTATATACATATGAACTTTTTTTCTTCTAGTTGTTTTATTTATCTATTTTATTTAATTATTTTGCATGTTTATACACATCACTATTAACTTACATTCAACCACCGTTGTACTTGCTTGTTTTTTTTCAATCTCTGTTTTTTTTAATTCTTATTTTGTTTGTTGTTTTTTTTTTTTTTTGTTTGCTGCCGGTCGTAAAAATGCGACTGCTTGCACGCACTGTTTTAACTAAACTGACGTAAGATGATTTAATTTGAGCGTACTCTCATGATCATACCAAAGCGTTTGATCGAACTTCCACCAAATGTTGCCATTGTAGTTTTTTTTCTGTTTGTGTAATTCATTTGTTATATTAGTTCATCGATATTAAAATACTCACGGCATTGTATTATTGAATTCATTACATACATTATTTTTTTTATGATTGTTTTTATTATTATTAATATTATTATTATTATTATTATTATCACCATTATTATTATTATTATTTCACTTTTTTTCCTTTAATTGACTCGCCTCTGGTTAGTTATTTTTATTCTTTTCTCCGCTAGATCCCATGTACACTTTTAAATCACTGATGTGAGCAGTGCGCAGGGCCTTCTGACCATTCTTTTGCACCTGTACAATAACTGGGGAAATTAAGGAGCGAATTCGGTAAGGGCCATCAAACTTCGATGCAAGCTTGGCCGCAAAACCTTCGGCCGTGTTGGACAAATGATGTTCTTTCACCCGGACTAATTCGCCTATCCTCGGACTCCATTTTCTACGCCGCAGATTATAATAACGGGCTTGGTCTTTTGCTGCTCGTACCAGGTTTCTCCTGACCAGATTAAAAATTTGTTTTATCATTTCGGCCTTTTCTTCTGGCGGCCTGATCTCCGTGCCTGTTCCTGGTGTTACTTCGTCGTACAAAGCAGCTGGAAGTCTCGGTTCTCTGCCTACGTATACTGCGTAGAGTCCGACTTGGACGTGTTTAACGCAAGTTGTATTTCTGGTAGGACTTCATCCCACGTTTTCTGATTCGAGCCAGCGTATTGTGCTATCATGGTTTTCACCGTGCGATTGACGCGTTCAGTGGGGTTTTCTTAAGGTGTGTAGGGTGCCGTTTGCTGGTGATGCACCCCGATCTCCTTTAGGTATGCTCTAAACGCCTTACTTGTGAATTGTGAGCCGTTATCTGTAATAAGTACCTTTGGTACCCCGAAATTTACTAAAATTCTTTCCCGAAATGATTTTCGCAGTATTTCACCCGTAGCTCGACGCTGGGGTATCAGCTCAGACCATTTAGAGAACTTGTCGGTAAAGACTAGTAACATCGCGTTCCCGTGTTTCGACCTTGGTAATGGCCCCACAAAATCGGCACAGACGATAGCCCATGGCTCTTCCGCAATTGTTGACAGCATTCGGCCTGCCGGCCGATGTTGGTCAGGCTTGTGCGGCTGACACACTTGACACCAGCGGACATGCGTTCGAATATCTCTGAACATCCCTGGCCAATAATACCTATTACAGACACGCGCTATTGTTTTTCGTACTCCAAGATGTCCAGCTGTGGGTGAATCATGATTCTCCTCTAGCACTCTATTCCTCTGAAATGAGGGGACACACAATTTCCATGCTACTGCCTCCTCGTCGTTATCTGCTATCGGCAAATGGCGGTAGAGTTGGCCCTCTTGAATGGTGAAATCTGGGAATTTGTCGGGCTCCTTTTCCACCTCATTGCATTTTTTTCTCCACCAATTACATTCTAGTGAGTTCTCCTGCAAGGCTTGACGTACTGTGACTGGGTCCTTGGATAAGGCATCGGCTACCACATTAAGTTTACCTCGACGATACTGTACTTCAAAATTAAACTGTTGGAGTTCTAAGGCCCAACGCGCTATTCTTCCAGATGGGCTTTCGATCGAATTAAGCCATTTCAATGCCAGATGATCTGTCACTACTGTAAAGGGGTAGCCTTAAGGTCTTAGTTTCCTTATGGCCCATACGATGACTAGACATTCTTTCTCCGTTGCCGAGTAGTTCATCTCTACCGGGCTTAGCCGACGGCTCGCGTAAGATATCACCTTTTCCTGACCGTCAAGCTGCTGCGTCAGCACCGCTCCCAATCCGTAGTCACACGCATCAGTTTGTAGAGTAAACCTCTTCGTAAAGTCCGGGCACGCTAAAACCGGGGCTTCGGTAAGCTGTTTTTTTAACTTGTCAAACGCCTCCTGCTGCTCTTGGTTCCATCGAAAGTGTTTTCCCTTCTTCAGCAACACGTTTAGTGGATAAACCGTTTTCGCAAAATCAGGCACATATCTTCTGTACCACGACGCTACCCCAAGGCATCTTCGTAGCTATCTTACATTTTTAGGGGGTTGCAACTCTTGAATGGCCGCTATCTTTTCGGGATCTGTTTTTATGCCACTTTCATTGACCACGTGGCCTAAATATTTTATTTCCTTTTGGCAAAACTTACTCTTCTCATAGTTAATAGTCAACCGAGCCTCTCGCAGTCTTTTAAACACTTTCTTTAAGTTTTCCATGTGTTCTTGTAAGGATTTACCTAATACCACAATGTCATCCAGGTAAGCAAATGCATGAGGCTCCATTTCCGCGCCAATCACCTGGTCTAGCGTTCGTTGAAAAGTTGCGGGGGCTGAAGTCAACCCAAAGGGCATCACCCTCCACTGAAACAAACTCTTGCCAGCTACCGTGACCGCTGTGTAGTGCTTGCTATCTTTTGCCATAGGTATCTGCCAGTAGCCGTTTTTGAGGCCTATACTGCTTATAAACTTGGCCTCTCTTAGACGATCCAGTATAGCGTTAATTCTAGGCAATGGAAAAGCGTCGGCGACCGTTTTACCCTTGAGCAGCCTATAGTCTACACAGAGCCTGAGGGAACCGTTTTTCTTCGGTGCCATCAGAATAGGTGCGCTATACGGGCTCGTTGATGGTTCGATATACTCGTTCTTCAACAGCTCATCAATCTCCTCATTTATACGTCTTTGCATCTCGGGATTGCGTTGCGCGTACCTTTGGCGGACCTGTCTGTCATCTTTAAGAATTATTTTGCGTTCGGCCAAAGACGTCGGGCCTCTTACCTCCTTGAATTTTCCTAACTCATCGTCCAGGAACGTCGAAATCAAAAACTTTTTGTCTGAAACGGACGGACAATGGTTTTCGTCCTCCTGCTGCTCATGTGCCGCCATTACTCGGTGCTGAACTTGTGAAAACCGTATTCGCTGGTCACCACAACGTAACTCGCACTCCACCGCCTTCAAGAAATCTATTCCCAGCAACACATTGTCCCACATTTGGGGCATTACCCCTAGCTCTAAACGGCAACACTTACCACCCAATCGTACCTCCGTCCGTATGGCCTTCTTTACCTCCACGGTTGTTCCGTTCGCCAGTCTAATTCGACTTTCTGATGGACTCACTTCGATGCTTCTTTTCAGGCCCCTCGCCACACTCTCACTTACATAGCTTCTGGAGGCACCGGTGTTAATGGTGGCCTCTCAACGCTGTCCGCCAAGCTGAACTTGTGCCAGTAAACGGGTGTCTGTTGGTTTGAAAACATTTATTGGCGCAGGGATTGACTTCCTTGGTTCGCTACCACTCCTTGCTCCTGGCGCGACCCTCTGGCGTTTCCCTGTTCGCTTCGACAGCACTCCCGAGTTCTTATCCCTCTTCTACCGCACTCCCAGCAAAACAATATGCTTGGGTTGGTACAAAATCTATACCCGTGGCCTTCTTGACCGCATCTGCGGCAGGCAGTAATGGGATTATTAGCTGCCTCTTCGGCAGGAACCACTTGTCGGGTTCTGTCGTCTCTTCGCTGTGGTAGCCGAACCTCCCGGCGCTCGTGGTCTACCTCCGGGTGCGATGCCTTTATTACCTCATAGTCTTCGGCCATTCTTATAAGTTCGTCCAGCGAGGTGAGATTTTTTCTCTTAATGTATAGCTGATAGTCTACTAAACAATTTTTGAAAATTCTGTCTAGCTGGTTTTCTGTTGTATATCCCGCATGGCGCATCATGTTATGCAGTACCACGACAAAGTCTTTAAACGACTCTCGTGGTTTTTGTAGTCGTCGACGGATGTCGTCCTCCAGGCCCTCGAAGTACTGTGGTAGCAAAAAAAACCTTAGAAAATGTTCTCTGAACCCCTTCCATGTTGGCCACTGGCGGTTGTTGTTTCGGTACCACAATAGGGCTGTATCCTTAAGCAATTCGGGCATTGTTCGGGGCAGCATGTCCTTGTTAAGGCCATAGACTTCTGCCAGCTCTTCTACCCTTTCTACAAACGAGATTGGGTCTTTCCCGCCATCATAACGAAATGACCACTTTCTTACTATATCAATTACGGCCGCATAAGGTAAACCCATGGCTTGGCTGCTGACGTTTTGTTGTTCGGGAATGTCTTGGGCGTTGACATGTTGTTGTTGAAGATCATCGTGGGAGTTAGTACCCCGTTGTGATGGGTACAACAGGTGGCCTGTGGCCGCCTGTTGCCCCATTCTAAACGATGTGACAGGTAGTTCCACTTGCGGAGTCATCCCTGGCGTGTTGGGTATCGGGCAACGACCATGCTTACTTTCCAGTTCTTCGAGCCGGTTCAGCACCTTCCCTTCGTGTCCAGTTGCCACAAAGGTTGACAACCTTTTTCTCATATCATCGACGGTTCCATTAGTATCTAGACCAAACTCGTCCAGATATTGTACCAGCTCGTCCTTACGTAGTGAATAAACCCACGCTGTGCGAACCATGTTTGCAGCCTCTATAATTTTGTTTGTTTCCTGGTCCCTGCTCGGGCGCCAAATGTAACGAACCTCCGGTTACTCCGGGTTTTTTGTGCGGGTTTAGCTCAGCCCGCCAAAGTCTTTTTTTTTTAAACCACACAACTTCGTATGGTTTGAACCGATAGCGGTTGTGTGGATTGTATTGGATGCTGTTGCCTCTCTATGTTTTGTCTGCTGCTATTTGTTGTCCTGTGTGTTTTGTGTGTTTGGCTGCTCTTTGCTGTTTTTCTCTCTGTGTGTTATTTTGGTATGACTGCTATTTGTGTGGGTTGTATTCGCTGCCTCTGCTTCTCTCTACTGACGTCTCCTGCTGAAATAAAATAAATTTAATTAAGTTGTAGCGAATATTATTCGCTCCTCCCTTAAGTGGCTGTAATCCACATTCCCACTAAAACGCAACACCTGTAATTTTCATTATTTATTCAAAAATATTAATCTTCTTGTGTGGATTTAAATTCCCTGAAGTTTAAGTCCTCACAGTATATAACGGCTCAAAAAATACGGCAGTATAAAACAAATTACAATAATTTTGAGAACACCATTTAATTTCCAAAATTTTAATTATAAACTCGTTGATATAGCGGATTTAGCAATACAGTTGCCTTTTAACTTTCAGCGTTCTGTCTATAACGGTTCAAAAGTTTGGTCACATACACAAAATTACATTAACTATTGGAACACCCTTTAATTTCCAAATCCAAATTTTATATTTGCTGTTATAGCGGACTAAGGAATACAGGTTCGTTTTAAATTTCAAGCGTCTGTCTACAACTCTTCAAAAGTATGGCCATATATCTCATATTTTTTGAACTATTGGCGCACCCTTTAATTTATAATTTGTAATCTTAACACTTGTTACTATAACGGCCATAGCAATCGACATTCTGTCCAATTTGCAAGCGTTCGTCTATAACGGTTCAAAAGATAGGCCCATTTAAGTAAATTTACATCAATCCTTTAATTTTTAGATTTATTTTTGTATAGTTTTTTGTTTTTGGGAGCCATAGTAATACGCAGTCATTTTAAATTTTACAGAATCGTCCTTTACAGTTTATAATACACGTAAAAAATATGTATGTTGTATGGGGACATCCTTTAATTTTAAAAATTATGATCTGTTTTTAAAATGGGACCAATCTGCAAGCATAATCTATTATATTACCAAAAATTTTCAAAATCGGATCAGAAATGACTGAGTTCTGGAGGCACAAATATAAAAAAAGCAACATTTAGCCGAATTGTATAACCTCCTTCTTTTTTTGAAGTCGGTTAAAAAGGCATTCAACTCCACACTGACCCACTTAAAAATTATGTTACAATAATGTGAGCAATAACAAACGTTTTAACAAAATAGTGAATGAACTGCAATGAGACCATAATGACGAATTTGCAAAAACACAATTAATAGGAATATTTACACAATATCAAAATGTTTTTTATTTGGACGGAAGTTTTAGACAAATTAGGTAGAGCAAAATGGTTTTCTATTTTCGATATGACCAGTTGCTTTTAAACCACCATTTTCAAATTTTAATAAAAGTACGATACAGACTTCAAAAATACAATCTAAAATTAAATCCAAAGGAATGTTGTTTTTTAAGACCAGAAGTAATTTACTTAGGACATGAAATTATAAAAGACAGTGTGAAAACTGACCCATCCAAAAACGGTGTTATAAAAAACTACAAATACCGATGAACGCGGACGAAGGAAAACGATTCGTTGTATTCTGCAACTACTACAGAAAATTCATACCAAACTGTACGAACATTGCCAAAATTTTGAACGCACTATTAAAGAAAGTATGGACGGAACAATGCCAACATGCTTTTGTAGAATTAAAAGATAAATTATTGAACCACCAGTATTGCAGTATCCAGATTTTGAAAAACCATTTATTTATACAACTGACGCATCAAACTACGCGTTAGGAGCAGTCTTATCTCAAGGCGAAATTGGACAAGATTTACCAATTTCATACGCTAAAAATCATTGCAAAAACATGATATTAACAAACCGGTAATTGAAAAGGAACTCTTAGCAACTCATTGGAGCGTAAATTTCTTTAAACCTTACTTATATGTCTGGTAGTAACAGACCACAGACCATTAACTTCACTATTTTCACATAAAAATCCTTCATCAAAAATAACAAGAATAAGACTAGATTTAAGTGATAATGATTTCACAATTGTTTATAAAAAAGGAAAAATGAATACAAATGCTGATGCACTTTCTGGGATAGAACTACATTCAGATATATTAAAAAAAGTGATAACAAAAGAAAATGACAAAAAAAGTATTAATAACGACAAGGGCTATGCAACATAAGTTCAATAATGCAAATAAGATAAAATAATAAATAACGAGAAAAATCATATAGAAAATATGATAATGCACATGTAGATGAGAACAATGTGGAAAAATGAAATTCTCAGAAGTTAGATAAGCTTCAAATATGGGAATGTATAGCCATTAATGATATCAAAAATATGAAAAAATTGAAAATATAGAAGAAAAAGATTTTAGTATTGAAAATAATATGGTGCATATTGGACATAATGATAATTCATCGAAACCAGTTTCGACCATGAAGAAGTTATGTGCCAAAAATAAGATTAATAAGAATGATATGAATATAGAAGGTAACGATAATTCTCCAAGATTCGATTATGAAGATGTTACGATAGCGATAACTCAGCGAAACTAGATTCGATTCTGAGATATTGACATCTAAAATGAATAAAGAAAATATTAAAGAATTAGGGCTCTCAAATGAAGATAAAATATTTAAAAAATATACAAAAGTAGAATTTAAAAAACCATATTAAATAACAAAAGTCCACAAATAGTAATATAAAATGCCCCGAAAGGAATAATAGATGACATTTTAAAATATAAAGTAAAGGCAAACCACTATTTTTACAAATATTTATTTAATCTTTTCTGACACGCAGCATTACGAACGACGAATTACAGTATAAAAAAATGTGATATCTAACTTTATATATCGGTTAGGATCTAATATTTTTTAATAAGTATTTGAGAAGGAAACATTTTTTTCCATAAATTAGTGGTGACGTCTTTTTGGTCAAAAAAGACGTTTTGAAGTGTATAATAAAAGTTATTGATACGCAAACAAAAGCAAACTGTGTATCAATTTTGTTACTGCTTTGTTGATATTTTGTGCAAAATAAATCACAAACACATTAATCATGGCGGAAGAAAAGTAAGAAAATTTTCTTTTAAATTTAATTATTATTTAAACAGAATTTATTTATATCTTCAGGGACAAAAAGTGGACTTTTGAGTGCAAGCAGCTGTTGTTAACAACACGTTTGCAAAATTTTATGGGAAAAGGTGCTCCGGGAAATTAAAACCATTGACTCGGACTTTTTTTGTATTTTTGTACAATTTTATAATTGCTTTGTTTCGTCCAATAATCCCATCAAATTTTCAAAGATTATATTTTTTATTCTTGACATCGCCATCTTGAAAAAAAACTGATTGCAAAGAAGTGTTTCTAAATGTAAAAAATTTGCAAAGTTTTTTTTTACAAAGTAAACAACATAGTTGGTTACTTTGTATTAAAACAGAAGCAAAACCGCAACACTGCAATGTGTTTTGACGTTTTGGAACTCACTCTTCATTTTGAAATATGGCCAATTTAATGTACTTAAATCCGACAGAGGTAAAAAATTTACAAATGAACTTACAAATCAAACAAATATATTCAACACCATACCATAATGAAACATTAGGTTCGATAGAAAGAAGCCATAGGGTTCTTAACGAGTTTTAATTGAAAACTACAAATGATTATGAATGGGATAAATGGATTACATATTTCACTTTTGCCTACAATACGGCACCACATATAGATACGGGCTACTTGCCTTTCGAATTAGTTTATAAGAAATTACCAAGCCTACCATCTGACATCATAAATAATAAAGTAAAAACATATAATTATGACCACTCTGTACAAGAGCTACGAGCTCCATTACAATTTACATTAAATAAGGCAAAGGTATTAATAGTAAAATCAAAGGAAAAAAAGAACAATTAACGATAAAAATAAAAATGAACTGAATCTTAAAGTAAGAGATTTAGTATTAGTTAAAATAGAAGATAGGGAAAAGCACCAAAGTCCATATAAAGGACCATTTAAAATAATAAGTAGGATGGTATAAATACCACGATAGATTACAAAGGAACAAAGAAAACGTACCATAACAACAATTTAAAACCATTTAAAACATTATAGAATAAAAATCCTAATATATGTAACTGCTAACGTATATACGTAAAAATCAAACATATACGCATTAATAAATGTACAAATTAATTACACTCTGTTAACATAGGATAGCCTCACATATAGATTTGATAAATTTTTAGAAATTTTAACAGGTTTAACATTTGCCGTATTCACAAGCTCTGCTAAGGTGTAGGTAGTATTGCATACTACCTTTTGTTTACTTCTTTGTGAACAACCATTGTATCAGTGTGCCATTGTACATTGTACTTCATACGTCAAAAAGTAAATAAGAAGAAGAAAAGTGCTATTCATCATTTATTATTTATAAGCCAAATGGGGGAGAAAACAGAAAAAAGTAAATTAATAAATTTTTTGTGTGAGGATGAAATTCAAGACATTTTTAGGATGAATCTAATGTACTTGCTCTCCAGTCGCAGAATTATACATTTAGGGCTACCAAAATCATGATTATGGCATAATCGGGTTTTAAGATATTTTGATGAAAACAGATTTCTTCATATGATACGACTACGGCCAAAGGAATTTACCTATATATTAAACCATATAAAAAATGACGATGTTTTTCACACAATTGGCGAAAGGCTCGAACTACGCATTGACTTGCAGCTTAAAATTGTACTTTACTGGGTGGGATCTTCAGGAAATGGTGCTCGTGTTCGTAAGGTAGCATCTCTTTTTGGTATAGGTGATGGCGGTACCATACAAAATACTAGAAATCGAGTTTTTATATTGGCAGAGAACACACCTTAAGATATGTTCCCAATATACCCACTCCTACTATATACAACAGAAATGACTTATTCCACTTTCTAATAAATCAGTCAAATCAATAAATTAAATAAATAAAACTAATAAAAATATCTTTTAATTCAATTTAATTTAATATAATTCACACATGAACAAAAAAATAATAATTCATTTAAACATAAAAGATTTAAACAAATACAACGTTTGAAAAACATATGAAAAAAATTACTAAGTGTTGTATCGCATGTTTGCATGAAAATTACCAACAACACAGCTAGCACCGTTGTATTTTGTTAGCACTTAGCATGTTCTAGGGGGCTTGTGAATAGAGCAATTATTTTTATTTATATTTAAACTTTTATAGTTGTTTTAACTTTTTTTTATTAATATTTAAATTTCTATAGTTGTTTTACAACATTTAATAATTTGTTTGCACTCCCTCGTTAAAATAACGTCGAAAATTCTTGTTCGCATTGAGCCGTACAGATATTTTTAGTAATTTAATGAAATTTCCGACCAAGCCGATTTATAGCTTCTTTTAGCTCCTCTTTTGTACAGAATTGCGTTCCTCCTTCATAAACTTTACGTGTTAACCATCCCCACACATTTTCAATAATGTTTAAGTCAGGAGAATACGGTGCCCATGATAATATTTCAACTTCCTCCTTCTGAAGCCAGCTTTTTATAATGCGAGCAGTGTGGATTGGGGCATTATCGTACTGAAAAATGAAAGAAAGGGGGCCAAACATATCCCTAAACTCCAAAAACGTAGTTTAAGCAAGTTTTTGTAACTATTTCCGATCATTCGCTCATTTACAAAAACTAAACAGCAGCCCCATAATACGTTATAGCGTCTCAGACCATAACACAACTCTCTCTGCTATGGTGACGACTTAAAATCTTTCCCTCCTTCCTGCTATCGTGGAAATAATAATTTTATCCATCTGGGCCATCAATATTAGAACGCTTTTCAGCTAAAAAAATTCCTTTTTTCCAGTCGTTTAATGTTTTTTAACTACCCACAACATGTATTCTTTCGCAAATTTTTATCTCTGTTGCTTATGTACGTCTTTCAGTGGTAGCTTTTTTTGAAGTTTTCGACGCTTCAGATGTTCCGAACTATTTATAACATTATAAATTGTAGTTTTACTTATTTGGACACCGGCAGTATCTCCGATTTTACTTAAAGTCATTGTTGATTTCGAAGCAAGTTGGAGTATTTTGCGATTATCACGAGCTAAAACCTTTTTGGTACGTCTTTCCTTTATACCGTTGATTAAAAGTCCTTGATCATGGTACGCGGCAATTTTTTCGATTTTCGTGGAACTAAGCGACGGCTGTTTTCCTATACTTATTTTTTGACAATTAACACGTTTAGTGTTATTTAATAAAATTTTTCGTAGAAATGCAACAAAAATTAAAAGTTCTGCACTGAGGCTAATCTAAGTTGACACTGAAACATTCAAGTGTTTTCTGCTGCTAACGAAAACAAATTGAAAAGTCACGTTAAATTTTACTGACCCATTTGAAATTTCTGTCAATATAACAACAGGGTACCCTCTTGTCAACGACTTTAGTACATATTTTCTAGTTATTAAACAAACACCAAAATTCTTACAATTCGTTATAATTATGATTTGAGGATATTATATGTTAACGGAGTGCAGTACTATGAAGTTGATTGAACAAATTCCTCCCTATTTTTCTCTTAAGGGTGAGGGTTTATGTATTGATATATGTACGTTGATTAAAGCAACTGGGATGAAGAACTAATGGAAGATACTCTCAAAAAATGCTATTCGTTTTAAGAGGATTACCCCAATGGCGCTAGAATTCTAATACCTTGATTTGTTTATTATCACCCCTTGTTCGCCATTGAGTTTTAAGGTTTCTGTGATGCCTAGGAGGAGGCCTTTTGCGCCACCATTTACTTAAGAACTAGCAGCCCCTAATGGCGATATTTATACCCACTTACTACTTGCCAAAACTATTTAAATTAAAAGTAGCCAAAAAACACGTTTTGTTACTTTAAGAATTCATTTAATATATGGTGTTCAGATTTGTAGTGGCTTATTAAGGAGTTTTAAGTAAATTACTACAAATTGAAAAGTAAAATACAAAGAGGTGGGAACCTAATAAAAAAGGAGATTTATTTATTAGGTTCTAGAAAGGGGTTGTCTAACTGGACAATTGGGTTTAGTTTATTGCTCTCCCAAGAGATATTGCACTGGTAAATATCTAATGTGTTAGTTAGGGATGAAGCAACTTACGAGTCTTTGAGGATGAGAATCCTGTGGCGTAGATTTAAATAAAACTAGGTAAATTTAAATGGGAACTTACATTAGTTGTTTTATTTAATATTAAATGATTAGAGTTGTGTGGGGAAATCTTCGGGTTGATAGTTGGTGCTTAATAACTTCTGCTTGCACAAAGAATAAAAAATGGATGTTATGCCGATGACGGCTGAATAACAAAAGGGCCGAGATCGATCCTCTAAAAAACGAATACCGCGCATTAAGCATGGCCCTGTCATTCCGAAGACCCGCCAACTAGAGTATGTACTAAATAATTCACAATAATATAATTCACAGAGCTGGAAAAAACAACTTTTAAATTTAAAGAAAAAAAAGGAGTATAAAAAATATGTTTAAAGTAACTTAAACATATGGTATAGGAAAAAAGGAAATAATAACTGGTTATTTTAAAAGTTGTAAAATAAAAGTAATATAATTAACAAATGTAACAATAAGGTTACTTAACTTTAAAAGGTAACCATTAAGTGAATATTAATGGCTTATGTTATAACATATCCAACACTGCTCCCCATTCACTTCAACACTGCTCCCCATTCACTTCTATCCCGAAAGTGTTCGTGTTTATTTGTTGCAAATGACTTTGACAAGCTATCGTTTGCTCCGTGAAGCACTAAATACAAGCTTCTTCACTAGATCCTTTGTCATCTTATATTTGGCATCCATATGCTTTGTTCCGAAGAAAAATTTATCATCGTGTAGAAGACATAATGTACTATGATTGTCATAGTATAGGCAAGTTTATAGGCAAGTGCATATCTTGTAAAATTTGTTTTAACTATTTAGCTTCCATAGCAGCTTCCGCTAAAGGTATATATTCGGCTTCACAGATCGATGACCCTACAATTGTTTGTTCTTGGTAAGACCAGGATACAGTACCTCCATTATAGAAAAATATTTGTCCACTGTTTGATTTCCTTTCACTTCTCTCCTCTGCCCAATTCGCATCTGCATAACCGGTTAGCTCCTCTTCTTGATCTTCATTACTGAGGTGTAATTTTAGGTCTACAGTTGATTTAAGATATTTTAAAGCCAGTCTTCACTTGTTGGTTCTGCAATCTTTGGAGCTAGAATATCTACTGGTGCTGAAATATCAGGTCTGGTGTTAAAAGGAATGTATTAAAGGTGTCCAATTAATTTGTGACAATTATTTTCCAGATTTGTTGAACTCTGTTCTTTTCCATAGCTTACTTCCATTGGAGTTTTGACCATCTTCGCTTCTTGCAATTGAAATTCCTTAATGGGATTAGTTTTGTAATTGGATTGGCAAAATTTAAAATGACCTTTTGGATCTTTTGACACTTCAATTCCTAAGTAATGTTTGAATTCGACTAAATTTTCCACTTCCATTTGCTCTTTAATGTGGCAAGCCAAAATTAAATCGTCAACATAAAGAATGATGTAACATATAGTTCCGTAAATGTTACCAGTGTAACGACATGGATCGTTGATACTCTGACCAAGTTTCGCCTTCAAAACAACTTCATTCAGAACAATATACCAGGATCTAGTAGTGTTGCGGTGTTTTTGTTTTAAAAACCTAACTACAACTTTTGAAATTGTTGAGGTACGTTTATTAAGTAGTCTCAATTACAATTCAATCATAACAAAGACTTATCAACTATTTATACTAAATTAATAATAAATAGATGCTGAGTATAGTAAACTTATGACCTATTTAGTTTGATTAAAAGCAACTATGCTGATCAAATGTAACAATTTCTTCACTCGTCTGCAGTAATGCTTTTACTTCTGCTTCATCCTGTACATTTAGCTTCAAACCAAAGTGACTAGGAGTTGAAACGCAGTAACGTGTTTTTTTAACTTTCCTAAGTATTTTTCAGCTTAGTTGATTATCTCTTTCTTATTTATTTCGCTAGCTTGTGGTTTCTACGCTAATTCTATAGCGTTTGTTCTTTGTTTCTATTTTTTCTTATTTAAGTTCTTAACTTGTAGTCATTTTTTATTAATTTTTTTTTTTTAATTTCTTTCTTGATTACTAAAATTTCCCCTTTTTATACCTATATTTTCTGTTAGTCTGACACCATATTCTTTCCACATTGTTAGTGTTCATTTACCATGTTCTTTTTCTCCGATATTTAAAATATCTACTTTCTCCTCATTGCAACTCGGTTATAGTTTTTTCGTTTATTTCCGGTAACTTGTTAAATGACCAGTTTTACCAAATTTCTCGGAATTTTTTATTTTTATTTTATATAATTTTTCGTCTGCGTTACTTTTACATGATGGACTCAGCTCGTGTCCATACAGACCACACTTTACGCAACATGGCGTGTTAAACCTCCGTTCGCAGTTTGTTGTGTTGTGGCCTTCCTGATTACAGAAACTGCATGGTATTGTCTGACTGTCTCCAAAAAGCTGTTCAGCATCTTCCACTACTTGAACTGATATCTGCAAATCCTTGTTTTCATAGCCTACAAACGATGTTCTTAATGCCAGATCCCTCAAACCTTTAATAAAACTTTTCACCACCAATCTTCTAAAATCTTTTAGTATGGTTTACCTGCTGTCCACATCGCTCCATTCATTCGCTGCAATGCCTCTTGCTTTATAAATTAAAGCTTCTTTATGGCTACCAAATCCGCTTGCTGGTTTTTTGACCCCTTGCCTGCATGATATAGTAAGTTCCTTTATTTGGTCTAAAGTTTTTGTCTTTAGATACAGCTTCTTTATTGCGTTACACAGGGCATTCACTGTACTAAAAGACTGGGGTGATATCTGTACCTAACCAGATTCCATCAATCGTAACTTAAGACACTCCATGACATCTGGAGTTATTGCCCTGTTATTGTCAGTAATCAGTTCTCGTTCTGCTAACTTACATCCCCAAATAAAACGACAAACCTCCGAAGACAAATCTGGTCCTTCTGTACCATAAAATGTATAGTCCCTACATTGTTAACTAGCTTTGTTATTGTTGCGATGAACGCCATGTTTTCCGTTCTTACAACTTTGTTGTCTGACGTAGTGGGTACTATTCTGAAGGGTTTTTCGGGTTTCCTCTATATAATTTTCGAAGTCCCTTTTAATCTGAGAAGGGGTAGGTTCAAGCTTTTCAAATTCCTTTTGTATTCCAGTAAATTTGCTTATTTCTTATTTACCGTTTCCGGCGTATATCCTCTGTTTAGGGTTTCCTTGCGTTTCACAATACGCTCCAAACTTTTTCCATTACTTTAACCGCTTTTTTCCTTCTGGCTCTTTCTGCTGCGTATGCTCAATAACTATTGGCATTTCTGTGCTTAAAATTTTCCCTTTTCTTCGTTTCGATGTGGTGGAAGATCTTGATCCATATGCGATATCCAGCTCTCATGTTGCTTTCGACAAGGCGACAGATAACCTCTGGATTTTCATGTCTTTTTCTCTATTTAGCTTTTGTAACTGGACTCTTTTTGCTATATCGTTCTCGCTCAGCCCTTTCTGACATAACTGTAACCTAAGCTCCTGCTTCTCTTTTTCTTAATTCTCTAAAAACTCATTCGTAAATTCTATTTCCGCACCCAAATTCTTATTATACTCATCCAAAACTCTTAGTCTCTTCTAATTCCTTTATCCGATTCTCTACTTCTTCCGATTTATTGTCATTAATTTCACTTAATATATATAAAACGTATTGCACCTCCTCTAATTTTCTCAGTTTCTTATTTTTAGGGAGACAATCCCTATGGTTTTCAATAAATTCCTTATTCGAATTTAATTTATGCACTTCTGTCCAGGAATGAACTTGCAAACTGCCAACATTATTATTATAGTCCCTTACTTTGTCTATTAGTTCGTCTGTCCTTTTCTGCGTATTGTCCATGAAAAAAGTTATTTATACTCATCATTTTTCTGCTACAGATGGTGCTAATGATATTGTTAAACAGTTTAGAGGGAAAATACACTACTTCGGTTCCTGTAGTGTTCCGATTTATATTTTTAATACTTCCTTTATGCGGTCGAATCCTGTGGAAATTACTTGTAGCTCCACCACTTTATATTTCGACATAGATACTAAGGCCTACCGGAATGTGGCTGCTTTAGACCTTCAGAACATCGTTTCTATATTGTGGTTTCCTTAACTTTTCGTTTCCATATTCTTCTTCCACTTTCGGAAAGTATTTAAAAAAAAAAACGAAAAACGGCTGCGACAAAATATGAAACTAAGCTGTTAGCAAATTACAATTTATAAATACCTATTTTAATTTAACTAAAAAATATAATCTATCTATAATTTTTGTTAAAGCCTTAACATTTCTGTATTGTAATTTATATGCAATTGTTGTTTGTTTCCTTCTCGTGAGAAATTAAAAAATAACTGTGTTGTTTTTAATACGCCTTACGTCTGCATTAAGAATTTGCATATAACCAACCTAACGCAGAAGGGAATGTTAGCAAAAATAAAAACGTGGTTTGTTTGTTGGTAATTTTTGTTAAAGCCTTAACATTTCTGTATTGGCTTCTTAAATAACTCTCACGTTGTTTTTGAAGTTTTTATACTTAAAGTAAATGTTTTTGGTTTTTCTAAAAATTCGGATAAAGGTTTCCTGATGAGCTAACATACGCAACCGGCGAAATACGTATAGATACCTGCTTTTCCAACCAACGAATTTATTTAAAAATGTTATGGGATATCAGCATAATATAATAAATAATATAATCTACGAGGTTTGGTCACAACAGCAGCCTGTTTCAGTCCATAGATTTTTCGTTTTTTTTTATCTATGTGATTGACGATCATATTTTACCAGCAACTAACAATAAAATGCGAAATGTTGTATGAGAGACCACTGGGGTGAAGATTTCATGGTAATCAATTCAAAACTTTTGAGAAATCCCCTGAGCCAAAAGTCGAGCTTTAAAAAGAATGACTTCACCATCAGCATTTCTTTTCGTCGCTATTAAGTGCGTTTTGGTATCTTTTGGGTTCTCTAGTTTCTTGAGTTTACCATATTTCATCTGTTAATCTTCTACCTGGCTTAAATTTATTTGATCATTCCGAAACTCGTACTACTGGTGATGAAAATGAAAACAATTTTCAATAACAACCTTTTGTTTGCTGACGCTTTGAATGTCACCTTCACCAGAATTTTCTATTATTTCAACGTCATCACAATTATTGATTGTAATATCTTCAATTTTCACAGGTTCTGAACTTTCCTCCTCAATCAATAATTTCTCCTTTTTTTCTTATAGATAAGAAAATAACTATTGTTGAATTTTAATAGGAATTATATGCGTAAAACGAACATCCCGGGAGATTACCACTCTGTTGTTGTCTGGGTAATAGCAACGAAAGGCTTTCGAATTGTTATCATAACCTATAAAAATCATTTCTTGTAATTTATCATCAAATTTGCGTCTCATTACTGATGGTATGTGCACAAAACATTTCGTACCAAAAATATGGAATTTCTTTAAACTAGGCTTAGTACCATGACATTTTTCAAGGGCTTCTCCCCAAAATGTTTTTGGCAAATTAGAGTTGTTGCGTATTGCATTTCTTCCTTCCCATATTGATTACGGTGAATAGGGAAGCCTGGGTCGTCTTGGTCTATTTGAACGCCTAAGTTCTAGTTGTTGTAAGGTCGGGTTTTGTGTAAACATTGCACTTTGTATTGCTGAAGAAGGTGGTGATAAATTTCCTTGACATTGAGAGGTAAAAGTGGCTCGATTCAGCTAATGGTGTGCCGTATATATGTTCATTTTCAGCACGTTCGTTAAATCATTCCGAGGAATGTGTTGTTTTCGTTTGTTGATTTGCGACTGGAACTTGGCGCTTCTGTGCACTTTGAATGTATTTGCTATCGTGGTTTTCTGAGTGCATGTAATTCTTTGGATACGATTCTGGCTGAGCGTCAGCTATTATAGCTTCTGTACTACGGATTTGGTCAATATGCCTCTTAATTTGTTCTTGAAATTCGATGAAGTAGTGAAGGTCGCCCAATCGTGTTGAAATCATGCCAGGCAACCATTTGCACATCCTTGGATTACC
Organism: Gymnosoma rotundatum; assembly: GCA_916610165.2. NCBI lineage: Eukaryota > Metazoa > Arthropoda > Insecta > Diptera > Tachinidae > Gymnosoma > Gymnosoma rotundatum. The sequence continues at coordinate 98,455,853 of OU744336.1, forward strand.
TGACAGAAAATACACTTTCTGATTTAGATCAAGTACACGATAACTCTGGTTATGTTTCAGATATTGCTTCTTAGTTACTTAACTAGCAATTTCCTCTGGTCGAATCAAATCTAGGCGTGTTGTTAGCAAGCGCCCCATAAATAGTTTTGCTGGTGCTTCGCCAGTAGTAGCATGATCCGCGTTCCGATACTGACGTAAAAATTTATTGAGATCCTTCTGGGCTGTAGTCTTTGCAGAACGCATCGCTTTAAACGCTCTTTTAACAGTATGTACACTTCTCTCTGCTTGTCCGTTCGTTGTCGGATGGTACGCGACTGACTGCTTATGATGTTTAACACCGAATCTTTGTAAAAAAATCTCGAAACTCAGCAGAACAAAAATTTGTACCATTGTCAGATACGACCGTCGTTTGAACGCCATATGCAGCAAAGCGGTCATCCAATAGAGAAATTGTGAGCTTAGCTTCGATCCACTTGACATAGGCGACAGTTACAATTAAAAACATAAGTCCTAAAAATGAACCTGCATAATCGATATGGATTCCCTCCCTTGGTGCCGAAGGGTATGTCCAGTGGTGTTCATTATATTAAGGGAGTACATTGGCCTGCATCGCACAATCATTAATGATTTCGTACAGTCTTCAATATCTTTGTCTATTCCCTGCCAAAAAGAAAGGAACTGGCCATGACCTTTATTTTGACGATTCCCAAATGCGCATCGTGTAAATCTTCAATGACTTTTTTTCTAAGAGTTGTAGGTATGACTACTCTGTGATCGTAGATTAGACAGCCTGCCGTTGGCTTGTAGTTTTGTTCTGGTGCGGAATACCCAGCCTTTCTTAGGTTTTTACCCATTTCTATAAGTTTCACAGTCTTTCCTTAAAGTTCATCTTTTGCAGTTGCGCGTGCTATTGATCTGCCCTTAATGGTAACTGATCGATTTGGTGAACAGTAATTTCGTTAAATTCATCGGACGATACGCTGTATACTGACTCCCCCCTTCCCTTCATCATACGGGAACAAAAATCTGCGTTTGCGTGCTGCCCAGTCGGCTAATACACCACGCCGTAGTTGAAATTGCGTAAAAAATCAGCATAATTTGAAATGCGACTACAGTATTGGCAACGACTTTGCAGGGTACAAAATTTGGGCAAGTGGCTTATGATCCGTTATTAGAGTGAAGTGTCTTGCATATAGATATTTAAAAAACTTTTTCGCTGCTTATACAATGGAAAGTGCTTCTTTATCCATTTGCGGGTAGCTTATTTCCGTTTTACTTAGAGCTCTGCTCGCATACGCAATGGGTCGTTCTAAACCGTCAGGCATTTTTTGAGACAAACAGCTCCGAAGCCACAGTTATTTGCATCAATTGCCAAAATCAAAGGTAAAACAGGATTGTATTTTGTTAGAACTTGGGGGGAAATAACAGCTGATTTGATATCGTTATATTCTTTTTCACCACTTTCAGTCCATTTAAAATTTTTTTCTAGCTGTATATTTCTTAGGGGTCTGACTCTTGTGGCTAAATTGGGTATGAATGCGTTATAGTAAGTCGCCTTTACTAAAAATAATTGAATTTCCTCTGGCGTCAATTATTTTGGTGCGCTTATTACAGCTTCGAGATGTTTAACAGACTTATGTATTTCCTGCTTATATTCGGTGCTCCAAGACTTCTACTGAAGGTGTAGATAAAACACACTTTGTTCGATTTAAACAAATACCTTGGCTCAAAAAATGTTTTAAAACAAGTATAAGAGAAGAAATCATAACATCAAACGACTCTGCATACACAAGTATATCGTCGAAAAAACGTATTACATTCGATATATTGTTTAATACCACCTCCATTCATCTTTGTCACAATGCCGGTATATATGCAACTCTATACACGGCTCTAGTTGGACGAATAAGACCATGTGTTGAAGTATTTAAGGTTAAAATGTGTGCGAATTCATCATCAATAGGTAGATGTGAGTAGCCACCAGTAAAATCAAGATGGCAAAATAAATTTGCCTGTTTCATTTTATTAAGCAAGCTTCGACTCTTGGTATTGGATACTCGTCAACTATAATACGGTATTAACTGTAGATTTATAGTTACCTGTAATCCTGATACCACCATTTTTCTTCGATACGATATGTGTTGTGGACGCCCATTCGGAACAGTCAACTCTTTTGAATAACCCTGTAGCTAGTTTGTTGTTTATTTCCGCTATATATGCGTCCTTCAAGGACAGAGGAATTTCGCTAGTCTTTGCGAAAACAGGTGTTACATCGGGTCTCAAATGGACTTTTGCTGGACCAACTAGCTGTACGGGTTTGGTACTAAATATAGAGTCAAATTGTTGAAGTAAGTTTTCTAGCTGCTGATATTGTGAGGGATTCATTTCCGGAGGAGCGGTGTTAATACTTTTGATACAGTAAGTGGAAGAAAACAGCCCAAGAAAATCTATATCATTTGCTAACTTCGATATCCACTCCCGGCACAAAAAGGTGTCTAAATCGCCTTCAACTACGCATATATACAGTTTACATGTAGTATTGTAGTATCGTAACGTCAACCAGTATGCAGTCCAAACACTTAATTTTATGTCCTGAATAACCACTGAATTGCTTGTTTGTCGCAGGTAACCTTATGGTATTACAAAATGATCGTAACTTTCTCACGCTTATTATTGAGCATGGAGCTCCAGTATTCAATACCATTTTCAGCATATATCCATTGACATTCACGGGTATTATCTTTTTATCAGTTGTCTTAGTCGTGTTAATATGTATTACTTGATTCAGCCTCTGTATTGTGTCACCAGTTTCGACGGATTTAAATTTTTCTTCTACTATTTGTGCTATGGTACTTTTGCAGACTTTGGAAATGTGGCCCATTTTACCACACTGAAAGCATTTAGCCTGTTTAAGCTTGCAATGGCTTCACATATGCTTGCCTCTACAGCCACAGAAATCGCCCTGCAGAGTGATTTCTGTTTAGTTTTAGCTGCACTAGTAGTACCTGATTTTATGTAATTCTTGTGGGGCTGGTAATTGTAAGTCGTCCTTTATTTTCACTGTTATCGAGGTTTTTTGATATTATCTCATCACAGATAATTCTTGAATTCAAGCCATAAAGTAGTTGTTTAATCAGCATTCTATTTAAAAATTTCCAATACTCACATGAGCTGGTAGCTTGCCTAAGACGTAATACGTAACTGGCGAGACTTTCATCTTTCCGAGAGTTGATCCCACTTTTGACAACAATTTTGTATTCTTTTTTTATTGGAATTTATAAAGTTTATTACTTCAATAAAACAAAAGGTTTTTTCTTTAAAACTAAAATATTACATGACAAATAAGTTTTTCTATTAATAATGTAAAAAAATTAATAATGTGAAGTAGACAAACTTAAGAGAGACTAGTTTTTACAATTTATTTAGTAGTATGTTACATACTTTAAATTATCCTATATACTGAATTTTCATACATTTAATGGAATATTAGTGTTTATAAACTATACAATTTTTCTTCTAAAAATATTAATATTTCTCTCATTTTTTATATGGTTCGGTAGTTGATTATACATATTCAAGCCTTGATAAAAAAAGTGTCCTCTGCCTTGTGGTGGTTGTTACTCGCTGTACTCTAAAATCCTGGATGTTTCTTAAATTATAGGGTTGTACCTCGCCAACATACGCTATCTGCTCACATAAATATTGTGGTGCTGTCCCCGTTTTCATTTTTTGAATAGAACAAAGTAAATTAAGTTCCAATCTTTGGTGAATATTTAGCCATTTAAGACAGTTTAACATATATTCTACTGGAGTATACCGGTTGCATCTCAGTATTGCGCGCATTGCCTTGTTATGCAGTTTCTGAAGCCTAATTATTTGTTGGTGTGTGCAGCATGTATAAATTACTGATGAGCCAAACTCAAAATGCGGTTTAATCATGACATTATATATATTTAAAGCTGTGATTATTGATACTTTGTTCCTCAATCTTTTGAAAAAACCAGTCTTCTTTCCAATTTTTTACATATATAGTCTATGTGCTCTTTAAATTTTAAGTTTTTATCAATTAAAAACCCAAGATATTTAATACAATTCACTTTTTCAAGTTCTTCATTATTTATCTTTATTATTATATTATTGTTCATATTTAATTCCATAACTTTTGTTTTACTCTCGCTTAATTTTGATTTATTCATTTTTAACCATGTATTAACATTATCTAAATCATGAGTTAAATTATCATAGCATTTTTGATCCGTTTCACCTTCCGTAAAAATAAGTGTGTCATCGGCATATAGAACAATTTCACAATTATTAAGAATCAATGGTAATTCATTTATGTAAATAATAAACAATAGTGCTCCTAGAACTGATCCCTGAGGAACATCGTAATTATTATCAATTTCATCCGAACTTATATTATTTGCTGCAGTTGCTTGTTTTCTATTCTCCAAATATGATGCAAACCATTTTTGTTCTGTGCCTTTTACTCCATATTTATATAGTTTATTTAATAATATTTCTCTGTCTATGGTTTCAAATGCTCTTTTAAAATCTAGAAATATTGCTAAAATTTTATTATTCTTATCTATTTTTTTCCATCTATTTATAACATAATTCACAGCTGTTTCACACGAAAACGTCTTACGAAAACCGAATTGATATTTCAAAAATAAATTATTTTCCTCCATATATTGTTCCAACTGTTCTTTCACAACTTTTTCAATTATTTTTTCACATGTTTTTAATGTGTTGATCGGTCTGAACTCTTCGCATTTGTTAGTTTTGACTACTTTTTCAATTGGCGTTATCATAGTTTTCTTCCAACTATTGGAAAATATACCTGTTTCAAGCGATTTGTTTATTATATATAATATTGTCTTTCCAGTTATGTCCCAATTATCCACAATAACTTTTATTGATACTTTATTCAAGTCCGGTTTATTCTTTAAGTTCTTACATATATTTTTTAGCTCTAACATCTTAATTGCACGAAATTTAAACGTTTTATTTATCATAGGTACTCGGTTCACATATTGCACATATTCTATACTATTTCTGATGTTTATAATGCTATCTACAAAGTAATTATTAAATTGACAAGCTATATCACAGTTTTCTTTATACTATATTTGGTTAAATATCACAGATTCTATCACAACGCGATGTTTCTTCAAAACAAGATCTTTAATTTCACTCCACATCCGTTTTTGATCTTTGGCAACTGTTATTATTCTATTAATGTACTTATTTTTTTCATCAATTATTTTATTCTTATAAACATTTCTTAACAAAGTTAACAAAGCTTGACTCAGTTTTATTCAAAAAGTAGTAGATTAGTGTTAAATCGCAACAGGATTCAATAAGTAAACATCTCGCCATTTCTAAAAGCGTTCTGTTTTTCCTTTCAGCTTTACCGTTTTGTTGGGAGGGACTAGGGAGCTGTCAGTTGCAATTGGACTCCTTTTGACTTTAAATATTTATTAAGACTCTTTTCTTTATTTTACTTCATATCATATATATTCACATAATATATATATATATATATATATATATATATATATATCAGTAGCGATATCAGCTACACCACCATTATTTTCATTAATATTTATGTAGCAATTACTTTTATTAAAATTTACATTTAAACCAGATTTAGTTAGCTGTATTACGGAAAAAATGTTACCAACTAAATGTGGTGCGTACAGAACTTCCTTAGCAGGACATTTATTTTCCTTACCATTGGCATCGAAAAACGACAATTTTCCTGATCCAATACCTTCTGTGCGAACCGTTTTACCATTTGCTAACTCTATTGAACTTTTATACGAGTTATCTAATTTCACGAAAAAATTTGAATCATTTACAGCATGTCTTGTTGCTCCTGAATCAACCAACCAATTATAATTTTTGCTATTACCAAGCTTAAAAAGGAAATCTCTCGAGTTTGAGGCTTCTTCAACAGAATTAATTTTGATAGTATAATTTGCAGGTACCTGTTTAGCTTTCCAATTATTATACTTAGTACAGTTTTTCTTTTGGTATCCGGGCTTCTTGCAAAAATAACATGTTGATACAGGCTTAACGACAGCTTTCAAAACAGTATCATTTACACCATTACAATTTATATTATATGCTGAACTAAGGCAAATGTGATTTCATCTTCTCTTCTGGACTCTAGTGAAGTTATGAGTATATCTCAGCCCTCTGGCAAACTACTGAGAACCATATCAGCACTCCATTTATCGGACAAAGCTTCTTCCCCAACGTCACGTAGTTTAGTAAACAAATCATTCATTGAATTGATATGAGTAGCAGCATTACCACCTTCCGCCAGCATTCAACTACAAATTTAACGCATCAGAAAAACTTTTTTAGCTAGAGTATTTTTCTCATGATAATCTTTTAGAGGCTTCCACGTATCTTTAGCCGTCTTTTTATTACGTATATGACATAGCAGATCATCCATCACAAGTAATCCAATAGTTCCTTTAGCTCATCATCTATACTTTCCCAATTTTCGATTTCATCTTGTTATTTATTACTCTATTCTGCGTTCTAGCTGTGTGCGACATCCTTTTATAACGTGTTTCCGAAAATTTTGCTTTTGCAATAAGAGCTCCATTTTTAATTTCCAATTAGCATCATTTTCATTGTTACGTTTCGCAAATTTTGGTCTGGCGTCCGCCATCTTCTTTAGTTTAAACACAAAACAAGTTTGCTTGTTTTTTTAGTAATTTGTGTTACTTTATTTTCTTTAAATTTCTTTTAAAAAAATCCTTAATTTTGTAGGCTCATAACCTATTGAAATGAAAAGTGGCCAAGAATACCGTATAGGAAAAAAGGAATTAATAACTGGTTATTTTATTAGTTGTAAAATAAAAGTAATATAATTAACAAATGTTAATGTTAAATATAAGGTGACTAAAGCTAAGGTAGCACTGTAAAATTTGTGACTCTCCCCCGACAGGATTGATGTTGCGTTTCACCTTCGAAAAAACCGATGTATACCTCTAGAAAGATTCTATAATTGTTCTGGCATGGCTAAAATAGAACCCCTCACACTGGTACACGTTTGTCAAAAAGAATTTCGTTCATCATTGTTAAAATTAATGAGGAATGAGGATCGGAATGCCGAACGCTCTAAATATAATCTGGCAGATTTAGGATCATGGGGCTACCTACTCAGTACGTAATTTCTAACGCACTATGGTGAAATGAACCTCAATGCTTCAGAGCGCACATTGGAAACTCAGGAAAGAGAGACCTGGTAAAACATACTTTACTCAGTCATCTAATTCACATATTTTATATCGGTTTTCTGATTTCGCTTGAGCCATACGAGTTATCTCATGTAATAAGGCTACTCACCCACTCTTAAAACGATTTAATTATTTTTGTAAGACATCGACTGGTAGCTCTCTGCCAGAGTTAGTACATGCCTGAATATATTTCGTTATATCGATGATTAATCCTGCTACGTAAAAGTAATACTCTTATTTTTATCAGTCAAGACCGCAGTCTAATGGGCTAATTATAGTCATTAAACATTAAAAGCGATGTAAATAAAACAACAACATATTTAGAAACATTACTTAGATCGAATATAGCAAAAAGAGAAATTAAAAAAGTAGAGACTAACTTACAGATGAAGGTACTTGACAATGAGGTTAGAAACACAAATATGAACACAAAAACAATAAGAAAAACAATACAACATCAGAAACGCAGAACTAACTAAACAGAACATACTAAATTTATTAGTGACCAAGAGAAAAAATACCAAACCATTAAATCAAAAACAAAAAGAACACATTCAACAAAATTTAACAGCCTGTTTATAGAGCACGTCACGAGCGAAACAAAACCGGATGGAATATGGACGAATACGTAATATTAATTATATTTTTAATTAATGTTTTTTAATTACTTTTTTTCATATACATTTTTTGTTTTTGCCTTAAATGATGGTAACCCTGCTTCGTCGCTTAAAAAGAAACAGCTGAGTTTAATAAAACAAAATTATCAGTCAATCTGTTATAAAATATTTGTGCAAATAATAAAGGGTACACAATAAATAAGTAAAAAAGGTTAATAATAAATAATAATTTTTAAAGTATGAGTGTACTGATTATATATATGTATAATACTTTTAAAGTGACTCCAGGTACACCTGGACGTATATTGGTACTGCTTCGCAATAAGAAGTTAAACTTGACGCATTTGAAGCAATTTAAATGATATATTATTGGGAACTGAATGTAAAGCAACATTTACAAGTTACAGAAAATATCAAATAGAAATGTATGTGTGTATGTCAAACTAATTTTTCCGGTGTTTTTTTTAGATATGCGTCGCGATGTTCATGATTATCAAATAGAAAATCAACATAAGATATGTAGCTGAACGCATCGAAGGAAACAAATTTATAAAAGTATGATTTCGTATTTTAAACGAACCTCTTGTCTTAACTTCAGTTTGGTGAATGAAGAATTAAAATGTTTAATTTTATGTTGGAGTACATCCAATTAAGAAGTCTCACACATAAACACGTAAACATCTTTTTGATTATTATGATTATTTAAATTAAATAATAATTCATATATTTTTTGACTTGTAGCCCATGGAAGTGTATGTTGATGATGAAGCAAAGTTGACGTTGCATGGTTTGCAACAGCGTTATGTCAAATTGAACGAAAACGAAAAGAACAAAAATTTTTCTAAAAGCTTTTGTTAAGAATTTTGTTTTAAATTTCTATTGTTAAAAACATCACATTTTATATGACCTAATTCCGGCAAACTTTCATATACTTTAATAAATTCTTTTAAAACGCGAATTAAATAACTTTATTCAGTTATTTCAGAAAGAAATATACTATTTTATTGTTTGTACGTTTTATTTTTTTATTTAAGATTTTATTTTTACATTAACAGAAGAAGATAAAACTTAAAGCTAAACTTACAAATTAAATTATGTTTATTTGTATTCAAATTTGCATTATTATAAAACATTCACTAACTTATTGTATTTTCGTTATAAAAACGCTAATGAAGTTATAAAAATATAAGTGCATTATCAATTATTTAAAATTAACCAACTTTTAAATTGTTAGTTTTTTATTTTATTTTTAACCTAGCAATTAATAAGAATTTCATACAGTTCGCTAATTTCTGAAACTGTACCCCAGTTGTCATCTTGATGCTGGCAAATGCATACAAATTTTACTTTTAAAAAACAAATATTTTATAACATACAGATAAATATTTACCTTTTTTTTCCGAAAACTCCATATTTTTTATTTTACTAAATATTTTTCAACTAATTTTGGAAACACAACTAAACATGTACATGTAAAATTTTTAAAACGAATGGTATTTTTCCTTCGCTCAGTTTTGACGTTTCTGAAAATACAATTCGCGATACATAAACCAGAAACAATTGTCATTTGTTACGTTTTTTACAAACAAAAAAAAAAAATATGACATTTGTCTTTTAAAAACCCAAAGATGGAAAACGGTAACGTTTCTGTTTGTCTAAACGCCAGATTGTATCCTGTAAACTGGCTGTAATATATAATATAATGAAGACTGGGGTGGTACGTTAATCGTATGAACTAAATGGCATTATGACATACGATTGTAAACGGATCATATTTTTTTGAATGATTCACAATAGTTATGAAATTAAAAAATTCTAAAGCTAAAGAAATAGTATTCAGGCTGGTCAGTTTTTCAAATTTTGTTGTTTCCAAAGGTCAAAACCGATTTTTTGCCTATAGCGGTCGATTCAAGGACTGCTGCTTCAATTAACACTTCTTCACTTGGCACCAGCAGCTTTTCTTCATAAAGGCCTCCTACATTCTGGTTTTTTCAATTTAAAAAAATTTTTTTCTTTGCTTGATACCTATTTTTGATCAGCCTTAAGCACAATATTACAAATAAAATTTTTCTTGCAAAAATATAAATTGCGAATTTCCTATTTAAAAATTTTAACATCATTACTAGTACTAGTGCGTTCATAGTCTGTAGCAGAAGATTTTAATATGCTCAATTAGGAAGCATATTTTTTGCCAAATTTTTGTGTTCATTCATGAATCTTAGATTTAACTTATTGGAATAATAACTTTATCATGAAGTGAAATTAAATTTGTTTAATTCGCACTTTTGTTAGCAAATTTGTTGCATTTTTCATCCTATTCGAACTAAGTTTTGTTAACGTATGACAGTTCGTAAAAAATGTACGTTCACGTATACGATAACGTATGTTATAATCTGCGTTATTGTTAATTACCATCCGTTAACGTATATCATAATCCGAAAAACGTATTTTTACGATATGTATTGTACGTTCACGGATGTAACGATTCCACCCCTGGTTTGTAAACTACACGAATATAGAAACACAAATGGAAATAAAATGGATACTCTCACTAGGGCATAAATTTGCACTACCAGTGATAGAGAGCAGTGTTCATTTCCTGTCCGCACACGTTATTGTTTTGTCGTTGTTTATTCATTTATCGTGCAGAAAAATATAGTGTTAATTGTTAATTAAATGTGCCAAAATGAAATAAAATAGAAAAAAATTAATAATAATAAACAAAATATCATTAAGAAAAAATATTTACACTAAAAAACCAAAAATAGTTACATACAAATAAACACAAAAATAAATTCATAAACAGTTACAAAAAAATAAAAACAACATTAAAACAATAAAATCCAATATTTACAACAACAATACATCAAAAACACATCAACAGGCGCCAAAAACAAAACAGAAAAGAAGATAACAAAAATAAACAGTGATGGCACCACGGGTCGCATGTCACAAGATGAGGGCTTTTATGGCTCTTTATAATGCAGATTGTGCCGCGAATTGCTTCTTTTTCTTTTCCTAGTATTTATTTATTTTTCATATAGTAGTAGTAATTTTATTTTACTTGTACCTTTGTGTTAACTGTTGTTTGATAAGTCAGTGGCGAGGGTATAATACTGGTCACAGTCTGGTCACAAAAGCATTAGTTTTTACAGAGTTTTTAGTACTATAAAATAGACAATAGGTTTGAGTCCTTGATATTTGTAATGATAGGAAGATTCAGAATAGACTTTTGTATCATACAATACTTTCGGAATGAATTCGGGTACAAGTGCCAGCAATCACTAGGCACAAACGATCCTGAATTTAACTGCCTTTGGGTTAAATTCAAAGCCTGGTCACACTTCTTACATTTCGGGAGAAATTGTTGTTGCTAGTGATTTCAATGTTCACAACTTGTCTTGGATTCGTCATTCGAACTGTACAACTCTAGGGGGCCAATATGTTGAGCTATTCGCCGCGCACAACCACCTCATGCAATTAATTAATGAGCCAACACATATTTCGTGTGTTGAAGGGCAACAACACAATACTCTCGACCACTTTCTTACCCTTACACCCTGATAAGTATTAAGTAAGCATTCTTGCGCCTCTCGGTAACTCGGATCACTGCATCATATCCGCCTTCTTTTCGTTCGCTGAACTTCACAACTTTCAAAAATTTCCATGAAACGTTTAGAAAAGGCTCGTTGGGCTGAGCTTAACGACTTTTTTCGACATTTTAATTGGAAACTTTGTTTTCTGGACAATAGAGTCGATGCCATGGCGGAAATGGTTGTGAACATTATTTTGCTTGGAATGAAAACCTTCATTCCATCTAAGCAAATCCGCATTAAGCCAAGAAAGAATTCTTGGTTTAATTAGACGAGTAAAAACGCAGTCAGTCAGAGAGAAAGCATTTAGTACATAACGGAACTGATTCGCTACGCAAAAAGGAGAGATCTTTGTGTGCCAAAGTACTTAGGTGCTTTATACGAGCAGCGCCTTCGTCCTTTTTTTCATTCTTTAAAAGAGTGAAGAATAATTCTAGTTCCTCAATTCCGCCTCTTTTAAGAGATGATCAAATAAATAACGCCTCGGTTGATAAAGAAAATCTCTTGGCTGAAATCTTTGCAAGTAATTCTTACTTGCCGGAAAGCAATCAACCACTGCCCGCACTGGAAAGAGTATCAGTAACTATGCCAGATATATCCTTTCGAGCACGTGCAGTTAAAAGGGTTTTAGCGGATCTCAACATAAACAAGTCCCCTGGTAAGGATGGTATTCTAGCACTGGTCTTAAAGCAGTGCTCTTCGACGTTAGCGCGTCCATTAGCAAAATTTTTCAACATTTAACCATGTTGGTGAGTTCCCATCATGTTGGAAGATTGCTAATGTAACACCAATCCCCAAAAACGGAGAGGCTAGCAACCCTGAAAGTTACCGCTCAATCGCAATTTGCTCTGCACACTTTAAAGTTATGGAGAGTATGCTTAATTTTCATCTTGTGAAATATCTGGAGTCCAACAACTTACTTAGTGACCGGCAGTAAAGCTTCCACTTTCGGAAAAGTGGTGTCAATCCATTTACCATTTCGGCGAAAGTAAGGTGATGGCTCTAGATATTTCCAAGGCTTTTGATAGAGTGTGGCATGGTGCACTCATATCAAAACTTATTGGTTTTGGTGTCGGTAATAGTTTCTTTCGACTTATATCGAGCCTTCTCAAGGATCGCACTATACGAGTTGTTATAGATGGGATCTCACCAAACGAGTTTAAGGTAAATTCAGGGGTACCGCAAGGCTCCGTTCTTTTCCCTACCCTATTTCTTAGTTTTCTCAATGACCTTTTACGTCAGACTTATAACCCTATCTATTCTTTCGCAGATGATAGTAGCATATGCCATTCATTTTCTTTTCGCAATAGACCAAGCCTTCGGGAAATTAGGGCTATGCGAAAGCATATGAACGATACCCTTGATCGCAACCTTTTGCTAATAATACAACTGTTCAAAAGTATGGCAATATTTATCAAAAAAGAAATGAACTATTGGCTCACCCTTTAATTATTAATTTTTGGTATAAATACTTATTACTATAAGAGCAATAGCAATCGACATTCTGTATAATTTGCAAGCGTTTGTCTTTAACGGTTCAAACGATAGGCCCATCTAGGTAAACTTACATCAATTATGAAGGCACCCTTTAATTTTTAAATTTATTTTTGTATAAAATTTTTTGTTGGGAGCCATAGTAATACGCAGTAATGTTAAATTTTACAGAATCGCATTTTACAGTTCATAATACACGTCAAAAATATGTATGTTGTATGGGGACACCCTTTAAGTTTTGAGATTATGAACTGTTTTTAACGAGACCAATCTGTTAGCATAGTCTATAATATTACCAAAAATTTTCATAATCGGATCAGAAATGACTGAGGTCTGCAGGCAAAAACATAAGAAAAGCAACATTCAGCCGAATTGTATAACCACCTTCATTTTTGAAGTAGGTTAAAAGGACGAAAATAGACTCATTAAAGACAGATAATGTAGTGTGTGAAATCACATACCGTGGCAATGAAAAGGAGCAATGTAATAAAGTATATGTAGGAACAACAATAAGATTAGCTGAACATGAAGCAGATAATAGAAAGGGAAAAGAGACGACTCCTTTAGCACAACACTTAAAAGAAAATAAACATACAATAGAATTAAAAGCGTAAAAATACTGGACAAAGAGTAGTGTGTGTGTAGTGTGTGAAATCACATACCGTGGCAATGAAAAGGAGCAATGTAATAAAGTATATGTAGGAACAACAATAAGATTAGCTGAACATGAAGCAGATAATAGAAAGGGAAAAGAGACGACTCCTTTAGCACAACACTTAAAAGAAAATAAACATACAATAGAATTAAAAGCGTAAAAATACTGGACAAAGAGAAATTTGTAAATAAGAGATATACTTTGGAGAGCTTAAGAATACACGTTTATCTAAAGCAGTGATGCGCAAAATATAAAGTTACAAATAATATAAACTTAAAGTATTTTAGATTTAAAAAATTTTAGTTAAAAACAATTTAGCAGAATAATGTTATAAAATAATTTTCATCTCTTAAACGTAAGAAAAATTGATTAATGAAAAAAATTCTGTTACTTGGTATTATTATAAAATAGTGCACATAAGCAATTGAATTAAAATTTAATTTAAATTCAAGTAAAAAATTCTAATTCTTAAATGTAAGAAAAGTTGCTTAGTGAAAAAAATATGTTACTAACAGTAACAGTAAAAAGTTAAAGTATTTTAGATACAAGTAAAAATTCTTATTTAAAAAAAATTCATAAAAATTATATATGAAATTTTCTATTTTAATGTATTTTTTTGCAATTTCGAACGGAGTGAACCGAGTTAAATCGGAAAAATTTTGTTTACACCGATAATTGAAAGGAAAAAAACACAAGCATTTTTATGAAATTTTTTTATTTTGCGGAAAATGCGAACTATGCAGGTTTTTCCAAAATTGTGTTGTAAAAATTGTAGACCTTGGTGTGTAAATATTTGTTTTGATTATGCTTCGGCTTTGTAATGGTCCTCAAATTTAATAAATTACAAAAAATTCTATTGATTGTTTTTTAAATAATTTTTTATCCAATATTTGTACCAACTTTGTTGGTCATTTTCAGGGAATTTTAAATTAAGACAATAAATACAAATATAATAAAAACAATTTTTCACAACATAACAAACAAATTACAATTACCTAAATGTTAACATATATCAGTGTTGTCTGTTGTTTATTATTTAAGCTTATGTCAATGACTGTCTTTTTTGATTTTCGTTTCTATGCTTGTTCTATGTTGTTTGATTGTTTTATAGTTAATTATCTTTTCAATTGGAATATTTATTAAATGCAGCATCTCCTGAATGTATCTCTTTAATGCATTACTATATTCAATTAATATTCTCACTTTTTTAAAATTTGTTTAATGTCCAGTTATTGCACAGTGGGTTGCAAGGGCAGTTTTTTGATTCGCTTGTTTGTCCGTTTTTAAGTCGGATTTGTGCGATGATAGTCTTGTCTTTAATTTAGTTTTTTTTAACCGATATATACTTTTTGGCATATGACGGATTCGTCACCATTGCGTTTTATTTCATATACTAAATTAAATTTATCCATTTTGTCTAACTTACATTTTGTATTGATAAAAATTTAATTTGCCGTATTTATTAGTTTCATCGGTAGTGTATATTTTTCAATATAAATGTCCGAAAGTTTAACTGCCAGTCCCACGATGCCGCAATCTTTCGTTCGTTCGCATAAATACATTTAAAACAAAAATAATTTTTTAGAATTTGTTTTTGTTTTTAATATAATTATGCGAACGAACGATTGCGACATCGTGGGACTGGCAGTAAATCTGTCTGATAATCCGGGTATATAATCTGTTGATTTATAAATATTCGTTAATCTTTCTTGGTCTTGATTTCGAGCTGATGTGTTATTATTTTTATTTTTAGTCGCATAATCAATTAATTTATTTATTGTTTGAAGTGGGTAACTATTTTGACTCAGTATATTTCTAATTATCTTCTTATTTTTTCGTGGAATTTTGAGTTATTAATATCTAATGCTCGTTTCAAAAAATTCGTTACCGTGTTAATAATTATATTCCTAGGGTGTTTTGAATAGAAATTTATGAGTCTCCCAGATGACATAGGATTCTAGTGCCAGTCAATTACGATCTTGTTTTTATCTCTAATTAATAATGCTTCAAGGTAGGGTAGTGTGTTATTAGTTTCTTTCTCCAGTGTAAATTGTATTGTTTATTAAATGTATTTAAATTCCTTAATGTTTCGTCAACTCGATCAATTTTTAAAATTCCAGATAGGTCGTCCACATATTTTGTCTTCATTCTCGGTTTTGTGTTCATTTTTCTTAAAACTGTATTCAGTAATTCCTCAATAACTATATTTGCTATAACTGGTGATATTGGAGATCCCATTGGCATACCCTTCTGGATTCTGGTCATAAAATATTCCATTAAATCTGAAGTACCTGCAATCTCTTATGCAAAACCTTATCATCTCCATAGATAGCAGTTTTGGAATTACTGGGAAATAATGAGATAACGTCCAAGGATACCAGTAGCTCGTCCTCAATTCGAATATTGTCTATCCTAGATCTTAATTCTTTTGCGTTACTTATATTATATGCTGAGTTTATCGTCAAGTTTGATAACATTGTTGCGAAAAGTAAGATCTGGCAACCCCTGGTGTTGTTAACAGTATGAGCGTGGTAAATAAAGTTACTTCCACTAATGGTGTGTGTATAGAATAATACTACAATTAGCTAACAAAAGCTGAGCAACCTGGATGGTTGCGTTGGTAGAGGTGCGCGTTGTAAAACAGAAGATCATGAGTTCGAGTCCATCTTCGGACATGCGTACAACAGAAAATAATAATTGTTATAAAGCAATTAAAAATTAAGAAGCAGCAGTACAAACCTTCCGAGAGGCAAAAGACAATTATTGTGTAAAGCCATGGCAGATAATTTAGCGAAGACGTACAATTTAATATAGGAGTAACAGATAATTGTCAAGAAGCCCTTTATATAAAAGTAAGAACGGTAGCGGTTAGCACAGGGAAGTGTAACAGCATAACAACAGCGTATGGCAGATGTGTGTTGTGGCTATTGGATTAAAGGGGATGACTGGCTTGGATAAAAGGAGTAGTGGAGATGTGTGTGGATGGTTAAGGTTACTAAACAAAGCATCGAGTAGTTCATGTCTTGCCGGAAGAACACAGTAGTGAAGCGTGGGTGGCTGCGTTTGTAATAAATAACGCATGTTTAGTAAATACGAGACCATGGGATTCACAAGACCGATAGGATCAAGAAGTATAGCCATAAAGCCATAAAGTTCGAATACAGAATTAAGCCACAGTGGTATTTGCAATCAAAAGAATCCGTACGTTTGTTTAAAAAGGGAAAAACGTAACAATATGTTTGTTATATATTTTCTTAGTCCGTATGAAGGTGATTTTATCGATGAGCAGATTGGTCGTAGTGGCAAATTCTCTTTATGAATTTTCGGTAATCCATATATTCTAGGTGGGACAGCTACCTTTATAAATAAGTTTTTATGAGATTTAAGTTAAACAATTTTTCCACTAGAGCATTATTCTTATTTTGTAGGCTTGAAATAGAATCTCTCTTTATTCGTCTGTATGAGCACATATCGTCTATAATACTCTTCATTTTTAACACATAGTCCTTTTTATTCATTGCAACAGTCTTATTGCCCTTATACAATTTTAATATAATTAAATCCTTATTTCTTAAGTAATTTTCAGCTTGAACCACGGTATTCAATATTAGTAAGTCTCTTGCATCTATTTTGATTATACGCTTATGATCTTCCAATAATGTCACGATGCTGTTGTAGTGCATGTGGTATAAACATGCATACCCAAACAAACAAACATGTGGTATAAACAAACAAACATGTGGTATAAACATGCATACCCAAAATATAAAATAAATATCAAAAGTAAATGACTGACAAAAAATGCAGTTAGTAGAAAATGCAAAGTCAAGTGTTGAATGAAATATTGTAATTTAAGATTTTTAATAAATATATGAACAATAAGTAGGAGAAATAGATAAATATATATGTAAATAATAAACATAGAAATTATTGATTACGAATAGGAGAAATGATTATTCTTTAAGAAAACATAGAATAAGAAATAGTATATAAGCTAGGGAAAATTGTAAATAAAATCAGAAATAATTCTGACTTTAAGCAATAGAGTTGTTTTATTCCTCAACAAACTTCGGCAATTAACTTTGCCATCATATAGAGCCGCCTTCTACTCTAAGGCTCTTTAATAAATCAAGAGTACTATAGATACAACATTTTAAACAAAACATTTACAAACCTTACATGGCGATCCTGCCAAACTGAACATGCCAAACTGGACATGCCAAACTGAACACAGAAACATATACGGCATAATAGATTTTGTTTTTAAGAAAAATTGACCCTACAAACCCATACTTCACAGTCTTGGTGTCCAGATGAGCGTGGAGGAGTTAGAAGCAACCAGGTTGGAGATATATAGTCTGTTTCAGAAGTGGGAGCGATTGTTGGAAGAAGAATACATACCCCAGCCAGTAGTGTCGAGTCCAGAGGTCCCCAAATATTGTCCGGCAAAGAAAAAGATACCCATACAAGAGTATCTCAAACGGTTACAAAAAACAAAAACACAAACTCCAAAGCCCGAAAGTCCGAAGGAAGACAAAAAAAAGAAAAGAGGAGGAAAGGCAGGTAAGAGGAGAAAACTAATAGCCGAAAAATATAGACAATTTCATCTCACCGGCAACAAGGCCGAGAAATCAAGGTTGTTGAAAGAAATCAAAGAAATTAGGAACAACCAATAATAAAATTTTTTCTTTCCAAAAATAACTAAAATTAAAAACCATAATGGGTGGATGGTTTTCAAAGGAGGATATCATCGTAAATGAAAACAACACTGGTGTAATGACGATGACTCATGACCATATACAAATAGTAATCCTAATCCTCTTAATAGCATTAGTAATAAGTAAAATTAATGAATACTATAAAAATTATATGAAGAAAAAAAGCAATTAGATTTGCCAATAAGTTAGAAAATGTATAAATAAATGGATAAATTAATAAATATACATAAAAATTTAAAGAAAAGTCCAAATAGATTTTATACAAAAAGTTATGTAATAGAGACTTTAAATTTAATAGAAGAATTAAAAACTATTGCATTGAATAATGAAGGCTATCCTCTAGAAGAAGTAAGTGAAATTGAAAATAAAATTTTAAATTATTTGAAAATAAAAGAAAATAAAGAAATAGCAAATATGGCATCGTTCGGCATTCTTGACGCATCGAAAATAATACCAGAGTTCAATGGTGACCTAGGACAAATTAGTAATTTTTTAGGTATAATAGAGTTCTATTCTAGCACTCTCAAAGATGAAACAGAAGTTGCTAAATTAATAAAATTCGTTTTAGCCACTAAATTGACAGATAAGGTAAGGAACAAGTTGATTTCAGAAGAAACTCCAAATTCGCTCGAAACTTTCAAAAATACCCTTAGGAAAATATTTTCTCCCAAGAAATCACTCTCTTCAGTGCATACCGAATTAGCGAAACAGATTCAATTCAGTAACCCAATTCGCTAACAGGGTTGAATCTCTTGTAGCTGCTCTCAATGAATTCCATATTTCAGAACTAGGATCCCAAAGCAGAGTAACGATTATTAAAATGAATGATCAAGTTGCTCTTAGTACCTTTAAGAATGGTTTAAATGAACCACACAGATCCACAATTTTGGCTGCTAGACCCAAAAGTTTAAATGAAGCAATCCAAATAGCTTCAGAATTAGTTTCACAAACGAATTCTGTAATGCATTTAAATAGGAACACAAATTTTTCTTACAACAGGAGATTTCATAATAGGAATAACAATTCTGGTAATCATTTTAGGAATAATAATTTCCGCGGTACTAACCTACCAAGAAATAATAATAATTACAACAACCAGAGAAATAATAGTAATTACAATAATAATTACAATAATAATCAAAGAAATGGTAATAATCACAATAATAATCAAAGAAATGGTAGTAATTACAACAATAATAACAGGAGAAATGGTGATTTTAGAAATAGGAACCAAAGAAGGATATATTTTGGTCAGGAACAGGGAAACGAGATAGACCCCTGCAATCCTCAAGAGTAAATGTGACAGAAGATGTAGGGAGGTTAAAACAATTAAAAGAATATGCATTAAAAACTTACAATTCGCACACAGACGCACCTCATTTTGTAACATTTAAAACATGTGAAGGAAATTTTGTGAGATTATTAATAGATACAGGTGCAGACATTTCTATATGTAAAGAAAATTTTATAGGAAATAACGAAATAAAAGAACACAACGCTTGCAAAATTACGGGTATTGAAAACAATGCAATTCAAACAATGGGTACTTCAATACTGAAATTAGTACTTCCAGAGGATATAGTAAACCATGAGTATCAAATAGTAAGTACAGAATTTCCAGTAGCAACAGATGGTATTTTAGAAAGAGATTTTTTTACTAAATATTTGGTAAAAATAGATTATGAGACATACACATTAGCTGTTATAATAAATGAAACTGAATATGTTCTACCAATGACAACAAATATCAATAAAATCACTATACCACCAAGAATTGAAATAATACAAGCAGTAAAATTATATATTGAAGAAGATAGCGTGGTATATGCAAAGCAAATTTGTGACAATATTTTTGTTGGTAATACAATAATCCCAAAACATGGAACAACGCACATTAGAATTTTAAATGCTTCAGACAAAGAAGTTACAATATCTCAATTTGATTTACAAATCGAACGTTTATCAGATTATAACATTCTCTATAATAAAAAAGAAAATGCAAATAGAAAACAAAAGGACAGATGGGAAAAATTAAGAAAATTACTGAGTATAGATACAGTCGACATTAACGCAAAACAAACCATAGAGGAAATATGTAAAGAATTCCAAGATATTTTTCATTTAGAAGGAGACCATTTAACAGCAAATAATTTCTATAGACAAAGATTACAAACTGTGGACGACACCCCGGTGTACACACGAAATTACAGATTACCACAGTCACAACAGGAAGAAATTAAAACACAAGTTAATAAATTGATAGAAGAAGATTTGGTTGAACAGTCTGTTAGTCCTTATAATTCTGCTTTACTTTTAGTCCCTAAGAAAAGTGGCAACAGTGAAAAGAAATGGAGATTAGTTGTCGATTATCGTCAGTTAAATAAAAAATTAGTCAATGACAAATTCCCATTACCCCAACTAGATGATGTATTAGACAAAATAGGAAGAGCAAAATATTTCTCAACGCTAGATATGACGAGCTCATTCCACCAGATAGAATTACAACAAGCATCTAGACCACTTACAGAATTTTCCACAGGCAATGGACACTATCAATTCAAAAGATTACCTTTTGGTCTCAAGATATCATCAAACAGTTTCCAAAGAATGTTGACAATAGCATTAACAGGGTTAGATTCCAATGCATTTATATACGTAGACGATATAATTGTTTTCGGATGTTCGCTACAACACCATAATGATAATTTAATAAAAGTTTTTCAAAGATTAAAAAGTCACAACCTTAAATTAAATCCAAATAAATGTAAATTTTTGAAACCAGAAGTAGTTTATTTAGGACATCTTATTACAGATAAAGGAATAATGACAGACCCAAATAAATGTAAAGCATTTGAGATTTATCCAGTCCCAAAGAATGCAGATGATACAAGAAGATTCGTAGCTTTTTGTAATTATTATAGACGCTTTGTTAAAAATTTTGCACAGATAGCTAAACCTCTAAATGAATTATTAAAGAAAAATCAACAATTTCATTGGTCAGAAAACTGCCAAAAATCTTTTGAAACGTTAAAATCTATAGTTTCAAATCCACCAATATTACAATACCCAGATTTTGAAAAAGAATTTATACTCACTACTGACGCATCTGATTACGCGTTAGGAGCGGTACTTTCACAAGGTGAAATAAATACCGATTTACCGATCTCATATGCAAGCCGATCTTTAAATAAACATGAAATTAACAAGCCCGTGATAGAGAAAGAACTTTTAGCTATTCATTGGGGAATAAATCACTTTCGACCATATTTATATGGAAGAAAATTCAAGGTAGTAACTGATCACAGACCACTAGTATCATTGTTTACTCATAAGAATCCTTCATCAAGATTAACTAGAATTAGATTAGATCTCATGGATTACGATTTCGAGATTATATATAAACAAGGGAGAATTAATACTAATGCCGATGCATTATCAAGAATCAAAATAGATTCTAATGATTTGAAAGATATGATACCGAAAAGTATAAACGTAATGACAAGAAAAATGACTGAGGACTTAAGAAGAAGTAAAGAAAATACATTGATTAGAGAAGATGAAAATGATAAGGAAAGAGAAAGTGACAGAGAGACTGATCATATCTATATATGGAAGAAAATTCAAGGTAGTAACTGATCACAGACCACTAGTATCATTGTTTACTCATAAGAATCCTTCATCAAGATTAACTAGAATTAGATTAGATCTCATGGATTACGATTTCGAGATTATATATAAACAAGGGAGAATTAATACTAATGCCGATGCATTATCAAGAATCAAAATAGATTCTAATGATTTGAAAGATATGATACCGAAAAGTATAAACGTAATGACAAGAAAAATGACTGAGGACTTAAGAAGAAGTAAAGAAAATACATTGATTAGAGAAGATGAAAATGATAAGGAAAGAGAAAGTGACAGAGAGACTGATCATATCTATATGTGGAACAGCATTTCGTTTTCACAAATTAAAGGATATCCAAGATTAAATTTTGTTATAGATAAAATGAAGAAAAGCAAACCAAAAGTTGAAATTTTTGGGAATCACGTAACAGTATCTTGTAATGAAAAAGAAATAATTCTGACTTTAAGCAATAGAGTTGTTTTATTCCTCAACAAACTTCGGCAATTAACTTTGCCATCATATAGAGCCGCCTTCTACTCTAAGGCTCTTTAATAAATCAAGAGTACTATAGATACAACATTTTAAACAAAACATTTATAAACCTTACACTGTTTCTTGTTTCTCTTCTCTCAATCGACATTCTGTATAATTTGCAAGCGTTTGTCTTTAACGGTTCAAACGATAGGCCCATCTAGGTAAACTTACATCAATTATGAAGGCACCCTTTAATTTTTAAATTTATTTTTGTATAAAATTTTTTGTTGGGAGCCATAGTAATACGCAGTAATGTTAAATTTTACAGAATCGCATTTTACAGTTCATAATACACGTCAAAAATATGTATGTTGTATGGGGACACCCTTTAATTTTTGAGATTATGAACTGTTTTTAACGAGACCAATCTGTTAGCATAGTCTATAATATTACCAAAAATTTTCATAATCGGATCAGAAATGACTGAGGTCTGCAGGCAAAAACATAAGAAAAGCAACATTCAGCCGAATTGTATAACCACCTTCATTTTTGAAGTAGGTTAAAAGGACGAAAATAGACTCATTAAAGACAGATAATGTAGTGTGTGAAATCACATACCGTGGCAATGAAAAGGAGCAATGTAATAAAGTATATGTAGGAACAACAATAAGATTAGCTGAACATGAAGCAGATAATAGAAAGGGAAAAGAGACGACTCCTTTAGCACAACACTTAAAAGAAAATAAACATACAATAGAATTAAAAGCGTAAAAATACTGGACAAAGAGTAGTGTGTGTGTAGTGTGTGAAATCACATACCGTGGCAATGAAAAGGAGCAATGTAATAAAGTATATGTAGGAACAACAATAAGATTAGCTGAACATGAAGTAGATAATAGAAAGGGAAAAGAGACGACTCCTTTAGCACAACACTTAAAAGAAAATAAACATACAATAGAATTAAAAGCGTAAAAATACTGGACAAAGAGAAATTTGTAAATAAGAGATATACTTTGGAGAGCTTAAGAATACACGTTTATCTAAAGCAGTGATGCGCAAAATATAAAGTTACAAATAATATAAACTTAAAGTATTTTAGATTTAAAAAATTTTAGTTAAAAACAATTTAGCAGAATAATGTTATAAAATAATTTTCATCTCTTAAACGTAAGAAAAATTGATTAATGAAAAAAATTCTGTTACTTGGTATTATTATAAAATAGTGCACATAAGCAATTGAATTAAAATTTAATTTAAATTCAAGTAAAAAATTCTAATTCTTAAATGTAAGAAAAGTTGCTTAGTGAAAAAAATATGTTACTAACAGTAACAGTAAAAAGTTAAAGTATTTTAGATACAAGTAAAAATTCTTATTTAAAAAAAATTCATAAAAATTATATATGAAATTTTCTATTTTAATGTATTTTTTTGCAATTTCGAACGGAGTGAACCGAGTTAAATCGGAAAAATTTTGTTTACACCGATAATTGAAAGGAAAAAAACACAAGCATTTTTATGAAATTTTTTTATTTTGCGGAAAATGCGAACTATGCAGGTTTTTCCAAAATTGTGTTGTAAAAATTGTAGACCTTGGTGTGTAAATATTTGTTTTGATTATGCTTCGGCTTTGTAATGGTCCTCAAATTTAATAAATTACAAAAAACTCTATTGATTGTTTTTTAAATAATTTTTTATCCAATATTTGTACCAACTTTGTTGGTCATTTTCAGGGAATTTTAAATTAAGACAATAAATACAAATATAATAAAAACAATTTTTCACAACATAACAAACAAATTACAATTACCTAAATGTTAACATATATCAGTGTTGTCTGTTGTTTATTATTTAAGCTTATGTCAATGACTGTCTTTTTTGATTTTCGTTTCTATGCTTGTTCTATGTTGTTTGATTGTTTTATAGTTAATTATCTTTTCAATTGGAATATTTATTAAATGCAGCATCTCCTGAATGTATCTCTTTAATGCATTACTATATTCAATTAATATTCTCACTTTTTTAAAATTTGTTTAATGTCCAGTTATTGCACAGTGGGTTGCAAGGGCAGTTTTTTGATTCGCTTGTTTGTCCGTTTTTAAGTCGGATTTGTGCGATGATAGTCTTGTCTTTAATTTAGTTTTTTTTACCGATATATACTTTTTGGCATATGACGGATTCGTCACCATTGCGTTTTATTTCATATACTAAATTAAATTTATCCATTTTGTCTAACTTACATTTTGTATTGATAAAAATTTTATTTGCCGTATTTATTAGTTTCATCGGTAGTGTATATTTTTCAATATAAATGTCCGAAAGTTTAACTGCCAGTCCCACGATGCCGCAATCTTTCGTTCGTTCGCATAAATACATTTAAAACAAAAATAATTTTTTAGAATTTGTTTTTGTTTTTAATATAATTATGCGAACGAACGAACGATTGCGACATCGTGGGACTGGCAGTAAATCTGTCTGATAATCCGGGTATATAATCTGTTGATTTATAAATATTCGTTAATCTTTCTTGGTCTTGATTTCGAGCTGATGTGTTATTATTTTTATTTTTAGTCGCATAATCAATTAATGTATTTATTGTTTGAAGTGGGTAACTATTTTGACTCAGTATATTTCTAATTATCTTCTTATTTTTTCGTGGAATTTTGAGTTATTAATATCTAATGCTCGTTTCAAAAAATTCGTTACCGTGTTAATAATTATATTCCTAGGGTGTTTTGAATAGAAATTTATGAGTCTCCCAGATGACATAGGATTCTAGTGCCAGTCAATTACGATCTTGTTTTTATCTCTAATTAATAATGCTTCAAGGTAGGGTAGTGTGTTATTAGTTTCTTTCTCCAGTGTAAATTGTATTGTTTATTAAATGTATTTAAATTCCTTAATGTTTCGTCAACTCGATCAATTTTTAAAATTCCAGATAGGTCGTCCACATATTTTGTCTTCATTCTCGGTTTTGTGTTCATTTTTCTTAAAACTGTATTCAGTAATTCCTCAATAACTATATTTGCTATAACTGGTGATATTGGAGATCCCATTGGCATACCCTTCTGGATTCTGGTCATAAAATATTCCATTAAATCTGAAGTACCTGCAATCTCTTATGCAAAACCTTATCATCTCCATAGATAGCAGTTTTGGAATTACTGGGAAATAATGAGATAACGTCCAAGGATACCAGTAGCTCGTCCTCAATTCGAATATTGTCTATCCTAGATCTTAATTCTTTTGCGTTACTTATATTATATGCTGAGTTTATCGTCAAGTTTGATAACATTGTTGCGAAAAGTAAGATCTGGCAACCCCTGGTGTTGTTAACAGTATGAGCGTGGTAAATAAAGTTACTTCCACTAATGGTGTGTGTATAGAATAATACTACAATTAGCTAACAAAAGCTGAGCAACCTGGATGGTTGCGTTGGTAGAGGTGCGCGTTGTAAAACAGAAGATCATGAGTTCGAGTCCATCTTCGGACATGCGTACAATAGAAAATAATAATTGTTATAAAGCAATTAAAAATTAAGAAGCAGCAGTACAAACCTTCCGAGAGGCAAAAGACAATTTTTGTGTAAAGCCATGGCAGATAATTTAGCGAAGACGTACAATTTAATATAGGAGTAACAGATAATTGTCAAGAAGCCCTTTATATAAAAGTAAGAACGGTAGCGGTTAGCACAGGGAAGTGTAACAGCATAACAACAGCGTATGGCAGATGTGTGTTGTGGCTATTGGATTAAAGGGGATGACTGGCTTGGATAAAAGGAGTAGTGGAGATGTGTGTGGATGGTTAAGGTTACTAAACAAAGCATCGAGTAGTTCATGTCTTGCCGGAAGAACACAGTAGTGAAGCGTGGGTGGCTGCGTTTGTAATAAATAACGCATGTTTAGTAAATACGAGACCATGGGATTCACAAGACCGATAGGATCAAGAAGTATAGCCATAAAGCCATAAAGTTCGAATACAGAATTAAGCCACAGTGGTATTTGCAATCAAAAGAATCCGTACGTTTGTTTAAAAAGGGAAAAACGTAACAATATGTTTGTTATATATTTTCTTAGTCCGTATGAAGGTGATTTTATCGATGAGCAGATTGGTCGTAGTGGCAAATTCTCTTTATGAATTTTCGGTAATCCATATATTCTAGGTGGGACAGCTACCTTTATAAATAAGTTTTTATGAGATTTAAGTTAAACAATTTTTCCACTAGAGCATTATTCTTATTTTGTAGGCTTGAAATAGAATCTCTCTTTATTCGTCTGTATGAGCACATATCGTCTATAATACTCTTCATTTTTAACACATAGTCCTTTTTATTCATTGCAACAGTCTTATTGCCCTTATACAATTTTAATATAATTAAATCCTTATTTCTTAAGTAATTTTCAGCTTGAACCACGGTATTCAATATTAGTAAGTCTCTTGCATCTATTTTGATTATACGCTTATGATCTTCCAATAATGTCACGATGCTGTTGTAGTGCATATGGTATAAACATGCATACCCAAACAAACAAACATGTGGTATAAACAAACAAACATGTGGTATAAACATGCATACCCAAAATATAAAATAAATATCAAAAGTAAATGACTGACAAAAAATGCAGTTAGTAGAAAATGCAAAGTCAAGTGTTGAATGAAATATTGTAATTTAAGATTTTAATAAATATATAAACAATAAGTAGGAGAAATAGATAAATATATATGTAAATAATAAACATAGAAATTATTGATTATGAATAGGAGAAATGATTATTCTTTAAGAAAACATAGAATAAGAAATAGTATATAAGCTAGGGAAAATTGTAAATAAAATCAGAAATAATTCTGACTTTAAGCAATAGAGTTGTTTTATTCCTCAACAAACTTCGGCAATTAACTTTGCCATCATATAGAGCCGCCTTCTACTCTAAGGCTCTTTAATAAATCAAGAGTACTATAGATACAACATTTTATACAAAACATTTACAAACCTTACATGGCGATCCTGCCAAACTGAACATGCCAAACTGGACATGCCAAACTGAACACAGAAACATATACGGCATAATAGATTTTGTTTTTAAGAAAAATTGACCCTACAAACCTATACTTCACAGTCTTGGTGTCCAGATGAGCGTGGAGGAGTTAGAAGCAACCAGGTTGGAGATATATAGTCTGTTTCAGAAGTGGGAGCGATTGTTGGAAGAAGAATACATACCCCAGCCAGTAGTGTCGAGTCCAGAGGTCCCCAAATATTGTCCGGCAAAGAAAAAGATACCCATACAAGAGTATCTCAAACGGTTACAAAAAACAAAAACACAAACTCCAAAGCCCGAAAGTCCGAAGGAAGACAAAAAAAAGAAAAGAGGAGGAAAGGCAGGTAAGAGGAGAAAACTAATAGCCGAAAAATATAGACAATTTCATCTCACCGGCAACAAGGCCGAGAAATCAAGGTTGTTGAAAGAAATCAAAGAAATTAGGAACAACCAATAATAAAATTTTTTCTTTCCAAAAATAACTAAAATTAAAAACCATAATGGGTGGATGGTTTTCAAAGGAGGATATCATCGTAAATGAAAACAACACTGGTGTAATGACGATGACTCATGACCATATACAAATAGTAATCCTAATCCTCTTAATAGCATTAGTAATAAGTAAAATTAATGAATACTATAAAAATTATATGAAGAAAAAAAGCAATTAGATTTGCCAATAAGTTAGAAAATGTATAAATAAATGGATAAATTAATAAATATACATAAAAATTTAAAGAAAAGTCCAAATAGATTTTATACAAAAAGTTATGTAATAGAGACTTTAAATTTAATAGAAGAATTAAAAACTATTGCATTGAATAATGAAGGCTATCCTCTAGAAGAAGTAAGTGAAATTGAAAATAAAATTTTAAATTATTTGTAAATAAAAGAAAATAAAGAAATAGCAAATATGGCATCGTTCGGCATTCTTGACGCATCGAAAATAATACCAGAGTTCAATGGTGACCTAGGACAAATTAGTAATTTTTTAGGTATAATAGAGTTCTATTCTAGCACTCTCAAAGATGAAACAGAAGTTGCTAAATTAATAAAATTCGTTTTAGCCACTAAATTGACAGATAAGGTAAGGAACAAGTTGATTTCAGAAGAAACTCCAAATTCGCTCGAAACTTTCAAAAATACCCTTAGGAAAATATTTTCTCCCAAGAAATCACTCTCTTCAGTGCATACCGAATTAGCGAAACAGATTCAATTCAGTAACCCAATTCGCTAACAGGGTTGAATCTCTTGTAGCTGCTCTCAATGAATTCCATATTTCAGAACTAGGATCCCAAAGCAGAGTAACGATTATTAAAATGAATGATCAAGTTGCTCTTAGTACCTTTAAGAATGGTTTAAATGAACCACACAGATCCACAATTTTGGCTGCTAGACCCAAAAGTTTAAATGAAGCAATCCAAATAGCTTCAGAAGTAGTTTCACAAACGAATTCTGTAATGCATTTAAATAGGAACACAAATTTTTCTTACAACAGGAGATTTCATAATAGGAATAACAATTCTGGTAATCATTTTAGGAATAATAATTTCCGCGGTACTAACCTACCAAGAAATAATAATAATTACAACAACCAGAGAAATAATAGTAATTACAATAATAATTACAATAATAATCAAAGAAATGGTAATAATCACAATAATAATCAAAGAAATGGTAGTAATTACAACAATAATAACAGGAGAAATGGTGATTTTAGAAATAGGAACCAAAGAAGGATATATTTTGGTCAGGAACAGGGAAACGAGATAGACCCCTGCAATCCTCAAGAGTAAATGTGACAGAAGATGTAGGGAGGTTAAAACAATTAAAAGAATATGCATTAAAAACTTACAATTCGCACACAGACGCACCTCATTTTGTAACATTTAAAACATGTGAAGGAAATTTTGTGAGATTATTAATAGATACAGGTGCAGACATTTCTATATGTAAAGAAAATTTTATAGGAAATAACGAAATAAAAGAACACAACGCTTGCAAAATTACGGGTATTGAAAACAATGCAATTCAAACAATGGGTACTTCAATACTGAAATTAGTACTTCCAGAGGATATAGTAAACCATGAGTATCAAATAGTAAGTACAGAATTTCCAGTAGCAACAGATGGTATTTTAGAAAGAGATTTTTTTACTAAATATTTGGTAAAAATAGATTATGAGACATACACATTAGCTGTTATAATAAATGAAACTGAATATGTTCTACCAATGACAACAAATATCAATAAAATCACTATACCACCAAGAATTGAAATAATACAAGCAGTAAAATTATATATTGAAGAAGATAGCGTGGTATGTGCAAAGCAAATTTGTGACAATATTTTTGTTGGTAATACAATAATCCCAAAACATGGAACAAAGCACATTAGAATTTTAAATGCTTCAGACAAAGAAGTTACAATATCTCAATTTGATTTACAAATCGAACGTTTATCAGATTATAACATTCTCTATAATAAAAAAGAAAATGCAAATAGAAAACAAAAGGACAGATGGGAAAAATTAAGAAAATTACTGAGTATAGATACAGTCGACATTAACGCAAAACAAACCATAGAGGAAATATGTAAAGAATTCCAAGATATTTTTCATTTAGAAGGAGACCATTTAACAGCAAAAAATTTCTATAGACAAAGATTACAAACTGTGGACGACACCCCGGTGTACACACGAAATTACAGATTACCACAGTCACAACAGGAAGAAATTAAAACACAAGTTAATAAATTGATAGAAGAAGATTTGGTTGAACAGTCTGTTAGTCCTTATAATTCTGCTTTACTTTTGGTCCCTAAGAAAAGTGGCAACAGTGAAAAGAAATGGAGATTAGTTGTCGATTATCGTCAGTTAAATAAAAAATTAGTCAATGACAAATTCCCATTACCCCAACTAGATGATGTATTAGACAAAATAGGAAGAGCAAAATATTTCTCAACGCTAGATATGACAAGCTCATTCCACCAGATAGAATTACAACAAGCATCTAGACCACTTACAGAATTTTCCACAGGCAATGGACACTATCAATTTAAAAGATTACCTTTTGGTCTCAAGATATCATCAAACAGTTTCCAAAGAATGTTGACAATAGCATTAACAGGGTTAGATTCCAATGCATTTATATACGTAGACGAGTTAATTGTTTTCGGATGTTCGCTACAACACCATAATGATAATTTAATAAAAGTTTTTCAAAGATTAAAAAGTCACAACCTTAAATTAAATCCAAATAAATGTAAATTTTTGAAACCAGAAGTAGTTTATTTAGGACATCTTATTACAGATAAAGGAATAATGACAGACCCAAATAAATGTAAAGCATTTGAGATTTATCCAGTCCCAAAGAATGCAGATGATACAAGAAGATTCGTAGCTTTTTGTAATTATTATAGACGCTTTGTTAAAAATTTTGCACAGATAGCTAAACCTCTAAATGAATTATTAAAGAAAAATCAACAATTTCATTGGTCAGAAAACTGCCAAAAATCTTTTGAAACGTTAAAATCTATAGTTTCAAATCCACCAATATTACAATACCCAGATTTTGAAAAAGAATTTATACTCACTACTGACGCATCTGATTACGCGTTAGGAGCGGTACTTTTACAAGGTGAAATAAATACCGATTTACCGATCTCATATGCAAGCCGATCTTTAAATAAACATGAAATTAACAAGCCCGTGATAGAGAAAGAACTTTTAGCTATTCATTGGGGAATAAATCACTTTCGACCATATTTATATGGAAGAAAATTCAAGGTAGTAACTGATCACAGACCACTAGTATCATTGTTTACTCATAATAATCCTTCATCAAGATTAACTAGAATTAGATTAGATCTCATGGATTACGATTTCGAGATTATATATAAACAAGGGAGAATTAATACTAATGCCGATGCATTATCTGGAATCAAAATAGATTCTAATGATTTGAAAGATATGATACCAAAAAGTATAAACGTAATGACAAGAAAAATGACTGAGGACTTAAGAAGAAGTAAAGAAAATACATTGATTAGAGAAGATGAAAATGATAAGGAAAGAGAAAGTGACAGAGAGACTGATCATATCTATATGTGGAACAGCATTTCGTTTTCACAAATTAAAGGATATCCAAGATTAAATTTTGTTATAGATAAAATGAAGAAAAGCAAACCAAAAGTTGAAATTTTTGGGAATCACGTAACAGTATCTTGTAATGAAAAAGAAATAATTCTGACTTTAAGCAATAGAGTTGTTTTATTCCTCAACAAACTTCGGCAATTAACTTTGCCATCATATAGAGCCGCCTTCTACTCTAAGGCTCTTTAATAAATCAAGAGTACTATAGATACAACATTTTAAACAAAACATTTATAAACCTTACACTGTTTCTTGTTTCTCTTTATCACTTATTGTTTGTATACATTGTTCTCCGTCAGTTATACTACGAAACAAAGGAGGAGTAGTCTTAGTAAATGGAAAAGCAAACTTTGGTCGAAGAGATAATAGCCATTTAATGTTGGAAGGAATTATTTTTAAGTTGTATTAACAAACCAATTTTTGTTGAACTTCATGTTAATACCCTGAAGATGACCAACAAAGTTGGTCGAAATATTGGATAATAAATTATTTAAAAAACAATCAAAAGAGTTTTTTGTAATTCATTTAATTTGAGGACTTTAACAAAGCCGAAGAATAATTAAAACAAATGTTTTTCCAAATCTTAATAATTACCAGATCCGTTGGAGCTTCCACTTCACTTCGAAGTATAAGTTTTGATTGAACTGTAAATTCAGATTTTGATACATCGCACTCAAAAGGGTTTTGAAAGATATCTAGCAGTGGTTGTATTACTTCAAAATCTTAAACCGGTTCTGAATATTATGCTCCTGTTTTTTACATAAGACCCTTTCACATAAATAATGAAGGTTTTCGGAAAACTGGAAAAATCTTGTTCCTCAATTTCTTCCAACAGTAAAAATAATTTAGTGTTAATGTTAAAAACTGTTGTGTATAGATCGTTTAAATTTTTTTCCTTACTTTGAAGTTCTAAATTCAATTTATTTAAAATAGCGGCTGCATCAGCTAAAATTGCAAGATTTAAGATAAATTCTTGTTTATTTCTTTAATATTAAATGTATTTTTTAAGTAAAAAGCCAGTTTGGAACTTTTCATTATACATTTAATATTAAAGAAATCCTCTCTCTTTTTTTAATGTTTTATAACATAAAAAGGATCGCATATCGCTAAGGGTATTTTCAATAATAAAGTTTTTTTTTTTGAAATGATATATTTCGCTTTTTTGCTATAAAAAACTAAAAAAGTTTTCTTTCAGTGCGTCAAAAGAAAAAATTCATACATCCGCACACATGTGCATTCGTCAATACTCCAAAAGTAATAGTTCTGTGATATAGTTTTAGTTAGATGTTGTGATTTGTTTACTTTTTAAATTAAATCGTAAGTCAATCTTTAACTATATTTATATTGTTTTAAAGATTTAAATTAAATTGGTCAATAAAATATTATTAAGTAATACTCTAATGTTTAATCCATTCATTCACTCAAATGAGTTACTAAGAATAAAAGGTATGTTATCTACTTTATCATTTGAGGACAGGTTTAAAATACTACTCCCTATGAAGGCCGTTTGCACGTCTTTATATAGAGTAACTCATGGTGATAACTCTCTTCTTTAACGTTTAAGGCGTTTAGAATTCTGGGTCTCAAGGCCTAAAAGTTTATAAAAACTATTATTTAAGATAGTAAACTTTGTGCTTTATACAAACATAAACGCAGCCTTTTTGGCAGCCTTCGTACGTTTTTTCTCGCGATATGGAACTCCGAGTGCTGCTTTTTCTGAAATCGGAACAGCTTTCGTAGGAGATTCAAACATACTCCAACAAGATCAAGAGAACCTTAGTACGACAAAATCTGATTTCCAAACATACGCTCCAAAACATAGAATGGCATTTTATTCCCTGGTGCCTTACATGATTGGCCTACCGGAAGCAGTGGTTAAAAACGTTAAGCCCCACTTTAAGAAAATAACCTTTACTCAGCATTTTACTTTGGAAGAAGTTACCACAATGCTTACAATAATAAAAGCTTGTCTTAACTCCCGTCCTTAGTAACTAACTCACTAGTTCGCGTCTAGTTTGAAAAGGCAGTACCTACAAGAAATGCATAATCGCATTAAATGGAAATATCCCGAACGGAATTTCGCAATAGGTGACCTCGTCGCTGTAAGACAACACAACCTGCCTTCACAAGAATGGCGTAATGGGCGCATAAATAAATGCATAAATTACACCCCAACGATGATAATAACATCAGAGTTTTTCTATAGGTCTTATCGCAATACCAATTTTAAAATTAGTCCTTCTTCCTTTTCCTCATTCTGCTTAAAATATCATATTACATTCTTATTGTATGTTTTTTTTTTCAGTAGTATGCAAAAATTCCGATTGTCACCTAATTCGCAAATGCCGCAGGTTTGACCGTTGTCGCCAGATTTTAATCGGCAGGCTTGGTATCTAAGTCTAAAACCTTATTATTATTTACTGAATATTTACTCTTGATCTTATTACGAGTAAACAACTTGAATTTTAATGAATTTCAACTATAGAATACTTGTAATTATATTTTTAAAAATCATTTTTACTATTTAGCTCTATTTGAGATTGAATTGGTATGTTTTTTTATACCCCTTGCAATCCCACCTCTTGTGTTGTTGCGGTGTTTAAGCGGTGATTTAATGCCTTTTTAAAGTTTAAGTATTGTATACTTCTAAATAGTTGTCAACCTTGTTAATATAAATCCAACTGTACTACAAAGTTATAATTTATCATCACTCTCTCATTACAACTTCTTTTTATATTCTTTTAATATGTAAGGCTGTAAAGAACGAAGTCGGTACGATTAATGAGCTGTAAGTAATAAGAACGTACGTATAAAAAAACCATTAGAATAAAAGGAGTTAAATTAACTTTTAGTGCTAGTGTCCTTTTATTTTAATGTAAAGTGAAGAAAGATCGTTACTTTTAAAATCTAGTTTGCTCCCCTCTACTCCAATAATATTTAAAATGCGTTTTCTTATCGATTATTCTGGGCATTTACATATTAAGGACATTTAGACTTCGGAGATGTTTTTGGCGTGTATGTATGCAGTTTATGCTACTAAAAAAAGGAAAATTAAAATAGATCATACCTCCAACTCTGACAGCAAGTCTTTTTTTTCAACTTCTGAAGCGTTTTCTTTTAATGTTTTTACAGCCACAGTGGTAACGCCTTCATTTCCTGTGTAAAACAAAAAATATGATATTATTATTAGACTATGAATGCTTAAAGAATTTTAAGGTATTACGAAATCGGTTATGAAAAATAACTTTCATTCTTGAGTGAATGCTTAAAAATGTTTTCAAATATTATAAAATCGGTTATGTAGGCTAGACGTTCTACCTAGCCTTTGTATTTTTATAATAAAAAAAAGAAACTCTGTCTTTTCTTAGGATGAATTCAGGTTTTTATTGAAGCTTCTTGCTTCTTTGCAGTTCAAACTGAAACTTAAAACTAAAATGACCAGAAGGTCTTTAATGAGAAAAAAAGTGATTCAATTAACTACTCAATTATACTCAGTTATTATATAAGAAGAAAGACTCAAGTTAGGAACTTCATTATTCATAAATACTAGAAAAGTAGAGTGTTCTCTCTTTACACCCAAGAAAAATAAGTGTTAAATATATAAAACAAATTTAAATAAAAATAAAGTTGAAGTCGCTTCAACATGCTCCCCCTTGAGAGTGGCAAGAGCATCCTCTCCATACTCCAGACACGATCCATCAAAATGTAGATGCGTGGGCTATTGATACATCGAGGGACAACTGTTCAATATCAGGCTTTCATTCTTCGAGCGACGTCACTAATCAATACTCCGTCAATCTTCAAAATTCAGGTTCACTCTCACGAGAGGGTTGATTGGCCCAGATATCGTTATCGATGTTTGTGTTG
This sequence comes from Gymnosoma rotundatum, assembly GCA_916610165.2. Classification (NCBI taxonomy): domain Eukaryota; kingdom Metazoa; phylum Arthropoda; class Insecta; order Diptera; family Tachinidae; genus Gymnosoma; species Gymnosoma rotundatum. The sequence goes on from OU744336.1 coordinate 98,491,344, forward strand.
ACCCTTCTTTCTTAACTGGGGTTGAAGCCTTCTAACGGCTTGCTCGTAGTGGAGTTTGAGTAGTCTGGCTGACTAGAATTCTGTCTGGATAAGTCGGAGTCTCGGTCGATGCATTAAGGAAGACTTTTTTATGGCCCCTTGTGATGTTTGGGGGTTTTTTTTGTAGTAGAGGTTTCTTCAAGATGCAGTTCATCGGCTATAGTTGCTACTGGTGTTGTTGATGAAGTGACTGTAGAATCTTGATCGAACACCGGTCGCTCACGAAGACGTTCAGCAGGCACGTCATTTTCCGTTTCTTCTGAATGTAACAAAGTGTGATGAAACCCATTGCAAGGCTGCCCGTTAACTAACTTTGTCGACGGACCCTGTTTCCGGAAATGATTGTATGCGAGGCAGTGAAGGCAAAATCCCTTAACTCGTGCCGACCCACACTGAGCTCTCTATAAGGTTTGCAATACTACAGGGGTTGATTGACGTGATAAATATGACAACGTAAGCGCATCTTAATCTAAGTTGATAGTAAAAGAAAAAAAGAAATATATACAGTACTAAAAAATACCTAATGCGATTGAGTTCTATAATTTTCTATTTGTGTTGGGGAATTCGGTAGATTATTTGGTAGGTTGTGGTGGGAGTTTAATTTCAGTATTGTTAGCTGGTAGCAAACAAAATTTTACAACTGGACGTAAAATTTTACCATTCTTTGTGAGAACTTCAGCAACTCTTATTTTGCTGTCTCGACCATAGATTACGTTGGTAACGCGACCAAGGAGCCACTCGGGAGGTGGTAGAAAGTCTTCTTTGACTATCACAATGTCATTTGGTTTAAGGTTGTCGCGTTCCTTCTGCGATTTAAAACGTCTCTGGAGCTCAGTGATATATTCAGACTTCCAACGCCGAGCAAAAATATGTTGGAGCGCTTTTAATCTTTCCCAGCGTTTTAGGAATGGAACATCTTTGAGTGGGGGTTCAGCAGGTGCTTCTGGTAGTGCTGTAATCGGAGCATCTCGAAGTAAATGTCCTGGGGTCAGAGGTAAAATCTCATACGGGTTTTCGGTTAGAGGCGAAAGAGTTCGCGAATTTAAAACTGCTTCGATACGAACTAGAAGCGTATTGAATTCTTCGAAGGTGAAGGACAAGTTGTTGGTAACTTTCTTCAGATGAGACTTCATGCTCTTTACTGCTGCCTCCCAAAGACCACCCATATGAGGCGCGTATGGCGGTATAAAAGATCAAGTAAAGCCCAATGTAGTGTATTTTTCAATTAAAGCCTTTTCATTTGATTTAAGAAAATCATTATGGCTTTTTAGGAGTGCGTAGCTTGCACCGAGGAAGTTTCGACCGTTACCCGAGAACATTGTCTTAGGGAGACCTCTGCGCCCGGTAAATCTGTCAAAGCAGGCTAGAAAGGCATCTGTCGAGAGATCTGAACAAACTTCTAAATGGACGGCTCGAGTAGAGAAACACACGAACACCGCAGCATAACCTTTAAGGATTTTCGCATTTCTCAGGGTAGAGGATTTAATGTTGAATGGACCAGCGAAATCGACTCCGGTATAGGTGAATGGCAAGGAAAAGTTCACATGTTCTGGGGGGAGTGCGGCCATGATTTGGTGCTGGACCTTATGTTTATAGATCGTAGACGTCTTATATTCTCGTATGCATTTTCGAACAAGATTTTTTAATCTTGGGATGTAAAATCCTTGACGAATCGCACGTAGCATTATGTGATGCTCAGAGTGGAGCAAAATGCGATGTGTGAAATTAACTAAAAGTTTCGCTAGATGTGACCTTTCTGAAACAATAACGGGATGACGTTCCTCGTAGCTTAAACCTGAGTTACTAAGCCTGCCGCCAACTCGTAGAAGGTCGTTTTTGTCAATAAAGGGATTTAAGTTTAGTAATCTACTTTTGCGGCTTAACGGTTTCTTTTCGTTGAGACAATCATATTCACGGTAAAAATATCTCTTCTGAGCGATAGAAATAAGTCGTGTTTTCAATGAGCTTATTTCCTCAGCCGTAATAAACTTTTCGGTTGAAAATGGTTTCTTTAGGACTCGGTTGATTAACTCGCAACGCTCCTGGAAAAGATGAAAACTCTTCTAGTACATCTGCACAATTCACTTCAAGATGATAGACTTCTTCGTCTCCAGGTCGACTGGATCAAAAGTCCGAGGAATTTGCCACAATGGAGTGGGAAGGTGTAGCCAAGTTAGCCCATGCCACCAGAGTTGATTTTCTGCAAGTTCCTGCGGGGAGCAGCCACGCGTGCCCATATCTGCAGGATTTTCTTCAGTTTTGACATGTTTCCAGTGCTGAGCGCTGGCGATACTAATGATCTGAGCCACACGATTTGCAACAAACGTTTTTAAGGTATAAGGAGGTTTTTGTAACCAACCCAATACTATGGACGAGTCTGTCCATAGAAAAAGTTCATATGAAAACTGGCTGTTCGTAACTAAACTACGGATGAGCTTAGCAAGCAATAGTGCTCCACATAATTCAACTTTCGGAACGGTAGTCCGTTTGATTGGAGCCACTTTCGTTTTTGCAATTAACAAATGACTTCTTATTTGGCCTTCTGAGTTATCTGTTCGAATGTATACTGATCCACAATATGCCTTCTCTGAGGCGTCACAGAAGCCATGTATCTGAATTTTATATCCTGTAGAGAAATCTACCCATCTTGGTATCTTAATGGTTGAAACAAAGGGCAAGTTCTTCAAGAATAAATTCCATTTCAGGAGTATGTGTGGAGGAACCCCTTCATCCCAATCGGATTTTCCGTCCCATAATTCTTGCATCAAAGTTTTACCAATAATAACAACTGGGCTTATCCAACCTAGAGGGTCAAATAATCTTGCGATGACCGACAAGATTTTTCGTTTTGTAGCGGATGGGGTAATTTCAACTGGTTCTGCAGCATAGTAGAATATATCAGTTAACGCATTCCAGCGTATTCCCAAAGTTTTTATAGAGCTGGAGTCATTAAACTTCAAGAAATCTTCGTCTAGAAGATCCTCCCGGCACAAACTTTCGAGTAGAAACTGGTCGTTTGCAGTCATCTTTTTAAGTGGAAATCCAGCAGATTTCAAAGCTTTAATAAGCTCATCTTGTTTCAACTTGGCTTCTTCAAGCGTATGTCCACCCGAGAGTATGAAGTCAACGTAAATATCGTTTTTAAAAATAACCGACGTCCCGGGATATAGGTATCTGCAATCATGACCTAACTCGAGTAGAGTCCTAATCGCCAAAAAAGGGGCGCAATTGACGCCAAACGTAACAGTTTTAAGTTGAAAAGAATTCACATGTCCATCAGCTTTGTCACGGAATAATATCTGTTGATAGGATCGATCTGCTTCATGTATCAAAATTTGCCTATACATCTTCTGTATATCTCCTGTGAATACGTATTTGTAATTTCGCCATCGTAGAACAAGCTGCATCAAATCCGTTTAAAGCGTTGGGCCCTGGTACAGCACATCATTCAATGAAAACCCGCTTCCTGTCTTCTTTGAGGCATTAAATACCACTCGAACCTTGATGGTTTTGCTCTCTGGCGTTACAACCGCGTGGTGGGGTAGAAAGAACGAAGAAACTTTTTCAGCTTTGGGTTCAAAATGGACAATAGGTTCCATGTGATCCAAATCTATGTATTCTTGGAGAACTTCAGCATACTGCGCTTTTAAATCTGGTGTTATATTAAGCATTTTCTCCATTCTTTGGTACTGTGCTAGAGCCATATTTCGAGAAGGACCTAAAAAAATCTCATTTGGAAATTGTTCTTTAACAGGGAGCCGCACCATATAATGTCCATCAGATTGTCGAATTGTGGTACGTTTGAAAAAATTTTCACAATAAATGTCGCTTTCCGAATGAATATATCCTTTTTCCGCCTCTTCTTCCTCCCAAAATTTCTTTAGCTGTTCATGAAGGACCAGATCGCTACAAGGCGAAACTAAAGTGTGAAAAGATTTGATTTCTGTGCCAGGTTCAGGGCCTAATAAATACCACCCGAAGTGAGACTCTCGAGCTTCAAGACAGTTCCCAATATTCCTCTTTACTCCGTTCAAATTTATAAAGGGCAAATAATCGCTACCAATAATCATTTCTATTGCAGAAGGTTTGTAAAAATAGGGATCACCAAGAGCTAAACATTTGATATCTTCTAAATTTTGGATTGGAATCGGCCGTGAAGGCATAAAATGTGCCAATGTTGATACCACAATCGCTCTGATTTTGATTTTAAAATCGGATATACGGGATTTAACTACCACCGTCTCACCAAATCCTGATATTTCGCTACGATGGGGTTCGAGAGGTATCGATAAATTCTGTTGAACACGTGTTAGGATAAAACTTCTAGCCGACCCTGTATCAATTAATGCTCGAACATTGAATTATTCGCCTAAATGTTCTACGTGGATCAACGCTGTTGGCAAAATAGTAGTCCCGCTGCGTTGAGATAAATTAACTTGAATTGACTCTATGTCATTTGCATTAGAAATGGCAGATCTTTCGGATTGAGAATTGGACGAATTCATTTTGTTCGGAATACCCGACACAGTAGGTCTGTCATCGTCCTGCCGATTCTGTTGAGATTATGTCCTCGGAGCTGAAACTTTTTTCGACTTATCTTCATCAATATGTAGCATGGTGTGATGCCTTTTGTTACAAATAGTGCAGCTACTTGCACTCTGACAATTCGTCTTAAAATGGGTGGATGAAAAACAATTTGCACAAATTTTGTTTGCATATACATATTTTATTCTATCCTTGACTGATAAACCCTTAAAATATTTGCAAAACCGTAACGCATGGTTCTGTTTGCATTTCTTGCAACTAAATTTATTTCTTTCGGTTATAGTATTGGAATAAAAAACTTGAGATTTGGAGGTGTTATTGTCTCTGCTGGACGACTTTCTTAAATTTGTAAAAGTTTCCAGAGTTTCAATTCGTTCAGTCAGAAATTTGCTAAGTTGTTGCCAAGTAGGCAATTCCTTGTGGTTACTCAAGGAGTCTTCCCATGCACGTGATGTTTTTTTTCTGGGAGCTTTGAAGTGCAAATGTGCATAAGAAAGGAGTCATTACTTCCTACTTCAATTTGAAAAGATCGAATAACTGACAAACCATCGTTTACTGTATTTTGAAGTAGCCTTAAAAACTTTAAAGTTTCACTCTGAGGAGCCTGGATGCCATAAATTTTTTCGACTTGATTAATTATTAAAATCCGCTTATTTTCGTAACGATTTTTCAAAGCCTGCCAAGCTAATTCGAAATTAGAATCCACCAACTCATAATCTTTTATGAGCTGGTAGGCTTCCCCCCTCGTTTTGCCAAGCAAATAATATAATTTGTGAGCTGGAGCTACAGAATGCTCATTTCCCACCACTGCCATAAAAATATCCCTAAATGCTGGTCATTTGGTGAAGCCTCCTTCAAATGTTTGAATTTCGACTGCTGGTAGCTTAAGCGATGACTGACTTTTTGTTCTGGTGCTTTAGCCTTTATCCTTTCTATAATTTTTGCTCTTAAAACTGCTCACAAGCATCCTCATATTTCAAAGAAACCTCGTCTTGAAGTTCTTCCTCTTCCTTCATCTTTTCTTCGCTTATGATGAATTCTTCAAAGGTTTCTATCATATTCAGCCATCTTCTCTCTAATTCCGACTGCTTTACCTCTAAAAGTGAAATCGTCAAAGTTTCGGGATCGATTTTTTCAAAAGCAGAGCAAAAGGCAGCTACTTGCTGAATATCGTATTTACATTTTCTTTTAGAAACCATTTTCCCTAATTGTAAATCGAAAACCTCAAAATATTTTATACCTCACCGAATTTCCTTGAGAAATAACTGACCTTGTAGATTAAGTTTAAAAAAATCGTGCAGAAATTTAACCTCTTGTTAAGGTTTCTCCAACTTCAAAATATTCGCGAAGAATGAAAGCGATGACAAAAAACTGTAAAAACAGCGTTTAATTCTCAAAGACTGTTATCAGATGATAATATAGCAGTAGCAGTATTTTATTTTCCAAATTTATAATTCCATAAATTCCGTACTCTACCACCTTGAATTTATTTTTAAATCTATCCAAGAAATTTTGTAAAAATCTAATCACAAAATTCCCTATAAATTTTATTCCAATTGTGCTTTAGAATAAATTTTCCAAAAATTACTCACTCTTTTCTCCAAACAAATTTTCAAAAAAATTCGAACTCACTACTTGAGTCACCTTTTTCTTTTTAAAATTGAAAATATTAAACATGTAGTTTCTGGGCAATCATTTATCTTAAATTGCTTTACCCAAATTGTTTACCACTTTAAGTACCACCGTGTACAGTTTTTCAAAAAATACCTCTTTTTGGTTCACCCTTTTTATTCCAAAAAAGTGTAAAAACGATACTTATTGAAATAATCAATTTATTGGTGAAATTCTACGTGGCTGATTAGAACACCCTTTAATTTCCAAAATTATAATAAAATTAGTTTCACTTTTATCCACATAGGCACTCCTCACTTTTTATTTTATAAAAAAGGTATAAAAATGTACCAACTCACGTCAAACCAATGTTCAAATAGCTTTTGTATCAAATTCTCCACAAAAAATGATCAAATACTCGAATTCCACAAACTCACCGTTTCCCCGCAAAATTATTGTACTGGAAACCCTTGTTGTTTGCTGTTACCCTGAGACAGCCTCTTCTTATTATGTTGTTGTTGTTGAGACACCAGTATTTTGTAATACGCCACAAAATCTGACCAATTTTTCTTCAAGGTGAAGGAATGTGTTTTCCATGTAATCTCCCTTCCCTTATTTATTCATTTCTTGAAGAAATTCAGTGTTTAATTTTCGTCTTTACTTTCCCTTTTGTTGTAGAAATATTAAATTATTTTATTTTAATATTGTTCACTACACTTCTTTTATGTTTTTACCTTCTTCAAGCATGTACTTAAATAAAATGAGATTTTTCTCTTCTTTTTATGTATGAAGTTGCCGCTATAAATCCAATTGCACATAAGAAATTAAGTTGTGGAAACAGTTGAAATTGAAACACTTGTTAACAAGTGTGAAGGGTATGACAATTTGTTATATGCTTCTGCTCATGTCCAAAAAAAAATATCCGCTATTTTCTTTTATTTACTAGTGTTGGTACGTAAGGGATTTTTGCTGTTAGTGATAATCTCTAAGGAATTCTATTAAATTTGGAGGTTATGTTCGAATTTTTGATTGGATATGATTGTGAAGTAACCTTAATTAATATTTTAATTTTTTTTCTTAGCACGTTTTACGATTTTTACCAGAAATTAAACAATCGCACCAAATATAAATCAATCACTGTACATACCCAATCAATTCCGTTTGATGAACCTTGTTGCCTTGCCTCGAGAAATAAATCTCCTGTGAGACACTTCTTCCTTCTTGGAATGGCCAGCAACGCCTGGGAGTTTTCTTCCTCGATGGAACGGGATGCACACCAAAGATTCTGTAAGCAGCCCTCTTGACTGCTGTTGATGCCTTAGTTGTTGCGGTAGAACAACTATTGTAGACACCTCAAAAAGAATTGTCGTGGTTGTTACGATAGAACACCTTTTAAAGGCAATCAGTGGACAGGTTTTCCACTAGTTAATCCAATCCTAGCTCTTCTAGGATTTTATCGAAGGACCAAAATGTAGGCTAGACTTTCTACCTAGCCTTTGTATTTTTATAATAAAAAAAAGAAACTCTGTCTTTTCTTAGGATGAGTTCAGGTTTTTATTGAAGCTTCTTGCTTCTTTGCAGTTCAAACTGAAACTTAAAACTAAAATGACCAGAAGGTCTTTTATGAGAAAAAAAGAGATTCAATTAACTACTCAATTATACTCAGTTATTATATAAGAAGAAAGACTCAAGTTAGGAACTTCATTATTCATAAATACTAGAAAAGTAGAGTGTTCTCTCTTTACACCCAAGAAAAATAAGTGTTAAATATATAAAACAAATTTAAATAAAAATAAAGTTGAAGACGCTTCAACAGGTTATAAAAAACCAAATAAACGTCCATATTTTGTTAATTTATATTAATTGTGCTTGATTCCTTCAAACATAAATATATCATGACATTCTCATGAAATGTTGGTTTATTTTAAACTACAAAATAAAATGTTTTATTGCGGGGAAAGCTTTTCCGTATAGCCATTTCGCTACAATTGATCGAGATTCGATTAGGAAAATCAGAGCGAATTTGCTGAACTTATCCTTACAAGTTAAAAACTGCGGTTTATCAGAAAAACAAAATATCTAAATTTAAAAGTTCGCCTAAATTTCATGGAATTGGAGATATGGCAAATACGACTCTTTACAGAATTTAAAAGTACTAGCAATTTTTCCGTATGAGGGCAAAGTAGTGTTTTCTAAGGATTTAATTAATATTTTGATGTGCCCTGTACCTCATCTCTTTATTTCTCGCATCGTAAAAGTTTTCGCATGAAACCAGTGAATTTTTAGAAAAACGATGTAAATTGAAACAAAAAATGGGTTTTCTCACACAAGTGTTTCCAAAAGGTATTGGAAGTATGCGAGAAAAAGTGTTTCTGCACCAATATTTAGTGAAATGTTTTACGCAAGAACTGTCAAAACAACTCACATTTCAAAACAGCGCGAAAACAAGTAAGTTTGAAAACATATTTTTAAATTTGTGTAAACATGGAGTCTAAATCAGCCGAAAAGGTAAAAAGCAATTTAACTTAATAATAAAAAAGTTATTATCAATAATTATTCATGCATTTATTTATTTTTTATATCTTTTTATTTACAAAATAGAAAATATAATTGTTCTCCCTTAATAGTTTTTAAGGTAAAATAATACAAATTTAATTAAATTATAAACTTTATAAAAAGTAAAATGGTGGGCAGATTTAAAAGCTTTGATTACCACGAAATTAAAACACGTCTTTTTCGGTAAGTACCTATTCAACAACTGTAACTATTTATTCTTGATTCTTGTTTAATTATAATTCTTTTCTTTTCAGCACAACGGTTATATTTTACATTCTGATTTTCGACAAAGAAGGGGTTACCATGCATTTTAAATTCATTTGTTAACTTAAATCAAACTAATAGTAATAAAGTTTCATTTGTAAATTAATAAAGTTTTAGATAGTTAAGAAATTCATTAAGTAAGTAAATTCATAATTATTAAATAAGTATGGGAAAAAAGTAAATATTGTAAAAAACCATTTGTATGGAGAAAACCTTTATTGGCCTAAAAACTCCACGCTCCAACATTCCGGCCCCATTGAAAGAACCGTCAGTCTTCAAACAATTGGTAGTGGAGCTAGTTTCGTAATAGGGCGTTTAAAGACGCCGTTTCTCGTTTTTACCTCCGCCACTCTGACCTTGCCGTCTGGGCCTTCTGTTACGTGGACGACTTTCCCGGTCAACCACTGTTGGGGCGGGAGATTGTCCTCGTTTACCACCACTACTTGGCCTATTTGAAGATTGGGCTCCTCTTTGAACCACTTGCCTTTGTCCTGTAAACCCAGAACGTAGTTTTTGGACCAGGCTCGCCATAACCGCTGCTTGAGAGCGCAAAGCATCCGCCATCGCTTCAACCACCTCAGCTTGTTGTCGTTAACGTCTCCGACGGATTCTGGCGGCAGCGAACGTAGAACCTCGCCGATTAGAAGATGCGCCGGCGTTAATGCATCCCCATCGTTCGGGTCTTGTGAGAGCGGTGCTATTGGTCTGCTGTTCAGCACCGCCTCTACTTCCACTAGCATTGTCATCATTTCTTGCTGCGTGAGCAGCGCATTGCCCACGGCTCGCAGAAGTAGGTGTTTCCTCTGTTTGACTGCCGCCTCCCACAGCCCTCCGAAGTGAGGAGCTCTGGGAGGTATGAAGATGAAGTCTACCTTGCATGACGCTGCGTATGACAGTACGTCTTCCCGACTCCTCTCGAATGCCCCGATTAGCTCTTTGAGTGTCCGGCTGGCTCCCACGAAGTTGGCTGCGTTGTCGCAGTATACCTTGCGGGGAAGACCTCTCCTGGCAGTGAACCTTTTAAAAGAACGAATAAATGCATCAGAAGATAGATCAGATACTAATTCCAAGTGGACAGCCTTTGATGTAAAACAAACATAAACCGCTATATACATCTTTATATGTGGAATACCGCGTATGCATAACGATACGTTTACGGGACCACAGAAATCTACGCCAACTATCAAAAATGGCCGCAAAGCTCTAACCCTATCGACAGGCAAGTTCCCCATTATTTGAGTAATAAGCTTTGGTTTATAGCGATAACAGTGAACACAATTACGCACTATCCTACTGCATTCTTCCTTGGCATTAACAAGCCAAATATTTTCTCTCGATAGAGCTATCAACGCCTTCGGTCCAGCATGGCAATTATCGAGGTGCAAGTTACGTAAATATCGCGTTACGAATGGATTTTTTCTTGGTAATAGGAGTGGGAACTTCGTGTTATACGGTAAAGAAACGTTATTAATGAAAAGTACCGCCGTTATTAATGAAAAGTACCCTTATTAATGAAAAGTACCGCCGATTTTCTGAAAACTTATGTAGAAACGATGTGAGTCTTTGAATATTCGGTGGCAATACCTGAGATTGTTGTAGCTTAGTAATCTCATCAGAAAAAAACTCTTTCTGGACGACTTCTACAAGTCTATAGAAGGCCCAACTCATTTCCTTAGCAGTAGGATTTTTCGATCTGCAAATTTTTAATTTTCTGCAAGAATCAATGAATCTTAGCATATGGCATAGGATTCTTATGATTTTCTTATATGAAGAATGATCTTCAACCAATTTTAAAAAAACGTTTCCCAAATTCAGAGAATTCTCTACTGCTATGAGAACGTTAGTCCTTCTCTTTTCAGGAGATATTTGATCCTCTGTCAACTCAAAGTGTTTATTGTTAGGCCACCTCGATTTCTCTTCTAAAAGGAATGAAGGGCCATTTAGCCAAACCGAATTCTCAAGACTTTCTGCATCACATCCTCTAGATACAATGTCGGCTGGATTCTGTCCCGTAGGCACATGTCGCCATGAGACACGGTCCGACCATTCCTGTACCTCAGCAACTCTGTTTGAAACAAATGTTGCTAGACTGGATGGATGAGTTTTTAACCAGTGTAAAGTGATCTCCGAATCTGTCCAGAAAGTTACACTCTCGAATTTGAAGCTAACAATTCTTTCAACGCGATTCCATAATTTGGCTAGTAAGTGTGCAGCACACAACTCCAGTCTCGGAAGAGATTTCGTTTTAAGCGGAGCGACCTTTGACTTAGCCGTCAACAAATTACAGAAGACCCCATTTGTGCAACAACTTCTGATGTATAGACAGCACCCATAAGCCTTAATTGAGGCATCAGCGAATCCATGGATTTCGATTTTTGCCAATGGCGCAGTGTGGACGAATGCAGTATTTAGTCGCATGGGTATGGTTTTATCCCAATCGAGTTTTTGAATCCAAAGTTCTTGAAGTAATATATTAGATTTTGTTATTATTGGGCATAAAAGTCCGAGAGGATCAAACAACTTGGAAGAAACCGACAAAATGTTTCTTTTAGTTGCCTTTAAATGTTCAAAATTATCACTCAAGTGAAACGTAAATGAATCGCTCTTCGGATTCCAATGTATACCTAAATCCTTAGCTGAATCGGAATTAGTATGTAATAGTCTTTCAACGTTATTAAAAAAGTTAAGGTCTGGGTGATTTGAAAACCATTTTGTTAAATTAAATCCAGCTGAGCTCAAAATTTGAGTAGCTTGATCTCGAATAGTTAGAAGCTCTTCCAAACTATCGGCACCAGTTAACAAATCGTCGACATAAAAATCCCTCCGAATGACCTTCGCCCCGATTGGAAAGGGAAACCCTATACAAATCGCTGAGATGCATGAGACATCGAATTGCTAAAAATGGAGCGGAGGATGTACCATACGTTACAGTATTTAGACGGAAGATTTGCAGCGGATCGGAGGGCCCTTGCCTCCACACAACCATCTGGAAATTCCTGTCACTATCGGCTACCGAAACCTGACGATATATCTTCTCAATATCAGCTGTGATTACGAATTTAGAAAAACGAAAACGGATAAGAGTTTCATATAGTTCCTTCTGCACAGTGGGGCCAACCATCAATAACTCGTTTAGAAGATGTCCGACTCGAAGCGTCGAATACAACTCGAAGCGTCGAATACAACTCGAAGCTTAGTAGTTGTACTCTGAGGTCTCAAAATGCATTGGTGCGGAATGAAATAGTGAGGAAAGCTCGGTACATGAGTAGACGCAATAGACATGTGACCTAAGTCAGCATACTCTTTCATGAAATCGTGATACATTTCTCTACTGATTTTGTCGGCTGAAAGTTTGCGTTCAAGTGCAAGAAATCGCCGTTTGGCGGTATCGAATGATAAGCCTAACACATGAGGATCCGATTTGAAAGGAAGTGAGACTTCAAAACGTCCTGACGGCAAACGTCGTATAGATTCCTTATATTTTTCTTCGCACTTCTGCTGTTCCTCAGTATATATATGTTCGGAATCCTGAGTAAATTTTTCGAGTTCCCAGAATCTCCTAACAATCGAATCGATAGCTTCCTCGGTTTCCATAATGTTGCTTACATGGCATACGCCTAAGTTGGAACCCTTTGACTGATTGTACTTTCCAGAAACAATCCAGCCAAGAGATGTTTTTTGAAAAACAGGAAGGCTTGGACTAGCCTTAATTTGGCCAACACATAAAAGTTCGAAGAATATTTCACCACCTATCAATAGATCAACTTTTTGCGGCTTATAGAAGTCAGGATCTGCTAGTTTAATATTTCCTGGAATATTCCAGTTAACAGTACTGATCCTGTGGTCAGGTTGGAAGTTCGTGATTGAACTTAGTACCCAAAACTTTGAAGAAAATTGGTAGCTATTAAATTCAATCTGCCTCCTTCTCGCTTTATTTTTAATCGTTGGGCCAGTTCCTCGGTGATGAAATTAGTTTGAGAACCGGAATCTAATAATGCCCTTGCCAAAATGTAATCTCCGGAACTACATCTTACTTTTACCACAGCTGTGGCCAGAATTACGTTCCCATCTGAATGTTAGATATTTGTAGAAGCCCGAGAAGTCGATGGCTGCTCGGAGGAATAATTTAAAGAAGAATTTTAAGCATTGTTAGAATTTTGATTCTCAGAGCCATAGCGATGTAAAAGCTTGCTACGTGCTCCACCACAAACTTTGCACTTTGGAGTATTACACCTCGCTACAGTATGACCTTTCTTTAACCAATTTATACATGCAGGCGCAGCTTTCACGAATTCAAATCTCTGAAGAACTGGTAATGTAGCAAACGAAGAGCAATTGTAAATATTGTGGTTGCCAGATTTACAAAATAAGCATTTTTCAGCAGATTGTTTCGATTTTGTTACTGTTAGTGACGCTTTTGAGTTTTTCTTAGGCACAAAATCGTTTCTGTTCTTGAAACTTTTGTGCTTTGAATCCGAAGATTCATCAGCAGACATATGTTGATATCTCTTATTCAACATAACCTCGCAGTCAGACCACAGCGGGAGCTTTTCAAAATCAAGCTGTTCTTCCCACTTGGATTTTGTGACTGGATCAACTTTTGACATAACTAAGTGAATTAAAATCGCATTTGAAATCTTCTTATCATCACCAATGGACAACAATGAATCATAAATGGCGGAAACTGTGTCGATTAAGCTTCTCAAGGCTGGAGCTGAAGGTTTACTTATATCGGGAAGATCCAACAACTTTGAAATTGTTTTCAAGAAAATTAAACAGTCGTTGTCGTAAACTTTCTTTAAGCTCGCTAATGCCTTGGGATAGTTCTCTTCAGTAACTTGAAAGGCTTTGACCGTACCTAAAGCTTCATTGGTCAAACATGATTTCAAGTGATTGAATTTCTCGATGTCTGTCAACAACGGATCGTTGTGGACCAAATTTTCAAAGAGGCTCATAAGGTTTTTATAATCGGAGTATTCTCAGCTGAATTTTGGGAGCTTCATATTTGGAAGCCTACAATGATGCGATTGCATGAACGTAGTTTCCTGCACGTTCATTCCTCCATTCTTGCCCTGAAGACTCAGTAATAGAGACTTCGTGGTCACGCATAAATCTTCAAGCTCGGAACGGTCGTCTATTATAGGATGTAAAACATCTACTTCCGAGTGCAGTTCCATTGCTTGAGCAATGTAATCTTTTGAGATGTCCATCCTACAGTCGATCTCAAAGGGATGGAACGAAATTGTGTTTTCGATAATGGACCTTTTTATCCTTTTAATATTTTCCACCATTTTGGCTTTTTTCTGTATCAGTCTATCAAGATCCTCTGATTAAGAAGTAGCCTGCTGCCTCTTTCCTCCTGGCATGTTAGAATGTTACAAGAATCCTAGAAAATCGTGCCCCAACCTTGAAAACACTTAAAACGCAGACAGAACTTGCCGTAAAGCGAGTCTAAAGACCACACAACAAAACAATAGTTGTTGGATTTTGGTTGTAACTCCCGCTAACAAATTTATGTTAATGCGCGCCTTCAAATCAAAATAACATATTTCCAGCAGAACTGTTTGAACTATTTTCCACACACCAAATATTAAAAAAAATTAAAATTCTAAGCTTATATATCAACTTGTCAACGACTAACTATGACTTAACTATGACTGTAATAAATAGTGACTGTAATAAATAGTGACAAATCAACAAGCCAACCAAGAATGTTAATAATTAATAATAATTTAAAAATTATTCGCTTTATTAAAAATATGGTGGTGGGTGAATAAATTATTTAGTTATGCTTGAATAATGTACAACTTTTCGATTTGGCCATTTTTTGACCTACGTCGACGATATTTGGTACATATGGTATTAGCATAATTAGGAATACGTACCAGGAGAAAAATTAAAAATCGTAATATAGTCTTAACTACTGGACCAATCGTCATTAAATTTTCGCAATAGGATATTCTTGACTATATAAAGTTGGAAGTGGACAAAGGGGCGTGGCCTCGCCCATATAACCCAAAATTTAATATCGTCATTTTTTGAAGTAAATATATAAATACTTTTAATTTTATTTAATAACGAGGGGGTAGCGAAGCACAACGGGTTCATCTAGTTTTTTATAAAAATACTTGACAAATTAAAAGCCGATGGCATTTTTACGTAAAATAATATATATGCTGTAATAATTTTTTTTAATATTCTGTCACCCCACTATTTACTTTTTTAATTGGAGTTACTTCACTAAACTGGATTTACATAAATGGTGAAGGGTATATAAGATTCGGCATAGCCGAATATAGCGCTCTTACTTGTTTAGTTTAATTTCTAAACATTTTTTAGAAAAAAAAAATATTTACTAATGTATGTGGACGTTTTTTAAAGAAAACAAGAAACATTAGACGCTAGCAGAATGTAATGCTGCACTTTCTGGACCGCTACATCCTTTCTCAGCATTTTTTGCATCTGTCTACTTTAGGTTGTATACATTGTAAACATCATCTATTTAGCAACTAACTTTGTAAATAAGAATACGGAGTATTCATATCAATATTAATTTGGTTAGACGAAGTTTACACACAAACCAAAGATTTTCTTCACTGTTCACTTTTCTAAGGGCACCAAATAAATAGTAAAAATAATATTAATAGTAATTAAAACAAATAATAATAATATTATATTATTATACAGCAACAAAAATTAAATCAGGGGTGTCATAGAAACCAATTCGGAACGGCTAGCATATGTCTCGGTACCAGCAGAGTGTCAATCACTTTGGATGATGTACTTAATGTTATAGAGTGGTACATTTGCCCTCAATGGGTGCAACTTAAAACGAGCATTTATAATTTAATCGAAATAAAGATTTTAGTAGGTATGCAACAGTGTGACCAGATCCAACAAATTTTTGGAGCTAAATTGGCACAAAAAAAGTTCTAAAAAGTGCTAAAAAATTTTTAAGTTCTAAAACATAGTACAAAATTTATATGTCTTAGTTTTAAGCATTTATTTTCTTAAAGAGTTTATAGTTTTATCATTTATGCTTATTTTGCCTTAGAATTATTTATTTCCATTAAATAAAACAAAATTTGTTAAAACAATTAATAATTTATTAAACATAAAAAGTCTTCAAAATACTACAAAAATAATAATTCAGTCTTGAAATTAAATATAAAATATACATACACACAGAAAACAGATGGGTATAAATTCGATTGGTATGTTCACAATTTAATTACTAATATAATAATTTGATTTTTAATATTAATAATTAATAATTTTGATTTATTTTTCACATTAAAAGCCAACAAATGATATTTGCCTCCAAATGTTGGTTGTGACACCTCTTGAAAAAGTTAACCAGACCGGTTTGTATGTTTACTAAAATATATTCTATTAAATAGAAGATCCAACTAAACTTATTCAGCATATTATTACTGAAAACCAAATTTTGATAGTTAGAATCATAAAAATCGATTGTGTCTTCTAAAATCCAAAAATATTTGACATAATAAAAATGAATTTGTACAAATTAGACAAAAAATAATCAAATTTTAGTCTAAAAATATAAGATATATTGTTAGTGGAAAAAATTTCTCCAATATTGTTAAAAGGTAAGTCCAAAAACAAAGACATTTGTAAATTAAAAAAACTCTTTAATGTTTAATACACTTCGCTACAGCAGTACGTGCAGTATGGGATTGAAATTTAAGAAAACTATGTGGAAAAGAGGAATCATTATGTAAAGGAAGGAGTAGGCTGAAATCAATGGCTCGAAACATGAAATGTAATGTGTAATCTTATTCTTATAATTTAGTTTTAAAATAAAAATAAATATTAAAATATTTTATTGTTTTATTTAATTCACAATAATACTTTATAGTCACCCAAGAATAATTTTTTAAATAGTTGTGAGTGCTATATTCATTCAGTTATTGCAACCGAATTCAAGATAATACACACAACCGACAAAATTCGATTGGCAACAAATTCGGTTCTCATAACGATTTTTTTTTTCTCTGTGTACACATATACATAAATATTCGGCTTTGTACTTTACCAAAAATTTTATATATATAGCAAGTTGTGACAATTGGAACATTTTCAGGTGCTTATACTGTTTCGAATTTTTCTTGTTATGTACTTTATGCATTGTTAAAAAATTAATATAAAAAAATTAATAACTTCAAATTTTTAAATACATAAATACATTTGTTAAATATTAAATACATCACCAAATGAGTATTCTTCATCAGATTCAGCATTGTTATTAGAATTGTCATTATAATATATGTTTTTGATACATTTTTTGATAAGGTCATTCGTAATTTTAAAACTATGACAGCATAGGTTTAGTTTTTTCAAGCCGCATCTTATATTAAGAAGGAAAATTGCAGTTTCTAAATTCATTCTATTTCTCATTTTTGTTTTTATGAGATTCGTTCCGCTAAAAACCCGTTCAACTGCATTGCTAAACGGTAAAACCCAGATCTTCATTACGAATGAAGCTAACTTAAAATAAGGGTTTTCATTCAATGCGTTTTTGTATTCGAATACGTTTGTCCAAAATTCTATTGTGAAATTTTGGTTTGTCCAGTCATATGAACATAACTTTTGCCATTGATGTTCCAAAGTTGTTATATTCTCTACCGTATAGTCTAACATTTCTTCCTTAAAATGTTCGTGAACTTACACTTATAAGCTTTTAAACTGTTTTCTATAAAAAAAATTTGTATTTTTCAAGATTAGCAAATTTTTTGGCAAACGTTGTCTTAACTGATAAATCAATTGTGCAATAAAATTGCGACATAAAATTCGTATTTCTTTCTCCATTTCAGGATTTATAGTTTCTTTTTTAAATATAAGGAAATTTTCAAAATTATAATTAAAATACGGTATTGGTACAAAGTCTTCTAGGCATGAATTTAAAGGATCAAAATGGTCTCCTTTAAAAACAATTTGATAACAGAGATCTTTTAAAAGATTATGTAATTCCGAGAGCAATAAAGTAGGATCAACATCGTTGTTCTCAAACACTTTATTTATTTTCTGTACATCTGACAATATAAGTTTTAAAAATTTTAGATATAATAAATTTTTATCACTGTAAAAATTTTTCAAAATGTTTGCTTCATGACATGATTCTAAAATCGCTGCAATTTCAAAATGAGTTTTTAGCTCTAGCCATTGATTTTATTTTCTATTCTTTTTACTACTGGTTCAATAAACAACCATCTGGTGTCACAAGCTCTAACTAATTTTAATGGAAGCATATCATTATTAATTGCAGCATAATTACTTTTATAATTATGTTGTCTTAAGGAAGATTTGCTAAGCCAATGTAGGTTTTGGATACCAAGTATTATATTTCGTCCGCCAAGATTTAGGATGCTGCAGACACTAATGACTGAATTGAATGACAGACGCACGGAACGAGTATTATATTTTTATTTTTTCACGTAATTTTGTAATCACTCCACGGTTTACCCCAGTCATTACTTTGGCGTTATCAGTGCCCAAGCCTGCCATTTTAGAAATATTTAAATTCAAGTCATTAATTATATTAAATATTGCTCTGGTTATTTCATCAGCAGTTGCATCTTCTATCTTACTTAATTGTAGAAGGGTACTCATTATTTTTTTGCTATGACTGCTGTAGTACCGAATAACAACACCCAAATATTTATTAATAGATATGTCTATAGATTCGTTAATAATTAAGCTGTAGTAATTGTTATTAATATCTTCTGTTAATAATTGTTGAAAGTAGGAGCTAAAATTGATTTAAAAATCGCAAAGACATGCCAACAGCAGTCTTGCTATCAGAGACCTGCTACTTGTATGATGAGCCGTCTTGTTCACAATAGTTGAATTTTTAGAACAACGCGAACAAGTATTACGTCAATTTAATACTCGTTGCTTTTTATACACAATCACAAAATGCAACAACAAGTGTAAATCATTTTCAACATTAGACTTGAACAGATTTGTATTGAAACAAAAAGTCTCGTTAACAAGAACTTATTTTTTTGCACAACGTCTTTATTGTAAATGATCTGATTGGAGTTATATCAAAAACAATCAAGCAAGCCACTTGAAAGTAAAAAAGCGCTATGCAGAAAAATATAAAAACAATAAGAAAAACCTACAGATGTACATTTTCTATCATATTAGCATTTTTTTGTTTCTAGCTAGCAGTGAAAAAATTTGTTTTTAGGTATAGACACCTTTAAAGGTGAAAAAAAAATTTTATATATATAAAATATTTTACAAGCAAACAAAATTTAAAAATACTTATATATTTTTAAATTTTTTCTCCAAATGCCTATAAATAAAGAAATAAAGAAAAAAAAAATACATTTTCATGAAAAAATTATTTATAAAACAATAAAAAGCACATTACAAAATCTTAATTAAAAAATATTTACAAAAATTAATATAAAAAAGGAAAAAGAAACAAAATTAAGTAGCAATTCATCGTAAAAACAAAAGAACAAGTTCAATACCATATTTTACGTGCATTCCAAAAACGTTTGGATATTAAGCACAAAAATTTAACAAAAAAGAATTTAAAAATGTAAAAAAAACGTAAAAACAACAAGAGGAAAACATCGAGAAGAGAATTAATTTACAACTGAATAAAACACTTGTTTCGCTAACAACAAGTTTGCTTTGATGCAAAAATAGATTCAAACCTTAAATGACATTGTCAGAAAATTTTTTAAGTAGACCCGAAAATTACGCAACCGAAACCGATCTCTGCTTGCTATCACTAAATGTATTTCTATGTAAGCTGGTTAAGTGTTTGACCGGCCTAATAGAAGAGTGCACTGCCATATATAAAGATTCTAATATCTCTGCTTTCTTTTGTTTATTGTTATTATTCAGTGGCTGAAAGTCAAGTGTTTTTTGGTTGTTTTTGTTAAAAGGTGATGATAATCTAATGTTTTAAAAATTTTCCGTGCCTTAGAAGAGCATTTGATTTTGATTGCAAAATACAATGGCAGATTTGCACTTAACCTCCTGATCATATAAATCGACAATCCAACTGCCGAGTCAAGAATCATTCAACCAACCTTTTCTTGTTCTCTGGCTATATTTTCTATAAAAGATAGTACAGAAATTTAAGTACACATGCATATACTTTTACATTCGAAGAACGTGTAAATAAATATTTATTTACTTTAACACATATGTATTGTATTTTAAGCTGTTTCCAAGATATCTTTGTACGTAAATAGAAAATAGGTATAACTTACGAACTTAATTTCGGCTTTTTTCACTCACCTTTCCATTTGTAAGATTGAAAGTTTTTCTTTTATATATTTTTTCGAGAACTTACACAAACGTTTTTAATATTTTCACTCTATTTTACTGAATTCTGATTGAGTTTACTGATTTGCGGAAAAATATTTAATTATTGACAAATTTGCACTCATGGATGTATGTTTGCGAAACAAACTTTATTTGTAACATAAAAGCACTAGGGGTATTCACACCGAGTCTGTTAATCCGGTAATTTGTTAGTTGGTAATTTGTTGAAACACTTTACTGTGAACACAGTAAGTATTTAAAATAGGTAATCAGAAAAACATGGAACTAATTTTATAATTCTTTTAAGACGTATTTAGTGATGATGAAGATTTGGTGGAGGATACCATTGACGAGCGATATGATGACTTGCTCATTGTACTTACATGTCGAAGAGGTGTGGAAAATATTATTCCAAAATCTATTCAGTGGTGCGACGATATTTTAACTACAATGGATGATAATCGGTTCCGTCAAATGCTACGTGTGGACCGAACTCAATTTGCTCACTTATTGTCCCTTATAGAAAACGACGACGTTTTTGCGAAATGTAGTGGCAAGCAATTACCCGTTGATATACAACTTTTGGGATTGGTGACGGAGGAACGTTGACTAAAATTACTCGCAGAGTATTCAAGGCATTTTTAAAGCAACTTTATTTATATATATATTGACCGGATCCCACTGAGCGCTCTGAAATAGTGCGGGAAACATTCAACGAGCTACCATTCTGCGTAGGTTACGTGGATGGCACTGAAATAAAGCTCGCCGAAGCGCCAATAAAAAATCCTGAGGCGTTCTTTTCCAGAAATCATGTTTATGCAATTAAAGCTCAAATGGTTTGCGACTACAAGCGCAAAATTCGCGATGTTGTCGTTGGCTACAGTGGCTCTACTCACGATGCAAAAATATTTAAAAATTGTTCGCTTTACAAACATCAGCCAAGATTCTTTTCCGGACAGGAATGGGTTGCCGGAGATTCAGCATACCCCCTCAGTAACATCATTATAACGCCTTACAGAATCAACTCTCAACAATTTGAACCAGCTAAAAGAAAGCAATTCAACAAGCAGCATAGCAGATACCGAGTTAGGATTGAACACTGCTTCGGCATATTAAAAGAGCGTTTTTGCAGTTTAAAAGAACTAAGGATTCGAATTCAAAACGAAAGTAGTCAAAAATACTGCAACGAATGGATACTCGTATGCTGCATTCTTCACAACATACTCATAGATAGCAGTGAAAGTGATGACTTAAAAGATAGTTCACCTGAAGATACTAATGAAGATGAAGTGGAAGAAACGACCTCAAATAACTTTGAATTAAAAAGACAATCCTTATATCATCTTATGTTTCCAAATTCAGTTTAATTAAATTAAAAATTATAATTAAATTTAAAAAATTCACATTTTCATTAAGTTACTTCAAGAGATCATATTCAGTTTTTCAAAAAATATTTGGTACTTCATAAGAGGGTATTGCTTTGAGCTACCACAATTTGTAAAAAAAAACTTATTCTCTATTATATTTATATATTAATGCAAGCATTGCCAGCCTCTCTTTTTGCTCCAATTCCATTTTTTTAATTCAAACTCCTTATCTGACTTCTCCTTTTCCATTTAAATCTTCAACTTTTCCAACTTTAACTTCTCTTCTTCTATTTGTATTCGTTTTTCAAAAAATTGCTCCCTCTTCTTTTGCATTTCCTTAAGCTCACTTAAGGTATTCTTTGGAGCTCGTTTTTTTTCACTTTATCGAGGAATGATGTACGAGGCAGAGGAGCTGCCTCTACCTCTGATTGAGGCAACTCCTCTGGCTGCGCAGATAAAGCTGATGGTTGCGTGGATGCTGCTGATGGTTGTGCTGATGAAACTGATGGTTGCAAAGTTGCAACTGATGGTTGCGCAGATAAAGCTGATGGTTGCGCAGGCGATTCTGCTGCAAGCTCCAACAATTCTGTGAAGTCGTTGAAATCGCTGCTGCAGTTTGACACATGAAAAGTGTACGACTCTGCAATTCAATTGGCTTCAGCCTTACCCCCAAACAGCAGCGAAAAGCGGTCGTAGGAAGGGCAAATTTTGAGAAGTTTTTCTGAAAGAAAGTGAAAGTTAAACCAAGGAAAAATTCAGCTTAACATTAGGGCCATAATTACCTTTTATTGTGGAAGCCTCATCGCCAACATCAAGTCCAGCGCCTGTCGATTTCCGCCACTGCTCAGCTGTGTTGAAAGTCTGCTTCCAGTAGCGGACTTTGCAGCGCACCATTTCGGGAGTCGCATCAATTTGGGTTCTCTCTATCATCTTCCTGTAGTACAGCTGCGCGTTCGGTTTCTATAAATAATTAATAAAATCATTTGGCTTTATCTTAATATGTTGTATAAACAAATACCTCAATTTCCACGTTCTCCAACAAATATTCCAAAATCAGGCTATTTTCTTTCTCGCTCCATTTCTTTTGCGGGTTTGCCCGCTTGCGCATTTTCTTTAGCGGCTCCACTGAAAATTAGTTAATAATCAAAGCGAATGCAACTATTTTGTTAAAAAAAATAGAAAAATTACTTACTTTTGCAAAAATTTTCCTTTTTTGCAGTAATGAGAATATAAACACAAATAAAGACAGCTGTTGTTTTTTGTTACCGAGTAACAAGAAAACTACCAAGCTTGCCAGACTGGTACTTTGTTACTCGGCAGTTCGATAATTTGTTAATTTTACAAAAACAAAATACACGTAAAAACTATCGAATAACGACTAACGAATTAACAAGGCCGGTGTGAATAACCCTATTATGTTGCGAAAAGTAGAATTTTGCAGAAAAATGCATTAATTATATTTTGAATCGTTTTGTAAATTATATTAATTAAAAGTGGTAGAAAATGCTAAATTAAGAATTGGAAAGTGCTAAAAAAGTGCTAAGTGCTAAATCGGTAATTTTGCTACTAAATCAACAATAGAAGCGCTAAATCTAGCACCGAAAGTGCTTAAATGGTGACGCTGATTGCAATGATTGTAAGTATAGCACAATTTTACATTATTTACGTACGTACTTACTTATGTAAGTATACAGTAATTCTTGGAATTTATATTTGTATATAATTCTATATGTTCAGATTTGTTACCATGATACAACAATACGAGCAGTAGATGCACGGTATCCCGGCTCTAGCCATGATGCTTTTATATGGAATACTAGTAGCGCCAGACAACAATTCCTTAGAAGCTATGAATCAGGAGAACGGATAGCAAAACTATTGGGCGATTGTGGATATGGCATTGAGCCTTTTTATTAACTCCATACAGAAATCCGCGCTAAAACTCAAGAGAGTATAAATTTAATTTGGCTCATTGATCGGCCCGCAACATTGTAGAGCGAACAATAGAAGTGTTGAAAAGTCGATTTCGCTGCTTAATGAGCACTTTACATTATAATCTTGTGAAAATTATTAATACTTGCTGTGCACTTCACAACATATGCAGAATATACAACGTACAAAATAATGAACATGACATAACTTTATCATCCTGTTAAAGCGAAGGTGATGACCCACTACCATCTAATTCGTCTTTATGAAGTAAAGGTCAGAGAATCAGAGACGAAATTGCTAAATCCTTATAAAAATTAGTACAAAATTACATAATATTACAAAAACAAAATAAAAGTTGTATTTCATGTATATACATAAGTTCAAATATTTAAACATTGATAACACAAAAATTTCTCACAAAAGCAAAAGTGTCAACTACACAGAGAACAGAAATTCGTTCTAAGAACCGAATTCGTTGCCAATCGAATTTTGTCGGTTGTGTGTATTATATTGAATTAGGTTGTAATAACTGAATGAATGTGGCACTCACAACTATTTAAAAAAATGATTCTTGGGTGACTATAAAGTATTATTGTGAATGAAATAAAACAATAAAATATGTTAATCTTTACGTTTATTTTAAAAATATTATTAATATTATTACAGGAATAATATTACACTTTAAAAATATCAAGTTTAGAGCCTTCCTTTACACCATGATCCTTCTCTACGACATATGTAGGTAGTATCTTCATATTTTCATCCCACACCGCCAGTTTTGCTGCTGCGAAGTGTATTAAACATTTCAGAATTTATTTAATTTACAAATGTCTTTCTGAGATTGATTTTGGACTTACCTTTCTCCAATATTGGAGAACTTTTCACCACTAACAGTATATGTATCTTTGTATTTAAAAACTGAAATATTAATTATTTTTTTGTATAATGTATACAAATTCATTTTTATTATGTCAAACATTTTTCGATTTTAAAAGACACAATTAAATTTTATGATTCTAACTACCAAAATTTGGTATGCGGTAGTAATGTGCTGAATAAGTTTAGTTGTATCTTCCATTTAAACAATAGATTGTAGTAAATACACAAATTGGTAACGATAACTTTTCTAAGAGCTTTTACAACCAACATTTGGACCCAAATATCATTTGTTAGCTTTTAATATTAAAAATAAGTCAAAATTATAAATTATTTATATTAAAAATCAAATAATTATATTAGTCATTAAATTTTGAACATATCAAACGAATTTTAAGCAATCTTTTTTTCTGTGTGTAATCACTTCTTGCTTTAGTTTGCTACCCTTAAGTTGTTCCAGGAATATAACAAAAACAAGTGGTTCACACAACAATAAGTTGTATTCAATTTTCTAATGAAATGGCAGAGATACTGAGTGTGTGCGTGCGTATATGTGTGTGGGTTAGTGGTCTATTAAGGATTGATTAAAATGATCGAGAATAAAATATTTAAAAAAGGGTTAACAGTAATATTAGGAAATAGAAAATCTTTATTGAATAATTAATAAATATGTTCTTTTTCTAATGTATTTTAATTTTTTTTGTTATATACTCTTTATTTAAATTATTGTGTTTTGTTAGCTATGTTTAGTTTAATATTCATTATCATTTACGTATATGAAAATAACTAAAGGGTATGTCTATAGAGACATATAAATTTGAATATTAACAAGCCTATCACTATCCTTTTTACTCATGATGTTACTGAATGATTTTAAAAATTTATAGATTTCTTTGATCATTTTGCAAGGATTACAATATACTCATGTGGAGTACTTGTGAACAGTCTTTAATATTGTTAATGTTAGTTTCGTTTTTAATTAACTCTTCAGAATACGTCAATTAAATCATCAACAGTAAAGTGTTGTTGATTATCATTGGATTTAGGATTAGGGGAGGGAGAGGTTGTCGTTGCTGTTGGTTAATCGTTTTCTAATATATTGAGCGAAATCGACTGTATTCCTCCCACAGTCAGAGTTTGGTTTGGAAGTTTATATATAAAATTAATATATTTTTCCTTGACGTTGTTGTTCTGGTTGACATATTGAACCATAATAGGCTTGTGTACTACTTCTTTCAATATTAAATTGGATATATATATATATATATATATATATATATAAATATATACATATATAGGTATAATTCATAAACGAAATAGTTTATTACTAGAGAGACGCAGAGACGTTTTTGAATGGAGCAAAATATTGCTGATATAAAAAACATATTAAGCACCTTAAAGAAAAATCCTAGAAGGACATACACTAAACAAACCATCCAAAATAAATTAAATAAATTACAACTAAAATAAATTAGAACTTATAGAAGATAAAGAAAGGATTTTGAAGCAAAAGAACTTGATAAAGAAGACAAAGAAAAAGTTTTTGCTCTCAGAATAGAATTTAATAATATATATAAAAAGATTAAAGAATATTTAATACAAACCCCAAAATACCTAAACAAGCAAGACACAAAATGGCAGCATTTAACTTTGAAACTGTCTCAAAAGCACTACCTCTATTCACTGGTAACTATGTGGAACTAGAGACCTTCATAATAACCGTAGACCTTATCAACAAAACTCTATCAGATAATGCAAAAATAAATTATCTTTAATATGTTTATCATGCTAAATTAAAATCACAAGATAGAACAGCAATTCGTAGTTACACTTAAACTGAAAATTTTGAAAACCTAAAAGAATTACTACAAAAGAGATACAAAAGCAATAAAACAATCCCAGAACCAAAATCTAGACTAAATACATTATTCCAAGGAAAAATGTCAATTAATTCATATAAATAAAAAATAACGGGTTTTATAGACAATTTGAATAAATTAGGGACTGAAGAATTAGAAAACACAGCTTCAGAACCTAAAAAGAATAAAATATTTCGTTTGACCGCAAACTCGCTCTAAATACATTTAAAAAGGGATTAAAAAGGCACTTTAAATCGACCATATACGCTGCTCGACCATCTACACAATAGATTCAATTATAATACAGTAACCACTTGCCAACAGGAAGTGCGGGAAACGAAATAGGCTCAGAGTATCTGATTATAACACAAATTTCATAGTCACAAAGTATAAAAATAAACAACTCTCATTTCTTGTTGATACAGGAGCTGACATCACATTAGTAAAGATCTTGAACGTGAACAATTTAAGACAGAAGAAAGATGTAAGCAGACAGGAATCACTACACAAGAAATTCATTCACTAGGGACAATAAATTTAGAAATTACGTTAGCAGATGGAAAATCTAATCATTTTTTTCATTTAGTAAAATCCGATTTTCCTATAAAAACTTATGGCATAATAGGGAGAGATATCTTAAAAAAATATTATTGTAAGATAGATTACGAAACATTTACAATATCTCTGTTTGCAAACAATACTACCATAATTGTTCGAATGAACACAAAAGCATTACGTCATTTCAAATAAGAATACCGCCAAGAACAGCGATTATACAAGCAATAAAACTAGAACTGAAAGATGATTGTGTAATTTTCAATAAACAATTACAAGAGGGAATATTTTAAGTATATCAATAGCACCCAAAAGTGACATGGCACACGTAAAAATATTGAACACGACAAATGAAATTGTAACAATAAAAGGCATTCAACTCGAAACGGGGCCACTTAAAAATTATGAGATATTAAATTACAATAGTACAAACAACAACGAACGTTTTGAAAAAGAAAAACTCAATAAAAAAATATTCAAAAATTATAAAATATGTTTTTCACGTAGAAAACGAAATATTAAGTTTCAACAATTTCTATAAATAGAAAATCATAACCTAAGACTACACAACAGTTTATGTAAAAAACTATAGATTACCACATTCACATACTGACGTATTAAATGAACAAGTGCAGAAAATGCTTAATGTTGACATAATAGAACCATCCGTTAGCCCATACAATGTCCACTGCTGTTAGTACCAAAGTAAAATATAGAAAATAACAAGGAGACTTGTTGTAGATTTTAGAAAACTAAACAATAACATCGTTAGCGACAAAGTTCCACTAACTAGATTAGAAGATATTTTGGACAAACTAGGTAGAGCCAAATGGTTTTCTATTCTTGACATTACTAGTTCATTTCATCAAATTAAATTAGATAGTGACTCTAAACCATTACTACTTTTTCAACACCACAAGGAAATTTTTAATTCAAAAGACTTCCATTTGGACTAAAAATTTCTTCAAACATTTTCCAAAGGATGCTCACAATAGAATTATCTTGATTAGAATCTGAAGCATTTCTTTATGTTGATGACATAATCGTGTACGGATGTAGTTTAAATCATCATAACTAGAGTTTGATAAAAGTACTAGACAGATTACAAAAATACAACCTTAAACTATAATCGAGCAAATGCAGATTTTTATGACGAGAAGTAGTTTATCTAGGACACATCGAAATACGACGTGATAAAAAACTAACCAATACCAAAGAACGCAGATGAAATAAGAAGATTTGTTGCATTTAGCAATTATTACAGAAAATTCATAACCAACTTTGCTGACATAGCAAAAGACTTAAATGCACTTTGAAAAAAGAAGACAAAATTCATATGGACAGAACACGCCCAACATGCTTCTGAAAAATTGAAAGAAAAATAAATATCTCCAACAATTTTACAAAACCTAAATTTTGAAAAACCTTTTATATTAACGACAGACGCATCAAATTATGCGTTAGAAGCAGTTTTATCACAAGGTGAAATAGGACAAGATTTACTAATTTCATACGCTAGTAAATCTTTACAAAAACATAACATTAACAAACCAATAATTGAAAAAGAACCCCTAGCAATTCATTGGAGCTTCAACTTTTTAAAACCTTACCTATGCGGAAGAAAATTTATTGTAGTAACAGACCATAGACCATTAATTTCATTATTTTCATACAAAAATCCTTCGTCAAAAAAGACAAGAATAAGATTTAAGCGACTATGACTTTACTATAATTTATAAGATGGGCGAAATAGAATAGAGCTATATGCAGATATGCTAAAAGAAATGATACCACAAGAAAATTATGAAAAAGAAGAAAAATATTATTAACAACGAGGGCCACGAAAAATAAATTGAATGAGGCAAATAAGATAATAAATAGGGAAACAAATAATAAGGTAAATAAAAATTTGAATACAGTAAAAAATAAGGATATGAATGATATAATAAGCGAAACACGTATAGAAGAGAATAGTATGAAAAAATGCATATCTCAGAAGCCTGATTAACTTCGAATATGGGAATGCACATCCATAACTGACTTCAAAAATACAAGAAAATTGCAATTTAATAAATTTGAAAATTTAGAAGACATGGATATTATTATTAAAGATAATATTGTGCACATAGGACGTGATGATAATTCATCGAAACTTTATTCGACCATGAAGCAATAACGTACTCAGAGTAAGGAAACTATGAAAAACGGTTGCAACGAAAATTCATCAAAACAAGATTCGAATGTAAAGAAATGACATTCCGAAAACTTAAATAATATGCATGCAAGATTCAGGGAAACTAGATTCGATTCTGAGGAAAAGGATATCTAAAATAAAGAAAGAAAATATAAAAGAATTAGCGCTCTCGAATAAAGATGAAATATTCAAGATATATACGAAAGAAGAATTTAAAGAAATATACACAAAAATGACCATAAATACCAAAAGTCCTCAACTAAAGATATTAAAATACAATGTTCCAAAAAGAATAACATATAACATTTTAAAATACAAACTAATTGATGAATTCCACAGTACCACATATGCAGGCCACTTAGGAATAAGAAAAACAATTATTAAATGTAAACACCAACATGAACAATTTGATAAAGAAAATTGTATCACATTGCGACAACTGCAACCACACATTTTCACAGGCTACACTCCCTTTGAACTAGTGTTCGGAAAATTACCATGCCTTCCATATGATATTCTGGATGAAACATTTATAATTATGAAGAATACGTACAAGAGCTGAGAAAATTAAAATTTGCTTTAAATAGAGCAATAGAATTATTAATAAAAAGAAAAGAGAGTTACAGCCAACAAATATAAAAATAATGTTGACTTTATTGTAGGATATTTAGTTTTAGTAAAAATAGATAAAAAAAGGTCAAAGCCCATACAAAGGACATATAAAATAATTCGTAGAAATGGTTTAAATAGTACAATAGATTAAAAGGGAATAGAAAAGCAGTATCACAATAACAACTTAAAAAAATACAATACCTTACTGCAATAAGATAATTTGTAATACTGCTCAATATAAATAAAATCATTCTCATATTAAATATTTCTAAACAAAGTTTATAATGGTATTATGAAGTAGATAAGAAAAATAATTTTGATAATTTTTCTCTCAATGGTGAGGGTGTAATGTGTCAAAATCAACCAGACACACCTATCTAGAGTTCCTCAAACCATCTACTCAACATAAACTTGCAGCATTTAGACATATGATTGACAGACTTAAGATAGTCCTACTTGCTACAGATAAATACAATAAGGAACTCGACGCAATTTACATTATAGCTAAAAATAATGGGTATAACCACACAACCATCGACAAACTACTCAGATAATGCAAAACAAGAAGAAATAAGACAAGGAAACAATCGACACAACACGATGACACATGGTTACTTACACAGGACCAGAAATATGTAGATTAACTAACCTTTTCCAGAAAGAAGGATTACAGACAACACTAAAAACGAGCAACACTCTATGCATCAATCTCAAAACATCAACAGAAACAACCGATAAATTTAGTACCAGCGGAGTATACAGACTTATTTGCACCTACAACCATACATACATCGGACAAACTGGACGAACATTAAAAAGAAGATTTACAGAACACATACGATCATACAAACGGAAAAGGGAAGACTCCAACTTCGCAATACAACTTAACACACATAAGCACGAACCAAGGGAAATACATAAATGTATGACAGTTTTACACCCAAGTACAAAAGGGCGAAGACTAGACATTCTTGAAAACAT
Source organism: Gymnosoma rotundatum (assembly GCA_916610165.2). Taxonomy (NCBI): domain Eukaryota; kingdom Metazoa; phylum Arthropoda; class Insecta; order Diptera; family Tachinidae; genus Gymnosoma; species Gymnosoma rotundatum. Next base: position 98,522,045 of record OU744336.1, read on the forward strand.
AGAAATCTACAAAACGCGAACGTTGAATGGAGGCATTATTAAGGAACAGCTAAACACAACCTCTGACACACTAATTAAAGGTCACACTAATTAAAGACGGAAATATTAAACTATATACCCCAATAAACATGATAGATATCAGGCAATCTACTGTATAATACCATTTAAACGGACAAAATTACCTAAACCCACCACCTTTTATTTTTAACACTATCTATTTTTAAAACTATCTCTTCAGTACTAGCAAAAACGTGGCTTGAAAATGATGTTATTATATCGACAGGGCTTGCCAAACGTACCAATTATATATCCAGAGACGACAGTTTTTACCGAAAAACATAACAACAGTATAATATGTCCTGGCGGAACAAACCTAATTAACTAAAATATAATTGTTGAATGCTTCAAGTTTTTTAGAAGAGATCAACAATTGTCCGAAACAATATCTGATTACATTATCGAATTAAAGCAATTGTCCCTAGAAATTGAATTTAGAATATTTTTGGATCGTAGATATCTCAAAAAATTTGTGTGTGGCCTAAACCACGAGAACATACAGAACAAACTACTTAACAATACAAAAGTAACCTCATTTGAAAAAGCATGACAGCTTGCTTTTTCTTTAGATATGAATCAAAACCATGTAGAGCTGATAAGAAACAGCACAGTATATAACTTAATTCATGAAAAATCACCTTGTAATGCAAAGTATTCAAGGAAGATACAACAGCAGCAAAGTAGAGAGTGGTGAGACGTAGAGACGAGAAGAGCAAATATCAACAGGGTCGTAGGTTATAAAAATCGGTAAATAATATTGATTGCAATGATACAGAAATTAAATAATTTAAAAAATTTATTTTATTTAAAACTGATAATTATGTAAAAAGCTTAGCAAATAAATTTAAAATTGAAAACATTTATTTTGTGTTTCAGTTTTTCATATATCGTATTATAATAAATATAATAAATATGTGTGTCAATATAAAATATAAACATTTTCGTTCTTGATTCGGACAAAAAACTCACTTCTTTAATGGGAATAAATGGGTTAGATTTGCTATTGCCAAACTGACGTAGCATACTTGGCAATATATCAGAAGTATTAATATTAATTTTAATTTCGATATGTATAAATCATTATTTTTAAATTCAAACTTTTCAAAAATAAAAGAATATACGTCAGAGATTTCTTTAAAAGACGATTCATAACCGATATTTTATAAAGTAGAAGACGAATTAGATGAAGTGTAAAGTGATGGGGTAATTATAACAGTAAAGAGGAACAGATGGGCCAGTCCTATATTAATAGCAAACAAATGTGAGTGATCAATACGAATTTGTGTAGGTTGCCGACGAATGCTGAATCCTTTTGTTGAAATGGAACATTATGTGATCCCTCGAGTTGATAATATTCTTGCGAGTTTAGTTGGATGGGGATTCTTTTGTAAAATAGATCTAACAGAAGCTTACCTGTAGGTGTCCGTAACAGAGCGGTCAATAGAACTTTTAGCGATTAACACACACCGTGGACTATTTAAATATGTGCGTCTTGTTTACGGTTTAAAAACCGTACTGCATTTGTTTACAATAATTACAGGTAAAATACTAAAAGGGTTGGAAAAAACCTTGGCTTATTTTGATAATATATTTATAGGAGGGGCTGATTTGTTAAAATGTGAAAAAATCTGAAAAATATAAATGATAAACTACAGCAAGTATAAATTTTTTTAACAGAAAATTGACTATTTACACAAACATCTTTTGAAAAAAATCAGGAGGGTGTTAACAGATTTGAACATATTAACACATTACGATCCATCTAAGCAAATAATTATATCAGGTGATGCCAGTCCATATGGTGTTGTTGGCATTCTGTCACACATAATAAAGAGATATTTTTACATAAGAAAAATTTTACATCTGTTACATCCAACAGATTACGAAGATGAGCAACCTTTTAATCATCATATAATTACACAATTCGTTACAAAGATGTGTCAGGCTGATGCGCTTTCCAGGCTGCCGCTGCTGACAACACGCAAGAGGATAGTGAAAGTATTAATGTTTCTGTTATGTTGATCGATTCTATTATGGTGATCCATTAGTAATACCAGATTCTTTAAAACATAAAGTTCTAGAATTATTCTACAATAGTCATATAGGAATTGTAAGAATGAAAGCTTTAGCAAGAACGTACCTTATATCGGTAATTGAAAATTTTGTAAAATCTTGCAAAATATGTGGTGCAATTCAAAATGTTTCAAAGCCATTATTTACATCATGGCCTGAACCCAAATATCCATTTGAAAGAATTCACTTGGATTTTGTCAAAATTTAAAATGTGACTATTCTGGTAATAGTTGACACATTTTCAAAGTGGATTGATACAAAAATTCTTAGAACTACAACAGCTGCAATTCTTATGGATGTTTTAAGATCCCTGTTTTCAATATTTGACTCACCTAAGACAATTGTAAGCAACAAGGATTCATACAATTTATTGAGAATAATGGGACTGAATGTTTAAATTTGCCTGCTTACCACCCACAAAGCAATGAAAGTGCAGAAAGAGCGGTGCAAACTGTAAAGAAAAGTTTAAAGAAGTGTATTTTGGATCCGAAATCTGGACATAAGACATGGAATTTCAAAATAAATAATTTCTTATCAAAATATAGAAACACACCAACAATAACTATAGGCAAAACACCTATAGTTATTGTTTAATTTTTAGCTATAAACCTAAAACATTGTTAGATAAACTAAATCCACACTAAAAGCAAGGCGTGAACATATATTTTTTTTTTTTTGGTAATAATGAAATTTCGTTATAAATACAAGAATAGATAATATTAAAAGCTGTATGAACAGTAATGTATTAGAAATTAAAGAGAATGAAATTGTAGTATATAGAAAAAATGTTAAGAGGTGGAAAAAATTTACGCGGCTTAAATAAAATAACTCCGTTGTATAATTTACTAGAAATTGCTGATGGGGTGTTAGAATTTTCCAAATCCAATATTTTAGCTACTAAAAAGGAGGAATTATATCCTAATGACTTGGAAGAGAAATTGGATAAGTTACTTGATGTTATCAATAATTTAAGCAAATATCAATGTAAGATATCCTCAAAAGAACGATCTCCAGTTAACAAACAAAGTGTATGTTACTATCATCGTGGATTCAAAGAACGGGCTTACAAATATATTTCTCCCTGTAATTTTTGGTCCAGTGCGGAAAACTCGCAAACCCAAGACTAATGGCGACTGCTAATATTGATTGTTATGTTAAAAATGGTCGTCGCTTAGTAGTTTCAGATCCACTTTCTAAACTTAGATTTGTTATTGACAATGGCGCAGATATTTCGATTCTCCCTAAAAATTTAACGAAGGAATATATTGTAGACACCACCACATTATTTGGCACAAAGTACTTAAATTAAATCTTAATCTTCAGAAAGATGGACATTCATTTTGGATGATTTAGATGACCAAATCCTAGAAAACGATTTATTGGATCATTATGGGCTGGTAATTGATATTAAAAATAATTTACTTATTGACCCGCATTCAAAAGTTAACTCTAACTCTAACGTTATAAAGTATTTTAATTCACATACAATCAAAACCTTTAACGTAACAGATAATTTTCACGACAATTTAGCTGAGTTTCCTAAAATAAACCGGAGTTTTAACGTCAAATTTAATAATAAATCAAATTTTAAACATCTAATTATTAGATTGCATCCGTTTAAACATAAACAGGCTAAGCAGGAATTCGATAATCTTCTGGAGCTCGGTATTGTTCGACGATCAAAAAGTCCCTGGGCAAGTGCTTTGCATATGGTAAAATACCTAACGGATCTTGGAGACCATGTGGTGATTATAGATTCTTAAACAGTCATACTGTGCCAGACAAGTATCCAATTCCAAATATAAGAGATTTTCAATCAATTCTTCATGGAGCAAAATTGTTTTCCAAAATTGATCTAGTAAAAGCATTCCATCAAATTGCAGTGGCGCCTGAAGATGTGGAAAAAACTACAATTATAACTCCACTTGGCCTTTTTGAATATTTGCAAATGCCATTTGGTCTTAGGAATGCAGCTCAAAGTTGTCAGCGATTTGTTCATTAAATGGTTGAGGGCTTGGAATTTGTTTTTCCATACATTGATAATTTTTTGATTGCCTCGCCAAACGAGAAACAAGATAAGAAACACCTTCGGTAAAACAGAATTTCTTTTCTTGGATATCAGGTTAATGGAAATGGCATTAAACCTTTACGTGAAAAGGTAGATGCCCTAATAAATATTCCAAAGCCTACAGATATAACAGAGGTAAGAAGATTTCTCTATTCCTTCTGTAGCCAAACTTCAAGCTCCAGTAAATAAATTTCAAAAGGGAAGATCAAAATATTGCTTTTGATAATTTAAAGAAAGCTCTTTCTAATGCAGTGCTATTATCACATCCTTCACCAGAAATCAAATTATATCTCTACGTTGACGCTTCAAATTCAGCTATTGGAGCTCTTTTACAACAATAAATTAAACATAAAGAGATTCAAAACCCGTTAGCGTTCTTTTCTAAGAAACTTTCTAATCCTCAATGTAAATACAGTACATACGACAGAGAACTCTTAGCAATTTACGAAAGTATTAAATATTTTAGGTATATGCTCGAGGGGCGATATTTTACAATTATCACAGATTATAAGCCCTTAATTTATTTATTTAATAAAAAAAATTAATACCTGTTCAACAAGGCAGTTTCGATATTTGGATTTCATTAGCCAATTTGCAACAGCCATTTACCATATATCTGGATCACACAACGTCGTTGCGGATTGTTTATCTAGGATTTCGGAAATATATCTTCCATCAAGTATTCCAATGGATGAACTAAAAAAACATCAAGTTTCGGTTGTGGAATCAACAAAATTACTTTCAATGCCTACATGTCGAAAATTAAAGGAAACTTATATCTCTGATAAGTCTATAGTTATTTATTGTGATCATTCTCATAGTATGATACGACCATATACACCTAGTAGTCTTCGCAAATTTTTCTTTGGTTTATTTTATAACCCATTGCACCCTGGTATTTGTGATGCATCTAAAATTATAACTTCCAAAGTTTTTTGGTCCGAAATTAATAGGGACGTTCATTTATGGGTAAAGAATTGGTAAATTGTCAGAAAGCAAAAGTTCAGCGGCACACTAAGTCTGTTGTTGGGATATATGAAGAACCTGCCGGACGTTTTGAGCATATTAATATTGACTTAGTAGACCCATTACCACCTTGTAGTGATTATAGATATTTCCTTAGTTGCATTGACAGACTTTCAAGGTAGCAAGAGGTTTCTTTTTTGAAGGACATAAGCGCCGGATCTGTAGCACGAGCTCTTTATGAGAATTGGATTTGCAGATAAGGAGTTCCCTTAAAAATAACTTCTGATCAGGTAAACAATTTGAATTTAGTATGTTTAAAAAACTGTCAAAACTTCTTGGCTTTAAACATATTAGAACTACTCCTTACCATCCCTCCTCAAATGGAATTATAGAACGTTTTAATAGAAGTTTAAAGACTGCAATAAGATGCCACCCAAAACAGAATTGGGTAGAAGCTGTTCCCACTATTCTATTTGGGTTAAGAACAACTTTAAAAGAGGATATTGGCTTTTCCAGCGCTGAATTAGTTTATGGAATACCAATTATCATACCAAGTCAATTCTTTACAAAGTCTTGTTTAAAATAATCACATCATGATTTTATAAACAAACTTAAAGATAGATTCAGACTCCTTAAGCCAACTTATGGGACAAATCACTGAAGTAATAAGCCCTGTAAATCAAAGCATTTACAAGATTCAACCCATGTTTTCGTTCGAACCGAAAATATTCATCCAACACTTGATCCTCCCTATCAAGGATCTTTCAAAGTACTTAAGAGAAACAACAAGTTCTTTACCTTAGATGTTCAAAACAAAACAAAAACTATTTCTATTGAAATGCTTTTATTGAAAATGTTAAACTGTTAAGTTTTCAGTTATGCAACGTATCTACCAAAAGAAGGGAAGTAAACTTTAATTTTTTTTTAAATCAACGAAAAAAAACAAATAATTAATCTTTATAATATTGGCCACTCGTTTATATGACCGGAAAATGGAGGTAAATTTTGAGACATTCCACAGTGGAGAAACCAAAAGAAACTAAGTAAACTTTGATTTTTTTTAATCAAAGAAAAAATATAAAAACCTAGAATTATGTGCTGTTTCTATATTACAGGCGATCAACTCGTCTGAAAAATTTATATGGAAATAACTCAAAAAACTGAGTGCTTTTCATATAAATTTTTCAGACGAGTTGATCGCCTGTAATACAGAAACAGCACATTAATTAAGAATTTTTTAGGTCTTGATAAAAAAGGAGAAAAAACATTACTAAATAAAACGGTTTGTTGAATTTAAATATTAGTTGTTTTAATTAAAAACAGATACATATATAGACTAATCTCTATAGTAAACAATAAAGCACTAACTACTGATTCTGCACGTTGTTTTTCTCAACGTGTTGATGTGTTACATTGTAAAACTCATTCTGTAGATAAGTAAGGATTTAATTAAGCTTTTTGGTATTGAGCAGAAAGAGCTTCCCACAACGACCTTCGCTCAACTTTTCAAACCGGTAATTATTTCTGCTAGCTGACTATTGGCGACTTCAATATTGCACAGAGGGGCAGAACAAAAATATTTAGGAATTTACTCAGACAGTTGCAGCGGGATATGCCGATTGATTTAAAATTTGACACGAGCAAAGCAGAGGAGTATCATAAGTTTAAAACCGTATACCATTCAATGCCACTTTAAAATAATAAAAAAAAACCGATGCATCACTTTAGATCCCAATAGCACAAGGTAATACAAAAATAAATTTAAAAATTAAGGGTTGTCACATAGGTGACATAAATCGACCTATATTGGCCTATCTTTTGAACCGTTATAGACAAACGCTTGAAAATTGGAGAGAATGTCGGTTACTATAATCGTTATAATAATAAGTATTATTATTCAAAACTATAAATTAAACGGTGCCACAATAGTTTATTTAATTTGATGTATATGGCAATGTTTTTTTACAATTGTAGACAAGCGATTGAAATTTACAAAGAACCTGTATTGCTTAGTCCACTATAACAACAGGTATATATAAAGATATGGAATTCAAAGGGTATCCTAATAGTTGCTGTAATCTGGTGCCTGTGGCCAAACTTTTGAGCCGTTACAGACAGACAGATAAAATTTAAAAGGAACTTGAATTGTCATATCCGCTATAACAACGATTATACAATTTGAATTTAGAAATTAAAATAATAATCGATGTTATTTGAGCTATATGGCCCTAGCGTTTAAACCGTTGTATACAAACGCTTGAAAATTACACAGAATGTCCACTACTTCGTCTGCTATAAAAAGAACAACAAATTTTTAAAATTATAAAAGGGTGTTACAATATTTGATGCAATTTGATGTATATGACCATACTGTTGAACCGTTATAGATAGACGATTGAAATTTATAAAGAACCTGTATTGCTAAATCCTCTACAACAGAAAATACAAAATTTCAATTTGGAAATTAAAAAGTGATCCTATAGTAGATGTTATTTGATGTATATGGCCAAAATGTTGAACAGTTGTAGGGAGACGGTTGTAATTGGTAAAGAAACTGTATTTATAAATCTGACATAAATCAAGTATAAAATGTGGATTTAGAAATTAAAGGGTGTCCAGAAAGTTAATGTAATTTGATGAAGGCGGCCAAATTTTGACCCTTCTAGACAGACAGCTAAAATTTACAAGGGCCTTGTATTGCTAAGTTCGCTACAACAACGAGTATAATAATTGAATATTGAAATTGAAGACAACAATTCGACCTACATGTGTATATGGCTCTATATTTTGAATCGGTATGCATTTTAATTTAAGTTGAAAATTTAAAAAAATATATATATATATATATTTGTATGCTGGTACTAAGTACTAAGTTAACAGTTAAGTTCTCAAAACTGACTGCAACTACTTTGCAATTTATAATAATTACAGTTGACAATAATTGGTGATTTAACGGTTCCCACATTCTTGTGCTGGTTTTTTGACTCGCCGTTTCCCATAGTAAGCCACTGCATTCTCGCGCTCCGGTTACTGTCTGAGAATCTGCAAATTGATAATAGCTTATTTAGAAAATGTTGAAAATGCTGACTGGCGCTTGAGTGCTGTTGCTATTGTTATTCTTACCTTTGGTGGTTTGTTTGATGAATTATGGTATTTGTTATTGTTGTTGTAGCTTGTGTTACATCCTCCCCGTTTTTAAATTCATACGTCCTCGTATGAATACGTTATGTTAGAAAAATGGAAGATTATAAATTTTCTAATTTTTGGAATTGCTGGTGAAAATGATAAGGAAACATTTGTGGTTTCGTGTGAATAATCATCTTCAGCAGCTTTTACTTCTCTTTTTTAATTCTTTTGTTGTTCAATTTTTTCCAAAGACTTGTGTCCTATTTTATTAGTTTCATTCTACTTTTTTCTGATTACGCCAATAATTATAACGAATAATGGTATGAATATTACTAGTGCATAATTCACGGATAGGTTGATTTTGTTCTGGACTTGTAATTTTTCGACTAAGTGCGAATTGTTGACATTAATGGCTCCCATTCATTCCAACGTAATAACGTGTTCCTCAAAATCTGGATTTCTTGACTGCAACAACACAGGTTGTGGTTTCATAAGGAATACATATGTAACATATGTCTGGTTTTCAATTCGTACCGCAGATTTAGTCCAACGAATGGCATAATTTATATTATATAAATCTTCTTAAATAATTTCCAGTTTATACTTAAAACCTAACAAATTTTGTTCTTTAGTCTTATTTTCTAATAATTTAGAAATATTATTGTTTATTGTTGACAGCTGGTTTACTTTATCTATTGTTAATTGATTAATTACGATCTGATAATTATTATTTACTAGGACATTATTCATACCAATGAAGTCAAGAGATCTCTGTCTGGATACAAAGGATTTCATCTGGGATATGGTAAAAGGTTGGTAAGGTGTATTGTCAGTATCGTTACATAGGTTAATTCTCTCAAAATTCCCTATCAAATCTTCGCCCTTTCCCAAGTCAATAGTATGAACAAGTTTGAACACACCAGTTTGAATCTTTGCTTATCCTGTTTTGATCACAATCAATATAGAATTCGAGAAATCCATTATTTGGAACTTACCCATAGCAAATCTAAGCAACACAAATAAGCTGTAAATACATCAAAAAATTTAAATTTAGTTTCTAATATATTTCTTATGAACAATTCTCTCGCTCTCGGTTACTCGGTAGATTGTCTACTTTTTTTTTACCAGCTTGCGTTTATATTTCTCTGTTAATTTCACACCAAGTCTATCGTTTATTTTAACGAAAACTTCTTGACCAGGTATGTATTTTTAAATTTCCTATTTATTCTTTTTTTGATATTCCAAATCCTTTTCTTCTTCTTTTTCACCATCGCAATGTTATTTTCCCTGGTTCTCTTAAAGCTTCCGGGGGAAAAATCTACAGTCCTCCCGAAAAAAATCCAATAGTTTTCTGTCTATACTAAAGTGTATGGTGTGATTAAACTCATTAATGGACGGTTCCAAAAATTCTTCAAAGTTTCTACAAGTTCCTTCGCCTTTTAAACATCTTAAAATTTCAGCCAATGTTGAGTGGCACCTTTCGATTTGACCATTGGCTTTCTTCTGTACGGTGGTGTTGTAAATACCTGTATTTCCAATTCATCCTTCATCATAAAAAGGTTAATTGCAGAATTCTGGGACCTTTCGCTATCGATGACAACCGTTTTAGGTACACCATAAAATAAAATATCTCTCAGTGGTCTTATAACATTTTCTATTGATATCCCCTGCAGTATTTTGAGAACTTATCTATGGCAGTTAATACCAATTTACGATCAGTTGAAAATATCAGTGACTGAAAATAATAATTATTATGGAAATTTTTCCAAAAAAATCAATGTAAAATTTATTTTTTTTTGGCTTGCTCCCGAAATATACTATAAGCTTTTAGTTTCAATTTTTATAAAAAAAGTCAAAAATTACTGTTATTTTTAATTTTTATTTTGTGGTTAAAATTTAATTATTATTTTTGAGGTTTATTTTTTGTTTAATAAGTAATGTTTATTTCTGTCTTTGATTATTTTGCTTAAAATATTGATTATTTTTTAGTTTTATATTTTTGTTTAAAAAATAATGGTTATTTCTGATTTTTTTTAAATAATGATTATTTCTTAATTTTATTTTTTGCCTAACACGTAAGGATTAGCAATGTTTTTCAAAATTTAAATATATAAATATGATATGAAGTCCGTAACATTAAAAAATATTATGGGATTGGTAATAGAAAAGTACAATGTAAAAAAGGCAAATGCAAATACAGCTACATGATTAAATCGTTGAATTTAATGAGTAAATATTCAAATTTATGAAGACTGTAAGATTAGCATTAAAACTCTTGCTATGATCGAATTAAAGAAAAAACATACTGCCTCTAATTTGAATACTGAAATCGAGTCAATCATGAAAGCTTTTCGAATTTAAGGGAAACAAATATATTCTGTTACAACAGATAATGGACGCAACATGTTAAAAGCTGTAGAGCTCCTTGGGGATGAAAATTAAGGATACTAACAAATATTTAATAAAGAACTGGAACAAAATATCCATTTCTTGTGTTAAATGTGCAGCTCACACTCTTCCTGTAAAAGATTTTTTTAAGTATATGGAATCAGATAATATCATCGAAAAAGTTCGTAAAATTGTAAAAACGTTGAGGACTAATTCCTTCTTGTAAACCTCAAATATATAGTTTGTAATAATTCATAAAACTATTACTTCTTTATAAAGGTATAAACTTCTTAATCAAAGTCTTCCACAACTACAAAATAATGTCGCCACAACATGGAATTCGTCCTATGATATGCTTGTGAAATTTATTTTCAAACTTTAGTACAGACAATACAGATTCATCTTTACAACAGTTGCCATCAGAATGGCAGAAGGTTGACGAACTTGTACATATACTGACACCCGTATTTATAACCACGCAGAAACTCCAAACAGAACAACTACTTATACTTAGGAGATTTTTATAAACTGTGGCTCGAATTAAAGCTCACTGTGGAAGCTATTAACACTACAAACGGAAAAATTTTTGTCACATGCTTGGAAAAAAGACGACAATTCATTTTAAACTGTTATTGCTGCAGTACATTTAGATCGCAGAGTACGGCGAGTTCTTCTTTAAAACCCAATTAAAATCATTTATGCGAGAATTCACTTAAAGCAACTCTTCACAAAATATTATATTTAAGAAAGCCGGTAAATACTTATAATAATTATAATAATAATGTAGATTTATATAAGATATTAGAATTAAAGACTGTGTTGTTCAATTCAAAAATATATATAAAATGTTTATTGAAATTATTTATAAATAAGTAGATAAAAGGAAAGACTTGTTCAACGAACGGGTTTTTAAGTAATAAATAATAAAAGACACTGTTCAGCCAATTTCACTTTATTTTTATTTAATACTTTAATATTATATATATTTTTATTATATGCTTCTGGAAAATATTTTTGAATTTTATTACAAGTGTTTAACGTTATTGAAACGATTGTGAATTAAGTTAACCTTCATTAAGTCATGCTAAAAGCTTTTATTATATCAGTGAATTACCAGTATTTTTTTAATGTCAAATACAGTTGTCATTATTTGCGCCCTAAGAGCTTGGGAAATTTTGTGGAAAGAACAGCTAATGAAAGCCATTTTTATAAATAAAGAATCATTCCTAGAAACACATCCGAACAAAGAAGTTTAACTGTTTCGATTTTAACATACAAGTTGCCCAATCTTTTACAACTATAAATTTCAACTTAGAAATCTTAAAAAAGCTTAAGATTAAACATTGGCGCCCGAGCAGGGACTTAATAAGTAAAAAAATCGACTTTATTTTCTTTGCTGTTCGGTATTCTAAATTCGTTGAAGAAATTAGTCCTTAAACCTAATAAGGAAGATAATCTTCTAATCTCAAAGGAAGCTGCTGAAGAAAGTCGTTTTTAAACCTAATAAGGAAGATAATTCTCAAATCTAAACTTCGCCACAGAGACTTTTTTACCATTTATTGGACATTAGTGTACTCTGATCAACACTTGGAGAATCTATAAGTTTATAGAAGTCAACTTATATTCTAGAAATATTCAACATCTATATTTTTTACGATGCCTAGATGCAACTGCTGTCGATGCAAAAAGGAAAGTGCTTTACATACAAACAGCTGGAACCAGTGGTGCCAATTTTGGAACAACTTGTTGCCAGAAGGAAAATATTAACAATAGAAACCATCGATCGTTTACTTACAAAAATGATGTATTCAACTTATCTTAAATACATAAGTTAAATATTTAATAAACTTTATGTTTGCACATTCACTTAAGCAGAAAAGGAAAAAATATACGTATCTGTATAACAGATATATCTGTATAACAGAAGAGTGTAAAATCGGCCTTCAGTTCTAAAAGATACTACGCCGCTCTGAATAAACATTAAGGAAAAAGAAGCATAGTATTAATTTGATAAGCAAACAGAATTAAAGAATAAGTGGAAATTAATCAATTAAAATAAAAAAAACAAAAACAATAAGTTTAATGAAAATTATGAAAAGTTAAACCACTGAGCAAAGAAAGTGAATTAAAAATTTATATTTGTGAACAGCAACACGCGTGCTGAAACGCCAAAAGCAATTTGTGGAAACGCATCAGAATCTAATCCATGTATGAGGAAGGCTTTTATTAAGGTAACAGAATTGTTCTTTATATTAGAAGTTTTGAAAAGAGTTTCTCTGTAACTCAGTTCAAATTGTTTAGAATAATAAACCTTAGTAGGATATCCCAGTAAGCATTTTTTTAATTGAATAAAACAAAGCAGATTTAAAGTCTATATCTGTTTGTACATATAAATTAACTTTTATTTGAGCACCAAACGTTTATTATATAGTTAAATAAATAAAATTTCGTAAAGTTAGTATCGAAAGTAGTAAAGTTTATAATTTAAACTAATACCTTTAATTAATTTAATTTGTTTTTGGCTATTAAAAATCAACTTTCGGAGTTGTGTTAAAAAAAAATACAATAATTTTGATTCAGTTGCTTTTACAATTTCTAAAACTTTTTACAAAAAGAAAAAAAATGGCTGGGCGAAAAAAACATCAATCTTCCCTAGGTAGGCAACATAGCGTTGACATGCTACACCAGCAAAAGAATAATATCGTAGCTAATATTGCCAGAATACGGCGTAGCATTAAAGAAAAAACGATTTCTTTAAAATCGAATGAAATCAAATGCCGCTTAGAAATACTCGACCAATACATTGATCAGGCAATGGCCTTCCAATCAGAAATTGATTTACTTGATCCCTCAAATAATGAGAGAGAGGAACTAGAGAATTTATGTGTCACAACCAAGTGCTTACTTATTGATCTCTTGCCTTCAAACAAGCAAAGATTAAGTGACGCAGTTTCAGGCTGTCAAGGTCACCATAATAGAGTACCTAACATGAAACTACCGAAATTTAGCGGCAAGTATTCAGATTATAAAAACTTCATTAGTTTATTTGAGAATTTAATAGATAATGACCCAAGCCTGACCGATATAGAAAAATTTAACCATCTTCTATCATGTCTCTCTGACGAAGCTCTCGGTACGGTAAAGGCATATCAAATAACGGAGCAAAATTATCCCAAAGCTATTGCAAGTTTAAAGAAGGTTTATGATAATCCATGCTTGATATTCTTTGATAACATTTCAAAATTATTCGAACTTCCAGAAATGGCAAAGCCTTCTGCCTAAGCTTTGAGGAGCATGATAGACACTGCCTCAGTGATATATGATTCGCTTTTGTCGATTGGCGATGACAAAAGCATAACAAACGCAATTATAATTCATCTTGTTATGCAAAAAGTAGACCCAATCACAAAATCTAAATGGGAAGAGCAGCTAAATTTTGAAAAGTTTCCATTATGGAGTGATTGCGAGGCGGCTTTGAATAAACGTTATCAACATATTTCAGCTGATGAAGCTTCAAGTTCAAAGCCAAAGCCTTTTAGTAGCAAGGTGAATGAACCTAAGTCTAAAAGAGCGAAATCAATATTGTGCCAATCTAAGCCGCAGAATATGGTTCCAAAATGTATATTCTGCAGATCAGCGCAGCATTTTATATCGACTTGCCCAAATTTTGTCGCAATACCGTTTAAACAAAGATTTGATTACATTAAAAACGTACCAGCTTATATAAATTGCCTTAGGAAAGGGCATACAGTTTCAAAGTGTAAAACTTCAAAGTGCCAAATATGTAATCGTTCGCATCATACACTCTTGCATCAGTATACTTCCATTGATGCTCAAAATACAAACACTAATCCTGATTCTGGTACAGATCCTAATCAGGCATCCACCTCACGTGCCTTTGTCAACCATTCATCTTCAGGTGAAGACAACGTTCTGTTAGCCACTGCTGTAGTTAAAATAAAAAACAAATTCGGGCAGTACATACTGGCTAGGGCATTGTTAGACTCTGGCTTACAAATTAATTGCATCACAGATGAACTTTCTCAACGGCTGCAATTAAGAAAAGAAGAACAAAAGCTTAATCTCATAGGTATTGGCAGATTCAATTCGTCAGCTAAATATAAATTACAAGCTACGGTAAAATCTAGAATAAATAAACATGAATTTTCTTCAGATTTTTGCGTACTCAGATCAATTTCAACATATCAACCAGATCACATTATTTCAACAACAGACTGGAATGTGCCTAATAATTTAGAGCTGGCTGATCCCCACTTCTATAAACCACAGAAAATTGATTTGTTGATTTGCGCCGAAATATTTTTCGAATTATTGTTTATTGGTCAAATTAAAAAGAGTTTTGGGGTACCTACTCTTCAAAATACTTTGCTTGGCTAGATAGTATCCGGTAAATATTGGCAGCAAAAAAGTATTCAATCCAATTCTTGCAATTTAGTAACTAATATTGAAAATGAATCATCTCTTGATTCCGTTATACAACGATTTTGGGAATTAGAAGAAGTCCCAAAAGAACAAAAATTATTGTCAATAGAAGAACAACAATGCGAGGAGAACTTTGTTAAGTCTGTTCAAACGTTTAGCTTCTAGCAGATTTAAAGTGAATCTGCCTTTTAAAGAAGATCCAAATAAGTTAGGTCTATCTTATGAAACTGCAAAACGACACTTTATGTCTTTAGAGCGAAGGTTATGAAAAGATACGACTGTAAAAGAAATGTACAACAGTTTTATGAAAGAGTACATTAGATTGGGTCACATGTCCATAGCAGATAACAAAATTCCTGATTTTCCGCATTATTTTATACCGCATCAATGCGTACTTCGACCACAAAGTAGCTCAAAAAAGCTTCGAGTAGTCTTTGAAGCATCATGTAGAACATCTACACAACTCTCATTAAATGATTTGCTAATGGTTGGCCCGACAATGCAGGAGGAGTTGTATTCTACATTAATTCGTTTTGGAACACATAAATATGCAATAACGGCTGACATTGAGAAAATGTACCGTCAGGTTATGATTGACGAGGCCGATAGAAATTTTCAGATGATTTTGTGGCGATTATATCATTTAAATACAGTCACATATGGTATCTCGTCGGCGCCATTTTTAGCTATACGATGTCTATTTTACCTAAGTGACTTGTATAAAGAAACTTATCCAATTGGATCTGAAATCATTCGAAAAGATTTTTACATTGATGATTTGTTAACTGGCGCTGATTCAATTGAGGAAGTCGAAACCATATGAGCTCAAGTTTCTGAGATATTGCTCTTGGCAGGATTTAATTTAACTAAATGGGTATCAAATTACAGTGATTTTTCAGATTCTAGTGTAACAGGGAAAACTTTGCAGCTAAATAATTCTGATTCGATAAAGGCGTTAGGCACTTATTGGTTAGCGAAAAATGGTATTTTTAAATATCATTTTAACGAGTCTTTTTACGAATTAAAAGCTACTAAGCGTAATATTTTATCAGTATCAGCTAGGCTTTTCGATCCTCTTGGACTTTTGTGTCCAGTGGTAACCAAGGCAAAAATTTTGTTGCAAGAGCTTTGGCTTCAAAAGCTTGACTGGGATGAGTCAATTCCAAATCGATTGCATACGTCATGGGAGGAATTTAAATATAATTTGTCAAAAATTCATCTTGTTGAGGTACTCTAGTTGCCAGATACATTGGTTTTCTAACGCCTCTTTGAGAGCATATGGTTGCTGTATATATGTCAGGAGTGAAAGTCAGACAATTCAAAAGTGTCTCCGATTAAGACCAAATCTTTGCCAAGATTAGAGCTTTGTGCAGCACATTTGTTTGCCAAGTTATGGTCAAAAGTCAAAAAAATGTTAGATGTACATATTGAAGCTTGAAAACCTTTGTATATAGTAGAGTATTAGAAATTCAAGAGTTGACAGACAAAGTAACCTGGAGGCATGAGCCCTCCAAATTAAATCCGGCGGACATAGTTTCAAGAGGTTGCAACGTGGGTGAGCTTACTGATTCTATTTGGTTTGAAGGTCCTCCATTTTTATTGAAATTATGTGAAGAGTGGCCCATGAATAGTCATTTCGCTCTCACTGAGGAGCAGAAAGAGTTAAATTAAAAACCGTACATCTTACCGTAGATGAAAGCAAGGGAAAAATCCACTTATCAAGCTTATTGAAAAATATTCTTCTTATCAAAAGCTCATTCGATAATACGCATACATTTTCCGTTTCATGGACATCTGCAAAAGGAATAAAGAAAATCTAGGAAAACCTCTCTCAGCTATAGAGATCAAATTTTCATTTTTTCACACAATTGAGATTATACAAGCTAGAACGTACACATAGGAAATCAAAAAAATTAAAGAGTAGTATAAGTCTGCCTTCAAATTTACAAAAACTAAATCCATTTATCCACGAATTAGAGAAAGAATCCCGGAAATTTACACTCATTAGAGTAGGGGGGCGATTGGAAAATGCACCGCTTTCTTATGACGTCAAATTTCCTTTACTTATGCCTTATCGATCCCATTTTATTACAATGTACTTGCGTTATTTACACGTTATAAATTGCCACGCTGGAGTAAAAGCTTTGATTGCTCTTCTTCGTCAGCAAATATGGTTGATAAATGCAAAGGAGGCATGTACCAGAATTGTAAGAAGTTGTTTACATTTCTTTTATTATAAACCAAAATTAATGAAACAAATAATGGGAAATTCGCCGGCAGATAGAGTGAGAGCCCTGCGCCCATTTAAAGTATGTGGCGTAGACTTTTGCAGTCCGGTGAACGTTACACATAAGATTCGTGGACGGCCACCGGTTAAAATGTACATCGCAGTTTTTGTATGTTTCACTTCCAAGGCTGTTCATTTGGAACTAGTCTCAGACCTAACATCTAATTGTTTTATTTTATGTCTTAAAAGGTTCATAGGAATAAGAGGCTATCCCGACAAGATTTACAGCGACAACGCTACCATTTTTGTCGGTGCTGCCAAAGAACTGAAGAAGTTCGCAGAGGCGTCTCGGAAGGACATTTCTAAAATCGCATTGTTCACTGCCAACAAGGGGGTGGACTTCATTTGCATACCACCCAGCGCTTCACACTTTGACGGTCTTTGGGAGGCCGCCGTCAAGTCCGCCAAAGGGCTGTTGGTACGACCCGTGAGGAACGCGCTGCTCACAGCCGAAGAGCTTCAAACTGTGTTAATAGAAGTGGAGGCTGTACTAAACTCTCGGCCGATCGCCCCACTCAGCAGCGATCCCAACGAGCGCTGCCGCTAGAATCGCACAAAGAAGAAGAAGGCAAGCCAACGTACTTGAAGAGATGGGAACTTTTATTCGGACTCAGGCAACGGTTCTGGCAGAGCTGGGTGAAAGACTATGTCCACAGCCTTCAACTTCGAAACAAGTGGGCAGAAGAAGAACCCGATCTCGATGTAGGCAAGCTCGTGCTAATACAAGACGAGAATCTTCCGCCTCTGCAATGGATGACGGGACGAATACAAGCGGTAATACCAGGAAGCGACCGGAAGGTGCGAGTAGCGGAAATAAAAACAACAACAGGCGTATATATACGACCAACTCATAAGTTGGCTTTAATACCAATTAATTGAAGACCTACGGTCCTTCAATGGGGCCGGCATGTTCAGCCAATTTCACTTTATTTTTATTTAATACTCTAATATTATATATATTTTTATTATATGCTTCTGGAAAATATTTTTGAATTTAATTACAAGTGTTTAACGTTATTGAAACGATTGTGAATTAAGTTAACCTTCATTAAGTCATGCTAAAAGCTTTTATTATATCAGTGAATTACCAGTATTTTTTTAATGTCAAATACAATTGTCATTATTTGCGCCCTAAGAGCTTGGGAAATTTTGTGGAAAGAACAGCTAATGAAAGAAGTTTAACTGTTTCGATTTTAACATACAAGTTGCCCAATCGTTTACAACTATAAATTTCAACTTAGAAATCTTAAAAAAGCTTAAGATTAAACAGACACTAACAGAAAATTTTAGCGCAATATTTTGACAATTGAAAAAAACATAGAATTAGAAAAAATTTCTAATTACATTTGGATTGAATCAGGGTGACAAAATTTTCAACAATCTCCATCACACTCCAAATGTATAGAAAATTGATTTTTAAAATATAACATTTAACAACCTGCAACCATTATTGTGTTTCTGCTTCGTCAGAACCTTAGTTAAAATATCAACTGCATTTTGATCCGATGTAGCATTCTGGATGTCGATTTACTTTTTCTCATACTTCTCTAGAATATAAGGGTACCGTATATCGAGTTGCTTACTTTTCTTTTGAACGGTTGCATTCTTTACCATAAGTGCTGCAGCTTGGTTGTCACATAATATAGGCATTGGTTTGTTAAGGTGCTGATGAAAAACTATTTTAATATATGGGCAATTCCTGGGCGATGGACGCGACATTCGCTCTCTTTTAGTTGAGCCAAAAACAAAAAAGGAATGAAAAGATTCGCTATATACCCTTAGTGTATTGAAGTCTAGGAAGAGTACTAAATTTGAGGAAAAACATTGGGCATAATCAATAATGCAGTAAAAATATATAAGCAAATTTTAGCGAGAAACGGACGCGAAAAAAAATTTAAGTTATTTTTATGCACTTATAGAAATATACATGTCAGCGAAATTTGTGAATGTGGAAATTAAAAAGAAAGTATATATGTACATATATTTTATATGCAGATTTATGAAATTTGAAAATTTTCTTTTAATTTTTTTGAATTGAGTAAAGTACAAATAGGGACGCGACAAGACGGATCCGACAATTTTTACCAATAATTTTGTTAATAATAGGGATTCAACTTTTATTAAAAACATAAAAAAATCAGAACATAAACCTAACTTAAAATAAAGGTAAAAATATAATTAAACCGAAATAAAGTTCCATATTTTTAGTTAGGTACGTTAGGATATATAATAGTTGATAAAGTTGGATTTTCTTAGTTAATTTTTACAACAGATTTTAATGAATAAGAGGTGCGAGCCACTCAGACAATGCAGACTTTTAATCCCTTTAATATTTGGAATATTCTGCCAAAGCTTAGCCAGTTCCTTTGCTTCCATTTCAAGTATGTATCAATTTCCTTGATAAACTCAATAAGTTGAATGTAGCTTGGCCTAGAGCTACAAAATAAGGTGTTATTGACATCCACCGTGGTGAATTGGGTTTTTTTTTGCCAAGGTCATAAGCATAAAACGTTTCCTAACAACTTTTCCTTTTATTAAAGCCGTATCCTTCATTCCTGGAGCTTGTACGCTGATTTCGTCTTGCAAATAAAACTTTTTAATCAGCGCTGCTAGCTTCTGGCTGTCTGCTGTGTATGTATAGTTACCATCAGTCATCTCCGTTGGGGTAATATACTTATCGCATAATGATTTAAGAACAGCTACCTTTTTATTTGGGTCTTTTGGCGACACAGCTTCAATTTTTTATTGCTTTCCCCTTCGTTTGTTTACAGTTGTACGCTTAAAATTCCAAATTACCAATGGAGCCATTCCTTTCTTACTTTTTCTGTCGCAACACCACCTGTCTAAATCGGTCCTTTTCTTTCTTTTTGTTATACATAGAGCTATCTCTTTTCCTTTTTTCGAACAATTTCTTTCGATATTCTCGTTTTCTTTCAGCTTCTTTCATCTTATATTGCTATCATTTGTCACCATCTTTCTTCACTTGTTCCCATTTTTTTCTTTTAATATTTTTTCCATCTTTAAAATATATGTAACAATAATTTTATGCTACTGATATTACTTTATTAAATATTAAGTATTTACGGCGACGGACGCGACAAATTTTAAATGACAACAAAATTTGTGAAATGCTTTCTTCCAATATTCCATTTTCAAGAGACCACGCGGAGCTCGATTAAAAACCCGAAACTGGTTGCTTTTCAAATGCTTACTTACTACTGAAAACAATTAATAGTTCTTTTTGGCGACGGACATATAGATCAAAGCAAACTTCAAAAAACTTCCGTTATAAGAATTCCGATCTCCCTCTCTTGTGTTAATGCATAAAGGAATTTTTAGAGGGAAATTTGTATATTACAAAAACAAAAATAAAATTACTGTGAATACTCTTAAAACACGTACAATAAATTGATATAAATTACAAAAAGGCTAAAAGAAATTTTTTTTAAAGTTGTATATGTATTTTGTACAAGAAATGAGTAAAATTCCAAATGCTTTTAAATTTATAAAATTAAGACATTTAAACTTTTTTATTGAAAACAAAAAAAATCTAAGCACTTTTCATTTTTCACTCGTGGTTTTCCTTTTTCTGGAACTGCCCATATGCAATATATTCAGCTTCCATGATACTAAGAGCCACAGCAGGTTGCTTACGTGACTCCCAGGCAACAGGAACGCCAGATATAAGCACTACGTGCCCAGAATATGACTTTCTGTTATGTGTATCGCTTCCCCTGTCGGAGTCTGTAAAACATAACCATTTTTCGGTATTTAAACTTAATGTTATTTTACCTTCTGGATTCTTTTTAAGGTATCTCAGCACATATTTTGTAGGTTTAAAATGCTCTTTATGAGGATGGGAATTAAACTTTGATAACTTAGAAACCATATGTATTAAGTCTAGTCTACACTTACAATACAACCATCTTCACATTTTCACAGAATATTTACACTGGCCCAAGGTGTTGCTGCAGGCTTGCAGTCTGTTATACCCTATCTGTTTAATATTTCTCCAGTGTATTTGCTTTGATTAATTGTTATATCACCACGAAGACCATCACGAATAATTTCAATAACAAGATAAAATGATACTGGACTACAATCAACGTCTCGCTGATTGATTCAAATTTTCGATAATTGTGGACATCTCTAGTTCACTTGAGCAGGTTATTAACATATCATCGACATATACAGCAATTATACAGATACTGTTTTCATTTCTCCTTAAATACACACAAGTATCAGACTTGCATTTAAAAAATCCCATTTGAATTAAATATCATTTTTGTTCCACTCACGTCCTGCTTTTTTTAAACCATACAGAGACTTTTTCAATTTACATACCTTGTCTGGATGCTTCCTCCTCAAAATTACCACTGCCACTATATCAACATGATTTACCAACATTTTATGCTTTGCTGCTAATGCCACCACTAGCCTAATTGTTGAATGCCTCACCACAGGTGCAAACGTTTCACGAAAATCAACGTCTTATTTTTGAGAGCAACCATGAGCCACTAATCGAGCTTTGTAGGTTTCAACCGTACCATCAGGGTTATGTTTAAGTGTAACTACCCATTTACAACCAATAATATTTTTCCCGACTGGCCTATCGACCAGCTTTCATAGCTTATTTTTAATTAATGACTGGTGTTCAACTTTCATAGCTTCTAACCATTTGAGCCTTTTAGTGCTTCTGCCACAGTATTAAGATTTTCTATAACTGAATTTAAAATTTGTTCTCTGCAATAAATTTTCATTGATCTACTTTAACCACATTCTTTTAATAATTTTTGCCTACCACGTTTTCTTTTATGTGTCACATCGTCACTTAATTCTTGATCTGACTGACTAGTTTTAGTATCAGCTTTTTGATCATTTTGCTCTATTTTAACGCTATTTGCTTTGATCCATTTTGTTCACTACCACTTTGTTGAATAATATTCTCATTATGTTGTTCAAAATCGTTATCTTGTTTTTCGTCATCACTTTGTGAATCACTATGATAAATGTACTCACATATTTTCTTGGAATATTTTCAAGAAATTCACTCTTATTTGTTTGATCTACGCACAAATCATTTCCAAAAGACTTCTCAAAGAAAATTACATCACGAGCAATAATTACTTGTCTTGTGCTTGCATTGCATGAACGATATCCTCTTGTGTACAATTGGTAACCGACGAATATCATTTTCTTGCCTTTAGGCAAAAATTTTCCACCTGAAGGTTTTATCCTCTTTTTTAACACAACTGCGTCGCAGCTAAACGTTTTTAAATGGGATACACTGGGTTTTGTCCTACACCATTTTTCAAAAGGGGTCACATCTACAAGAACTTTAATTGGGGTGAATACCCAACCGTTGTTTGGTGAATGATTCCTTTATTGGCAAAATATTCTTTGAATTTAAAATTCACAAATTCTCTACCATTGTCACTTCGAACAATTTTTATTTGGCGGCCTGTCTGCTTCTTCGCGATCCCAGAAAAATGTGTGAATGCTTCAAAAGAATTACTTTTTTGTTTCAAGTAAATATGTAACGTGAAAAATCATTTATGATGGTCATGAAATATGATGAACCACCTACAGATTTAACACCAATTGACCCACATAAATCTGTATTAACCAGCTCTAAAACATCCTTTGTTTGAACCATTGAATAAGCTTTGTATGGTGTTGAGGAAATTTTATTTTCAGCACACGTAAAACAATAAAAAAGTTTTTTTTTAATTTTTATTTTACCAACTCCTTCTGCATTATTTACTTCGCCTGATGCCAAAAATATTTTATGTTGTGTTGCTGTTAAAGTTTCAAAAAGTTCCTTTTTTGTTTACCATATGAGAAGATGCACCACTATCTAAAATCCATTAAGTTTAATTCATTCTCTTTCAAAGAGCAAGCAAAACCATTATCTCTTTCATTTGTTTTTCTACATTGTGATCGTATGTGTCCCTTTTTACCACATCGAAAACATTTAATGGTGTTGTTGTAATTTGTGTTGTATGCATTAACATCTGTATTTATTTTTTCTGTGTGGTTGTGAAGCTTCTGTTGTACATGCTAAACATTATTAGATTTGTGAACATTTATACTGCTAATGCAATAAACTTAATCATATCCACCGACCATCGACTACAAGATGTCAAAAATAGAATACATGCGTGCTTATGAGGATAATTGTTTTAGCCGCTACACGACTACCGACTACACGGCTACTTTTGTATCCCGTAGCCAACTTAGGCTAATTTCTATTTTTCTAGGCTACAAAAAACAGATTAGTGGTGCCAATAAAATAAATGCATAAAATGGTGGTTTTAAAAACGCAATACATTAAATATCGCTATTAAAAACGCGAAAAACTTTTATAGTGGCACCATTGAAAAATAATAATCACCTGTTTATTTGTTTACGTTTTTTATTTACTTTTTATTTGGCGCATTTTTCATTTACTTTTTATTTGTTAAATTTTCCATTTAGTTCTTTTTTCATCAATTTCTCATTTGTTTAATTTATATTTATTTTTTGGTCTTTTTATTGAATTTGGTAAGTATATAATAGTTATTTTTACTGTTTATATGTATTTATTATATTGTTTAATGTAAATGTTTTGTTCATACAGTGAAGTCGTTGTTTCCACTATTTTAGCAATAGTACTTATAAAGTTAATTAAATTTTCTTGAGACATTTGAAATTTTCACACAAAATTACTTAAGAAAATCAAGTTTGTTTTGTTTTGGCTAACTTTAATACATGTGTAAAAACAGATGTTTATGTTTTGTAGTTAATGGTCGGTAGTCGTTAAAAGAATTAAGTAGCTGGCGACTTGACTATTTTTGTAGTCGGTAGTCGATAGTCGGTAGCCTTTGATTGTGTTTGTAGCATAAAACTCTTTTTGTTTCTTTTATATTCTTTACGTAAATTAGCCGCAAAAACAGTTCCGCTTCTTTCATCAGTTTTGCTACTTTGCATAATTTCTTCTTCCAATATTTTTGCAATCAATTTATCGCATTTTGGCAATTCATCACGGCTCTCAATAGCTACTAAAAACCTTCAATTTCTTCCGGAAGACTACAGAGCAACATCATGGACAACAAATCAGCATTAAGTTGGATTCCGATTTCTTTTAACCCATCAACAATTGAGACAAACTCATTTACTTGTGTGGCAAATTTTTCGTTTGAGTTAAATTAAAATCGTACTAACCTCTTAAACATGTTGATTTTTCTGGATGCTGTGTCTGCTTTTTATATGAAACTTCAGCTTCTTTTGCTGTTAAACAATTTTTAATAAATATTAATTGATTTGAATGAAGTTTTTTATTTGACACTTTTAATTAATTATAGGTATTTTATTTAATTTTTAAGCAATAGGACTTTTTTATTTTTTATATACATTTTCGATATTTCGCTACTCCATTGTGTAGCATCATCATTTTGGCGAGCATACCGGGAAAATATGATTTTTCTAAGATTTGCGCCTTATTCTCTGTAGGATTTCTATGAGGGCTGTTATGAGTTTCTATAATAAGGTTTTCTTGATCAGAATCTGACAAGATGTCTTCAACAAAATTCTGAAAGTGCAACAGCTACTACATTGTTTCTTCCCGGCTTGTACTGTATTTCGTGATTATATTCTTCTAATGTTGCTTCCCACCGTTTCATTTTCGCATTATTGTTAAAAGTCAGCGATTGATGACCGGTAAAAATTACGACTTTGGCTGACCCATATAGGCAATTTCTCAGATTTGTCAATGACCAAATAATGGCCAATATTTTCCTTTCGTTGGCTGCATAATTTTCCTCGGATTCGGTTAGTGTTTTTGAGATAAAAATTATGGGCTTGTTATCCTTAATTTAGTGTGTCTTACTAATCGGCTATGCCGCACAAGGTAAATCTTTGTAAACCTGCACAACGGCTGGAATGCAATGTATTTTAGCTGCATCAGCAAACTTCAAACAATTGTAACAGGCACAACTCACGCTGTGTATTCTGCCTTATCAGCACATTACCACAGTGTGAGTTGTATTTTATTGGTAGAGCTCTATGTCACTAGACCGGATCAAAAAAAGAACCAAAAATTAAATAAAAAGTTAATATAAAAAACACAAAAACTTTTTTAATGTCATAAATAACATATTACATGGCGATCCTGCCATATTATATACGATTACATTACGGTTTATAAAAACTTTTATAACTGTTGTATTTAATTTGTTGAGTTGTCATTTCTACTTTTGTAAAAATTAATTTTGTTTTACTTTACAAAACTTAATTTTTCTTGTTGTTTTTACTGGTCTTTTTAAATTTACACTTTTACGAGTAGTTGTAGGTATTGCAAAATTATTGTTGTTTTTATTAACCCATTTACCGCCAAAATGAAACCAGCAGTGATATTTTAGACAAACGTTTATTTTTATATTCTTAGGAAACTAAATAAACATAAACAAAAGAAAAAACTTAAAAAACTTCATTAGGTAAGGTAGAAAGTATATGTACTCGACTGGGTACAGCGGCGTCTTACGTATAAAAACTTTCAAAACACGATCTTTCTACACATAATGTTTTTAAGGATTTTTTGCATTGCCAGCGAACTCTTGCATGGCATACTACACATCTGACTGGTTTAACAACTTTTGCAGGGTAGTGACCTATGCCGTCTTGCGGTAATCCTGGAACTGATGAAGATGTAGGCCGAGCTTTACCAACAAACATCTTGCATAAGTAGAACCTCGCAATAGAGCGCCGTATTAAAAGTTGGTCCATATTATCATTATGACTCATTACATATAAACGCCAAGCATTTGCAGTGGCCATATCTATCATGTAGGTAAAAACTACCCACCACCATTTTTTACCGCGAATTGCAATCCTGTAAAGTGAAATAGACTGATCCAATTCATCAACTCCTCCCATGTGCTTATTATAAGTTTGAAACAGTTTTGGAATAGGAACATCTATTTTCTGCCGTTGAGACCAACGTTTTACAGTACCGAATGGATCAAATGTGTCATAGTTTGTTTTCATAGTACAAACGCTGTTGTCTTTCCATTTTACTAACAGAAGTTCATTATTTTTGTGAAACCTGTAATCGTATGACCCACGATTTTCCCTTTTCATTTCCTTTGTGCTTTTTAGAGTACACCTTTTGATTCTATTTTCGCGTATGGTTCCCGTTGCTTGATATCCTTCTTTTTTTAGTTCCACTAAGAGGTTATAGCTGGTAAAAAAATTGTCAAAAAATACTTCGTGTTCTGCTGGATCAGAGTTTATCTTCCGAAGCAGGCTTTTAACCACTCTTGATCCTAAGGGGTCCGTGGAACATTCATCGGATTTTCCGCAATAAAAATCAAAAGCATAACAATATTCCGTGGAACTCGCTGCCACCCAGTTTTTAAAGCCAAACCTCACTGGCTTTCCTCTGATAAACTGTTTAGAGGGATGGTAACCAAAATATTTAAAAATGGATTCATCAATTGAAATTTGTTTGTGTACTACACCCCACTGAAGGAATTTTTTTATTAGAATATCAGCTAATGGGCGAATTTTAAACATTTTGTCTCTTGTAGTAATAGCTCCCTCATTATTGACAAAGTGGATATTTTTTTTATGTCTTTAAATCTTTGTCTGGTCATTGATTTTGATATCACTTCAATGCCTAGATCTTCATCGTAGGACCAGTACAAATCTTCTCTGGGTAATTTGTGATACCCAGAAAATATCAATACACCAATAAACTTTTTCAAGTCGGTAGAGTCTAGCTGAAAAATGTGTCTGTTTTTCTGATGGCCATATAAAATTGAGTTTGTTATAATCAGGTTTACAACTTCTTCATCAAATATTTTTTCAAATATTTGTACTGGGGTAAGATCTTGAAGCTGTTTCTTCACATCTTCTTGTTTGAAATCATATTAGTGACCTCACGATCCGTGGAAGAGTATGTTGGTAAACTCTTGCGCCACACTGGTTCTTGACCTTTTCGGCCAATGGTTCATCATCGCTGCTGTCGCTTTCCTCACATCTAAATACCTCTATAGTACCAGGCACGTCTTTTGGTAAAGAATCACCAATTATGTTCTCATCAGCAAATTCTTCGTCATCTGTTAGCACATTCGGTTCGGGTGGTATTATTGCAAAATCAGGTTCTTCATCAGCATCGCCATTTTCTAAAATATAATTAATTGCCTCTTCTAAGCCCTTAAAAGCATTAGAAATGTTATAACGTTTTGAATTCATCGAAAATAATTTTTCACACAATTCTTTTATATACACATTTATACAACTGGTCTGATAGTGATTTCTTATTACACTAATACATATCAAACTTTATTTTATATCGAAAATAAACTATGGGATTCTCCTACTTACATAAAAGAATTTTTGCAACATGGTTGTAATAATGTGTATTTCTACATTTATAATAAAGATAATGTTGTCACAATTTTTATTTGGATTACGCCATTGTACTCAACTGAGTACATTGGTATTCCAAACCAAATTTATTTGCGGTTATAAACTGGAACCCACTTTTTTAACAATTATTTGATAAAGCAAAATGTTAACTTAAAAAAAACATATTTAGAATTTAATAAGTTATTGCGAAGATATAAAAAATAATACAAGTGTGTAACTACTTGCGCATGCGAAAATAATACAAATTCAGAGATTATTCTACGACAGTTGTCAAAAATTAAGACGATCTTTTTTTTCTCTTTTTTAATGCTATATTTGTCACTTCTTAACTAATACACAAAAAACAAATATATCTTTCACAATCTAATATCTAGCTTGCATTTTCTGAGTGTACTTAATTGTGTACAGAGGCGCCAAATGGGTTAAAAACTTTTTGTTTGCATTATTGAATTTCAATGATTTAAAGATGAAAGTTTTGTTGTCAAACGTAACTCTAGCAAAGCATTTGTAATGCGTTTGTTGTTGCTGTTACAATTGTTATTATTGCTTGGAAAATTGTTACTGTTCACCTTAAGCTACCTATACACAAAATGTTTTTTTCATCTGACTTTTTAAATGTGTTAGTCATATATAATTCTGTATGTGTGTCAAAATTGATATTTTACAGAAGACTTTTAATATTTGGTCACAAACGTACATGTATAATTACGTCTGATATAATTGTTATTTATTTACAACAGCTGATCAAATTCGCCTTTTCTACTGTACAGATATGCAAGCCGTCCGGTTTGAAAAAGGCTTGTAGTCGTCTTAAAATATTTTTGCGTTCGTTACGGAATTACTGAAGACTGGTCAATTTTTATAATTTTCTTTTTACTTTAAATATAAAAAATATCAGTTTGCATTGAATAATGAAACAGGATTTACATAATTGTAATCAAATAGTTAAAAGCAATTTCATATTTTGGTCATTTAAAATATTACCATCAGCCGGCTAATGCTACCGCCCATGGTCAACCGCCGTTGATTGTTTTCGTACGGCATAGGTTCTTGGCAATACTTTTTAGAATTATAAAAACAGCTGATGTCAGATGGCTTGTCAGATCAACATGTCATTGAGGTACAAAAAATAAAAAAGCTCGTAGATGGTAAGTTGGAAAACTCTCCACTTCATATACTATCCTTCAACTTATATACGTTACTCAATGAAATTAAAATTAGTTTTCAGAATGTCAAAGTAGATCACTACATACCGAAACCAATGCAATATAAATCTTGTTTTCGTATTGGCATAGAAAAGATGTAGAGGGGTTCCCATGTGTAACACATGCTCCACGCTACTGCATGAAGTTGAAATTCGATGTATGTAAGTCAATAAAATGCATAAACTGCAATTATTAACACAAATCTATGAACAAACAATGCTCAACATATTTAAGAAAACAGGAAATCTTCAAAGCCTCAACTGTAAATAGAATGTCAATTCCCGATGCAACAAAACATGTGAATGTCATGTCATTTTATTAGAAATATACCGATTGAACATCTACCAACAACTGTTGAACAAAATAATGCAGAAGAGGGAAAAGAAATTGAAAAAACTAAGTTAATAAATGCACAAAAAACAAACGAAGCACAAACTAACAGCAATAAAAAAATAAACGAAATAAATATCCAACAAAATTCTTATAATAAACCATCAAGCTCATCCAATCCAATCCAACCATTTTACAAGAACAAAATTTAAATACAAAAACCAACAAATTGCAAGCAGAACTCCAAACAACAAACACAAAAAACGACATTCAAATGGACAATAGCTAAAGCTTCTTGCAGCAAAAAGTAGAAACTGTCTCTTATAATATGAAAATCCTCCAGCGGAATATAAACGGCTATAGAAACATTTTTTCAAATTTGCAATTACTTAACAAAAAATATTACTTTGACATTATTGTACTGCAAGAAACTCATATAGCAGCAAATA
Organism: Gymnosoma rotundatum; assembly: GCA_916610165.2. NCBI lineage: Eukaryota > Metazoa > Arthropoda > Insecta > Diptera > Tachinidae > Gymnosoma > Gymnosoma rotundatum. Next base: position 98,551,847 of record OU744336.1, read on the forward strand.
TAACAGAAACGTCTTGAAACACTACAACTGATTTTTTTACAACACTCAATATTCAAGCAGACAGGGCGCGGCCTTCTTAGTTAAAAATAGTATCCCACACAAGTACTCTACAGCTAATGTTTTCGGAAACTTCCAAATATCATCAATCTAAATCATCGTAAATACAAATTACCTTATACAGAATGTGTCCATATCACCTAGCGAGAAAAATCACATTATCAATACTGCAAAATAACATTAATGTTACTGCAGCAAATAACATAATAGTAGGAGATTTCAATGGATGATAAAGTCCGACCACTTTTGGAAATTGGTATCCAATACAGAAAGCTTAACGCACTTTTTAGGAAAAGGGTGAAAGAAGCGAAAACCAAAGCTTATAAAGAATTTACAACAAATATATCCCCGACAACTCCAATACAACAGATTTGGGAAACTGTCAGAGCTTTTTCGGATAAACCCGTGAAAGCACACTACATTCATGCTTTAAAGAAATCAGATGGTACACTTACAAGTGAAGCCTAATATATTGTCGACCTACTTGCCAAAAAATTTGCGATAAAATTGTCTGATGATAATTTCAATATAAACTTTCTCAATTGCAAAATTAACGCAATATGTTTTGTATACAAACCAATGAAACTCACAAAAACCAGCATAGAGATAGAAAAACCATTCACATATTTTGAATTTAAACTTGCACTTAAAAAAACAAAAGACAATAGCCCAGGAGCTGATAAAATTTCATATTCAAGAATCAAAAATTCTTCACCTGTTTTTAAATCGCGAATTATAAACCTTTTTAATCTCACATATATTCTTAAGTGGTGTTGGAAAAATGCCGATATCATTTGTATACATAAACCAAACAAAAGCAAAGATGAATGTGATTCATATCGACCTATATCGTTACTTTCATGTCTAAGCAAGGTATTAGAAAAAATGGTAGCTAAAAGGTTATCCTGGTTTATTTTTCAAAACAAATTTATTAGCATCAATCAAACGGGATTTACACCGAACAGCAGTACAACCGATTTTTTAATACACCTCTAGTATCATTTGGCTAAATATTTGTCTACCCGCAATCACTGCTCTGTATTCAGCATCGATTTTGAGAAGGTCTACTATAAAATTGGCATTCACTCCATTTTAAACTAATTAAGGAAGTGAAACATTAGTATTAACATTTACCGCTATATCAAATCCTTTTTGACAAATATAATTTTCTAAGTAAAAAACAACGGTTACAAACCGCTAGTTTCAAAGCTAGATAATGGTATCCCAACGGGATCACCACTCTCTGTGATATTGTTCCTAATTGTATTAAAGAAATCAATCAAATCATGTTAAAAGAAAAACAATTTTACCATTCTATTTATGCAGATGATCTAATTTTGTTTACAAAAATTGATGACTTTACCATAGTTCAAGGAAATCTCGATAAACTGATTACCAAACTAAACAGATGGTGCTCAATATCAGGCGTAATAATATCTGCTTCAAAATCAAACACCTTCATGTTTGCCGTAAACACAATTGTACTGTACCAACTTTTAAAATGATAGATACAAATCTGCAACATTTCTCAGAACTTAAAATTCTTGGCTTAATATTTAACAAAAAATTAAATTGGAACAGTCATATCAAATACCTCTCAGTTGCTCTTTTAAAACGTCTAAACATAATCCGGTCTCTCAATGGGTCTGCAAACGAAAGCCATATTAATACAATTAAACATATCTTAAAATCAATTATTTTTTAGCAAGATAGTTTATCAAATTCGAGTTTATCGCCAATTAAAAAATATTATCATGCAGCACTTAGATCAACTACACAAGCCTTTTACACAACGCCCATTAAAAATATATTACACGAGTTTGACAACGCCATCCATTGAAGATCGCTACAAAAAACTTATTAGTAATCAAACTTTTAAAATATTCCAAAATAATTCGAACATAACTTTTGGTGATTCCAAAGGTTATCTTAAACTTAAAAGAAAACCTAGATTAAAGACAACAATAGCGGCGGTGCACGACACAGCCAAAGAATTTTCAATTGATCCTTATAAACCACCGTCCTTTAGGAAAACCAAACCAACTTGGATTAACATTTCTGAATATCTTTTAACCGACTTCAAAAAAGAAGCTGAATGTTGCTTTCTTTATGTTTGTCCCTCCAGAACTCAGTCATTTCTGATCCGATTTTGAAAATTTTTGGTAAAATGATAGATTATGCTTACAGATTGGTCCCGTTTTAAAAATAGTTCATAATCTTAAAAATTAAAGGCTGTAAAGGGCGATTCTGTAAAATTTAAAATGACTGCGTTTTACTATAGTCCCCAATAACAAAAAGTTGTACAAAAATAAATCTAAAAATTAAAGGGTGCCCCCATAATTGATGTAAATTAACTTATATGGGCCTATCTTTTGAACCGTTATAGACAAACACTTGAAAATTGGACAGAATGTCGATGGCAAGTATTAATATTACAAATTATAAATTAAAGGGTGCGCCAATAGTTAATTAAATTTGATGTATATGGCCATACTTTTGAGCAGTTTGTAGACAGAGGCTTGAAATTTACGAACGAACCTGTATAGCTAAGTCCGCTAAAACAACAAGTATAAAATTTGGATTTGGAAGTTAAAAGGTGTTCCAATAGTTAATGTAATTTTGTGTATGTGACCAAACTTTTGAACCGTTATAAATAGAATGCTGAAACTATATTGCTAAATCCGCTATATCAACGAGTTTATAATTTAAATTTAGAAATTAAACGGTGCACAGTGGCGCCGTTTGAGTTTTTTCGTTGCAAAAATCATATCTTTTGAACCGAATAAGATAATTAAACAGTTTAAACAGCATATGATAGATAACTGTTCAGCCTATTAAATGAGCGTTTGGAAAGGGGCTACGCCTTGTAGGGGCCTACTTATGGGTTATCAAAGTTAAAAGTAGTAGAAAAATCAATTTTATGGTAACTAAAAAAAATTATTTTTACATTTTTAAATAGTTTTTTTTTTTCTTTAGGGTTTTATGTTTTAAATTATTACCCAACAAATTAAAAAAAAATTATTTTTTTAAAATTAATTTTTTCAATTTTCTGTAAAATATTCATCACAAGTCGTAAGAGAAGGTACATCTAAAAGACTTACCAGGAGAAACACAAAGCAAACAGGTAATTTTTTTTATCATTATACATTTAATAAATACATCAATCAATACAAACAAAAAATATAGCGATTCGTTACCTATTTACTAAAAAAAAATACTGTCAGTCAAAACATATAAGGGATGGACGCCATACAATTTCTGCAACCATGTCTTTTTAACCTTTTTTACCTCTAGAAGCCAAACGGGCACGTAAGGCAGATAAAACCTTTTGAATTATGTAAAGAAATAATCAAAGAACAGGTTTTGCAAATATGGCAAATATAGAAAAATATAGATTTTTTTTATTTTTCGTCAAAGTTGAAAAATAGTGAAAAAACGGATAGTTTTTAAATAGTGATTTACCAGGAGAAACACAAAGCAAATAGTTAATTTTTTTATTATTATACATTTAATAAATACATCAATCAATACAAAAAAAAATTTGGCGATTCGTTACCTATTTACTAAAAAAAAATAATGTCAATCAAAACATATAAGGGATGGACGCCATACAATTTCTGCAACCATGTCTTTTTAACCTTTTTTACCTCTAGAAGCCAAACGGGCACGTACGGGCAGATAAAACCTTTTGAATTATGTAAAGAAATAATCAAAGAACAGGTTTTGCAAATATGGCAAATATAGAAAAATATAGATTTTTTTTATTTTCCGTCAAAGTTGAAAAATAGTGAAAAAACGGATAGTTTTTAAATAGTGATTTACCAGGAGAAACACAAAGCAAATAGTTAATTTTTTTATTATTATACATTTAATAAATACACCAATCAATACAAACAAAAAATATGGCGATTTGTTACCTATTTTTCGTGATATTATACTTGAAATCGCAACAAATTGACTAAAAATTGTGTGTTTTTTTGAAAAACGAAAGTCGTTCACCTTTGAACGGTTATATCTTCTAAACTAAAAATGTGATATTATTAAGAGTGGCATATTTGAAATCGTTGAAATCGTTTCCTATAACATGGGTTTATTCAAAACTTCGTGGGCGCTTATAAAAATTTTGGTTTTTGCAACCTCATTTGCTCTACGGGCGCAACTGTGCGGTGTCCCATAATTTATGAAGATTTACTTATATGAGCCTATCTTTTGAACCGTTATAGACAAACGCTTGCAAATTGGACAGAATGTCGATTGCTATGGCCGTTATAGTAATAAGTATTAATATTAAGAATTATAAATTAAAGGGTGCACCAATAGTTTAATAAATTTGATGTATATTGCCTTACTTTTTAACAGTTATAGACAGTCCGCTATAACAAAAAGCATAAAATATGGATTTAGAAGTTAAAGGGTGTTCCAATATTTGATGTAATTTCGAGTGTGTGGCCGTACTTTTGAACCGTTACAGACAGAACGGTGAAACTTAAAAGGGACCTGTATTTCTAAGTCCGCTATATTAACAAGATTATAATTTGAATTTAGAAATTAAAGGGTGTCCCCTAATTACTGTAGATTTACTAACTTTTGAACCGTTAAAGGCAAACGCTTGTAAATTTGACGCAATGTCGATTGCTATGGCCGTTATAATAACAGCTGATAATATTTAAAATTATAAATTAAAGGGTGCACCAATAGTTCATTTAATTTGGTATATGGCCATACTTTTAAAAAGAACCTGTATTACTAACTCCTCTATAACAAAAAATAAGTATAAAATTTGAATTTGGAAATAAACATTGTGTCCCAATAGTTGTTATAATATGGAGTATGTGGCCGGACTTTTGAAACGTTACAGACAGACAGCTGAAATTTACAAGGGAAATGTCTTGCTAAGTCCGCTATAACAAGAAGCTTATAATTTGAATTTAGAAATTAAAGGGCGTTCCCAAAATTAATGTAATTTGTTCTATATGGCTGTATTTTTTGAACCGTTGTATACAAACACCTTAGTTTAAGATAGAGTGTCCACTACTTTATTTGGTATAAAAAGAACTATAAAAATGTTATATTATAAATTAAATAGTTGATATAATCTGATGTATATGGGCAAACTGTAGAACCGTTACCGACAGACCGTTGAAAATTGTACAGAACCTGATTGCTAAATCTAGTGCAACAGCAAGTATATAATTTGAAATTGAAAATTAAAGAGTGACCCTAGAGTTGCTGCAATTTCATGTATATTGCCAAACTATTGAACAGTTGAAAAAGTATAAAGTTTGCAGATATAAGTGTGTCCTGTTACAGGCAGACGTATGAAATCTGTTTTGAAGTCGGTTTTTTCGCAAGAATTATGTTGAGAATGACTTGAAATTTATTATTGGTTTTCTGGTTTCTTTGATTATAAATTCTGAGATTTCGTTAGTGTTTACTTCGATTCGGTAAAGACAATCTGCGTTACTATTTTGTGTTCCTTTCTTGTATTTTTTTTTTCATAGTCGGACTCCTCTAAACAGAGTATCCAGCGAACAAGTTTAGAATTCGGTTCTATTATTGAGAATAACCAAGTTAATGGTATGTGGTCGGTTTCTATCAGGAATTTCCTGCCGAAGAGATAAGGTCGAAAGTGTTTTGTGGCCCAAGCCACAACCAAAAGTTATTTCTCGATCGTACCATATTTTCTCTCGTGGTTATTGAGTGTGCGACTGGCATAGCAAATAGGGTGGTTGTCTTGTGATAAGACGGCACCCAGAGCAAAATTGCTATCGTCTGTTTGGAGAACAAAATTTTTGGTGAAGTACGGATATTAAAGAATCGGATCGTTAATCAACATATTCTTGACAGTTTGGAAGCTGGTTTTATATTCGGGATCTTCTCTATTCAGTTCTGAGTACTTTTTTAAATATTTTGTCATTGGTCTAGCGATTTTGGCATAGTCTTTTATAAATTTTCTATAAAAGCCTGCAAGGCCTAGATGTGGTATGACGATTTGATTGACATCATACTACCCACATCATGTATCGGTCTACACTAGTAGAATTTGGGTTAGGTTTTACAGGGCAGCAGTAGCATGCTTTTTACATCCGGCTCCTGTCTCGTCGGCTAACGGGTTAATTTGAAACTACTCTGGTCGATATCAAGGTATCAAAGCTACAAAAATAATTTTAATTAGCATGATTGAGGAAAAATAGGTTTATTGGAAAAAATATCGAACCTAAATCAACATTGAGATATTACTTCAGCTTTGTTTGTGTTGTGAGCGGTGTTAGCATAACTAAACTTACCCTTCCAACCATGATCATGTAAATTTAATCGTAAACATATGCATACATGATCCCAAATACATTTACATAATAAGTAGCCGCTTAGAAAATTAAACTACCAAAAACTTAAAGCATTATTCTCGAAAAATTTATTAACAAGTAAGCAATTCCATAGAAAACATTTTAGTATTTTATAAATATACCAACCAAACTCTTAATTTTTTATATTCGTAAATTTCGTTTGCACAGTTTTTCGTCTTTAAGCCATAACTTTTCCTTTACAAAATTTTTATGATATACATATGTATACTTAATAGACAAAAACACTTAACATGAAAAAAAAGTACCAGCATTTTACTCCTTATTTGCAAAAAATGCCGTTATTCAAAACTTGTTTTTTATTGCCTAATAAGTCTTATATAGTAGTAGTATATATGTATGTGTGAACGTTAAAACCAAATTTCGTTTAAAAAGTTACCATCGTGCTTTTTTATGTAATAAATGCGAATAAGTCTCTTATCATCTAAATAAAATATGCAATATAATTACAGCTGTAAAAGTTGTGTGTAATTATTTTGCAATAAAAGAACTCAACAAACTATACAACAATATGCTTCTTAGGTCACTGTATCATCATTGTTTATTTTCTTAGAGAAGGTTTTGAAAGTTTTTTAGTACTTACCGTCGATGTCGGTTGCCTCACAACGCCATACTTGGCCAAAAGCACCTTCACCTAATATATTGAAAAACTTTAATCGGTGCCTTGGAAATTCCCAGGCATTGTGAATTTCTTGTTGTGTAAAGGTGTCGCCAACCGCATTATTATTTTTAGATGGTGGTCTATCTACTTTACCAACCAAGGAAACTTGATGATTGCATTTAATGCCAGGATTTGTATCACTAGTTGATAATTCTGATGTTGCCTGTTAAAAACAAGTTTATATTAGTTAATTTTGTCTAGTTTTATGCAGATTTCAGAAAGTACACTCATCGTACACACCATGTTCTCTTCAAAACCAATCCGTACATATTTTTCTTTTCATAACAATTATGTGTGTTACAAAATTTTTATATTTTCCGTACACATTCACGAATGTGTTTTATTAAAATGTAAGACTGTAGCTATTATGTACGCGTACTCTATTTTTAGTACGCGTACGAAAAAAAAGTACATTGAAAAATTAAAATAACTTCGTGGTTGGAAAAAAAGTACATTAAAAAAATAAAATCCGTGTACGAAAAAAACGTACATGGAAAAATAGAAATAACTACGTGCACGAAAAAAGCGTACATGGAAAAATATAAATAACTGCGTGTACCAAAAAAGCGTACATAGAAAAATAAGAATAACTGCCTGTACGAAAAAAACGTACAAGTAAAAATAAAAATAATTGTGTGTACGGACGACAAAATAGTACATGTTACGATAGACCAAATATAATAACATTTTTTTATTGTTATTATTATTGGTTTCTTTAGTTAAAATTTAAGTCTACCATTGCAGTTTGTTTTTGATTATTGGTAAGTACTGGAGTTTCTTTTAAATTCAATCGAGGGTCATATGAATGGCTTATTCAAGGCATATTTATTTTACTAGGTAGTGTCGTCCGCCCAGCTGGATTGTAGATGGAAGTGTCAAAAGTTGTTTGTATTTTACTTTGTTTACGAATTTCAAAAAACGCTAACAATAAGCATTTGGAAAACAAAGCAGGTATTTGTATTGAGAGCAATTATCTTTTATTTCTCTTTCTGTTTTTGACATTTCCAACGCACAAAACAACAATAAAAAGCCATGTTGCTTTTGGCAATGTTGTATTTGTTCTAGAGCCGCTACTACCTAGTACAATAAATGTGCCTTGGGCTTATTAATAAAAATGTGCAATAAAATTTGGGATTAAGGCTAATAATTTGCTTATCTTTAAAATTATTGCAATTATATCTAAAGAAGGAATTTTTGATCCATGAAATAATTATTTTAATTAGACAATAATTGTTTTCATGCTTTAAATTTGCATGTGTTAGTTGTTGTTGTGGTTTTTCAAAACAGTAGATGTGCTTTGCTTATAATTCTGTGGTTTTCATGAATAACAGCGCATGTCTTAAAACCAAACTTTTCAGTAGAGCCAAAACTAGTTATTTTTGAAGCTCCGGTCTTGGTATCAAAACTTTTCGACTTTTTTTATACAGTAATGTAAGTGTAGGTTTAAGCAATATTCCAATTAATTTTTAAGAAACATTTCCTTATGGATTAGATCTCAGAGCAGTTTGAAAATAACAAACAATTTTAAACATCGAAATTGTGTTCTGACAAAACAGAGTATGTCTATGTAAATCATTTTCGCTGAACAAAAAAGAATGCTACCACACAAGTAAGTAACGAACTTAAAGAGTAGGTACCTCATATGATAAAATAACATACATACATATATTAAAAACTTATAATACAATTAAAAAAAAAAGATAGAATAGAAATGTTGTAAAATGCGAAACTTACATTTTTTTTTCAACAGCACAGCTAAGAATACATGAAAAAAAAAACACCGTATAAAGCACAGTTATGGCCATAAAAGACCAAAAACAAACACTCATGTGATTATGATTTGATTCATATGAATTCTCTCTTCTGCAAGAGTGTCTATTTTTAATACTCTAAGTATACTCATCTTAGATGCGGTTGCGGTGTGATCGCCACCGCATTTCTTTTATGCGAGTATTTACTATACCCATTCCATTTCAGTATTGATGAGTTTAAGTGTCTAGCTTACTCAAGTAAAATGTTTGCGAGGCTGGCTTTACTTTATTCGTACTCAAGGCCCAACTATAATGTGCATATACAAGCTTATGCCAACTTATACAAATGTGCAAATACATTAAATTATATGTGGTAAACTATAATGTGAATAAGATAACTTTTCGTCAAGTTTCGTCAAGTTTCGTTAAATTTCATTTCTTTATGCAAGGTACGAAACTGATCGCACTTTCCGTACGGAAACAGCTGATTGTGCTTTGGTTTATACATTAATAAAGAAATATTCTAATTAAGACCTAAATTGTTAAATTTTTTAGTTTTTAATTTAATAAAAAATGTTAGAAAAAATAACATTTTTCTTTATGGCTAATTTTTTACAATTATAATATATTTTTAATGAAATTTGTATTTATACACACATATGTTTACCATATAAACGATTAACATCGTTGCATTTTTTAGTACGGTTGGCCACAACAAAAAACAGAAAATAATTTGTAATAATTTTTTTTTACATTTTCTTAGAATATAAACCAAACTATGTAAATGTGTTTTTGAATGTTATATTTAAAATTTTGTTGATTTATATAGAAATTATTTTTGGCAAAAGTACGAAATAAACATATATGTGCAACTGTGGCAAATAAGTTACTAAATTTATATATGTACATTGTAGCCACATAAATTTCTTTAATAAGTTACCTAAGCATTTGACAGGCTTTTCGTTGGATTTTTGACATAAGCTAAAGCTAGCTTATGCACATTATAGTTGGGCCTTCATACTTACAGCAAACACCAAGAGAGAAATTTTAACGTGTGTAGTGTGAGAAAAACAGAGTTATCAGATCAGAATTATTAAATTATACACAATATCAAAAGTCGCCAATGTCTTAATTAGCTAACATACATACTTCTTTGAAATTATGAAAGTTTATTTAATATGTCAGAAAATAAATTGAATAGAAACCGTAAAATTCGCCATTTTTTTCATTTATTAAAAACACAACAAAAGTTTACTAACAACTCAAGAATAGTTCCTTGTTTATTATATAACGTTTTTGTTAGGGTTTTTTTAATTCACACAGGATAGAAATTTATAAATTCTATTCTTTAAGCAAATAGATTTATAAAATTAATAAATAGGTATAAACCAATAATTATATTTAACAAAATAAAATATTGTTACATTTATTTAAATTTATAAATGTTTTGTTCATGAGTTTTGTATTTGCAAAATAATTACACAAAATAATTAATCAATTATTTGACGATTTAACACGCTGGCAACTTTACTTGTTATACCACAAGATCTTAACTAGATGACGCTCACAATAAGAATGAATCAGCACGGATGGCGTTGCTTTTATATATCCTATTTTTAGGCGTTCTTGAATATTCGAGAATTTCTACCGCCATCTGCTGCGTAGTTGAAAATGCTGCGTTGCCACTTTTATCTCAGACACATTAGTGAGCATTGTTATTTACTTCTAGAAACTTCAATCATTATTTAAAAATACATGTTGGGTATTTTTATTTAGTTGTTATACAATGCAGGTGTGTGTATGTTTGTGTATTGTGTTTGTTTACTCATCGCTTTGTGTTAGTTGTTTTTGTTTTGTAATAAAGATGTTTTATAGAAACTTCTAGCTTTGAAAACAAACACAATAGGCCATTTCGTTTCACTTTCTTTAATAAAACATTTCTTTTCTTTAATAAAGCATCTTTGTAATACTGCCGCCCACTTAAGCCTTTTCCTCCCGAATGGGCTCAATATTACCTTTGCCATATTTAGCCAGCCGCTCGAGGTGCACCACTTTCATTTTAGACCTCGGATTATGATATCTCTATTTCCGGTAAACCACGTCATTCAATTTCTTTATCACCTTGTATGGCCCCTGCAGTGGGTTTGCAATTTAGGAAATAATCCTTTCTTGCATCGCGGGTTAAATAGTAGAACCATTTGTCCTTCAGTAAATCCCTCCGTGTTTGCTGCTCGATCATATCTGGCCTTCATCTTATCGCTGGTCATTTTAATGCGGTTACGGACAAACTCATGAAGCTCATGCAGGTCTTCCTGTGCCTGAAGAATGTTTCCATTGTCTTCGTGCACTGGTCCAGAAATAACACCAAATTCCAAATCTGCTGGCAGTTTTAGTTCTGTCCCAAACAAGATTTTTGCTGGACTACGTGAGGTTGAATCGACCGGTACGCCAGTAGAAATTTAGGTATGTGCTCATCCCAATCCTTTTGGTGTGTACTGACCACTTTTCTGAGATATTCTTCTAGGGAACTATTGAATCTTTCCACCATTCCATCAGACTGTGGATGCCGCGGTGTCGTTCTCGTCTTCTTCATACCTTAAACGTAACACATCTCTTTGAATGGAGCCAATTCAAAATTTCGTCCTTGATCTGAATGTAGTTCTAGTAGAACACCGTATCGACACACCCAATTGTTCACAAGGGCGTCTACCACTGTTTTGGATTCTTGGTTTGGAATGGCATAAACTTCGGGGCAGTTGCTAAAATAATCCATTACCACTAGTACATATCGGTTTCCAGCGTCACTGATAGGAAATGGACCTGTAATATCAATAGCTCAAAGGGTGCACCTGCGTTGTACTGTTGAAGTTTGCCACGACTTTTTCTTATAGGACCCTTGGCTGTAATGCACTGTTCGTAATTAGCTATCCAATCTGCTACGTATTGTTGGCAGCCTACCCAGTAAAATCTTTGCTTTATCTTTTCCAGAGTTTTTGTTATACCCTGCTGCCGCTGGGACCATTATGGAACTGCTTTAGTATCTCATTTCTTTTAGAAGTTGGCACTACAATTAAGTCCGCTGAAGTTTTGCCATCTGTACTTTGCCGTGATAGATACAAGCAGCCATCTTTCACTTTCAGGCTATTCCACTGAGCCCAGTACGATTTTGCTAGTTAGCTTGCTGTCGATATTTCATTATGATTCGGTCTTCTGTTATTTTGCTTAGCCAATATAATTTTTGTCAGAATTGGGTCATCATTCTGGCCCTTCGACCAGTCCTCGCTTAACCCAATTTGGGTAAGCCGCACATTAATGATGCTTACCTTTTTCTTGATATTTGTGCAGTGCTTGCTCTCTACATTGCATAGCCGTCTTGAAACGTCATCAGCGTTAATGTGTTTGCCGCCTTCTCTATGCAAAATACCAAAGTCATTGCTCCTGGTCTTTTTCACCTGTTTGTTGTCTCTAGGTGGCGAAGGAGATCTTGATCTTCTCTTTGTGGATCTACAGTTGTGCTGAAAATGGCCGGCCTTACCTTACTTAAAGCGTTTAGGGCGAGAATTACTTTTTTCCTCCTCTATTATCGGTTTGACTAACTCAATTATCTCGCTTCTATTGTCTCTGTTATAAGTTTCAGTATCTAGACATCGCACCTTGTACACCTGTGGCTTCGAAATGAATTTTGCGGTCTCCAGAGCTAGCGCATACGAGATGGTTTCTGCAAAAGATGGTTTTTGCATAGCACAAACAGCATATTTAACACCTGGAGCTCGTATGCCATTCAGAAATGCTTCAATCTTAAACTGCTCCAGAAACGGATGATGTTCACCTGGGTAAGTCAGATGCACCAGACGATCAATTTCCATGGCGAAGTCTTGCAGCGTCTCATTTGCCTTCTGCACCCTGCCTCGTCACCGTACTTGCGTTGTACGAGTAAGGCTAGCATTATGTCTCATAATTATTTCTGCAACCGGCTGGTAAGCTTTCGAGTATCTGTGCTGCTGCTCCCTTTAAGGCCAGAATTAGCTCTATAGCTTTTTCTTCATTGTCCCATCTATTTTTGCTGGCCACTGTTTTGAACTGGAACTTAAAAACATTAAAAGGTGCGCTGCCGTCAAAGCTCGGGGTGTTAATCTCGCTGGCGTGCTCAGAAATAACTTTCACCGGTCCCTCTTGAATTTGAAGTTCGCCCATTTGCACTTTTAATTTATGTAACTCTTCGTCCACTTTTCTGTCTAGGCCGCACAATTTTTGATCTACGATGTTCACTCGTTTGTCGAAGATTTCTGATATTTATTCATTATAACCGCAAACATTGAATCCAAGTCTATGACGCTGTTTGTTGCTGGGGGACATACTTCAAGCGTTTAGTTTTCCTCTTTTTCTCCAAATTCGTAAGTCCCAATATCGATACCACGCTGCTGGAATTCATCTATTAATCGCTTTTGCAATTCAGTCTATCAGTGACATTTTGAGCATAAGGACGTGTTTTTCAATTATATTGCGACTTTTTGTTTACATTTTTGCTATGGAAGTTCCAAATAAGTCTTTGTGTGTAAAATGTTTTAAATCTCTTTCTGGTTATTACATAACTTGTCACATTTGTAAAGCTAAAATTCACATCTTTTGTGCAAAAATGAGTGATAAACAAGTTGATCTATTTAAAGAAAATAAAAATTTGGTTTTTAATTGCAACGATTGTCTTTCTGCTTCAGCTGAAATGATTTCTCTTATTTCATCCTTATCTACGGAGTTAAGAGAATTAAAAAATACAATTATCTCATCAATTAGTATAGACGTAGAAGAATTAAAAGCGGAGGTCAATAAACTTTTATCAAACTTGAATATTGTAAAAAATAACATAAACAATAATAACAATGAAAACATATTCAATGTCGATCAACGGTCCCATGCAGATTTTGTTGCTGGTACTTCAAACATGTGTAATAATGATGCTTCTTCTCTCACATTAAACCCTACTGCTTCTGAGCTTAGTTCAAACAAATATGAGAATGATCAACATGCCAACTGGACAACTGTGAGTAGACGAAAATGTAGAAATCGTGTTGTTGCTGTTGGTGAGAGTACTACTGAGGATCTTGATGTAGTTGTAAAGAAAAAATATTTACATGTTTCTTCGTTTAAACCATCAGTTACAACTGATCAAATAATAAACTTTATTACAAAAAACACTCGTATTAGTAAGGAACATCTTGAATGTACGAGGTTGGTTAAAAAAGATGTTGATGAAAAAACTTTAAAGCATGAAAAAACTTTATGCTGATTTAATCAAGCCAACTTTTTGGCCTATGAATACAAAAATTAGACCATTTATTTTTTTCAAAGAAAACCATTGGAATTATTAAAACAAACTTAGAGTGTATATCTGAGCTAAAAATGTACTTTCAAAATGTTTCTGGTATGCGCACTAAAAGTAAAACTTTATTTGAGTATTCTTCGCAATGCTGCGAGGAAAGAACTAAAATTCTATACTTGTTCCTATGTCATTGTTGATGATTTGCTTGATCAGTTGTTTGTTTTGGTTCCAGTTAAGAATGGTCTGATTTGTTTTTGTGTTTCATACATACCGCCTAATAGTTCATATGAATTATATGCATCTCATGTAAATAATATATTATACCTTAGTCAGAATTATACCTTAGTCAGTCCTTGGGGACTTTAATTTGAAGGACATAGTTTGGGTTGAGCGTAACGGCAAAATAATTCCGTTTAATGTAAATAAGGATTTTGAAATAAATCTAATAGATTCTTTTTATGAAATTGATCTCCTTCAAGTTAACTCTATTTACAATAAATTAAATAAAGTGTTAGATTTGATATTTGTTCAATCTACTTTTAAAACAAAAGTCTATAAATGTTTGGATCCATTTTCTTCCGTAACTGTTCACCATAATGCCATAATTTTAGTAGTAGATATTCTTAAGTTTCTTAAGTATTCCAATAACTTAACGTGCCCAATAAGCACAAATTTTTTGAGAATTCCAATATTGGAATTCCAGTGTGAATTCAAGCTTGAATAACATTTGAAATACATTCTCTTTCCAGTCTGTTTGAAGTTTGTTAAAAAGCAACAAATTTGTTTGAAACATATTTTATCTGTTGTGAAAAAATTGTTTTTATTTATATTGAATTATATTTACATTACATACATTATTCCGGCGATTGCATACGAAATACTGCCACCTAAAGAACGTTGCTGAAAAACAACGTCGGCATCAAATCGAGTTAGTTATGTACTCTAAATGTCAAACATAAAATATTAAAGGTGAAAAATTTTACAACGCGTAAGTCCCAAAGTTTTAAAAGTGAAAATAAAGAAATAAAGTGAAAATAAAGAAATAAAGTGAAAATAAGCAAAAAAAATAAAGAATAGGAAATAAACCAATATAAAGAAATTTTGAATAAATAATTACAAAGGTATGTATTCAAAGGCAAAAACAGATGCTCGTAAAATTTTTGCGCTGCTTACCCAGAATCAGCATATTCTGGGAAATGAACAACCAATGGGAATGGCTTCCAACGATGTCCACGATCTCCACGTCGCTTTGAACAATGAACCGTACAAGAGGAAATGGGGTAAAAAATGTGGCAGATAATGGTTTGAAAATTATTGTTAAAATAATGTTATAACACTATTTATATACTGTTGTAACATTGCTGGAATAACACTGAAATTCCATGCTTGAATTCAACGGTAAAAACAGGTTCGGTTCGACTTGAATTCCACTGCAATTCCATGTTTGACTTCAAGTGTAAAAACAGGTTCGGTTCAACTTGAATCACACTGTTATTCAAGGCTGGAATTACACTGTAAAGGTACTGTTTTGTTCGACTGTAATTCAATGGTTAATTTTGCTGGATTCGCTATTGAAATCAACTGTGTTTCAACTGTAATTCAACACTGGAAATTGGAAATTGTGACTGGATTTCAAATGTAATTACACTTGAATTCCAGCCAAAATGCTTATTGGGTGTATAAAATATAATTTCAATAATTGTGATTTTGATGCATTAAATTCTAGGTTAAAGCAGGTTGATTGGAATAATTTGTTTGATGGAAAATGTACTAAAATGTCTTATGATATCTTTTTACAAAAGTTACTTAATATTTGCGATCAGTATATTCCCCTTAAAGTTAATGTTTCTTCTTCGCACCGCTGCACAGTGGCGCCATTTGAGTTTTTTCGTTGCAAAAATCATATCTTTTGAACCGAATTAGATAATTAAACAGTTTAAACAGCTTATGATAGATAACTGTTCAGCCTATGAAATGAGCATTTGGAAAGGGTGCTACGCTTTGTAGGAGCCTACTTATGGGTTATCAAAGTTAAAATTAGTAGAGAAATCAATTTTATGGTAACTAAAAAAAATACTTTTAAATTTTTAAATAGTTTTTATTTTTTTCTTTAGGGTTTTATGTTTTAAATTATTACCCAACAAATTAAAAAAATATATTTTTTTTTAAATTAATTTTTTCAATTTTCTGTAAAATATTCATCACAAATCGTAAGAGAAGGTATATCTAAAAGACTAAGCATTTCTAAACTATAATTATTTTCTAACTCTATTCGTGACATCACATGCCGCAGGGAAGAAATAAGTGGATCGGAAGATGGTGCCAACATGTTGAAGAGGTCCTCATTTTGCCATACTCTTGATGTTTTGAATGTTTTCTGCAATCTATATTTTTTATAAAATTTGTTAAGAGACTCCTGTGCTTCTTCAGAAAGCTCTCCAATTGGCTAGACTGGAACTCAATTATCTTTGCCATGCGCCAATATTTTATGGACGGTCGGGGTCAACTTCTTCTGTGGATACATTTCTGCTAAAAGAGATGCAGTTTTCGACGCATATTCTATATATTTTGTAGAATTGACATTTTCTTTGCAGTTTAAAACATCCAATCTTTTCACGATTTAATTGTCAATTCCAGAAACATTATTGGTCGGCAATAATGCACTGATGACGGACGTGGATTTCTCCAGTGTAGGGAAACATTAGATTTTAGCCGCAAAGGAACAACAGATGCCATAAACATATTTCCGTCCGATATTGTAGCGTCATCGGAAGATATCCACCCGCATTTGCTAATCAATGTCAACTTCTCAGGAAGAATTTTCACCTCATTTTCAGGAAGACTCTCCAACCACCGTTTTTCTGTATGGCCCATGAGATCCTGCAGATTGGCTTTCCATAAACTCCGTATGCAGTGATCGAGAATTTATTTTAGCTTGCGTAATATGCTTGTATCTGGATAAAACGTCAGCGCCGTGTCGCGTTAAATATGCCCGTAGTTTCTCATATTTCTCTTTGGAAAGTTCTAAGTCCATAAACAAGGCCAAGGCTTCTTCGGAACCATACTTTTTAATGTGTGCGTTTGTGGGCGTTGGAATGCTTTCCTTAATCCTTTTTAGTCGCAGTTGGCTTGCATCAGCAACAGCTTTGGTTATCTGAGACCTAACTCTTTCACTATCCTTTGTATATTTAATAGCTAGCGCGTCCGATAAATGCTTCGTGGTAAAGTCATTGGTGGCATAGGCAAGTTTCCTCTTTCTTGTGAAAGTTGAACACTCCTCAATACTTTTTTTTTTTTGCCTTCCTTTTGCTCCTCTGGTTGATGTGGTGGGTTTATCTACTGCCAATATAGCCAGGATGGTGTCTTCATTTAGCCAGTCCTCGTGTTTGAAGTTGAAGTTCTGAATGGTTCGATTAGATTTCACCCATTTTGCCTTAATATTTGTATATATCAGATAAAAATTATTTTTTATAATTTCGCTTCTCTCAATATTTCCGTATAAGCTATCAAGTTCTTCTAAAGCAGCTTCCGTGAAAAACTTTGGTGTGATTGACTTTCTAAACAGTTCAAATAATTTTAAATTTTTCAACGCCATGTTTTCAGTACTTAAATTGTTTAAAGGTTTCAGTAATTGTTGCGCCAACTTTCAGTCGTATACTAATCCAGGCATTGTGCTTATTTTACAATATATAGGCTTATGCTACCTTGCCTAAAAATTTACTACTAAAAAAAAAATTTAAACAAAAATTTACTATTAAAAAAAAAACTACTGTCAGTCAAAACATATAAGGGATGGACGCCATACAATTTCTGCAACCATGTCTTTTTAACCTTTTTTACCTCTAGAAGCCAAACGGGCATGTAAAGGCAGATAAAACCTTTTGAATTATGTAAAGAAATAATCAAAGAACAGGTTTTGCAAATATGGCAAATATAGAAAAATATAGATTTTTATTATTTTCCGTCAAAGTTGAAAAATAGTGAAAAAACGGATAGTTTTTAAATAGTGATTTATCAGGAGAAACACAAAGCAAACAGTTAATTTTTTTTATCATTATACATTTAATAAATACATTAATCAATACCAACAAAAAATATTACCTCTTTTTCGTGAATTATACCTGAAATCGCAACAAATTGACTAGAAATTGTGTGTTTTTTTGAAAAACGAAAGTCGGTCACCTTTGAACGGTTATATCTTCTAAACTAAAAATGTGATATTATTAAGAGTGGCATATTTGAAATCGTTGAAAAGTTTCCTATAACATGGGTTTATTCAAAACTTCGTGGGCGCTCATAAAAATTTTGATTTTTGCAACCTCGTTTGCTCTACGGGCGCCACTGTGCGCTGGTACACAAAGGGTTTAAAAATGTTGAAAAATAAAAGAAATAAACGGGCATGTAAAGGCAGATAAAACCTTTTGAACTATGTAAAGAAATAATCAAAGAACAGGTTTTGCAAATATGGCAAATATAGAAAAATATAGATTTTTATTATTTTCCGTCAAAGTTGAAAAATAGTGAAAAAACGGATAGTTTTTAAATAGTGATTTACCAGGAGAAACACAAAGCAAACAGTTAATTTTTTTTATCATTATACATTTAATAAATACATCAATCAATACCAACAAAAAATATTACGATTCGTTACCTCTTTTTCGTAATATTATACCTGAAATCGCAACAAATCGACTAGAAATTGTGTGTTTTTTTGAAAAACGAAAGTCGGTCACCTTTGAACGGTTATATCTTCTAAACTAAAAATGTGATATTATTAAGAGTGGCATATTTGAAATCGTTGAAAAGTTTCCTATAACATGGGTTTATTCAAAACTTCGTGGGCGCTCATAAAAATTTTGATTTTTGCAACCTCGTTTGCTCTACGGGCGCCACTGTGCGCTGGTACACAAAGGGTTTAAAAATGTTGAAAAATAAAAGAAATAAACGGGCATGTAAAGGCAGATAAAACCTTTTGAACTATGTAAAGAAATAATCAAAGAACAGGTTTTGCAAATATGGCAAATATAGAAAAATATAGATTTTTATTATTTTCCGTCAAAGTTGAAAAATAGTGAAAAAACGGATAGTTTTTAAATAGTGATTTACCAGGAGAAACACAAAGCAAACAGTTATTTTTTTTATCATTATACATTTAATAAATACATCAATCAATACCAACAAAAAATATTGCGATTCGTTACCTCTTTTTCGTGATATTATACCTGAAATCGCAACAAATTGACTAGAAATTGTGTGTTTTTTTGAAAAACGAAAGTCGGTCACCTTTGAACGGTTATATCTTCTAAACTAAAAACGTGATATTATTAAGAGTGGCATATTTGAAATCGTTGAAAAGTTTCCTATAACATGGGTTTATTCAAAACTTCGTGGGCGCTCATAAAAATTTTGATTTTTGCAACCTCGTTTGCTCTACGGGCGCCACTGTGCGCTGGTACACAAAGGGTTTAAAAATGTTGAAAAATAAAAGAAATAATCTGCATAAACGCTACTTATCATCGGGTAATGAAGATGTTCTTTGTCAATATAAGCTCTGCGCTAAAGAATTTAATTTCCTTAATAAATTTTTGTACAAGCAATATTTACTTGGAATTGAAAATAGCTTTAAGACCAATCCAAAACATTTTTGGTCATACATTCGAATGAAAAAGCATAGTACTGATATACCTTCCCTAATGGTTTATAAAGATGATACGTCTGATAATCCCCAAGTTATTGTACATTTTTTTGCGAATTTTATAATTAAATCAAATTTTAATTCTCGTTCATCTACTGATTACATTGGTGAACATATTTTTTCCAACCTGAATTTAGGCCAAATTGAACTATCTAAAGAGCAACTTATCAATGCCATTTTTCGTGTAAAGAACTCTTTTAATATATATACCGATGGTTTGTGTTATTTTTTAGTTAAGAAATGTGCAGTCATTAGTTAATCCAATTTTAAAAATTTTCAATATATCTCTTTCAGAAGGAATGTTTGCTGATCGTTGGAAAATCACATTTGTGACCCCTATTTTTAAATCTGGAAATCGTAATGATGTTTGCAATTACAGATCTATCTCTAAATTAACAACAATTGCTAAAATTTTTGAACATGCGATATATGATGTTTTATATTTTAACACAAAATCCCTAATAATTCCTCAGCAACATGGTTTCATTGATGTCAATAAATTGCAAAGTGATCTTGACAGATTAAACGATTACTGCATCAATAGCAATCTGACATTAAACTTGAGCAAATGTTTTCATGTATCTTACACAAGATTAATCATACCATTATCTTCAACTTATCGATTTTTTAATGTTAATATAACAAAAACAAATGAAATCAGTGATTTAGGTATTTTGTTCGATACCAAATTGACTTTCAAGCCTCATTTAGATAAGCTTATACCTAAAGCCTATTCTATGCTTGCATTTATAAAAAGAAACAGTGCAGATTTCGTAGACCCGTATACAGTTAAACTTCTTTTTTCGGCGTACGTAAGATCTAAATTGGAATATGGCGCGTTTATTTGGAGTCCTCATTGCGCCATTCATATAACTCGTATTGAAAAGATACAGAAACGTTTTAATCATTTTGCTTTGCCTTACCTTAATTTACTTTGTCCGGCTCCTACTTATCAGTCTCGTTGTTAACATCTGGGTTTAATATCCTTAGAAAAAAGACGCAAAATACAGTCTATGCTTTTTATATTTGACTTGATAAATGGAAATATTGATTGCCCTGAACTTTTACAGAAAATTACTTTTTATATACCCTTCACATTATCATTTCGTCATAGAAGATTATTTTTTGTTGCCTTACACCAAAGAAATTACGTTCTAAATAGTCCAATAATAAGATCTTTACATTATTTCGATAATTTGCTTAATAATGGTACTGTGGACTTTAATGCATCAAAAACTTGTTTTAAAAATTCTCTATTGCAAAATCTGAATTAATATTGTATTCTTTTTAGCATGTAATAATTTTATAATATTATAAACTATTTTATATACGAGGGCTGCTATATATATTTCTGGCCTGGCAACACTGAGTGCTGCCAAGTGCAATTTGACATTTCCATTGGAAAGTTTGTCATTTTTAAGCATAATCGTACTCAAAACGTTTTGATGTATGACCATTATTTGTGTTGTTTACAGTGACTTGAAAAAATTAATATACAAAAAAATGGAATTAACTCGTGAACATTTTCGTGCCATCATTTTTCACAACTTTCGACGTGGATTATCACGACAAGAGTGCATTGATGAACTTAAATCTTTGTATGGCGATGAAGCACCATCCTTTAGCACTGTGAATAATGGGTATAATGAATTTAATCGTGGCCGAAGCTCGCTCAAAGACGAATTCCGTGAAGGTCGTCCAAAAACGGCTGTTGTGCCAGAGAACATTGATGCCGTGCGTGAACTCATAATGCAAGATCGACATGCGACATACCGAGAGATAGAGACATCCTTGGATATTTCTTCCACCAGCATACATTCGATACTGCATGAACACCGGCCGTAAAAAAGGTTTGTTCTCGTTGGATCCCGCACAATTTGAAAGTCGCTCAAAAAAAGGCTCGTGTCGATTGGTGCAAAGAAATGTTGCAAAAATACGATTGCGGTGCTTCAAAAGACGTTTATAAGATCGTCACAGGTGACGAATCATGGATCTATGCGTATGAGCCCGAAACGAAACAACAATCGACCGTGTGGGTTTTCAAAGACGAGAAAATTCCAACGAAAGTTGTTCGTGGAAGAAGCACTTCGAAGAAAATGGTCGCCTGTTTCTTCGGTAAAACTGGTCATGTGGCGACTGTTCCGCTTGAGCAACGTAAGACGGTCACTGCTGAGTGGTACACTACAATTTGTTTGCCTGAAGTCATCGGAGAAATTCGAAAAACCAACAAGAGAAGATGAATCATTGTTCACCATGACAATGCGAGCTCTCACACATCGGCTTAAACCAGAGCGTTTTTGACCGGCCAAAACGTCGAATTAATCGGTCATCCGCCGTACAGTTCTGACCTGGTACTAATGACTTCTTCTTGTTTCCGCACATCAAGAAAAAAATGCGTGGTCAACGATTTTCGTCGCTAGAAAAAGCTGTTGAAGTGTTCAAAAACCATGTTTTAGAGGTGTCTCAATCGGAGTGGAAAAAGTGCTTCGACAACTGGTTTGAGCGCATGCAAAAGTGTTTAAATCATGCTGGAGAATACTTTGAAAAACAATAAAACCATTTTTGATTATAAATATTCGCATTTTCACTATTAGGCCAGAAATATATAGAGCAGCCCTCGTATAAGCTAAATATGTTTAAGTATGTTATTTCATAGGTCTGTTTGGATTATTCCCCTTAGACTTAAATAAATTCCGCTTTATTGCCCGCTGTCGGCAGATCCAACTTACTCAGCTCCATTTTTAGCTGCTCAACTTTTAGCTCTTCAAATTTCATTTTAACTATTTATTATTTTGCAATCCCACTTCTGACACCAGTTGTTACGTTTGTTTAAATTTATAAACGTTTTATTTATGAGTTCTTTATTTGCAAAATAATTACACACACAACTTTTAGAGTTTTAATTAAATTATACTTTATTTAATCAATTATTTGACGATTTACCTATTCGCGATTAATAATACACGTTGGCAACTTTACTTGTTATACCACAAGATCTTAACTAGATGACGCTTACAATAAGAAATAATCAGCATGTATTCGCGTTGCTCTTATATACCCTATTTTTAGGCGTTCTTGAATAATCGAGAATTTCTACCGCCATCTGCTGCGTAGTTGAAAATGCTGCGTTGCCTCTTTTATCTCAGACACATTAGTGAGCATTGTTATTTACTTCTAGAGCCTTCAATCATTATTTAAAAATACATGTTGGGTATTTTTATTTAGTTGTTATACAATGCAAGTGTGTTTATGTTTGTGTATTGTGTTTGTTTACTCATCGCTTTGTGTTAGTTGTTTTTGTTTTGTAATAAAGATGTTTTATAGAAACTTCTAGCTTTGAATACAAAGACAATAGGCCATTTCATTTCACTTTCTAGGCCTCAATTATTTTTACACCTTTTTATGATTTTAATAAAGCATCTTTGTAACAATACGTAAACTAAAAACTTTATTGCAATTTATTATTGATACGGGCTAATGAGATTCCGTCAATGCAATATTACATCTGCGTATATACAGTTTTGTTTAAAACTAAAGAAATTAAGTAATTTTCCTTTTATTCACGGATTCGAAAAATTAATTTATTTTATTTTTTATCATTTTGTTTTCCTAAATACCGTTAGTAGCACATCTATGACAACAAGGCGCAGAAACTGAAAATATTTGTACATAAAAAACAGCAACAAATTAAGCATACCTGCTTTAAATAGGATAAAAAAGCTGTGCCTTTAAGCGGTTATTATTGCATTTTATTCATTAAATATGGGTTGTATTTCATACGAATGAAAGCGGTTGTTGCCTGTGTTTCTGCTTATAATGTTTAAGCAATAGATTTGATCAAATTTTGTTTTTATGTTTTTTATTGTTTATAATAGATCTGCATAAAATACAGAATTTCATTAAACGGCAGTAAAAAACTTTAATACGGTAAAAATGTGGCAACGCTGCTTACAAATAAAGAGAATTAAAAAATTCTCGCGTACGACTATAGAAAATACTTAAAATTCTGATTGCGGCATTTTTGAGACTCGTTTTTTGGCTCTTTGTTTTAAATATACCCACAACAAAAAACACTTACAAGAATGGGAAAATAAACACCGCAACTTTTTATTGCGGTGTTTAAAATACTAGAGTATGAAAAATATAGAGTTCGTATGCGGTATACTCATGCTTGCGGTGTACTCGTGCCGTTCGCCGATATGAACCTTACTTGAATTTGCAAGGAACACTATTTACTTTTTTTTCAACCACGAAGTTATTTTAACTTTTCCATGTTATTTTTTTTCCAACCACGAAGTTATTTTTATTTTTCCATGTACATTTTCTTCTTACATGGATTTATTTTATTTTTTTAATGTACTTTTTTCAAACCACGAAGTTATATTAATTTTTCCATGTATTTTTTTTTTTTTTTTCGTACGGGTACTGAAAATAGAGTACGCGTACACAAACAATAGCTACAGCCGTACATTCACCTACGTGTACGCAAATAAATATTTTAATAAAATACATTGGTGAATGTGTACGGAAAATTTCAAAATTTAGTTACACACATAATTGTTATGAAAAAAATGTATGAGTTAGTTTTAGTTGCGTGTTTTCAATTTATGTACGAGAATTTTGTACAGTAAGTGTACTTTTCTATCCTCTGGTTTTATGTTTGTATAGGAAAAACTAAAATTATAAAAAAAATTTATACTATGCTCCACTTCGTTCTTTCACTTCGAATAAACATAAGGGACGGTGTAAATAAAAATATAGTTCTAGCTAAAACTAACAGAGAAGAAAGAAGAAAGAAAGAAAAGCAATTGCTTTAGCTGATTATGTGTTTGCTGTTGCTTAAGCAATAAGTTGTTCTTTAATATGGCTTAACTGTTTACTATAAAGTTGTGGTTGACTACGATTGCTTTTTCATGCCGTTACTTGCTGTAACTCGCTACTTTGTTTCCCTTTTAACATTGGAGGCGCATTTATGTATTTGTTACTTACAATACGTAAGAAAATACATTTTAAAAATGTTGTTTTTATTACAACGTTAAATGGCGTTTTTTTTTTTCTTAAAAACAACTGCAAAAGAAGAAATACACATCAATGTATTGCTTAAGCAGCAGCAAACATTTTCGAAATAAATGCTTTGCTGATCGCTTAGCTGCAGAAAGAAACACATAGTCAGCTTAAGAGTTATAGTAACCTCTATCCATCAAAGTGTAAGCCCTATCTATAAAACCATATTATTATATTTTGCTAATTGAAGATAATAATATAACTAGTACAATGTGAAACTTACATATGTGATTTCACCGTATTACTAATATACGAATATTTACTATTGAAAAATAATTCTTGCGAAAAAAACCGACTTTAAAATAGATTTCATCAGTCTGCCTATAACTGGTCAAGTGTATGACCACATAAATTAGGTTACATTAAATATTGGCACACTCGTATGTCCAAACTTTATACTTTTTCAACTGATCAATAGTTTGGAAATATATAAATCAAATTGCAGCAACTATAGGGCCACTCTTTAATTTCCAAATTCAAATTATATACTTGCTGTTGTAGTAGATTTAGCAATCAGGTTCTGTGTAAATTTCAACCGTCTTTTTTAACGGCTCAACAGTTTGCCCATATGCATGAGATTATATCAATTATTTAATTTATAATATAACATTTTTATACTTCTTATTATACCAAATAAAGTAGTGGACATTCTGTCTACGATGTTAGTGAACAACGGTTCAAAAAATACGACCATATAGAACAAATTACATTAATTTTGGGAACACTCTTTACTTTCTAAAGTCAAATTATAAGCTTCTTTTTATAGCGGACTTAGCAAAACATGTCCTTTATAAATTTCAGCTGTTTGTCTATAATAGTTCAAAAGTCCAGCCACATAACCCATATTATATCAACTATTGGGACACCCGTTTATTTCCAAATCCATTTTTTATACTAGTTGTTAGTAATACAGGTTCTCTGTAAATTTCAATCGTCTGTCTACAACTGTTTAAAAAGTGTGGTCATATACCAAATTAACTGAACTATTGGTGCACCCTTTAATTTATAATTTTAAATATTATTAGCTGTTACTACAACGGCCATAGCAATCGACATTGCGTCAAATTTACAAGCGTTTGTCTATAACGGTTCAAACGATAGGCCTATATAAGTAAATCTACAGTAAATAGGTGACACCCTTTAATTTCTAAATTCAAATTATAATCTTGTTGATATAGTGGACTTAGAAATACAGGTACCGTTCTGTCTATAACGGTTTATAAGTACGGCCACACACTTAAAATTACACCAAATATTGGAACATCCTTTAACTTCTAAATCCACATTTTATACTTTTTGTTACAGCGGATTTACCAATACAGGTTCGTTGTAAATTCCAGTCTATAACTGTTAAAAAGTAAGGCAATATACATCAAATTTATTGAACTATTGGCGCACCCTTTAATTTATAATTCTTAATATTAATACTTGTTACTATAACGGCCATAGCAATCGACATTCTGTACAATTTGCAAGCGTTTGTCTATAACGGTCCAAAAGATAGGCTCATATAAGTAAATCTTCATCCATTATGGGACAGCCCTTAATTTCTAAATTCAAATTATAAAATCGTTGCTATAGCGGATTTAGCAATACAGGTACCTTTTAAGTTTCAGCGTTCTGTCTATAACGGATCAAAAGTTTGGTCATATACATAAAATTACATTAACTATTGTAACACCCTTTAACTTAGAAGTCCAAATTTTATACTTGTTAAAGCGGACTTAGCAACACAGGTTCGTTGTAAATTTCAAGCGTCTGTCTACAACTGTTTAATAGTATGGCCTTTTACATTTAATTTAATGAACTATTGGCGCACCCTTTAATTTATAATTTGTAATATTAATACTTGCCATCGACATTCTGTCCAATTTTCAAGTGTTTGTTAATAACGGTTCAAAAGAAAGGCCCATATAAGTATATTTACATCAATTATGGGGGCACCCTTTAATTTTTAGACTTATTTTTGTATATTTTTTTATTTTTGGGAGCCATTACAGTTCATTATACACGTAAAAAATATGTATGTTATATGGGGACATCCTTTAATTTTTAAGATTATGAACTGTTTTTAAAACGGGACCAATCTCTAAGCATAGTCTATCATATTCCCAAAAATTTTCAAAATTGGAACAGAAATGACTGAGTTTTGGAGGCACAAATTTAAAAAAAAGCAACATTCAGCCGAATTGTATAACCTCCTTGTATTTGAAGTCGGTTAATAATTAAAGAACACCGAAACAACTATAAATAGATACGAATAAAATACAAAACTATGAAAAAAACGTTTTTTGAAAGTCAAAATACTGAAGAAGGTGCTACCACAACTAAATAACAAAAAAAAAAAACAGTAATTCATGCCAAGATAGATAATCGGAAATCAAAATCTAAGGAAGGCGTTATCCTTGGAAGAGCCGCTCTACAGACGACCGGAAAAATAGCACCAATAGCAAGCAAATTTTCTATAAATAAATATATATATATATATATATATATATATATATATATTAGAGTTCGTTTGGCGACCAGGTCACCTGATTTGTTTTTCGGTTATCATCATTTGTTTTAAGGGTTTTACCTAAATAAAAATAATGGCGGTCATTATTTGGGAAAATTTTCACTCCTTGGGGTGGTTCAACCCACCTTAAAACGCGGATTTTAAGCTCATATTTCCGCAGAGCAAAAACGGTTAAATATAAGTCAAATCTAATTTCACCAGCCGAATCTGCAGCAAAAATTGTTACAATGAACGTTTTTTGAATCCTTAAAAAAGTTCAAAAAACCCACAACAGAGGGCGCAAATGTCATTTTAAAAAATAGGTTTTCTTAAGCATGCATGATGAAAAGGCATTTTAAACTTAGCAAAACGGTACCAATATTTTATTTTTATCACAACCCCTTAAAAAGTTATATGCCTTTTAACATTTTTTGTTAAGGCTAAATAATAAGTTGTTAGAAAAATGTTAAAAAAATAAACTTTTTTTTATTAATTATTTGTTTTTTGTTATGAAATAATTTTGAAGTCTCATAACTTTTTAAAGGGTTGTGTTAAAAATAATATATTGGTACCGTTTTGCTAGTTTAAAATGCCTCTTCATCGTGCATGTTTACAAAAACCTAAAAAAATTTTTTAATGACATTTGCACCCTCTTTTGAGGGTTTTTGGAACTGTTTTGAGGATTCAAAAAACATTTATTGTAATAATTTTTGCTACAGAATCGGTTGCTGAAATCAGATTTGACATATATTAAACCGTTTTTGCTCTGCGGAAAACGAGCTCAAATTCCGCGTTTTTGGGTGGGTTGAATCACCCCAAGGAATGAAAATTTTCCCAAAAAAAGACCGCCATTATTTTTATTTGCCCAAAAACCTTAAAAAAATTATGATATCCGCAAATCAAATTTTTAAAATTTACTCTAATATTATATAAGTAACATAAGTAACATAAACCTAAATTTTTTTTCCTATAAAACAAACAAACAAATTGATACGAGGGTTGCTATATATATTTCTGGCCTGGCAACACTGAGTGCTGCCAAGTGCAATCTGACATTTCCATTGGAAAGTTTGTCATTTTTAAGCATAATCGTACTCAAAACGTTTTGACGTACGACCATTATTTGAGTTGTTTACAGTGACTTGAAAAAATTAATATAGAAAAAAATGGAATTAACTCGTGAACATTTTCGTGCCATCATTTTTCACAACTTTCGACGTGGATTATCACGACAAGAGTGCATTGATGAACTTAAATCTTTGTATGGTGATGAAGCACCATCCTATAGCACTGTGAAAAATTGGTATAATGAAATTAATCGTGGCCGAAGCTCGCTCAAAGACGAATTCCGTGAAGGTCGTCCAAAAACGGCTGTTGTGCCAGAGAACATTGATGCCGTGCGTGAACTCATAATGCAAGATCGACATGCGACATACCGAGAGATAGAGACATCCTTGGACATTTCTTCCACCAGCATGCATTCGATACTGCATCAACACCTTGCCATAAAATGGGTTTGTTCTCGTTGGATCCCGCACAATTTGAAAGTCGCTCAAAAAAAGGCTCGTGTCGATTGGTGCAAAAAAATGTTGCAAAAATACGATTGCGGTGTTTCAAAAGACGTTTATAAGATCGTCACAGGTGACGAATCATGGATCTATGCGTATGAGCCCGAAACGAAACAAAAATCGACCGTGTTGGTCTTCAAAGACAAACAAAATCCAACGAGTGTTGTTCGTGGAAGAAGCACTTCGAAGCAAATGGTCGCCTGTTTCTTCGGCAAAACTGGTCATGTGGCGACTGTTCCGCTTGAGCAACATAGGACGGTCACTTTTAAGTGGTACTCTACAATTTGTTTGCCTGAAGTCATCGGAGAAATTCGAAAAACCAACAAGAGAAGACGAATCATTGTTCACCATGACAGTGCGAGCTCTCACACATCGGCTCAAACCAGAGCGTTTTTGACCGGCCAAAACGTCGAATTAATGGGTCATCCGCCGTACTGCCCTGACTTTGCACCTAATGACTTCTTCTTGTTTCTGCACATCAAGAAAAAAATGCGTGGTCAACGATTTTCGTCGCCAGAAGAAGCTGTTGAAGTGTTCAAAAACCATGTTTTAGAGGTGTCTCAATAGGAGTGGAAAAAGTGCTTCGACAACTGGTTTGAGCGCATGCAAAAGTGTATAAATCATGCTGGAGAATACTTTGAAAAACAATAAAACCATTTTTGATTATAAATATTCGCATTTTCACTATTAGGCCAGAAATATATAGAGCAGCCCTCGTATAGACCCCATTAACTATTTAACCTACCGAAATTCACTAAAGATTTATTCCAATAGATTTTTGCTGATTTAATCAAAAGAAACTAAAAAGGAAGGCAAGAGAAATAATTGAAATAAATTGCCATGCAGTCACATGGGTAGAAATAGAAGAATTATAAATTAATAACAACGAATCAGACGAACTTTTTGACGAATTAAGGGCTACAACCTTTCACCATAATCGGTGAAGGTGCTGCAATGAACGCCATCGCTGATAATAACATCCGTAGCGCTCTCAATATATTTAAATCAAAGATCCCGGAGCCCATGAAAAGGATACTTACGTTTAGAATTTTCCATTCCTTTGAAGCAGCCATGAACATTTTGTTCGAAGCGGGGTACGCATATTTAGATACAAATGGTAAACCTTTTAGTAGATTTAATAGAAGACCGAATGACCAACAGAACCACAGGTAAATAATAGGCGTAACAATAGCAATAGACTTTCTTCTTACAACAACAACAACAGACGCGATTACAGCGAAAACAAACAGAACTATAATAATAGGAACATAAACAATGACAGACGCGACTACAACGAAAATAGACAAAACTGTAATGCTAGAAACATCACCAATGATAGACCTGCTAATGAGAATGGACGAAATTATAACAACTCCACTCAAAATCTCTTCCCAAGAAGTTCCAAAATCAACCAGTTCTTCCCCCACCTGAGCCAATGGATGTGAATACAATCCAAAATTTTCATCCAGTAGACTTCAAGTAGAATTACCATGTATAATAGTGAAGACTAAAGCAGGATCCCTTAAATGCTTAATAGATAATGGAGTGACCTACTCCATAATTAAACCCGGGTTATGTCACCCAAATCGATAATCGGAAATCAAAATTTTAAAAAAGGCGTTATCCTTAAAAGAGCCGGTCTACAGACAACCGGCTAAATCTAACAAGAAAGAGATCACCAATAGCAAGTAAGTTTTCTATAAATAAATAAATATATATATATATATATATATATATATATATATATATATATATATACGAGTATAAGTAACATAAAGCTAAGTTTGTTTTCCTATAAAAAAAAATTATAAATTTAGTAGAACATTTTGATATTATTTATCCACATAATCCACACAAAAATCACTTAAAATGGCTGAGTTGGTACAAATCAATATAGACCCTATAAACTATTTAACCTACCGAAATTCACTAGAGATTATAAAGATCTGCATACCTATTTTTTTTATAATTTGCTTTATTTACAATCTATTTAAAAAAACATTAAGTAAATTGTTTAATTAAAAATTTTTACATTTTAATACTTTATAGTTTAGGCCATTTGGGTTCACTTTCTTTAATAAAGCATTTCTTTTCTTTAATAAAGCATCTTTGTAATACTGCCGCCCACTTAAGCCTTTTCCTCCCGAATGGGCTCAACATTACATCTGCCATATTTAGCCAGTCGCTCGAGGTGAACCATTTTCATTTTAGACCTCGGATTATGATATCTCTGTATCCGGTAAACCATGTCATTCAATTTCTTTATCACTTTGTATGGTCCCTTCCAGTGGGTTTCAATATAGGAG
The DNA here is from genome assembly GCA_916610165.2 of Gymnosoma rotundatum. Classification (NCBI taxonomy): domain Eukaryota; kingdom Metazoa; phylum Arthropoda; class Insecta; order Diptera; family Tachinidae; genus Gymnosoma; species Gymnosoma rotundatum. Next base: position 98,583,128 of record OU744336.1, read on the forward strand.
ATAATCCTTTCTTGCGTTGCGGGTTAAATAGTAGAACCATTTGTCCTTCAGTAAATCCCTCTGTGTTTGCTGCTCGATCATATCTGGCCTTCATCTTATCGCTGGTCATTTTAATGCGGTAACGGACAAACTTATGAAGCTCATGCAGGTCTTCCTGTGCCTGAAGAATGTTTCCATTGTCTTCGTGCACTGGTCCAGAAATAACACCAAATTCCAAATCTGCTGGCAGTTTTAGTTCTGTCCCAAACAAGATTTTTGCTGGACTACGTGAGATTGAATCGTGTACAGCTGACCGGTACGCCAGTAGAAATTTAGGTATATGCTCATCCCAATCCTTTTGGTGTGTACTGACCACTTTTCTGAGATATTCTTCTAGGGAACGATTGAATCTTTCCACCATTCCATCAGACTGTGGATGCCGCGGTGTCGTTTTCGTCTTCTTGATACCATAAACGTAACACATCTCTTTGAATGGAGCCGATTCAAAATTTCGTCCCTGATCTGAATGTAGTTCTAGTAGAACACCGTATCGACACACCCAATTGTTCACAAGGGCGTCTACCACTGTTTTGGATTCTTGGTTTGGAATGGCATAAACTTCGGGGCAGTTGCTAAAATAATCCATTACCACTAGTACATATCGGTTTCCACCATCACTGAGAGGAAATGGACCTATAATATCAATAGCTATCTGCTCAAAGGGTGCACCTGCGTTGTACTGTTGAAGTTTGCCACGACTTTTTCTTATAGGACCCTTGGCTGTAATGCACTGTTCGCAATTAGCTATCCAATCTGCTACGTATTGTTGGCAGCCTACCCAGTAAAATCTTTGCTTTATCTTTTCCAGAGTTTTTGTTATACCCTGCTGCCGCTGGGACCGTTATGGAACTGCTTTAGTATCTCATTTCTTTTAGAAGTTGGCACGACAATTAAGTCCGCTGAAGTTTTGCCATCTGTACTTTCCCGTGATAGATACAAGCAGCCATCTTTCACTTTTAGGCTATTCCACTAAGCCCAGTACGATTTTGCTAGTTAGCTTGCTGTCGATATTTCATTATGATTCGGTCTTCTGTTATTTTGCTTAGCCAATATAATTTTTGTCAGAATTGGGTCATCATTCTGGCCCTTCGACCAGTCCTCGCTTAACCCAATTTGGGTAAGCCGCACATTAATGATGCTTACCTTTTTCTTGATATTTGTGCAGTGCTTGCTCTCTACATTGCATAGCCGTCTTGAAACGTCATCAGCGTTAATGTGTTTGCCGCCTTCTCTATGCAAAATACCAAAGTCATTGCTCCTGGTCTTTTTCACCTGTTTGTTGTCTCTAGGTGGCGAAGGAGATCTTGATCTTCTCTTTGTGGATCTACAGTTGCGCTGAAAATGGCCGGCCTTACCGCACTTAAAGCGTTTAGGGCGAGAATTACTTTTTTCCTCCTCTATTATCTGTTTGACTAACTCAATTATCTCGCTTCTATTGTCTCTGTTATAAGTTTCAGTATCTAGACATCGCACCTTTCGGTCTCCTGTGCTAGCGCATACGAGATGGTTTCTGCAAAAGATGATTTTTGCATAGCACAAACAGCATATTTAACACCTGGAGCTCGTATGCCATTCAGAAATGCTTCAATCTTAAACTGCTCCAGAAACGGATGATGTTCACCTGGGTAAGTCAGATGCACCAGACGTTCAATTTCCATGGCGAAGTCTTGCAGCGTCTCATTTGCCTTCTGCACCCTGCCTCGTCACCGTACTTGCGTTGTACGAGTAAGGCTAGCATTATGTCTCATAATTATTTCTGCAACCGGCTGGTAAGCTTTCGAGTATCTGTGCTGCTGCTCCCTTTAAGGCCAGAATTAGCTCTATAGCTTTTTCTTCATTGTCCCATCTATTTTTGCTGGCCACTGTTTTGAACTGGAACTTAAAAACATTGAAAGGTGCGCTGCCGTCAAAGCTCGGGGTGTTAATCTTGCTGGCGTGCTCAGAAATAACTTTCACCAGTCCCTCTTGAATTTGAAGTTCGCCCATTTGCACTTTTAATTTATGTAACTCTTCGTCCACTTTTCTGTCTAGGCCGCACAATTTTTGATCTACGATGTTCACTCGTTTGTCGAAGATTTCTGATATTTCTGATATTTATTCATTATAGCCGCGAACATTGAATCCAAGTCTATGACGCTGTTTGTTGCTGGGGGACATACTTCAAGCGTTTAGTTTTCCTCTTTTTCTCCAAATTCGTAAGTCCCAATATCGATACCACGCTGCTTGAATTCATCTATTAATCGCTTTTGCAATTCAGTCTATCAGTGACATTTTGAGCATAAGGACGTGTTTTTCAATTATATTGCGACTTTTTTGTCTTTGTGTGTAAAATGTTTTAAATCTCTTTCTGGTTATTGCATAACTTGTCACATTTGTAAAGCTAAAATTCACATCTTTTGTGCAAAAATGAGTGATAAACAAGTTGATCTATTTAAAGAAAATAAAAATTTGGTTTTTAATTGCAACGATTGTCTTTCTGCTTCAGCTGAAATGATTTCTCTTACTTCATCCTTGTCTACGGAGTTAAGAGAATTAAAAAATACAATTATCTCATCAATTAGTATAGACGTAGAAGAATTAAAAACGGAGGTCAATAAACTTTCATCAAACTTGCATATTGTAAAAAATAACATAAACAATAATAACAATGAAAACATATTCAATGTCGATCAACGGTCCCATGCAATGATGCTTCTTCTCTCACATTAAACCCTACTGCTTCTGAGCTTAGTTCAAACAAATATGAGAATGATCAACATGCCAACTGGACAACTGTGAGTAGACGAAAATGTAGAAATCGTGTTGTTGCTGTTGGTGAGAGTACTACTGAGGATCTTGATGTAGTTGTAAAGAAAAAATATTTACATGTTTCTTCGTTTAAACCATCAGTTACAACTGATCAAATAATAAACTTTATTACAAAAAACACTCGTATTAGTAAGGAACATCTTGAATGTACGAGGTTGGTTAAAAAAGATGTTGATGAAAAAACTTTAAAGCATGAAAAAACTTTATGCTGATTTAATCAAACCAACTTTTTGGCCTATGAATACAAAAATTAAACCATTTATGTTTTGCAAAGAAAACCATTGGAATTATTAAAACAAACTTAGAGTGTATATCTGAGCTAAAAATTTACTTTCAAAATGTTTCTGGTATGCGCACTAAAAGTAAAACTTTATTTGAGTATTCTTCGCAATGCTGCGAGGAAAGAACTAAAATCCTATACTTGTTCCTATGTCATTGTTGATGATTTGCTTGATCAGTTGTTTGTTTTGGTTCCAGTTAAGAATGGTCTGATTTGTTTTTGTGTTTCATACATACCGCCTAATAGTTCATATGAATTATATGCATCTCATGTAAATAATATATTATACCTTAGTCAGAAAATGGGTCCAAATACTCCTTGGGGACTTTAATTTGAAGGACATAGTTTGGGTTGAGCGTAACGGCAAAATAATTCCGTTTAATGTAAATAAGGATTTTGAAATAAATCTAATAGATTATTTTTATGAAATTGATCTCCTTCAAGTTAACTCTATTTACAATAAATTAAATAAATTGTTAGATTTGATATTTGTTCAATCTACTTTTAAAACAAAAGTCTATAAATGTTTGGATCCATTTTCTTCCGTAACTGTTCACCATAATGCCATAATTTTAGTAGTAGATATTCTTAAGTTTCTTAAGTATTCCAATAACTTAACGTGCCCAATAACCACAAATTTTTTGAGAATTCCAATGTTGGAATTCCAGTGTGAATTCAAGCTTGAATAACATTTGAAATACATTCTCTTTCCAATCTGTTTGAAGTTTGTTAAAAAGCAACAAATTTGTTTGAAACATATTTTATCTGTTGTGAAAAAATTGTTTTTATTTATATTGAATTATATTTACATTACATACATTATTCCGGCGATTGCATACGAAATACTGCCACCTAAAGAACGTTGCTGAAAAACAACGTCGGCATCAAATCGAGTTAGTTATGTACTCTAAATGTCAAACATAAAATATTAAAGGTGAAAAATTTTACAACGCGTAAGTCCCAAAGTTTTAAAAGTGAAAATAAAGAAATAAAGTGAAAATAAGCAAAAAAAATAAAGAATAGGAAATAAACCAATATAAAGAAATTTTGAATAAATAATTACAAAGGTATGTATTCAAAGGCAAAAACAGATGCTCGTAAAATTTTTGCGCTGCTTACCCAGAATCAGCATATTCTGGGAAATGAACAACCAATGGGAATGGCTTCCAACGATGTCCACGATCTCCACGTCGCTTTGAACAATGAACCGTACAAGAGGAAATGGGGTAAAAAATGTGGCAGATAATGGTTTGAAAATTATTGTTAAATTAATGTTATAACACTATTTATATACTGTTGTAACATTGTTGGAATAACACTGAAATTCCAAGCTTGAATTTAACGGTAAAAACAGGTTCGGTTCGACTTGAATTCCACTGCAATTCCATGTTTGACTTCAAGTATAAAAACAGGTTCGGTTCAACTTGAATCACACTGTTATTCAAGGCTGGAATTACACTGTAAAGGTACTGTTTTGTTCGACTGTAATTCAATTGTTAATTTTGCTGGATTCGCTATTGAAATCAACTGTGTTTCAACTGTAATTCAACACTGGAAATTGTGAAAATGCTTATTGGGTGTATAAAATATAATTTCAATAATTGTGATTTTGATGCATTAAATTCTAGGTTAAAGCAGGTTGATTGGAATAATTTGTTTGATGGAAAATGTACTAAAATGTCTTATGATATCTTTTTACAAAAGTTACTTAATATTTGCGATCAGTATATTCCCCTTAAAGTTAATGTTTCTTCTTCGCACCGCTGCACATTGGCGCCATTTGAGTTTTTTCGTTGCAAAAATCATATCTTTTGAACCGAATTAGATAATTAAACAGTTTAAACAGCATACGATAGATAACTGTTCAGCCTATGAAATGAGCGTTTGGAAAGGGTGCTACGCTTTGTAGGGGCCTACTTATGAGTTATCAAAGTTAAAATTAGTAGAGAAATCAATTTTATGGTAACTAAAAAAAATAATTTTAAATTTTCAAATAGTTTTTATTTTTTTCTTTAGGGTTTTATGTTTTAAATTATTACCCAACAAATTAAAAAAAATATAATTTTTTTTAATTAATTTTTTCAATTTTCTGTAAAATATTCATCACAAATCGTAAGAGAAGGTATATCTAAAAGACTAAGCATTTCTAAACTATAATTATTTTCTAACTCTATTCGTGACATCACATGCCGCAGGGAAGAAATAAGTGGATCGGAAGATGTTGAAGAGGTCCTCATTTTGCCATACTCTTGATGTTTTGAATGTGTTCTGCAATCTATATTTTTTATAAAATTTGTTAAGAGACTCCTGTGCTTCTTCAGAAAGCTCTCCAATTGGCTAGACTGGAACTCAATTATCTTTGCCATGCGCCAATATTTTATGGACGGTCGGGGTCAACTTCTTCTGTGGATACATTTCTGCTAAAAGAGATGCAGTTTTCGACGCATATTCTATATATTTTGTAGAATTGACATTTTCTTTGCAGTTGAAAACATCCAAGATCGTTCCCAATCTTTTCACGATTTAATTATCAATTCCAGAAACATTATTGGTCGGCAATAATGCACTGATGACGGACGTGGATTTTTCCAGTGTAGGGAAACATCAGATTTTAGCCGCAAAGGAACAACAGATGCCATAAACATATTTCCGTCCGATATTGTAGCGTCATCGGAAGATATCCACCCGCATTTGCTAATCAATGTCAACTTCTCAGGAAGAATTTTCACCTCATTTTCAGGAAGACCACCGTTTTTCTGTATGGCCCATGAGATCCTGCAGATTGGCTTTCCGTAAACTCCGTATGCAGTGATCGAGAATTTATTTTAGCTTGCGTAATATGCTTGTATCTGGATAAAACATCAGCGCCGTGTCGCGTTAAAGATGCCCGTAGTTTCTCATATTTCTCTTTGGAAAGTTCTAAGTCCATAAACAAGGCCAAGGCTTCTTCGGAACCATACTTTTTAATGTGTGCGTTTGTGGGCGTTGGAATGCTTTCCTTAATCCTTTTTAGTCGCAGTTGGCTTGCATCAGCAACAGCTTTGGTTATCTGAGACCTAACTCTTTCACTATCCTTTGTATATTTAATAGCTAGCGCGTCCGATAAATGCTTCGTGGTAAAGTCATTGGTGGCATAGGCAAGTTTCCTCTTTCTTGTGAAAGTTGAACACTCCTCAATACTTTTTTTTTTGCCTTCCTTTTGCTCCTCTGGTTGATGTGGTGGGTTTATCTACTGCCAATATAGCCAGGATGGTGTCTTCATTTAGCCAGTCCTCGTGTTTGAAGTTGAAGTTCTGAATGGTTCGATTAGATTTCACCCATTTTGCCTTAATATTTGTATATATCAGATAAAAATTATTTTTTATAATTTCGCTTCTCTCAATATTTCCGTATAAGCTATCAAGTTCTTCTAAAGCAGCTTCCGTGAAAAACTTTGGTGTGATTGACTTTCTAAACAGTTCAAATAATTTTAAATTGTTCAACGCCATGTTTTCAGTACTTAAATTGTTTAAAGGTTTCAGTAATTGTTGCGCCAACTTTCAGTCGTAAACTAATCCAGGCATTGTGCTTATTTTACAATATATAGGCTTATGCTACCTTGCCTAAAAATTTACTACTAAAAAAAATTTAAACAAAAATTTACTATTAAAAAAAACTACTGTCAGTCAAAACATATAAGGGATGGACGCCATACAATTTCTGCAACCATGTCTTTTTAACCTTTTTTACCTCTAGAAGCCAAACGGGCATGTAAAGGCAGATAAAACCTTTTGAATTATGTAAAGAAATAATCAAAGAACAGGTTTTGCAAATATGGCAAATATAGAAAAATATAGATTTTTATTATTTTCCGTCAAAGTTGAAAAATAGTGAAAAAACGGATAGTTTTTAAATAGTGATTTGCCAGGAGAAACACAAAGCAAACAGTTAATTTTTTTTATCATTATACATTTAATAAATACATCAATCAATACCAACAAAAAATATTGCGATTCGTTACCTCTTTTTCGTGATATTATACCTGAAATCGCAACAAATTGACTAGAAATTGTGTGTTTTTTTGAAAAACGAAAGTCGGTCACCTTTGAACGGTTATATCTTCTAAACTAAAAATGTGATATTATTAAGAGTGGCATATTTGAAATCGTTGAAAAGTTTCCTATAACATGGGTTTATTCAAAACTTCGTGGGCGCTCATAAAAATTTTGATTTTTGCAACCTCGTTTGCTCTACGGGCGCCACTGTGCGCTGGTACACAAAGGGTTTAAAAATGTTGAAAAATAAAAGAAATAATCTGCATAAACGCTACTTATCATCGGGTAATGAAGATGTTCTTTGTCAATATAAGCTCTGCGCTAAAGAATTTAATTTCCTTAATAAATTTTTGTACAAGCAATATTTACTTGGAATTGAAAATAGCTTTAAGACCAATCCAAAACATTTTTGGTCATACATTCGAATGAAAAAGCATAGTACTGATATACCTTCCCTAATGGTTTATAAAGATGATACGTCTGATAATCCCCAAGTTATTGTACATTTTTTTGCGAATTTTTTTAAATCAAATTTTAATTCTCGTTCATCTACTGATTACATTGGTGAACATATTTTTTCCAACCTGAATTTAGGCCAAATTGAACTATCTAAAGAGCAACTTATCAATGCCATTTTTCGTGTAAAGAACTCTTTTAATATAGATACCGATGGTTTGTGTTATTTTTTAGTTAAGAAATGTGCAGTCATTAGTTAATCCAATTTTAAAAATTTTCAATATATCTCTTTCAGAAGGAATGTTTGCTGATCGTTGGAAAATCACATTTGTGACCCCTATTTTTAAATCTGGAAATCGTAATGATGTTTGCAATTACAGATCTATCTCTAAATTAACAACAATTGCTAAAATTTTTGAACATGCGATATATGATGTTTTATATTTTAACACAAAATCCCTAATAATTCCTCAGCAACATGGTTTCATTGATGTCAATAAATTGCAAAGTGATCTTGACAGATTAAACGATTACTGCATCAATAGCAATCTGACATTAAACTTGAGCAAATGTTTTCATGTATCTTACACAAGATTAATCATACCATTATCTTTAACTTATCGATTTTTTAATGTTAATATAACAAAAACAAATGAAATCAGTGATTTAGGTATTTTGTTCGATACCAAATTGACTTTCAAGCCTCATTTAGATAAGCTTATACCTAAAGCCTATTCTATGCTTGCATTTATAAAAAGAAACAGTGCAGATTTCGTAGACCCGTATATATATATATATACTTCTTCTCCTTTTTTCGGCGTACGTAAGATCTAAATTGGAATATGGCGCGTTTATTTGGAGTCCTCATTGCGCCATTCATATAAATCGTATTGAAAAGATACAGAAACGTTTTAATCATTTTGCTTTGCCTTACCTTAATTTACTTTGTCCGGCTCCTACTTATCAGTCTCGTTGTTAACATCTGGGTTTAATATCCTTAGAAAAAAGACGCAAAATACAGTCTATGCTTTTTATATTTGACTTGATAAATGGAAATATTGATTGCCCTGAACTTTTACAGAAAATTACTTTTTATATACCCTTCACATTATCATTTCGTCATAGAAGATTATTTTTTGTTGCCTTACACCAAAGAAATTACGTTCTAAATAGTCCAATAATAAGATCTTTACATTATTTCGATAATTTGCTTAATAATGGTACTGTGGACTTTAATGCATCAAAAACTTGTTTTAAAAATTCTCTATTGCAAAATCTGAATTAATATTGTATTCTTTTTAGCATGTAATAATTTTATAATATTATAAACTATTTTATATACGAGGGCTGCTATATATATTTCTGGCCTGGCAACACTGAGTGCTGCCAAGTGCAATTTGACATTTCCATTGGAAAGTTTGTCATTTTTAAGCATAATCGTACTCAAAACGTTTTGATGTATGACCATTATTTGTGTTGTTTACAGTGACTTGAAAAAATTAATATACAAAAAAATGGAATTAACTCGTGAACATTTTCGTGCCATCATTTTTCACAACTTTCGCCGTGGATTATCACGACAAGAGTGCATTGATGAACTTAAATCTTTGTATGGCGATGAAGCACCATCCTTTAGCACTGTGAAAAATGGGTATAATGAATTTAATCGTGGCCGAAGCTCGCTCAAAGACGAATTCCGTGAAGGTCGTCCAAAAACGGCTGTTGTGCCAGAGAACATTGATGCCGTGCGTGAACTCATAATGCAAGATCGACATGCGACATACCGAGAGATAGAGACATCCTTGGACATTTCTTCCACCAGCATACATTCGATACTGCATGAACACCGGCCGTAAAAAAGGTTTGTTCTCGTTGGATCCCGCACAATTTGAAAGTCGCTCAAAAAAAGGCTCGTGTCGATTGGTGCAAAGAAATGTTGCAAAAATACGATTGCGGTGCTTCAAAAGACGTTTATAAGATCGTCACAGGTGACGAATCATGGATCTATGCGTATGAGCCCGAAACGAAACAACAATCGACCGTGTGGGTTTTCAAAGACGAGAAAATTCCAACGAAAGTTGTTCGTGGAAGAAGCACTTCGAAGAAAATGGTCGCCTGTTTCTTCGGTAAAACTGGTCATGTGGCGACTGTTCCGCTTGAGCAACGTAAGACGGTCACTGCTGAGTGGTACACTACAATTTGTTTGCCTGAAGTCATCGGGGAAATTCGAAAAACCAACAAGGGAAGACGAATCATTGTTCACCATGACAATGCGAGCTCTCACACATCGGCTTAAACCAGAGCGTTTTTGACCGGCCAAAACGTCGAATTAATCGGTCATCCGCCGTACAGTCCTGACTTGGTACTAATGACTTCTTCTTGTTTCCGCACATCAAGAAAAAAATGCGTGGTCAACGATTTTCGTCGCTAGAAAAAGCCGTTGAAGTGTTCAAAAACCATGTTTTAGAGGTGTCTCAATCGGAGTGGAAAAAGTGCTTCGACAACTGGTTTGAGCGCATGCAAAAGTGTTTAAATCATGCTGGAGAATACTTTGAAAAACAATAAAACCATTTTTGATTATAAATATTCGCATTTTCACTATTAGGCCAGAAATATATAGAGCAGCCCTCGTATAAGCTAAATATGTTTAAGTATGTTATTTCATAAGTCTGTTTGGATTATTCCCCTTAAACTTAAATAAATTCCGCTTTATTGCCCGCTGTCGGCAGATCTAACTTACTCAGCTCCATTTTTAGCTGCTCAACTTTTAGCTCTTCAAATTTCATTTTAACTATTTATTATTTTGCAATCCCACTTCTGACACCAGTTGTTACGTTTATTTAAATTTATAAACGTTTTATTTATGAGTTCTTTATTTGCAAAATAATTACACACACAACTTTTAGAGTTTTAATTAAATTATACTTTATTTAATTAATTATTTGACGATTTAACTATTCGCGATTAATAATACACGTTGGCAACTTTACTTGTTATACCACAAGATCTTAACTAGATGACGCTTACAATAAGAAATAATCAGCATGTATTCGCGTTGCTCTTATATACCCTATTTTTAGGCGTTCTTGAATAATCGAGAATTTCTACCGCCATCTGCTGCGTAGTTGAAAATGCTGCGTTGCCACTTTTATCTCAGACACATTAGTGAGCATTGTTATTTACTTCTAGAGCCTTCAATCATTATTTAAAAATACATGTTGGGTATTTTTATTTAGTTGTTATACAATGCAAGTGTGTTTATGTTTGTGTATTGTGTTTGTTTACTCATTGCTTTGTGTTAGTTGTTTTTGTTTTGTAATAAAGATGTTTTAAAGAAACTTCTAGCTTTGAATACAAAGACAATAGGCCATTTCATTTCACTTTCTAGGCCTCAATTATTTTTACACCTTTTTATGATTTTAATAAAGCATCTTTGTAACAATACGTAAACTAAAAACTTTATTGCAATTTATTATTGATACGGTCTAATGAGATTCCGTCAATGCAATATTACATCTGCGTATATACAGTTTTGTTTAAAACTAAAGAAATTAAGTAATTTTCCTTTTATTCACGGATTCGAAAAATTAATTTATTTTATTTTTTATCATTTTGTTTTCCTAAATACCGTTAGTATCACATCTATGACAACAAGGCGCAGAAACTGAAAATATTTGTACATAAAAAACAGCAACAAATTAAGCATACCTGCTTTAAATAGGATAAAAAAGCTGTGCCTTTAAGCGGTTATTATTGCATTTTATTCATTAAATATGGGTTGTATTTCATACGAATGAAAGCGGTTGTTGCCTGTGTTTCTGCTTATAATGTTTAAGCAATAGATTTGATCAAATTTTGTTTTTATGTTTTTTATTGTTTATAATAGATCTGCATAAAATACAGAATTTCATTAAACGGCAGTAAAAAACTTTAATACGGTAAAAATGTGGCAACGCTGCTTACAAATAAAGAGAATTAAAAAATTCTCGCGTACGAGTATAGAAAATACTTAAAATTCTGATTGCGGCATTTTTGAGACTCGTTTTTTGGCTCTTTGTTTTAAATATACCCACAACAAAAAACACTTACAAGAATGGGAAAATAAACACCGCAACTTTTTATTGCGGTGTTTAAAATACTAGAGTATGAAAAATATAGAGTTCGTATGCGGTATACTCATGCTTGCGGTGTACTCGTGCCGTTCGCCGATATGAACCTTACTTGAATTTGCAAGGAACACTATTTACTTTTTTTTCAACCACGAAGTTATTTTAACTTTTCCATGTTATTTTTTTTTCCAACCACGAAGTTATTTTTATTTTTCCATGTACATTTTCTTCTTACATGGATTTATTTTATTTTTTTAATGTACTTTTTTCAAACCACGAAGTTATATTAATTTTTCCATGTATTTTTTTTTTTTTTTCGTACGGGTACTGAAAATAGAGTACGCGTACACAAACAATAGCTACAGCCGTACATTCACCTACGTGTACGCAAATAAATATTTTAATAAAATACATTGGTGAATGTGTACGGAAAATTTCAAAATTTAGTTACACACATAATTGTTATGAAAAAAATGTATGAGTTAGTTTTAGTTGCGTGTTTTCAATTTATGTACGAGAATTTTGTACAGTAAGTGTACTTTTCTATCCTCTGGTTTTATGTTTGTATAGGAAAAACTAAAATTATAAAAAAAATTTATACTATGCTCCACTTCGTTCTTTCACTTCGAATAAACATAAGGGACGGTGTAAATAAAAATATAGTTCTAGCTAAAACTAACAGAGAAGAAAGAAGAAAGAAAGAAAAGCAATTGCTTTAGCTGATTATGTGTTTGCTGTTGCTTAAGCAATAAGTTGTTCTTTAATATGGCTTAACTGTTTACTATAAAGTTGTGGTTGACTACGATTGCTTTTTCATGCCGTTACTTGCTGTAACTCGCTACTTTGTTTCCCTTTTAACATTGGAGGCGCATTTATGTATTTGTTACTTACAATACGTAAGAAAATACATTTTAAAAATGTTGTTTTTATTACAACGTTAAATGGCGTTTTTTTTTTTCTTAAAAACAACTGCAAAAGAAGAAACACACATCAATGTATTGCTTAAGCAGCAGCAAACATTTTCGAAATAAATGCTTTGCTGATCGCTTAGCTGCAGAAAGAAACACATAGTCAGCTTAAGAGTTATAGTAACCTCTATCCATCAAAGTGTAAGCCCTATCTATAAAACCATATTATTATATTTTGCTAATTGAAGATAATAATATAACTAGTACAATGTGAAACTTACATATGTGATTTCACCGTATTACTAATATACGAATATTTACTATTGAAAAATAATTCTTGCGAAAAAAACCGACTTTAAAATAGATTTCATCAGTCTGCCTATAACTGGTCAAGTGTATGACCACATAAATTAGGTTACATTAAATATTGGCACACTCGTATGTCCAAACTTTATACTTTTTCAACTGATCAATAGTTTGGAAATATATAAATCAAATTGCAGCAACTATAGGGCCACTCTTTAATTTCCAAATTCATATTATATACTTGCTGTTGTAGTAGATTTAGCAATCAGGTTCTGTGTAAATTTCAACCGTCTTTTTTAACGGCTCAACAGTTTGCCCATATGCATGAGATTATATCAATTATTTAATTTATAATATAACATTTTTATACTTCTTATTATACCAAATAAAGTAGTGGACATTCTGTCTACGATGTTAGTGAACAACGGTTCAAAAAATACGACCATATAGAACAAATTACATTAATTTTGGGAACACTCTTTACTTTCTAAAGTCAAATTATAAGCTTCTTTTTATAGCGGACTTAGCAAAACATGTCCTTTATAAATTTCAGCTGTTTGTCTATAATAGTTCAAAAGTCCAGCCACATAGACCATATTATATCAACTATTGGGACACCCGTTTATTTCCAAATCCATTTTTTATACTAGTTGTTAGTAATACAGGTTCTCTGTAAATTTCAATCGTCTGTCTACAACTGTTTAAAAAGTGTGGTCATATACCAAATTAACTGAACTATTGGTGCACCCTTTAATTTATAATTTTAAATATTATTAGCTGTTACTACAACGGCCATAGCAATCGACATTGCGTCAAATTTACAAGCGTTTGTCTATAACGGTTCAAACGATAGGCCTATATAAGTAAATCTACAGTAAATAGGTGACACCCTTTAATTTCTAAATTCAAATTATAATCTTGTTGATATAGTGGACTTAGAAATACAGGTACCGTTCTGTCTATAACGGTTTATAAGTACGGCCACACACTTAAAATTACACCAAATATTGGAACATCCTTTAACTTCTAAATCCACATTTTATACTTTTTGTTACAGCGGATTTACCAATACAGGTTCGTTGTAAATTCCAGTCTATAACTGTTAAAAAGTAAGGCAATATACATCAAATTTATTGAACTATTGGCGCACCCTTTGATTTATAATTCTTAATATTAATACTTGTTACTATAACGGCCATAGCAATCGACATTCTGTACAATTTGCAAGCGTTTGTCTATAACGGTCCAAAAGATAGGCTCATATAAGTAAATCTTCATCCATTATGGGACAGCCCTTAATTTCTAAATTCAAATTATAAAATCGTTGCTATAGCGGATTTAGCAATACAGGTACCTTTTAAGTTTCAGCGTTCTGTCTATAACGGTTCAAAAGTTTGGTCATATACATAAAATTACATTAACTATTGTAACACCCTTTAACTTAGAAGTCCAAATTTTATACTTGTTAAAGCGGACTTAGCAACACAGGTTCGTTGTAAATTTCAAGCGTCTGTCTACAACTGTTTAATAGTATGGCCTTTTACATTTAATTTAATGAACTATTGGCGCACCCTTTAATTTATAATTTGTAATATTAATACTTGCCATCGACATTCTGTCCAATTTTCAAGTGTTTGTTTATAACGGTTCAAAAGAAAGGCCCATATAAGTATATTTACATCAATTATGGGGGCACCCTTTAATTTTTAGACTTATTTTTGTATATTTTTTTATTTTTGGGAGCCATTACAGTTCATTATACACGTAAAAAATATGTATGTTATATGGGGACATCCTTTAATTTTTAAGATTATGAACTGTTTTTAAAACGGGACCAATCTCTAAGCATAGTCTATCATATTCCCAAAAATTTTCAAAATTGGATCAGAAATGACTGAGTTTTGGAGGCACAAATTAAAAGAAAAGCAACATTCAGCCGAATTGTATAACCTCCTTGTATTTGAAGTCGGTTAATAATTAAAGAACACCGAAACAACTATAAATAGATACGAATAAAATACAAAACTGTGAAAAAAACGTTTTTTGAAAGTCAAAATACCGAAGAAGGTGCTACCACAACTAAATAACAAAAAAAAAACAGTAATTCATGCCAAGATAGATAATCGGAAATCAAAATCTAAGGAAGGCGTTATCCTTGGAAGAGCCGCTCTACAGACGACCGGAAAAATAGCACCAATAGCAAGCAAATTTTCTATAAATAAATATATATATATATATATATATATATATATATATATTAGAGTTCGTTTGGCGACCAGGTCACCTGATTTGTTTTTCGGTTATCATCATTTGTTTTAAGGGTTTTACCTAAATAAAAATAATGGCGGTCATTATTTGGGAAAATTTTCACTCCTTGGGGTGGTTCAACCCACCTTAAAACGCGGATTTTAAGCTCATATTTCCGCAGAGCAAAAACGGTTAAATATAAGTCAAATCTAATTTCACCAGCCGAATCTGCAGCAAAAATTGTTACAATGAACGTTTTTTGAATCCTTAAAAAAGTTCAAAAAACCCACAACAGAGGGCGCAAATGTCATTTTAAAAAATAGGTTTTCTTAAGCATGCATGATGAAAAGGCATTTTAAACTTAGCAAAACGGTACCAATATTTTATTTTTATCACAACCCCTTAAAAAGTTATATGCCTTTTAACATTTTTTGTTAAGGCTAAATAATAAGTTGTTAGAAAAATGTTAAAAAAATAAACTTTTTTTATTAATTATTTGTTTTTTGTTATGAAATAATTTTGAAGTCTCATAACTTTTTAAAGGGTCGTGTTAAAAATAATATATTGGTACCGTTTTGCTAAAATGCCTCTTCATCGTGCATGTTTACAAAAACCTAAAAAAAATTTTTTAATGACATTTGCACCCTCTGTTGAGGGTTTTTGGAACTGTTTTGAGGATTCAAAAAACATTTATTGTAATAATTTTTGCTACAGAATCGGTTGCTGAAATCAGATTTGACATATATTAAACCGTTTTTGCTCTGCGGAAAACGAGCTCAAATTCCGCGTTTTTGGGTGGGTTGAATCAGCCCAAAAACCTTAAAAAAATTATGATATCCGCAAATCAAATTTTTAAAATTTACTCTAATATATATATATATATATATATATATATATATATATTATATAAGTAACATAAACCTAAGTTTTTTTTCCTATAAAACAAACAAACAAATTGATACGAGGGTTGCTATATATATTTCTGGCCTGGCAACACTGAGTGCTGCCAAGTGCAATCTGACATTTCCATTGGAAAGTTTGTCATTTTTAAGCATAATCGTACTCAAAACGTTTTGACGTACGACCATTATTTGTGTTGTTTACAGTGACTTGAAAAAATTAATATAGAAAAAAATGGAATTAACTCGTGAACATTTTCGTGCCATCATTTTTCACAACTTTCGACGTGGATTATCACGACAAGAGTGCATTGATGAACTTAAATCTTTGTATGGTGATGAAGCACCATCCTATAGCACTGTGAAAAATTGGTATAATGAAATTAATCGTGGCCGAAGCTCGCTCAAAGACGAATTCCGTGAAGGTCGTCCAAAAACGGCTGTTGTGCCAGAGAACATTGATGCCGTGCGTGAACTCATAATGCAAGATCGACATGCGACATACCGAGAGATAGAGACATCCTTGGACATTTCTTCCACCAGGATGCATTCGATACTGCATCAACACCTTGCCATAAAATGGGTTTGTTCTCGTTGGATCCCGCACAATTTGAAAGTCGCTCAAAAAAAGGCTCGTGTCGATTGGTGCAAAAAAATGTTGCAAAAATACGATTGCGGTGCTTCAAAAGACGTTTATAAGATCGTCACAGGTGACGAATCATGGATCTATGCGTATGAGCCCGAAACGAAACAAAAATCGACCGTGTTGGTCTTCAAAGACAAACAAAATCCAACGAGTGTTGTTCGTGGAAGAAGCACTTCGAAGCAAATGGTCGCCTGTTTCTTCGGCAAAACTGGTCATGTGGCGACTGTTCCGCTTGAGCAACATAGGACGGTCACTTTTAAGTGGTACTCTACAATTTGTTTGCCTGAAGTCATCGGAGAAATTCGAAAAACCAACAAGAGAAGACGAATCATTGTTCACCATGACAGTGCGAACTCTCACACATCGGCTCAAACCAGAGCGTTTTTGACCGGCCAAAACGTCGAATTAATGGGTCATCCGCCATACTGCCCTGACTTTGCACCTAATGACTTCTTCTTGTTTCTGCACATCAAGAAAAAAATGCGTGGTCAACGATTTTCGTCGCCAGAAGAAGCTGTTGAAGTGTTCAAAAACCATGTTTTAGAGGTGTCTCAATAGGAGTGGAAAAAGTGCTTCGACAACTGGTTTGAGCGCATGCAAAAGTGTATAAATCATGCTGGAGAATACTTTGAAAAACAATAAAACCATTTTTGATTATAAATATTCGCATTTTCACTATTAGGCCAGAAATATATAGAGCAGCCCTCGTATAGACCCCATTAACTATTTAACCTACCGAAATTCACTAAAGATTTATTCCAATAGATTTTTGCTGATTTAATCAAAAGAAACTAAAAAGGAAGGCAAGAGAAATAATTGAAATAAATTGCCATGCAGTCACATGGGTAGAAATAGAAGAATTATAAATTAATAACAACGAATCAGACAAACTTTTTGACGAATTAAGGGCTACAACCTTTCACCATAATCGGTGAAGGTGCTGCAATGAACGCCATCGCTGATAATAACATCCGTAGCGCTCTCAATATATTTAAATCAAAGATCCCGGAGCCCATGAAAAGGATACTTACGTTTAGAATTTTTCATTCCTTTGAAGCAGCCATGAACATTTTGTTCGAAGCGGGGTACGCATATTTAGATACAAATGGTAAACCTTTTAGTAGATTTAATAGAAGACCGAATGACCAACAGAACCATAGGTAAATAATAGGCGTAACAATAGCAATAGACTTTCTTCTTACAACAACAACAACAGACGCGATTACAGCGAAAACAAACAGAACTATAATAATAGGAACATAAACAATGACAGACGCGACTACAACGAAAATAGACAAAACTGTAATGCTAGAAACATGACCAATGATAGACCTGCTAATGAGAATGGACGAAATTATAACAACTCCACTCAAAATCTCTTCCCAAGAAGTTCCAAAATCAACCACTTCTTCCCCCACCTGAGCCAATGGATGTGAATACAATCCAAAATTTTCATCCAGTAGACTTCAAGTAGAATTACCATGTATAATAGTGAAGACTAAAGCAGGATCCCTTAAATGCTTAATAGATAATGGAGTGACCTACTCCATAATTAAACCCGGGTTATGTCACCCAAATCGATAATCGGAAATCAAAATTTTAAAAAAGGCGTTATCCTTAAAAGAGCCGGTCTACAGACGACCGGCTAAATCTAACAAGAAAGAGATCACCAATAGCAAGTAAGTTTTCTATAAATAAATATATATATATATATATACGAGTATAAGTAACATAAAGCTAAGTTTGTTTTCCTATAAAAAAAATTATTAATTTAGTAGAACATTTTGATATTATTTATCCACATAATCCACACAAAAATCACTTAAAATGGCTGAGTTGGTACAAATCAATATAGACCCTATAAACTATTTAACCTACCGAAATTCACTAGAGATTATAAAGATCTGCATACCTATTTTTTTTATAAGTTGCTTTATTTACAATCTATTTAAAAAAACATTAAGTAAATTGTTTAATTAAAAATTTTTACATTTTAATACTTTATAGTTTAGGCCATTTGGGTTCACTTTCTTTAATAAAGCATTTCTTTTCTTTAATAAAGCATCTTTGTAATACTGCCGCCCACTTAAGCCTTTTCCTCCCGAATGGGCTCAACATTACATCTGCCATATTTAGCCAGTCGCTCGAGGTGAACCATTTTCATTTTAGACCTCGGATTATGATATCTCTGTATCCGGTAAACCACGTCATTCAATTTCTTTATCACTTTGTATGGTCCCTTCCAGTGGGTTTCAATATAGGAGATAATCCTTTCTTGCGTTGCGGGTTAAATAGTAGAACCATTTGTCCTTCAGTAAATCCCTCTGTGTTTGCTGCTCGATCATATCTGGCCTTCATCTTATCGCTGGTCATTTTAATGCGGTAACGGACAAACTTATGAAGCTCATGCAGGTCTTCCTGTGCCTGAAGAATGTTTCCATTGTCTTCGTGCACTGGTCCAGAAATAACACCAAATTCCAAATCTGCTGGCAGTTTTAGTTCTGTCCCAAACAAGATTTTTGCTGGACTACGTGAGGTTGAATCGTGTACAGCTGACCGGTACGCCAGTAGAAATTTAGGTATATGCTCATCCCAATCCTTTTGGTGTGTACTGACCACTTTTCTGAGATATTCTTCTAGGGAACGATTGAATCTTTCCACCATTCCATCAGACTGTGGATGCCGCGGTGTCGTTTTCGTCTTCTTGATACCATAAACGTAACACATCTCTTTGAATGGAGCCGATTCAAAATTTCGTCCCTGATCTGAATGTAGTTCTAGTAGAACACCGTATCGACACACCCAATTGTTCACAAGGGCGTCTACCACTGTTTTGGATTCTTGGTTTGGAATGGCATAAACTTCGGGGCAGTTGCTAAAATAATCCATTACCACTAGTACATATCGGTTTCCACCATCACTGAGAGGAAATGGACCTATAATATCAATAGCTATCTGCTCAAAGGGTGCACCTGCGTTGTACTGTTGAAGTTTGCCACGACTTTTTCTTATAGGACCCTTGGCTGTAATGCACTGTTCGCAATTAGCTATCCAATCTGCTACGTATTGTTGGCAGCCTACCCAGTAAAATCTTTGCTTTATCTTTTCCAGAGTTTTTGTTATACCCTGCTGCCGCTGGGACCGTTATGGAACTGCTTTAGTATCTCATTTCTTTTAGAAGTTGGCACGACAATTAAGTCCGCTGAAGTTTTGCCATCTGTACTTTCCCGTGATAGATACAAGCAGCCATCTTTCACTTTTAGGCTATTCCACTAAGCCCAGTACGATTTTGCTAGTTAGCTTGCTGTCGATATTTCATTATGATTCGGTCTTCTGTTATTTTGCTTAGCCAATATAATTTTTGTCAGAATTGGGTCATCATTCTGGCCCTTCGACCAGTCCTCGCTTAACCCAATTTGGGTAAGCCGCACATTAATGATGCTTACCTTTTTCTTGATATTTGTGCAGTGCTTGCTCTCTACATTGCATAGCCGTCTTGAAACGTCATCAGCGTTAATGTGTTTGCCGCCTTCTCTATGCAAAATACCAAAGTCATTGCTCCTGGTCTTTTTCACCTGTTTGTTGTCTCTAGGTGGCGAAGGAGATCTTGATCTTCTCTTTGTGGATCTACAGTTGCGCTGAAAATGGCCGGCCTTACCGCACTTAAAGCGTTTAGGGCGAGAATTACTTTTTTCCTCCTCTATTATCTGTTTGACTAACTCAATTATCTCGCTTCTATTGTCTCTGTTATAAGTTTCAGTATCTAGACATCGCACCTTTCGGTCTCCTGAGCTAGCGCATACGAGATGGTTTCTGCAAAAGATGATTTTTGCATAGCACAAACAGCATATTTAACACCTGGAGCTCGTATGCCATTCAGAAATGCTTCAATCTTAAACTGCTCCAGAAACGAATGATGTTCACCTGGGTAAGTCAGATGCACCAGACGTTCAATTTCCATGGCGAAGTCTTGCAGCGTCTCATTTGCCTTCTGCACCCTGCCTCGTCACCGTACTTGCGTTGTACGAGTAAGGCTAGCATTATGTCTCATAATTATTTCTGCAACCGGCTGGTAAGCTTTCGAGTATCTGTGCTGCTGCTCCCTTTAAGGCCAGAATTAGCTCTATAGCTTTTTCTTCATTGTCCCATCTATTTTTGCTGGCCACTGTTTTGAACTGGAACTTAAAAACATTAAAAGGTGCGCTGCCGTCAAAGCTCGGGGTGTTAATCTTGCTGGCGTGCTCAGAAATAACTTTCACCAGTCCCTCTTGAATTTGAAGTTCGCCCATTTGCACTTTTAATTTATGTAACTCTTCGTCCACTTTTCTGTCTAGGCCGCACAATTTTTGATCTACGATGTTCACTCGTTTGTCGAAGATTTCTGATATTTCTGATATTTATTCATTATAGCCGCGAACATTGAATCCAAGTCTATGACGCTGTTTGTTGCTGGGGGACATACTTCAAGCGTTTAGTTTTCCTCTTTTTCTCCAAATTCGTAAGTCCCAATATCGATACCACGCTGCTTGAATTCATCTATTAATCGCTTTTGCAATTCAGTCTATCAGTGACATTTTGAGCATAAGGACGTGTTTTTCAATTATATTGCGACTTTTTTGTCTTTGTGTGTAAAATGTTTTAAATCTCTTTCTGGTTATTGCATAACTTGTCACATTTGTAAAGCTAAAATTCACATCTTTTGTGCAAAAATGAGTGATAAACAAGTTGATCTATTTAAAGAAAATAAAAATTTGGTTTTTAATTGCAACGATTGTCTTTCTGCTTCAGCTGAAATGATTTCTCTTACTTCATCCTTGTCTACGGAGTTAAGAGAATTAAAAAATACAATTATCTCATCAATTAGTATAGACGTAGAAGAATTAAAAACGGAGGTCAATAAACTTTCATCAAACTTGCATATTGTAAAAAATAACATAAACAATAATAACAATGAAAACATATTCAATGTCGATCAACGGTCCCATGCAATGATGCTTCTTCTCTCACATTAAACCCTACTGCTTCTGAGCTTAGTTCAAACAAATATGAGAATGATCAACATGCCAACTGGACAACTGTGAGTAGACGAAAATGTAGAAATCGTGTTGTTGCTGTTGGTGAGAGTACTACTGAGGATCTTGATGTAGTTGTAAAGAAAAAATATTTACATGTTTCTTCGTTTAAGCCATCAGTTACAACTGATCAAATAATAAACTTTATTACAAAAAACACTCGTATTAGTAAGGAACATCTTGAATGTACGAGGTTGGTTAAAAAAGATGTTGATGAAAAAACTTTAAAGCATGAAAAAACTTTATGCTGATTTAATCAAACCAACTTTTTGGCCTATGAATACAAAAATTAGACCATTTATGTTTTTCAAAGAAAACCATTGGAATTATTAAAACAAACTTAGAGTGTATATCTGAGCTAAAAATTTACTTTCAAAATGTTTCTGGTATGCGCACTAAAAGTAAAACTTTATTTGAGTATTCTTCGCAATGCTGCGAGGAAAGAACTAAAATCCTATACTTGTTCCTATGTCATTGTTGATGATTTGCTTGATCAGTTGTTTGTTTTGGTTCCAGTTAAGAATGGTCTGATTTGTTTTTGTGTTTCATACATACCGCCTAATAGTTCATATGAATTATATGCATCTCATGTAAATAATATATTATACCTTAGTCAGAAAATGGGTCCAAATACTCAATTTTTAGTCCTTGGGGACTTTAATTTGAAGGACATAGTTTGGGTTGAGCGTAACGGCAAAATAATTCCGTTTAATGTAAATAAGGATTTTGAAATAAATCTAATAGATTATTTTTATGAAATTGATCTCCTTCAAGTTAACTCTATTTACAATAAATTAAATAAAGTGTTAGATTTGATATTTGTTCAATCTACTTTTAAAACAAAAGTCTATAAATGTTTGGATCCATTTTCTTCCGTAACTGTTCACCATAATGCCATAATTTTAGTAGTAGATATTCTTAAGTTTCTTAAGTATTCCAATAACTTAACGTGCCCAATAACCACAAATTTTTTGAGAATTCCAATGTTGGAATTCCAGTGTGAATTCAAGCTTGAATAACATTTGAAATACATTCTCTTTCCAGTCTGTTTGAAGTTTGTTAAAAAGCAACAAATTTGTTTGAAACATATTTTATCTGTTGTGAAAAAATTGTTTTTATTTATATTGAATTATATTTACATTACATACATTATTCCGGCGATTGCATACGAAATACTGCCACCTAAAGAACGTTGCTGAAAAACAACGTCGGCATCAAATCGAGTTAGTTATGTACTCTAAATGTCAAACATAAAATATTAAAGGTGAAAAATTTTACAACGCGTAAGTCCCAAAGTTTTAAAAGTGAAAATAAAGAAATAAAGTGAAAATAAGCAAAAAAAAAATAAAGAATAGGAAATAAACCAATATAAAGAAATTTTGAATAAATAATTACAAAGGTATGTATTCAAAGGCAAAAACAGATGCTCGTAAAATTTTTGCGCTGCTTACCCAGAATCAGCATATTCTGGGAAATGAACAACCAATGGGAATGGCTTCCAACGATGTCCACGATCTCCACGTCGCTTTGAACAATGAACCGTACAAGAGGAAATGGGGTAAAAATGTGGCAGATAATGGTTTGAAAATTATTGTTAAAATAATGTTATAACACTATTTATATACTGTTGTAACATTGCTGGAATAACACTGAAATTCCATGCTTGAATTCAACGGTAAAAACAGGTTCGGTTCGACTTGAATTCCACTGCAATTCCATGTTTGACTTCAAGTGTAAAAACAGGTTCGGTTCAACTTGAATCACACTGTTATTCAAGGCTGGAATTACACTGTAAAGGTACTGTTTTGTGCGACTGTAATTCAATGGTTAATTTTGCTGGATTCGCTATTGAAATCAACTGTGTTTCAACTGTAATTCAACACTGGAAATTGGAAATTGTGAAAATGCTTATTGGGTGTATAAAATATAATTTCAATAATTGTGATTTTGATGCATTAAATTCTAGGTTAAAGCAGGTTGATTTGAATAATTTGTTTGATGGAAAATGTACTAAAATGTCTTATGATATCTTTTTACAAAAGTTACTTAATATTTGCGATCAGTATATTCCCCTTAAAGTTAATTTTTCTTCTTCGCACCGCTGCACATTGGCGCCATTTGCGTTTTTTCGTTGCAAAAATCATATCTTTTGAACCGAATTAGATAATTAAACAGTTTAAACAGCATACGATAGATAACTGTTCAGCCTATGAAATGAGCGTTTGGAAAGGGTGCTACGCTTTGTAGGGGCCTACTTATGGGTTATCAAAGTTAAAATTAGTAGAGAAATCAATTTTATGGTAACTAAAAAAAATAATTTTAAATTTTCAAATAGTTTTTATTTTTTTCTTTAGGGTTTTATGTTTTAAATTATTACCCAACAAATTAAAAAAAATATAATTTTTTTTAATTAATTTTTTCAATTTTCTGTAAAATATTCATCACAAATCGTAAGAGAAGGTATATCTAAAAGACTAAGCATTTCTAAACTATAATTATTTTCTAACTCTATTCGTGACATCACATGCCGCAGGGAAGAAATAAGTGGATCGGAAGATGTTGAAGAGGTCCTCATTTTGCCATACTCTTGATGTTTTGAATGTGTTCTGCAATCTATATTTTTTATAAAATTTGTTGAGAGACTCCTGTGCTTCTTCAGAAAGCTCTCCAATTGGCTAGACTGGAACTCAATTATCTTTGCCATGCGCCAATATTTTATTGACGGTCGGGGTCAACTTCTTCTGTGGATACATTTCTGCTAAAAGAGATGCAGTTTTCGACGCATATTCTATATATTTTGTAGAATTGACATTTTCTTTGCAGTTAAAAACATCCAAGATCGTTCCCAATCTTTTCACGATTTAATTGTCAATTCCAGAAACATTATTGGTCGGCAATAATGCACTGATGACGGACGTGGATTTCTCCAGTGTAGGGAAACATCAGATTTTAGCCGCAAAGGAACAACAGATGCCATAAACATATTTCCGTCCGATATTGTAGCGTCATCGGAAGATATCCACCCGCATTTGCTAATCAATGTCAACTTCTCAGGAAGAATTTTCACCTCATTTTCAGGAAGACCACCGTTTTTCTGTATGGCCCATGAGATCCTGCAGATTGGCTTTCCGTAAACTCCGTATGCAGTGATCGAGAATTTATTTTAGCTTGCGTAATATGCTTGTATCTAGATAAAACGTCAGCGCCGTGTCGCGCTAAAGATGCCCGTAGTTTCTCATATTTCTCTTTGGAAAGTTCTAAGTCCATAAACAAGGCCAAGGCTTCTTCGGAACCATACTTTTTAATGTGTGCGTTTGTGGGCGTTGGAATGCTTTCCTTAATCCTTTTTAGTCGCAGTTGGCTTGCATCAGCAACAGCTTTGGTTATCTGAGACCTAACTCTTTCACTATCCTTTGTATATTTAATAGCTAGCGCGTCCGATAAATGCTTCGTGGTAAAGTCATTGGTGGCATAGGCAAGTTTCCTCTTTCTTGTGAAAGTTGAACACTCCTCAATACTTTTTTTTTTGCCTTCCTTTTGCTCCTCTGGTTGATGTGGTGGGTTTATCTACTGCCAATATAGCCAGGATGGTGTCTTCATTTAGCCAGTCCTCGTGTTTGAAGTTGAAGTTCTGAATGGTTCGATTAGATTTCACCCATTTTGCCTTAATATTTGTATATATCAGATAAAAATTATTTTTTATAATTTCGCTTCTCTCAATATTTCCGTATAAGCTATCAAGTTCTTCTAAAGCAGCTTCCGTGAAAAACTTTGGTGTGATTGACTTTCTAAACAGTTCAAATAATTTTAAATTGTTCAACGCCATGTTTTCAGTACTTAAATTGTTTAAAGGTTTCAGTAATTGTTGCGCCAACTTTCAGTCGTAGACTAATCCAGGCATTGTGCTTATTTTACAATATATAGGCTTATGCTACCTTGCCTAAAAATTTACTACTAAAAAAAATTTAAACAAAAATTTACTATTAAAAAAAACTACTGTCAGTCAAAACATATAAGGGATGGACGCCATACAATTTCTGCAACCATGTCTTTTTAACCTTTTTTACCTCTAGAAGCCAAACGGACATGTAAAGGCAGATAAAACCTTTTGAATTATGTAAAGAAATAATCAAAGAACAGGTTTTGCAAATATGGCAAATATAGAAAAATATAGATTTTTATTATTTTCCGTCAAAGTTGAAAAATAGTGAAAAAACGGATAGTTTTTAAATAGTGATTTACCAGGAGAAACACAAAGCAAACAATAAATTTTTTTTATCATTATACATTTAATAAATACATCAATCAATACCAACAAAAAATATTGCGATTCGTTACCTCTTTTTCGTGATATTATACCTGAAATCGCAACAAATTGACTAGAAATTGTGTGTTTTTTTGAAAAACGAAAGTCGGTCACCTTTGAACGGTTATATCTTCTAAACTAAAAATGTGATATTATTAAGAGTGGCATATTTGAAATCGTTGAAAAGTTTCCTATAACATGGGTTTATTCAAAACTTCGTGGGCGCTCATAAAAATTTTGATTTTTGCAACCTCGTTTGCTCTACGGGCGCCACTGTGCGCTGGTACACAAAGGGTTTAAAAATGTTGAAAAATAAAAGAAATAATCTGCATAAACGCTACTTATCATCGGGTAATGAAGATGTTCTTTGTCAATATAAGCTCTGCGCTAAAGAATTTAATTTCCTTAATAAATTTTTGTACAAGCAATATTTACTTGGAATTGAAAATAGCTTTAAGACCAATCCAAAACATTTTTGGTCATACATTCGAATGAAAAAGCATAGTACTGATATACCTTCCCTAATGGTTTATAAAGATGATACGTCTGATAATCCCCAAGTTATTGTACATTTTTTTGCGAATTTTTTTAAATCAAATTTTAATTCTCGTTCATCTACTGATTACATTGGTGAACATATTTTTTCCAACCTGAATTTAGGCCAAATTGAACTATCTAAAGAGCAACTTATCAATGCCATTTTTCGTGTAAAGAACTCTTTTAATATAGATACCGATGGTTTGTGTTATTTTTTAGTTAAGAAATGTGCAGTCATTAGTTAATCCAATTTTAAAAATTTTCAATATATCTCTTTCAGAAGGAATGTTTGCTGATCGTTGGAAAATCACATTTGTGACCCCTATTTTTAAATCTGGAAATCGTAATGATGTTTGCAATTACAGATCTATCTCTAAATTAACAACAATTGCTAAAATTTTTGAACATGCGATATATGATGTTTTATATTTTAACACAAAATCCCTAATAATTCCTCAGCAACATGGTTTCATTGATGTCAATAAATTGCAAAGTGATCTTGACAGATTAAACGATTACTGCATCAATAGCAATCTGACATTAAACTTGAGCAAATGTTTTCATGTATCTTACACAAGATTAATCATACCATTATCTTCAACTTATCGATTTTTTAATGTTAATATAACAAAAACAAATGAAATCAGTGATTTAGGTATTTTGTTCGATACCAAATTGACTTTCGAGCCTCATTTAGATAAGCTTATACCTAAAGCCTATTCTATGCTTGCATTTATAAAAAGAAACAGTGCAGATTTCGTAGACCCGTATATATATATATATACTTCTTCTTCTTTTTTCGGCGTACGTAAGATCTAAATTGGAATATGGCGCGTTTATTTGGAGTCCTCATTGCGCCATTCATATAAATCGTATTGAAAAGATACAGAAACGTTTTAATCATTTTGCTTTGCCTTACCTTAATTTACTTTGTCCGGCTCCTACTTATCAGTCTCGTTGTTAACATCTGGGTTTAATATCCTTAGAAAAAAGACGCAAAATACAGTCTATGCTTTTTATATTTGACTTGATAAATGGAAATATTGATTGCCCTGAACTTTTACAGAAAATTACTTTTTATATACCCTTCACATTATCATTTCGTCATAGAAGATTATTTTTTGTTGCCTTACACCAAAGAAATTACGTTCTAAATAGTCCAATAATAAGATCTTTACATTATTTCGATAATTTGCTTAATAATGGTACTGTGGACTTTAATGCATCAAAAACTTGTTTTAAAAATTCTCTATTGCAAAATCTGAATTAATATTGTATTCTTTTTAGCATGTAATAATTTTATAATATTATAAACTATTTTATATACGAGGGCTGCTATATATATTTCTGGCCTGGCAACACTGAGTGCTGCCAAGTGCAATTTGACATTTCCATTGGAAAGTTTGTCATTTTTAAGCATAATCGTACTCAAAACGTTTTGATGTATGACCATTATTTGTGTTGTTTACAGTGACTTGAAAAAATTAATATACAAAAAAATGGAATTAACTCGTGAACATTTTCGTGCCATCATTTTTCACAACTTTCGCCGTGGATTATCACGACAAGAGTGCATTGATGAACTTAAATCTTTGTATGGCGATGAAGCACCATCCTTTAGCACTGTGAAAAATGGGTATAATGAATTTAATCGTGGCCGAAGCTCGCTCAAAGACGAATTCCGTGAAGGTCGTCCAAAAACGGCTGTTGTGCCAGAGAACATTGATGCCGTGCGTGAACTCATAATGCAAGATCGACATGCGACATACCGAGAGATAGAGACATCCTTGGACATTTCTTCCACCAGCATACATTCGATACTGCATGAACACCGGCCGTAAAAAAGGTTTGTTCTCGTTGGATCCCGCACAATTTGAAAGTCGCTCAAAAAAAGGCTCGTGTCGATTGGTGCAAAGAAATGTTGCAAAAATACGATTGCGGTGCTTCAAAAGACGTTTATAAGATCGTCACAGGTGACGAATCATGGATCTATGCGTATGAGCCCGAAACGAAACAACAATCGACCGTGTGGGTTTTCAAAGACGAGAAAATTCCAACGAAAGTTGTTCGTGGAAGAAGCACTTCGAAGAAAATGGTCGCCTGTTTCTTCGGTAAAACTGGTCATGTGGCGACTGTTCCGCTTGAGCAACGTAAAACGGTCACTGCTGAGTGGTACACTACAATTTGTTTGCCTGAAGTCATCGGAGAAATTCGAAAAACCAACAAGAGAAGACGAATCATTGTTCACCATGACAATGCGAGCTCTCACACATCGGCTTAAACCAGAGCGTTTTTGACCGGCCAAAACGTCGAATTAATCGGTCATCCGCCGTACAGTCCTGACTTGGTACTAATGACTTCTTCTTGTTTCCGCACATCAAGAAAAAAATGCGTGGTCAACGATTTTCGTCGCTAGAAAAAGCCGTTGAAGTGTTCAAAAACCATGTTTTAGAGGTGTCTCAATCGGAGTGGAAAAAGTGCTTCGACAACTGGTTTGAGCGCATGCAAAAGTGTTTAAATCATGCTGGAGAATACTTTGAAAAACAATAAAACCATTTTTGATTATAAATATTCGCATTTTCACTATTAGGCCAGAAATATATAGAGCAGCCCTCGTATAAGCTAAATATGTTTAAGTATGTTATTTCATAAGTCTGTTTGGATTATTCCCCTTAAACTTAAATAAATTCCGCTTTATTGCCCGCTGTCGGCAGATCTAACTTACTCAGCTCCATTTTTAGCTGCTCAACTTTTAGCTCTTCAAATTTCATTTTAACTATTTATTATTTTGCAATCCCACTTCTGACACCAGTTGTTACGTTTATTTAAATTTATAAACGTTTTATTTATGAGTTCTTTATTTGCAAAATAATTACACACACAACTTTTAGAGTTTTAATTAAATTATACTTTATTTAATTAATTATTTGACGATTTAACTATTCGCGATTAATAATACACGTTGGCAACTTTACTTGTTATACCACAAGATCTTAACTAGATGACGCTTACAATAAGAAATAATCAGCATGTATTCGCGTTGCTCTTATATACCCTATTTTTAGGCGTTCTTGAATAATTGAGAATTTCTACCGCCATCTGCTGCGTAGTTGAAAATGCTGCGTTGCCACTTTTATCTCAGACACATTAGTGAGCATTGTTATTTACTTCTAGAGCCTTCAATCATTATTTAAAAATACATGTTGGGTATTTTTATTTAGTTGTTATACAATGCAAGTGTGTTTATGTTTGTGTATTGTGTTTGTTTACTCATTGCTTTGTGTTAGTTGTTTTTGTTTTGTAATAAAGATGTTTTAAAGAAACTTCTAGCTTTGAATACAAAGACAATAGGCCATTTCATTTCACTTTCTAGGCCTCAATTATTTTTACACCTTTTTATGATTTTAATAAAGCATCTTTGTAACAATACGTAAACTAAAAACTTTATTGCAATTTATTATTGATACGGTCTAATGAGATTCCGTCAATGCAATATTACATCTGCGTATATACAGTTTTGTTTAAAACTAAAGAAATTAAGTAATTTTCCTTTTATTCACGGATTCGAAAAATTAATTTATTTTATTTTTTATCATTTTGTTTTCCTAAATACCGTTAGTAGCACATCTATGACAACAAGGCGCAGAAACTGAAAATATTTGTACATAAAAAACAGCAACAAATTAAGCATACCTGCTTTAAATAGGATAAAAAAGCTGTGCCTTTAAGCGGTTATTATTGCATTTTATTCATTAAATATGGGTTGTATTTCATACGAATGAAAGCGGTTGTTGCCTGTGTTTCTGCTTATAATGTTTAAGCAATAGATTTGATCAAATTTTGTTTTTATGTTTTTTATTGTTTATAATAGATCTGCATAAAATACAGAATTTCATTAAACGGCAGTAAAAAACTTTAATACGGTAAAAATGTGGCAACGCTGCTTACAAATAAAGAGAATTAAAAAATTCTCGCGTACGAGTATAGAAAATACTTAAAATTCTGATTGCGGCATTTTTGAGACTCGTTTTTTGGCTCTTTGTTTTAAATATACCCACAACAAAAAACACTTACAAGAATGGGAAAATAAACACCGCAACTTTTTATTGCGGTGTTTAAAATACTAGAGTATGAAAAATATAGAGTTCGTATGCGGTATACTCATGCTTGCGGTGTACTCGTGCCGTTCGCCGATATGAACCTTACTTGAATTTGCAAGGAACACTATTTACTTTTTTTTCAACCACGAAGTTATTTTAACTTTTCCATGTTATTTTTTTTTCCAACCACGAAGTTATTTTTATTTTTCCATGTACATTTTCTTCTTACATGGATTTATTTTATTTTTTTAATGTACTTTTTTCAAACCACGAAGTTATATTAATTTTTCCATGTATTTTTTTTTTTTCGTACGGGTACTGAAAATAGAGTACGCGTACACAAACAATAGCTACAGCCGTACATTCACCTACGTGTACGCAAATAAATATTTTAATAAAATACATTGGTGAATGTGTACGGAAAATTTAAAAATTTAGTTACACACATAATTGTTATGAAAAAAATGTATGAGTTAGTTTTAGTTGTGTGTTTTCAATTTATGTACGAGAATTTTGTACAGTAAGTGTACTTTTCTATCCTCTGGTTTTATGTTTGTATAGGAAAAACTAAAATTATAAAAAAAAATTATACTATGCTCCACTTCGTTCTTTTACTTCGAATAAACATAAGGGACGGTGTAAATAAAAATATAGTTCTAGCTAAAACTAACAGAGAAGAAAAAAGAAAGAAAGAAAAGCAATTGCTTTAGCTGATTATGTGTTTGCTGTTGCTTAAGCAATAAGTTGTTCTTTAATATGGCTTAACTGTTTACTATAAAGTTGTGGTTGACTACGATTGCTTTTTCATGCCGTTACTTGCTGTAACTCGCTACTTTGTTTCCCTTTTAACATTGGAGACGCATTTATGTATTTGTTACTTACAATACGCAAGAAAATACATTTTAAAAATGTTGTTTTTATTACAACGTTAAATGGCGTTTTTTTTTCTTAAAAACAACTGCAAAAGAAGAAACACACATCAATGTATTGCTTAAGCAACAGCAAACATTTTCGAAATAAATGCTTTGCTGATCGCTTAGCTGCAGAAAGAAACACATAGTCAGCTTAAGAGTTATAGTAACCTCTATCCATCAAACTGTAAGCCCTATCTATAAAACCATATTATTATATTTTGCTAATTGAAGATAATAATATAACTAGTACAATGTGAAACTTACATATGTGATTTCACCGTATTACTAATATACGAATATTTACTATTGAAAAATAATTCTTGCGAAAAAAACCGACTTTAAAATAGATTTCATCAGTCTGCCTATAACTGGTCAAGTGTATGACCACATAAATTAGGTTACATTAAATATTGGCACACTCGTATGTCCAAACTTTATACTTTTTCAACTGATCAATAGTTTGGAAATATATAAATCAAATTGCAGCAACTATAGGGCCACTCTTTAATTTCCAAATTCAAATTATATACTTGCTGTTGTAGTAGATTTAGCAATCAGGTTCTGTGTAAATTTCAACCGTCTTTTTTAACGGCTCAACAGTTTGCCCATATGCATGAGATTATATCAATTATTTAATTTATAATATAACATTTTTATACTTCTTATTATACCAAATAAAGTAGTGGACATTCTGTCTACGATGTTAGTGAACAACGGTTCAAAAAATACGGCCATATAGAACAAATTACATTAATTTTGGGAACACTCTTTACTTTCTAAAGTCAAATTATAAGCTTCTTTTTATAGCGGACTTAGCAAAACATGTCCTTTATAAATTTCAGCTGTTTGTCTATAATAGTTCAAAAGTCCAGCCACATAGACCATATTATATCAACTATTGGGACACCCGTTTATTTCCAAATCCAATTTTTATACTTGTTGTTAGTAATACAGGTTCTCTGTAAATTTCAATCGTCTGTCTACAACTGTTTAAAAAGTGTGTGGCTTCGTCAAATTTACAAGCGTTTGTTTATAAAGGTTCAAACGATAGGCCTATATAAGTAAATCTACAGTAAATAGGGGACACCCTTTAATTTCTAAATTCAAATTATAATCTTGTTGATATAGTGGACTTAGAAATACAGGTACCGTTCTGTCTATAACGGTTTAAAAGTACGGCCACACACTTAAAATTACACCAAATATTGGAACATCCTTTAACTTCTAAATCCACATTTTATACTTTTTGTTACAGCGGATTTACCAATACAGGTTCGTTGTAAATTCCAGTCTATAACTGTTAAAAAGTAAGGCAATATACATCAAATTTATTGAACTATTGGCGCACCCTTTAATTTATAATTCTTAATATTAATACTTGTTACTATAACGGCCATAGCAATCGACATTCTGTACAATTTGCAAGCGTTTGTCTATAACGGTCCAAAAGATAGGCTCATATAAGTAAATCTTCATTCATTATGGGACAGCCTTTAATTTCTAAATTCAAATTATAAAATCGTTGCTATAGCGGATTTAGCAATACAGGTACCTTTTAAGTTTCAGCGTTCTGTCTATAACGGTTCAAAAGTTTGGTCATATACATAAAATTACATTAACTATTGGAACACCCTTTAACTTAGAAGTCCAAATTTTATACTTGTTAAAGCGGACTTAGCAACACAGGTTCGTTGTAAATTTCAAGCGTCTGTCTTCAACTGTTTAACAGTATGGCCTTATACATTTAATTTAATGAACTATTGGCGCACCCTTTAATTTATAATTTGTAATATTAATACTTGCAATCGACATTCTGTCCAAAAGATAGGCCCATATAAGTATATTTACATCAATTATGGGGGCACCCTTTAATTTTTAGACTCATTTTTATATTTTTTTTTTATTTTTGGGAGCGATTACAGTTCATTATACAAGTAAAAAATTTGTATGTTAAATGGGGCCACCCTTTAAGTTTTAAGATTATGAACTGATTTTAAAACGGGACCAATCTCTAAGCATAGTCTTTCATAATACCAAAAATTTTCAAACTTGGATCAGAAATGACTGAGTTTTGGAGGCACAAATATAAAAAAAGCAACATTCGGCCGAATTGTATAACCTCCTTGTATTTGAAGTCGGTTAATAATTAAAGAACACCGAAACAGCTATAAATAGATACGAATAAAATACAAAACTGTGAAAAAAACGTTTTTTGAAAATCTAAATACTAAAGAAGGTGCTACCACAACTAAATAAAAAAAAAAACAGTAATTCATACCAAGATAGATAATCGGAAATCAAAATCTAAGGAAGGCGTTATCCTTGGAAGAGCCGCTCTACAGACGACCGGAAAAACAGCACCAATAGCAAGCAAATTTTCTATAAATATATATATATAGATATATGTTGTGTACCAGCATGAGTTTAAAACATGACTGAACTTTATTATTTCATTGTGTTTTCTCTTCTATTACATTCTTTCTTAAATCTATGTTATGTATGAAAAGATGCCAGATCATTATATTATTTAATTCCTAATTTCGATATCTAACACGCTCTCCGTTAAGCTTATAAATAAAAAAAAATTGCTTATAATGTAAAAATGTAAGACGTGCAAACGATTTTTGCAATCTTATAATAGAGAAATTTCAATTATAAAATATTCCAATATTTAAGGTCTTAATAACAAAAATAATACTATGAAATAGATCTAATAAAAGTTTGCTATTTAAAAGAAAATATACAAAAGATGTTCAGTCAATTTAAGATATCTTAACTACCTTCCCCTCACGGCGTGGTCTTAACTCTCTGGAAACACCACTTGATGTTGCTTCACTTGTATTTGGTTAACTTCGACATCGAATTTGGTCTAAATGACGTTTGATTTCCCGGTTGTTGTGGGCTACAATGCAAGAATAAGAACGAACACCAAGTTGTTGCTTGATAGTGGCCTGAGACCAACTTGGCTTATTTGGCTTTCGGTAATCTCGAATTAAAACATTTTGTCCACTTAAAAATTTAACATTTCGGTTGCCCTTGTAATTGAGAACACTTTTTGCTTGATTTTCTAAGATTTTGTCTCTTATTAAAGGGGGTTTTAAATTACTAAAACGAGTTTTCAACGGTCTTCCAAGTAAGTCATGTACATGGAATCTTTTTAATCTTTTTATTTCTTCTGATTCATCTGGTAAAGAAATAGCCAGCGAATTAGAATGATTACTCAGTCTGTTCAAGTATCTTGTGCTAAATTTATTTATCTCGTCCTTTATAAATGGAATTTTAAGATCTCCGTGAATATTTTTATTTGTGACAAACCACGGAGCATTAGCTATGAGTCTTAAGGTTTTCGACTGATAACGTAAAACAATATTGCTTCATAAATTTTAATCTTATTTTTAAGATTTAAAGTTGATTTGGAACCCAAAAGCCGATACATTTTTTTGGTTTTAATATTTAATTGTTCTATTTTTGCCTTAATATGATTTTTCCACGTAAGCCTTTTGTCAAGATGCATTCCCAAGTATTTTACACTTTCCAATTTCAGTATTTGTTCACTGTTGATAAAAACTGGGTGACAGTCCCCTTTTCTTAGCGCGAATGATATATGAACTGATTTATCAGCGTTAATAGTGATTTTCCATTTCTTATGCCACTGCTGTAAAACATAAAGCTCATTTTGTACTAGCTGTGAAGCAACAACAGCAGAATTATCTGAAGCTATTATAGCAGTGTCATCAGCGTAGGTAGCAATTGTAACATCTTTTTATTTCACAAATTTCAGACAGTTCATCATTCACTTTCACATAAAAAGTTCGATTTTTCAGGTTAGATCTTATCAGCAAATACATTGGGGCTGGTAGATTAGTTTTGAGTTTGAACATCAGGCCTTGGTGCCAGACTCTGTCAAACGCTTGGTTAACATTAAAAAACACTGCTGAGCTATATAGTTTTCTTTTCAAACCGTCAGTAACTACGTCAATGATACGGTAACATTGCTCCGGTGTACCGTGCTTATGCCGAAATCCAAATTGATGATCTGGTATTACGTTTTGTTTTTCCAAAATAGGCAATAGCCGATGTGAAAGTATTCTTTCAAAAATTTTTGAAAATAAAGGAAGCAAAGTTTTTGGTCTGTATGACGAGATTTCATTTTCTGATTTGTTTGGCTTCGGGATCATGATGAGATAATCTCAAAATAGCATTGTATATCATGGTTAGGTATAATATGGCTTTGTTTGGTAGGTTTTTGCAACTATTGGATCTATCTTGTCGTACCCTGGCGATTTGTTGTTGTTTAATTTGGATATTTCTATTTTAATTTCTGATGGAGAGTATGGCTTAATTGGAAAATCCATTTGACAAGGTGAATCTAAGAATTCTATATGGAAAGGATTGAAATGTTTTTTACAGATGTTTGGAGAATACATCTGCTTTGCTTTTTTCTGATCTACACCAAGGGCCATCCTCATTTTTAATTAGTACATTTCTCGTGATCGGTCCTTTTAAGCATTTTGTAGCTTTCCATAAGCTTTTGTCGCTATCATTTGCTGTATTAATTTGATACAAATAGTGCGCGATTTCAACATTTTTGATATCATTTAATCTCTTTTTTAAATCATTTGATGCACGGTTAAAATTAGTTCTATCAATAGGATTTCTCGTATAATACCAAATTCTTCTCAATCTCCTTTTATATAAAATTGCTTGCCTTATTTCTGCTGATAGTTTAACCTGCCTTCCGCTACTTTCTATCGTTTGTGGAGTAGATAATAATGATGCCTCATGAATAAGAGCTGGAAGCTTTTCCACAGATTGGTCAATTTCAAAATTTGTTGGTATTGATGTGTTTAGATTTATATTGTTATCTATCCAATTATGAAAAGATTCTACATCAGTATTCTTTGATATGAGTTTTGAGTTTAAATTTTTTGTTTGTAAACAAGCATTAAAATTTAAAATGATTGGCGTGTGGTCTGAGCTTAAATCAAAACTTTCTTTGATATCAAGAAGATGTGTTGATAAACCGGAAAAGACGAAAAAATCAAGCAAGTCTGGAATTTTACCTCTATCGCTTGGCCAGCATGTAGGGCTTCCTGTTAAAATAGTTTTATAGTTATTGGCGCTTAAACATTTATAAAGATCTCTTCCTTTTGGGTTGACTAATCTGGATCCCCACCAGGGGTGTTTTGCGTTGAAGTCGGCAACTAAAACCTGTTGCCAAGATTTCTAAAGAAAATATTATAATCTTCAAATTTTACATTATGCCTTGGGGGAAAATATCTTGAATACAATGCAATTTCAGTGTTGTTACAACAACATGCTTGTATAGATGCTTTGATTACGGGATTTAAGACCATATATTTTAACGTCGATTTAACTAGGACAGCGGATCCGGCATGTGCTATGTTTTCGGGGTGATAAGCTTCAATTAAGTCAAACTTTGGAATTTTAAAATAGGTTTTGGAAGTAAAATGAGTTTCCGAAATTAAAAGAACATCTATAAAATTAATTTTAAGAAAAGTCTCAATTTCTTTTGTATGATTGGAAGCACCATTGGCATTCCATACTGCTTTTCTTATGTTTATTTGCATAAAATAGATTTTGGAAGTAAAATGAGTTTCCGAAATTAAAAGAACATCTATAAAATTAATTTTAAGAAAAGTCTCAATTTCTTTTGTATGATTGGAAGCATCATTGGCATTCTATACTGCTTTTCTTATGTTTATTTGCATAACTTAGTTATAACAACGGTCATTAAATTCAATAATTTATCCAACATGGATGTGCGATTCGTTATAATTTAAGCCGCTTCTTGCAGCTTGAGAGTATAAAATATTTTGTGGATTATTACTGTTATTAGTATTATTGTTTTGCCGGCCTAAATTAGGAAAATCATTAGAATTTGTACGAAAGTTTTGAGTTCCAGATTGATTTCTTGGAAGTGAAGTTCTTTTTTTGTGTATTAATTCTTGATAGATTTTGCATCCTTTGTAACTAGCGGTATGATTTGAAGACAGTGGACAAACTTTGGAGGGGTATTAATATCCTTGGCGCAACTAGCTGTAGAGTGATCACATCTACATTTTACACATTTAAATGGTTTATGGCAGTATGTTTTGGTATGTCCGAATTGCTGGCAACGAAAGCACTGAACTAAATCATCTTTCTTTTTAGGCGGTTCAATGGTTACAATTTCATTAATGATATGCCGAATATTATATATTTCTGTATTGTTGGAATTTGGATCAACATATACGAAGAACATAGGAAGCGGTAATTTAGTTACACTACTTTTTACATTGATAACATCTCTTACTTGGTGAACAGAAGCAGTTCTGCTTTAATGTCTTCAGTTGGTGTTGAATGATGTATTCCTTTGATAAGTACTCTGTTAGCTCTTTCCTGCCTTAACTGATAAGTATGAAATGAAATATTTTTAGATTCAAGGTACTTAATCACCTTTCTATAAGAATCAATAGTTTTGGTCATTAGCCTAACTTGACTATCTCTCATTGATTTATAAATAGCCTTAATCATTACACTTATATTGTCTACATTAGGAATAAATATTGGCGGTGGATTTGGCACTTTATCTTCTTCATCTTTGTTGGTATCATTATCGTCATCAACATTTAATAATTGAAACCTGTTTGCACCAGATGTACTTGGTTCTTGTGATAAATTTATTTTTTTATGCACATGCATATTAGGTGCTGCCAAATACCATCATTTTTATCACTATCATCTTCACTCAACGTAGGCATACTATTTTTTTTTCCTTTTTTGAAAAAAGGTTCACAACTTTGTTCTCATTTTTATAAAGGGGATTAAGCAAATCCACTATTGGTATGTTAATCCCTTTGTTTTTAATTGTTTATTGTTGATATTTTAATAAAAAGAACTTTTGAAAAATATTTTGGTTTATAAAGCACACTATACGTCTATTCAAAACCGCGGTTTGATCAAGACTATTGGCGCATCCTTTAATTTATAGTTTTTAATATAAATACTTGTTACTATAACGACCATATCAACAACATTATGTCAAATTTGCAATGGTTTGTCTATAACGGCCCATGTAACTAAATTTACATTAATTGTGGGGCACCGTTTAATTTTAAGATTTCTTTTTGTATAACTTTTTGTTATTGGAAGCTAAATTAATACGCACTCTTTTAAATTATATAGAATCGCCCTTTACAAATCATAATACACGTAAAAAATATGTATGTTGTATTTTAATTTTTAAGATTATGATCTGTTTTTAAAACGGAACCAATCTGTAAGCATAGTCTAGCATATTACCAAAAATTTTCAAAATCGGATCAGAAATGACTGAGTTCTGGAGTCAAAAATATAAAAAAAGCAATATTCAGCCGAATTCTATAACTCCTTCTTTTTTTGAAGTCGGTTAAAAAGCGAATCTTGATCATTAAGAATAAAAACTAAACTAATTCAAATCGCAATACAATTCATTCTAAAAATTACGATGAAAGTACATTGATCACCATCATTAAAAACCATTTTAATCCAGATAAAACTAACGAAGTTTACATTAAAGATAACGATATTAGGGAAAACTCAAACAAATCGTAGAAAAGTACTTTACTGATAGTAAAATTATTACAAGATGTTATAGATGAAGATGAGTTAGCGACACTAGCGGAAACAGAACATTTAAAAAACAACCATAGGGGGATAAACGAAAATTCGCACAAACAAAACAAACATTTTATCACCCATAACTAAAAAAGTGAATTACACAATTCATAAATAATTGCTCTATATCTAACTAGGAAAAATACGACAGAAAACCCGTTAAGCCAAAATTTAAACAAACTGAAACCCCAAACCAACCAAGAGAAATAGTTCACATAGATGTTTTTTACAGTCTTAACAAAACACTTTTCCTAACAATCGTAGACAAATTTTCAAAGTTCGCCTAGGCGATCAAAATAAACAACAGATCATGGGTTGAATTTAAAAGAGCTCTGACGTAATACCTAAGCAATATAGGACACGTCGACAAAATACTAATTGATAATGAATTAGGCCTTACCTCTCACTGATTGTCTTAGACAACAAAATATAGAAACCCACTATACCTCAAACAACAACCATGCCTCCAACTCGGACATAGAACGATTCCACAGTACAATCAACGAACATATAATACTACTGAAACGCGACCCAGATAAAGACATAGACACCGTTGAGGAAAAAATTTACAAAATAATCAAGTACTATTATAATACAATACACTCAACAACAGGTCAAAAACCCATAGACTTCAATAACGGTAAGATTGGAAGAGAAAAATATCGGTTGATTAAAGCAAAAATGTTAAAAATTAAGAAACATTAGTTAACTAAAAAAATAGAGATGAGGTTGAAATACAAACCGGACCAATTTTTCTAAAAGAAATTCGAGGAGGTAAAAATCACTCTAAATTCCGCAAGACGGAAGTAGAAAAATTAGATAACGACCATGTCAGAACTGAAAGGGGACTTAAGTATTGTAAATCACATATAAAGAGAAAGAAAAAGTATCAAAATTTACAAGAAAACGAAAAAAACATTACAGATAATTAAGTAAACTATTACTTTATTTATTAAATTCCAGGTAAAAAGGACCTGCTATATAAATACGTAATAATACTGCTGACTGATCGACATACAAGATTTAACGAAAAATGTATGTATCCTTCATTCCAATAAGAAAAGAAGATGTCAAAATCATCAGCTCCTAACAAAAAGTGCTCTAGATTATAAACGTGACGAAATATGAACAAACCACACAGAAAATACCGGAAAATATATCTAACTCTTTATTCGATACCAATCTACTACTGTATTGAATCAACAAAAACCTTATACTTTTAAAAAGAAAAATAGATAACATGATACCTAAACTGACACAAAAAAAAGGACTAATGAATTTTGTAGCAGAAGGATTAAAAATCATAGCCGGTACCATGGACAAAGACGATGAAATATACATCAAGAATGCTTTAAGACTGTTGACAAGTAATAGTGCAACTCTTTTGGATAACATGGAATCAGTAACATATATTAGCAACTCACTCATAACAAGAACAGATAATATAACCACCCATATAAATACACAACAGCATATAATCCAAATTACATAAAGAAATTTAAATCCGAGATACAAAATAAAATTAGAAATATAAAAGACGAGGAACATTTTATAGAACATATATATGGGATACAAAATGACATTTCTCTCCTTAAAGACCACATAGACGACATTCAGCAAGTGATATTTACAAGTAAACTAAGAATCGCACCGACGGAAATACTTACTGAAAAGGAAATCGAACTAGTGCACGACTATGAAACTTCCACGATAATAATATAATACTTATTTTATTCATCCCCAAATTCTCAAAAAAAGGCTTTACAAGAATTAGACTAGAACCTGTACCACACAGTCGAAACGAAAGCCTACTCAGAAGACAATGAAATATTGTTGGATCAAGAAAATAGTGCCTTTAAAGTAAACGTAAGCGGTAATCTATTTAGTAATATAAAAATAAATAAAAACAAATGTGTTCATTATATTATTCACCAGGAAGTAGCAAATTGTGTTTTAAGAATGACCATGAATATATAATTAAAGGAATTTCCCTAGGATTAATAATATTTAAAAATTTATACAATAAAAATATAAAAACAGCCGAAATTATTCCGACATTTTATAAATAAATTTGAAAATTGCATTTTGAAAATATTGTGACGTATATTACGCACATATATTTTTAATGCCGGTTTTTACCGCTAGTTTAATTTTGTCGATCTAGCCACACTTTTTTTTATTTGTTTGTAAATATACGCTGTAAGGTTCAGTTGCTTATTCATTGTATTACTAATAATTCTCAATCAGTAGGTATTTTAGTTGAATAAGTATGCCAGGTTTGAAAGGTATCGACGCGATTCAAAGTAGACAGGAATCTGCCATAATTAAGTGTAAATGTGAAGTGTCTTTAGTGTGCTTTGGGTATTTTATACCGCCTTGCACAGCGGCTTTAGCTTATCGCTTCAGCTGACTGTTTCGGTCACAGCGGCTTCGGCTGACTGCTTTCCACAGCGGTTTCGACTGACTGTTTTCCACAGCGGCTACGGCTGACTGTTTCCCACAGCTGCTTCGGCTGACTTTTTTCCACAGTGGTTTCGGCTGACTGTTTTCCACAGCGGCTTCGGCTGACTGTTTTCCACAGCGGTTTCGACTGACTGTTTTCCACAGCGGCTTCGGCTAACTGTTTTCCACAGCGTCTTCGGCTGACTGTTTTCCAAAGCGGTTTCGACTGACTGTTTTCCACAGCGGCTTCGGCTGACTGTTTTCCACAGCGGTTTTGACTGACTGTTTTCCACAGCGGATTCGG
The DNA here is from genome assembly GCA_916610165.2 of Gymnosoma rotundatum. Taxonomy (NCBI): domain Eukaryota; kingdom Metazoa; phylum Arthropoda; class Insecta; order Diptera; family Tachinidae; genus Gymnosoma; species Gymnosoma rotundatum. Next base: position 98,625,194 of record OU744336.1, read on the forward strand.
CTGACTGTTTTCCACAGCGGTTTCGGCTGACTGTTTCCCACAGCGGTTTTGACTGACTGTTTTCCACAGCGGCTTCGGCTGTCTGGTAATATAATATATTTGTAATATATTCGCGATTAATAATACACGTTGGCAACTTTAATTGTTGTACCACAAGATCTTAACTAGATGACGTTCACAACAGAGACCTGCAACTAGTATGATCGAGCCGTCTTGTTCACAGCAGTTGAATTTTAAGAAGAACACGAACAAGTATTACATCAATTTAATACTTGTTGCTTTTTATACACAAACACAAAATGCAACAATAAGTGTAAATCATTTTCAACATTAGACTCGAACAGATTTGTATTGAAACAAAAAAGTCTCGTTAACAAGAAGTTATTTTTTTGAACAACGTCTTTATTGTACATGTCCTGATTGGAGTTTTACCCAAAATAATCGAGCCAATTGAAAGTAAAAAAGCGCTATGCAGAAAAATATAAAAACAATAAGAAAAACTTACAGATGTGCATTTTCTATCATATTAGTATTTTTTATTTCTAGCTTTAAAGGTGAAAACAAAATTTTATACATATAAAATATTTTACAAGCAAACAAAATTTTTGTTGAAATTATATTTACACATGTACTATGTACATAAATCTAAAAATATATATTTTGAAATTTTTTCTCCAAATACCTATAAATAATAAAATCCAAAGTATATAATTTGTTTTTTTTTCATTTTCAGACTTTATTTAAAAAAAGATATATATGCATATATATACTTATAACTAAAAAAGTAACATTTTATAAAAAAATTACATTTTCATGAAAATATTATTTATAAAACAATAAAAAGGACATAACAATACCTTAATTAAAAAATATTTACAAAAATTAATATAAAAAAGGAAAAAGAAACAAAATTAAGTAGCAATTCATGGTAAAAAAAGAACAAGTTAAACACTATATTTTACGGGCATTCAAAAAACGTTTGGATATTAAGCACAAAAATTTATTGAAAAATAATTTAAAAATGTAAAAAAAACGTAAAAACAACAAGAGAAGAAAACATCGAGTAGAAAATTAATTCACAACTGAATAAAACACTTGTTTCGCTAACAACAAGTTTGCTTTGATGCAAAAATAGATTCAAACCTTAATTGACACTGTCAGAACATTCATGTTCGCACAAAATGACGAGTACATAAAATGAATGTTTTAAACGAGCGGTTGTTTCAACAAGTGTTTTTTGCTTTTGAACAAAAACGGTTCGAGTCATAAAAAACTAAGTGCTTGTTTAAGTAGACGCAACCGAAACCGATCTCTGGTTCACAATACGAATGAATCAACACTTGTTGGCGTTGCTTTTATATACCCTATTTTTAGGCGTTCTTGAATATTCGAGAATTTCTACTGCCATCTGCTGCGTAGTTGAAAATGCTGCGTTGCCACTGTTATCTCAGACACATTTGTGAGCATTATTATTTACTTCTAGAACATTCAATCATTATTTAAAAATAAATGTTTTGTATTTTTATTTAGTTGTTATACAATGCAGGTGTGTTTGTTTACTCATCGCTTTGTGATAGTTCTTTTTGTTTTGTAATAAAGATGTTTTATAGAAGTTTCTAGCTTCGAAAACAAACACAATAGGCCATTTCGTTTCACTTTCTTGGCCTCAATTATCTTTTATGATTTTAATAAAGCATCTTTCTAACACTGCCGCCCACTTAAGGCTTTTCGTCCCGAATAGGCTGAACATTACCTCTGGCAAATTCAGCCAGCCATTCCAGGTGAACAACTTTCATTTTAGACTTCGGATTATGATATCTCTGTATCTGGTAAACCACGTCATTCAATCTCTTTATCACCTTTTACGGTCCCTCCCAGTGGGTTTGTAGTTTAGGAGATAATCCTTTCTTGCGTTGCGGGTTAAATAGTAGAACTATTTGTCCTTCAGTAAATCCCTCCATGTTAGCTGCTCATATCTGGCCTTCATCTTATCGCTGGTCATTTTAATGCGGTTACGGACAAACTCATGAAGCTCATGCAGGTCTTTCTGTGCCTGAAGAATGTTTCCATTGTCTTCGTGCACTGGTCCAGGTTTAACACCAAATTCCAAATGTGCTGGCAGTTTTAGTTCTGTCCCAAAAAAGATTTTTGATGGACTACGTGAGGTTGAATCGTGTACAGCTGACCGATACGCCAGTAGAAATTTGAGCATATGCTCATCCCAATCCCTTTGGTGTGAACTGACCACTTTTCTGTGATATTCTTCTAGGGTACGATTGAACCTTTCCACCATACCATCAGACTGTGGATGCAGCGATGTGGTTCTCGTCTTTTTGATACCATAAACGTCACACATCTCTTACAATATAGCTGATTCAAAATTTCGCCCTGGTCTAAATATAGTTCCAGTGGAACACCGTATCGACACACCCAATTGTTCACAAGGTCGTCTACTACTGTTTTGGATTCTTGGTTGAGAATGGCATTAACTTCGGGCCATTTGCTAAAATAATCCTTTACCACTAGTACATATCGGTTTCCAGCATCACTGATAGGGAATGGACCTGCGATATCAATAGCTATCCGCTCAAATGGTGCGCCTACGTTATACTGTTGAAGTTTTCCACGACTTTTTCTTCCAGGACCCTTGGCCTTTATGCACTGTTCGCAATTAGCTATCCAATCGGCTACGTATTGTTCGCAGTCTACCCAGTAAAATCTCTGCTTTATCTTTTACAGAGTTTTTGTTATACCCATATGGTTGCCGCTCGGACCGTTATGGAACTGCTTAAGTATCTCATTCCTTTTGGAAGTTGGCACGAAAATTAAGTCCGTTGTAGTTTTGCCATCTGTACTTTCCCAAGATCGATATAAGCAGCCGTCTTCTACTTTCAGGCTATTCCACTGAGCCCAGTACGACTTGGCTAGTTGGCTCTCTGCCGATATTTCATTATGATTCGTTCTCCTGCTGTTTTGCTTAGCCAATATAAGTTTTGCCAAAATTGGGTCGTCATTCTGGGCCTTCGACCAATCTTCCCTTGATCCAATTTGGGTAAATCGCACATCAATGACGCACTCCTTTTTCTCGACTTTTGTGCAGTGCTTCCACTCTACATTGCATGGCCGTCTTGACAGCGCATCAGCATTATTGTGCTTTCCTCCTTTTCTATGCACAATACTAAAGTCATAGCTCTGCAGGCGTTCAACCCATCGTACAAGCTGACCCTCAGGATTCTTAAATTGCATCAACCAATGTAATACAGAATGGTTGGAGAGCACCCTGCTGTAATAGTCAATGACCCTATTGGATAGTCGAGAACTGGTGTTGTATATAACAATTTCTTGAGGTCCTGGAACGCTTTTTTCGCTGCTTCACTCCAGTGATATGGTTGCGACTTCCTGGTCAACTCATGCAAGCTATCAACCACTTGAGCAAAGCATGAAGATTTTGTGGGCGAGGCCAGGTCTTTACTGCCAGTACTTTGTCTTCATCAGTTGATACGCCCTCGACTGTTACACGAAGCCCCAGGTATTTCACCACCTTGTGAAACAAAGCACATTTCTCAACACTTGATTTTAATCCTGCAGCAGTTATACGCTTAAAAACTTCATCCATGTTTTTGAGGTGTTCATCAAAAGTCTTCCCCATCACGATTATGTCATCCAGATACACTAAGCACGTCTTCCAATTGAGACCCTTAAGCACACGTTCCATTAAACGCTGAAAAGTAGCTGGAGCGTTGCAGAGCACGAATGGCATCACCTTGAACTGCAAAAAATCACCACTTGCGCTAAAGGCAGTTTTCTCCTTGTCTTTATCGGCTATCTCTACTTGCCAGTAGCCGCTTTGCAAGTCCAAGGTAGAGAACCATTCCGTTCCGGCCAATGTGTCTAAGGTGTCGTCAATTCTAGGCAACGGATAACTGTCTTTCTTGGTGACGTCATTGAGCTTCCTGTAGTCAACACAAAACCTGGTACTGCCGTCCTTCTTTCTTACTAAAACTATTGGTGAACTCCACGGACTCGAGGATGGCTCAATGACTCCGTTCCGTTCCATTTCGATGACAAGCTCTTTGAGCTCGTTTCGCTTTGCTAGGGGAACACTTCTGGGTGCTTGTTTTATAGGCCTCGCTTCGCTAGTATTAATTTTATGTTTAACAACTGCCGTTCTACCTTGGCTTTTATTATTTAGGGTGAAGACGGAGGCATGTTTTTTCAGCAACTGCTTTGCTTTGTTTCTGTCAGGAGGTGTTAGTCCTACCATCCATTTTTGCACCTGTTCTGCTAATGAATCTCTTTCTGTGGCTGTTATTTTAGGACATTTTGTATTTGCCGCACAATTCATTAAGGCTTCTGCTGGCTCACATCGACCCATCTCTAAATTCCTGTTAATTGTTTTTTCACTATTGGACAGATTAAGTACTCTCACAGGAACTCTGCCATCGTCACAGATTTTCACCAGGGCGTTTGCTGTTATGATATCGTTGTTTATTTCTTTTGGTTCCACCACCCACAACCGGTTATTCTCACAATCAGTTTCCACACGTGCCCATACTATAGTTTCCGCCTGAGGTGGTAATTTCGGAGGTTCAACGGCAAATAGCTTCTTTACTGTGGTCCTGCTGTCATATCCAACATCCAGGGGTATCTCCACATTCCGCCAGATACGCCATCGGTTGTGGGAGCCAGCACTTTACCCTTAGTGCTAGCTCGATTTAGTTTAACGGTGACTCATAAGATTTGGTGTTGTTGGCCTGCTTTTTGTCCCTTGCTGGCGAAGCAGATCTTTATCTTCTCTTTGCGGATCTACAGTCACGCTGAAAATGGCCAACCTTACCGCATTTAAAGCATTAAGCGCGAGAACTACTTTTTTCCTCCTCCATTATCTGTTTGACTAACTCCTTTATCTCACTTCTACTGTCTTTAAGGTTATATGTGTCAGTATCAAGACATCTCACCTTGTACACCTGTGGCTTTGAGATGACTTTTGCGGTCTCCTGGGCTAGCGCATACGAGATGGTTTCTGTAAAAGATGATTTTTGCATAGCACAAACAGCATATTTAATATCTGGATCCCGTATACCATTCACAAATGCTTCAATCTTAAACTGCTCCAGAAACGGGTGATCTTCGCATGGGTAAGTCAGCTACACCAAACGTTCAATTTCCATGGCGAAGTCTTGCAGCGTCTCATTTGCCTTCTGCACCCTGCCTCGTAACTCCATTTTGTAGAGTTCTCTTTTGTGCTCGCCACCGTACTTGCGTTGTAACGCTACCATTATGTCCTCATAATTATTTCTGCAGCCGGCTGGTAAGCTTTCGAGTATCTGTGATGCTGCACCCTTTAAGGCTAGAATTAGCTCTATAGCTTTTTCTTCATTGTCCCATCTATTTTTGCTGGCCACTGTTTCGAACTGAAATTTAAAAACATTAAAGGGTGTGCTGCCGTCAAAGCTCGGAGTGTTTATTTTGCTAGCGCGTTCAGAAATAACTCTTAATGAACTCCCTTTAGCTTTAAGATTGTTCATTTGTTATTTTAGTTCATTTAATTTTCCGTTCACTTCTCTCTTCTCACCAATTCCAACTTAGACTTTTCATAACTGGAAACACATCCAGAAATTTTAAATTCAGATCTTATACCAATGACTTGCGCGATATTTGGTTCTTTTACAGAAAACTCCATTAAAATTCCACTTTATTATAAAGCTAATTGGAAAGAAATAGGAAAATGGATAGATAATGAGTTTAAAAAAATAACTTCCAAGGTACTGAATTATCGAACGGAAATTTGGAAGAAACACTTTTAAAAATGTCTTACCTGGTACAAGAAGCATCTAAACAAATTCCACTTGGTAATTCACAAGTCTGGCATAGAAAGCTTTCCAGTCAAACTTTATTTTTAATTTCGCAAAGAAATAAATTTAGACGAAAACGTCAACGTTCAAATAATTACTCAGAGAGGAACATAATTGCTTCTTTACTAAAAACAGCTGACCACACCAATAAATTTGAACATAAACAATGACAGGAATAACAGCTAGTATCAATATATACAAAAGCTGCCAGCAGGTAATAAAAAGTTTTGGATATTGACGAAAGCAATGAAAGGCAATAAAAAAGTGTTTGTAGTTTAACAATAGATGGCGTTGTAAAGAATAACAATAAAGAAACAGCGGATATAATTTCGGAAGTTTTCGAAAATTGTCACAGAACAACATGCAATATGACTTCCCCAGTAGACAATATTGTAGAAAAACACATAGATTGGTTGAATGCTCAAGGTATCACAGATGACATGCAGCCAAACTTGACGTCAGTGGAAGAAGTAAAATTCTTCATAGGTACACTGCAACACTCAAAAGCTCTTGGATGGAATAACGCCCATTGTATTGAAAAATATGACAAATACTTTTTACACACAAAAAGTTATTTCCCAAAAATTTTAAAAACAGCCAAAGTAGTCCCAATTTTAAAACAGGGAAAGGACGCAAAATCACCTAAAAGTTATCGTCCAATAAGCATGCTGAATTGCTAAGATAAAGTTTTCGAAAAAATCGTGTTACAGAGAATAAATGAATACACCGAAGCTAATAGTATAATACAAAAAGAATAAATTGGTTTTCGAAAAGAACATTCAACTGTGCACCAAGTAAAGAAAATTGTAAACTTTATCTCAAATAACAAAAGTAACCGAAAAAGTACTGGAATAGTACTGTTAGACGTAGAAAAAGCCTTCTATATGGCACAATGGCTTAATTTTTAAACTCCATAAGTTTGGTTATCCAATTTACGTACAAAAGATGGTACAAAGTTTTCTGAATGAGAGACCCGTCGTAGTAAATATTGATACTGAATACTTCACCCAGCGCCATATCCCTGCGGATGTTCCCTAGGGCTCGATGTTATCAGCTGTTTTGTACTCAATATATACATCGGATTTTGAAATACTCAAAGATCAATCAGTTGCACTGTACGCAGACGACAATGCCATCTTAACAACAGGTAAAGTTTCAAACTCTATAGTCAAAAGAATGAAAAAAGGTCTTTTACATGCTCAAAAATACTATACGAGGGCTACTCTATATATTTCTGGCCTAATAGTGAAAATGCGAATATTTATAATCAAAACTGGTTTTATTGTTTTTCAAAGTATTCTCCAGCATGATTTATACCTTTTTGCATGCGCTCAAACCAGTTGTCGAAGCACTTTTTCCACTCCGATTGAGACACCTCTAAAACATGGTTTTTGATCACTTCAACAGCTTCTTCTGGCGACGAAAATCGTTGACCACACATTTTTTTCTTGATGTGCGGAAACAAGAAGAAGTTATTAGCTGCCAAGTCAGGTCTGTACGACGGATGACCCATTAATTCGACGTTTTGGCCGGTCAAAAACGTTCTGGTTTGAGCCGACGTTTGAGAGCTCGCATTGTCATGGTGAACAATGATTCGTCTTTTCTTGTTGGTTTTTCGAATTTCTCCGATGACTTCAGGCAAACAAATTGTAGTGTACAACTCAGAAGTGACCGTCCTACGTTGCTCAAGCGGAACAGTCGCCACATGACCAGTTTTGCCGAAGAAACAGGCGGCCATTTGCTTCGAAGTGCTTCTTCCACAAACAACTTTCGTTGGATTTTGCTCGTCTTTGAAGACCCACACAGTCGATTGTTGTTTCGTTTCGGGCTCATACGCATATATCCATGATTCGTCACCTGTGACGATCTTATAAACATCTTTTGAAGCACCGCAATCGTATTTTTGCAAAATTTCTTTGCACAATCGACACGAGCCTTTTTTTGAGCGACTTTCAAATTGTGCGAGATCCAACGAGAACAAACCTTTTTTACGGCCAGGTGTTCATGCAGTATCGAATGCATGCTGGTGGAAGAAATGTCCAAGGATGTCTCTATCTCTCGGTACGTCGCATGTCGATCTTGCATTATGAGTTCACACACGGCATCAATGTTCTCTGGCACAACAGCCGTTTTTGGACGACCTTCATGGAATTCGTCTTTGAGCGAGCTTCGGCCACGATTAAATTCATTTTACCAATTTTTCTCAGTGCTATAGGATGGTGCTTCATCGCCATACAACGATTTAAGTTTTTCAATGCACTCTTGTCGTGATAATCCACGACGAAAGTTGTGAAAAATTATGGCACGAAAATGTTCACGAGTTAATTCCATTTTTTTCTATATTAATTTTTTCAAGTCACTGTAAACAACACAAATAATGGTCGTACGTCAAAACGTTTTGAGTACGATTATGCTTAAAAATGACAAACTTTCCAATGGAAATGTCAGATTGCACTTGGCAGCACTCAGTGTTGCCAGGCCAGAAATATATATAGCAGCCCTCGTAAAAAATGAAAAGTTAAAATAAATGAAAATAAAACCCAAACAATAATATTTCCCATCTATAAATCACCGTAAAGAATACCCTCAATACCACTATATGTGGAAGGAGTTGAAATTCCTCTTCTTGATACCATTAAATATCTTGGAATTTAATTAGATAAAAAACTGACTTTCAAACATCATGTTCTAAGAACCTGTGAAAAGGCAATTAAATGTGGAAGAGCCCTTTTCCCATTATTAAATCGAAAATCGACTTTGAATTATAAAAGTAAAATCTTACTGTATAAAATGTGCCAAATGTGTCAAATTTGGTTAAAGAGATGTGCCAAGACCTATCTAAAGAAGTTGCAAATAATCCAGAATAAAAATTTAAAAATCATTTTTAATTTACCCAGAAGATACTCAATAAGTAGATTCCATCAAAATTTTCAACAAGATTTGCTTAAATCAGTAATATCTAATTTACAGAAAGATTTGAAGTTCGAAATATAGCTTCAAATTATGAAATTATAAGGAATTTGTGATATTAACTTTTTCTTCAACTTCAGCAATGAAGCTGGTAGGTAGAAGGATTAATTCAGAATTTCTTTAAATCTTTACTAGGTTTTTCCCTATCTTTTTTTTCTAACACTGCGTTGCGAGTAATGTAAATTATAGATATTTTTACACAATAAATTAAGATTATATTTGTTGCAATACTTAATTAAGTAAGATCTCGAAAAACGTAATTATTGTAAATATTTTAAATATATATTAAATATTTTACATGTACTGATAATAGTTAAAATAAATAAGTAAAATCTGTCTTAAAATATTATTAAGTGGGTAATAGTAAATTGTGTGATTTATAATAAAATCATGTTGGCATGCGAAGTTGCAGAATAAAAATCCTTTAAAAGTTATTTGAAACTGAAGAACCAATATTTTGGAAATAACTCAGCCATTTGTGAAGGGCTAGCCCGATTTATCTAACACAAACATAGTAGAGGAGTACTTGAGCTTAAATTTTAAAACTGCGTACTGTTCACCATCCAGCAGTTGCGCTATGTGATCTCAAAGTTTTGTACTTCGCATCAGCAAAATACTTGGCATTTCTTCAATTTTTGTCTGATTTTAAAAATTCGACATGGTATTAAAAGCCTACGGCCTTGTTCATATAAAATCATATTTCAAGTTTAACGTTTATAATATTTATTAAACACTTTTCGTGTTATAAACAATTTAAAAAAATATATATATTCAAAAGCACACAATTAGAATAGTTAAATTAATATAAGATTATCTTAGAAGTTTCATCTCATTAAACTTAAAATTTATTTTGTTGCATAAAAAAATTAAACGCGGCTGAAATATGATTCAACATATTATTAGCAATTTGAGCATAACCCTTATTGTAAAATTAGTATATTAGGTAAAACTAATTACTAAAAAAAATCACTCTTATTTTGAAAGCAAAACCAAGTCTTTTGCGAGTACGTGAGAGAAAGCAACACAGATTAAATGCTGTTGCTGTAAAATCAAGTTCAAGTTCAAGATAGTTTAAGTGCTACATTAAATATTTCTGGTGACTCCGACGTGAACAACAAGTTCAAGATATTTTAAGTGCTATATTTTGCATCATCAACAATCCACTAAAAAACATTTTGTTGACAAAATGCCTTTAGAACTCAGCAAGTCAGCTGGATATCAACCAGGCTAATCTTCAATCTACCAAATAACATTTTTAGAACAATTTGTCAACCATTTTATTCCTGCAAAAAGTCGCAGGACTTTCATCCATTTTTCACATAAGAAGAATAAAAACATGGCCTGTGTCAAGGAGCTGGTCAGCAAACAAAAACAAATTGGCGAGAGAACTGAAGTAATAATCTAAAATTTCAAGAAGGATTTCCAAAAAAGGTTGAGACGACATAATGCAAAAAGGTCAGTATTCGAGACCAATGACAATAAAATTCGCCTCTGTGAAACCGTACATCAGTACTTTACAGAAAACTACTACACCGCAATCATGAAAATCGCACAGTGCACAGTGGGGCAGATTCAAAATATTTTGGAAATAAATCAGTCATTTATTAACGGCTATGCCGATTTAATCACATGAGTATATCGAAGGAGTATTTGAACTTAAGTTTTAAAGCGGGGTACCATAGACTTCCCAGGAACGCTGCTATGTGGTCTCAAAGTTGGGTACCTCGCACCTGCAAATTTTTGGTTTTTCGGTCGAGTGTTTTTTAAATAGTGGAAAAATTTTAAATATTTTGAAAAATTTTAAGGTTATATCTATTCTGACTTAGAAATTATACGATTTTCAATTTAAAAATTTCAATATCATTGCATTTTTGTGTATTTTAGCCTAAAAAGGGCCATCAAACGTTTTTTTTTATAGAAAAAAATTTTCCTAAAAATAGTACAAACATTTTTTATTTTTGTTAAAGCTAACTATATGTGTGTACACATATAGAGGAGGTCCTACAATTTAACCTATTTTACATTGAAAATTTAATTTAGCCTTTAAGTTCTAAAATCCCAAAGCTGAGATCGGAAAAAGAAGACTGCTGTAAAAAAGGTATGTATATATACTCTGAATTGTTGCTGAAAGTATTTCGTAAGCCCAAGCCCATGTGTGACAAAAGAGTAATAAATTCCAATTTTGGGAATTGAATATTGTTGAAATTTCTTCATTTTAATGTTGTAGATTTTTGTCATGTGTACAAAATATTTTAATTAATTTTCTGCATTTATAAAAATTTTATTGCTTATTTAATATTTTTACTTTTCTCAAATTGGACGGCTTTTACAATAATTTTTCGAAATTTTTAGAGATCAGCAAAAAAAAATTTAAATTTGGTTTTAATAAGGGTTTTCACGATGGGTAGTGCAAACTGTGCAAACGGTGCAAATTGGAGCAAATATGCATCGTTTTTATCGGTACAACAATAAAATATACGTATTTGAAATTTACTTCAATTTGCTTCGTTTGCACTAAAAAAACCTTGAGCAACAAAAGTTGTGCATATTTGCTCACTCTCGAAATAAAGTAAATAAAATTTTTTGACATATTTTTGAAAAGAAAATTATATAAAAAAATTGTTTGTGAACACTATAAACAAAAAAATATATTTAAAAATTAAACTGCAAAAATGAGTTCTTCAAAATATGTTAATAAACCTTACACGGATAAAAAAAAGACCAAGAAATAAGCCAAATAAAAGATGGTCAGATGAAGACATAAAAAAGATTTTGGAATACATACGGACTAGTCAGGAATTTGAGGTAAGTTTTAAACAATCAAATTCTTTTTTATACATTATTGCGTACTTTAGAAACCCACTGCAAAAATATACTACACAAATCTCTTAGAAAATGTGTGTATAGATGCGACTTGGGATATTTTAAAATGGAAGGTGAGACACCTTAAAGCCAATTATTTTAAAGCTGAAGAATGGAGAAAAAATACAGGTTCAGGATTGCTTGATTCGGATGAGGGAATTTCTAGTATAGATGGTAGGTTTAAAAATTTTTGATGAATCTTGCAAGAACTTTGAGCAAGTAGCAGAAAAGGAAAGACAAATTAAAGATTCGATCAATCCATATTAGAAAACAAGAGTGTTTGCGATGTGCTTCCAGATTTTTAAATTAAATAAAGATTTTTACATTTCCTTATTTTCAGAAAAACTACACAAAATGTGTAAATTTTATAAGGATCTACACGATGTTTTTGGTAGAAAAAATATTGATTTTCCTTTTAATATTTATGATTCATCTTCAGCAAGTAATCTGCTAAGCAGCACTGCGTTATACAATGAGTCACAAGATGTGCAGGACGATTTTGAAGGATTAGAGGTTTTAGAAGATATTTCTTGTGAAGTTGAAGAAGTTGAGTATGATCAATCAACAACAGAGGATTCAGTTGTGCCGAATTTACAAACTACCTCACAAACAAACTCTTCTTTATTTAATAAGGAAAAAGTAAATAATTTTGCAAAGAAACTAAGAAAATCAGCGTCAAAAACAGCTATTGAAAAACTTTCCGCTCTTCAAAGCGAAAAAACTGAATATTTTAATTCAAAAATGATATTTGAAAAAGAAAAATTTGTGAAAGAATTAGATTTAAATGAAAGAAAATTTTTAGAAGATGTTCAAAGAAGGAAAGATGAAATGGAAATAAAAAGATTAGAAATTGAAAAAGACGAGAGGTTGAGAAAATTTGAAATTGAAGCAAACGAGAGAATGCGGAAATACGAAATAGATATGAAGTACAAAAATCAAAAGTAAATACATAATAAAAAATGATTTAAAATATTTCGTTTTTTGTTATGTTTAATCTTTATTATTACATTCGTTAGAATCGTTAATAAATATATGAATGTACATATGTATAATATAATTTGAATTTGTTAATTTGTTTGAATTCTGAATTTTAATTAATAAAATTTATTCAAACATTAAAGAATGTAGTGCTTGCCTTTTTAATTCACCTTTTCTATTTTCTGGTTCCAATTCATGACAGGTTTCTTCGTTATTATCTCCTCTATCATCATGGCCCGTTATATCTTCAAACTTGTTTGATGAAATATCTGACAAAAGGATATTATGTAAAATGCAATAAACCATTATTCACTGGCAACAATACAAATGGTTTTGTTGAGAGTTTATTCTCATTCTTAAGTTTTTAAGGCTACTAAACTTTTCTTTCAACATACCAAAACAATGTTAAATTCTTACTCTATACTTGCTATGTCTTTTATTAAATTGTATTCGCTTCGTGAGATCCATTTGTGAAGAATTTCTTCTATAAGGACTGATTATAGTAGATGAAAGAAGGTATGCTGAGTCTCCAGCAATCCACTGATTTCCTGTAAAATATGTTGCACTTTCTCTATATATTTCACAATTCTTATAAATTTTTGCATCGTGATGACTTCCGGGATGTCCCAGTACAACGTGCCGAATTCTCTGCATAAAGTCGCAAACTATTTGTACTTTTAAAGAATATTTGTGAGTCCGAGAAAAAAATGATACCGGACTTAGAACAGGAGTTTCGGCTAGAGCGATTTCACTGCCATCGATGTATCCAATACAAAACGGTAGTTCGTTATATGTGGCTGCAACAATAGCTGACCTTTCACCTTCATCTGGCCAGAATATATAACGCGTTTTTAGTTTTAAAAATGCCTCAAACACACGTCTAGTTACTTTGTCTATTGTCCCTCCGTCTCCAACTCCAAACAGTGCCCCAATCTTTTTTAACGATGCACCTTCTCCCGAAGACCCCAATCTATAAAGGACTATAGCCAATTGATAAGAAACTGGAAACTGTTTTGGTGAATGCAAGTTGTTAAAAACGGGATCATCAGAAACAAGTGAAACAAGCTTATCAAATTCTGTCCGGTTAACTCTTAACATTTGCAGGAACCTATTATCATCCAGTACGGTTAGAACATTTTGGGACCAATGATAAGACTTTGGAACACAATTAAAAACTCCACGACGACATAACAAAGCTACTAGAATCGTTTCTATTTCATCGTCCAATAATTTGGAAATAGACTCTTCCTCCAAATCTAAAAAATCATAACGTCAATTTATTTCGATATATTTTTTTAGTTAAGTACCTTCATAATATGCAAATTCAAGAGAACAAAGCGCATTGTTTATTAAAAAATTTAAAATTTTTTCTTTTTCGCTGCTTCTAGGCATTGTTAAATAGAAAATAAATATTTTAAATTTTATGTTTTGAATTCTTTTGTATATTTATTTTTGCTTTTTGATTAGTTGTCAGATTTTTTAAACAAATAAAATGTTTTATACAAAAATGTACGTTTTACAAAAATGTACGCTCACAAACTACCTTATATGCACAGCAAATTTACAATATGCAAATTTGCACTATAACTATCGTGAATACCCTTAATATTTTACCTTTTTATGTGTATATGTATGATGCATAGATGATGTACATATATAGATGATGCAATTTTCTATCAAATAAAAAAAGATTCAATTCAATATCATTTATACGTACAAATTTTTATGCAAATTACCAATTTTTTAATATTTAAGTACCAAAATTTTTTGTTGACCTGAACACGCATAAAAATATTCGCATGAATACATCAGATATCATAGTTTAAAAAAAATATCATGCCGATCACATTAAAGTTTGAGATATTGTGTTTTTTTTTTTTTTTTGTTTAGACGGATGCTACAAAGGAACTTGATAAAATTAAGGCCTTGAAGAAATTTATTAACCTACATACAAATCCAGAGTTAATCTCATTGATACTGCAAAACTGGAACACTTTTTTTAATTGTTTGATTAAAGAATTCGTTCATACTCACTGGTTGCATCTTCTGCAGATCATGAAAACACTTTTGAACATATATGGAGAAACACAACCCCAGGTTCCAAAAATTTTTGTGGGCCAATTTATTTTGAGTATGTAAAGGAATCAAATACTACAACAACTAATTAGTCGAGCATATGAAAGACGAAATAACATCATTGGAACCAATATCTAAAAAAATAAAATAATATTGCGTCAACGCATCGTTTTAACTTAGTTTCATAATGATTGATGGAAAAGTTATTAAATATAAAAAATTGCATATCGTGGCTATACCGCAAAAACAAATATACAAGACGAGCAGTGATGCGCAAAATATAATTTGTATTTGTATTGGTGAGAAATATAAAGTTACACTATTAGAAAAGTTGTTTAATAATAAAACGGTGTTAGTTAGTAATATTCACCCTTATTGTGTTTGGCGTTTTCGTAGCAAAAACTCGGCGTTTTTTTAAAGTTTTGTAATAGATTAAAGAAAGCTCGCAACAATTGTCATTAATCTATTACAAATTGTCGTAGTCGAAATACGCCAACGCCAACCACAATAAGGACAATTATAATATATTGCACATAAGCAAATAATATAAATTTAAAGTATTTTAAATTTAAGGAAATAATTTTAGTTTAAACAAAATTTATAAGATCTATGGTTCAAATCCTGATTGGGAAAAAATTAAAATAAACGCAAGCCACCGCATTTTTACATTCAGACTTATGTAACTCATAAAAGTCAATATAATACTGGAACATCAACTATGATGTTGTGAGCAAACAAGTATGAATAATTAAAAACAAAAAATTGCTTTAACTTGTGTGTGGACTTCGCCTCACCAAATCACAGTTTTGTTTTTAAAAGTTGGACAATACTACACAAAACTTAAATTAATCAAAAAGAATGCAAAATAAACTTAAAATAATATATCACAGTAAAATTTTTTTTTTAGCTTATTCGATCACAGTTGTTTTTATACTAATGCTATGGTGTAATTTGCATTGGTGTTATCTTTATCCTCTTTTGTACTAATTGCATGAATCAAGAAAACAAGATTGCGCAGGTCCGTTAGTTTGTTGTATAGCATTCTCTCTTTTGTGTGACGTAAATATAGAACATTTGTATGGAAAGTGTAACAGAATCAGAGTAAGTAAATGCTTCTGCGCAAAGAGCAGAGCGAACTTATTATTGCGCATTGCACTGCGCCCATGAATCAAATAATAAGATTACGCAAAGACTCTCTCTTTCTCTGTTCATGACGTAATAAAAATAAGACTTTGTGTAAAAATGCAGTGATGTCAACTTAGTGCATTCGTCACTGTTTTTAGTCTTTTTGAAAAATCTCTAAAGTGATGCTTTTAAAATTCTAATTTTAGTAAAACAAAGAAAAATCTTTTATTTTTATCTTTGGGCTCTAGGTCACTGTTTTTATTTTTATTTAAATAAAACGCTTTTTATGTTTTATAAAATAATAATTAAAATTATTGTTTTTCTTTATTCAATATTTCGGACACCTTCGTTGCCCTTCTTCAGGAACTAAAAATATATAAACAAATAAACAAAGTTAAAAACACATTAACAACATTAATTGAAAAATTTTTAAACAACAATAAAAACGTTTTATTTCTTAGAGCAGATAAGGAAAACACTACAGTTGCAAGGGAAAAAAGTGAATATGAAACAAAAATGAAGAATATTTTACAGGATATGTGCACTTATAGGAAACTGAAAATTGATCCAACTGCAAAATTACAAACACGCAATAATATATTAGTGGAGAAATTGCTTAAGTTAAATATAATCGAGACAATGGATAAACATAGATTGACAACCACTGTAGCAACGGCTCCAAGGATTTATGGACTTCCTAAAGTTCATAAGGAAGACATGCCTCTCAGACCCATTTGTTCATCAATTAACTCCCCGTCATACAGCCTTTGTAGATACGTTGTTGATATCGTTAAATATCTAACCAAAGACTCTAAATATAATGGTAAAGACGCCATAGAATTTAAAAGTAAATTGACAAATATAATTCCCTGACGATGAAGTTTTGGTGTCTTTTGATGTAGTTTCCTTGTTCCCCAGTATACCTGTTAACTTAGCTGTAGATATCATTGACAAAAAATGGGACGTAATTGCTACTTTTATTAAAATACCAAAAGATTTATTTTTTGACATCATAAAATACTGTATCAAAGAAAATAGATATTTTAAATATGACAATAAAATATTTGAGCAATAAAAAGGAATGCCTATGGGCTCACCAGCGTCTCCTATTATTGCCGACATAGTAATGGAAGAATTACTAGATATAACATTGAAAAAATTGGAACGGAAGCCGAAAGTTATGACCAAATATGTAGACGACTTATTCTGTATAATAAAAAAGAAAGACTTAGAAGAAACTTTGAAAGCCCTAAATACTTTTCACAAACACATCAAATTCACCACTGAATTGGAAAAAGACGGAAAATTGCCTTATTTAGATATATTAATTATAAGATAAGGAAACGCTTTATTAACGGATTGGTATCAAAAGCCAACTGCTTCAGGACGGATAATAAATTTCTATTCAAATCATCCAAAATATGTAAAATTCAACACAGTACAAAATATTGCAAAGAGAGTTTTTCAGTTAAGTGACAAAAATTTTCACAAAGATAACTTTATAAAATTAAGGAAAATGCTGCAAAAAAAAACAGTTTCTCCTATAAGATGGCAACAAATATTATTAAAAACGCTAAAAAAAGATTTAGAAAAATCAGTAGTACCAAAACAAGAAAAAATATTTAAATCTATGACACATGTTCCAGGCTTTTCAGATAGGATCATACAGTCGAACATTTATGACAAACAAAATGTTAATATTGCACTTAGGACTGATTATACTTTAAACATGTTGTTTTCTAGCACTAAAAAAAATTGACATATTAGATAAAGCCAATGTAAAATACAAAATTCCGTGTAAAACTAAAAACAAGGTTGGCAGCACACAAATCCGGTTATAAAACAAGGAAAGGATTAAGCGAACAAAAAACAGCGTTAGCAGCCCACTGTGCAATGGGCAAACACTCCCCCGACTTAGAGAAAGCAGAAAGAATACAACAAGAAAATAATTATAAGAAGAGATACATAATGGAAATGCTACATATTATAAATACTCTTGAGAACAAAAGAATGAATTTTAAAAGAGATACTGAAAATTGCGCGCATTCTTATAGTCATATATTAACAAAATATAAACAATAAAAGCTTTTAGTAAACATATCACACTTTCCAAGTGATTGACAACTTTACTCAAAGTAAGGCAATGTTTAGTGTTATATTTTATATTTTTGTTGTTTTCTGAAAAAATTAATGTTGTTAATGTGTTTTTAGCTTTCTTTATTTGTTTATATATTTTTAGTTCCTAAAGAAGGGCACCGAAGGTGTCCGAAATATTAAATAAATGAAAACAAAAATTTTAATTATTATTTAATAAAACATAAAAAAAATTTTATTTAAATAAAAATAAAAACAGTGACCTAGAGCCCAAAGATAAAAATAAAAGATTTATATAATAAAATACAAATATAAAAAAAAATAAAAAATAAATAAGTAATTAAAAAAAAAAGAATTCTAAATATGCATATTTATATTATACAATTATTTTGGAATATTTACATTTTCGCTTGGATTTGTCATCTGCTATTATTTGGTTAAGCTTTCTTATTAGGAAAAACATTCGCGCACGGAAGAAAAGTGGTTTTGCCTTAACGTCTACATTTATTAAATTTTCTAACATTTTTCATTTTACTATCATTTTCCGTTGAATATTCTTCTAATAGGGTGGTCACAATGTTTTTTCTATTTTCTTTTTCTCTTCTTTGCAAACGATTTTGGTCACTATTATATTGATTTCCATATATGCATTTGCGTTTAGAAATCTCCTTGCACCAAATCCTAACAGCTTATTTATTAGCAAAAGGAAGCTCTGTATGAACAATTTGTTACTTACCCATTTTTAATTTCATATCTCCTCTAACATCTTCTGGTTTAAAATGAAGACTGCAAACTTTGTGAGATACTTTAAAATTTTTTTTCATCTAAACGACAAAATATTAACCACTCTTTTATAAGCTTTTTTCTTTTGGGAAATAAAAAAAACTTAAGCTTGAGTTTTTATTTTTAGTGTTTCCACAATTATAGACTGCGCATTTCATTTTTACACTTTTTTTAACTTCAACAATATATAACTTTACTACTTTCAAGCACAATTTACTATGATGAAAAAAATAACCGTATTTTAATTTTAGTGCTTCTTTTAAAAAATACGCATTTTTTTAGGTGTGGTGCTATTTGAAATATATCTTTATTACGTCACAAGAGAGAATTTTACTCTCACGGTTTTAATAAAAAATAACGAGACTGCTGTTTGCGTAATCGTATTATTTGATTAATGCTCTGCGCCAATATGTTTGCTCTGTGCAATGAAAGAGCAGCACATTAAAAAAAGCGACGCGCTTGGCTCTTTTAAGGCGCTGCTTATTTTTTGTGCGCAATGCGAAAAAGCGCATGGCTCTTTTACTGTGGTACAAAACATTTTTTTTTAGCGTCAAGATTATAATGTAAAAATCAATTCAATAAATAAATTATTTGATTTATGTGTTTGGGACAGTTTAGAAGATTGTTTATCGCGTTTTAAATATAGCTAATATTCAAATGAAGGTTGGAGGAACATATTTATTTTATTTATATTATTGTCTATTTATGTATGTACATATATGCCTATAGATATGTTTGTACGCATAAATAAATGTATTTATGTATGTATATATGTATGTGAGGGTCATATGAATGGTGGATTAATAACAATGTGCAATTGCTTATCTTTAACATTATTGCAATTATACCTAAGGAAGGAGAATTTGATGTTTACTGGTATCATAAAATAATTATTTTCATTTGGCTTTTTGTTTGTCTAATTGTTTTCCTGCTTTAAATTTGCATGTGTTATTTGTTGTTGTGATTTTTCAAAACAGTAGATGTGTTTTGCTTTTAATTTAGGTATGGGATGTTTGGTAGTGCATTTGTTATTGTTTTATTACTATCTTCATTATAGCTTGCCTTATTTTTTGTTGTTAAACGGTAAATTTGTTTTGCTTATTGCTACAAACACAATCATGTCCACCGACCATCGACTACAAGATGTCAAAAATAGAATACATGCGTGCTTATGAGAATAATTCTTTTAGCCAATAATTCCGTAGCCAACTTAGGCTAATTGCTATTTTTCTTGGCTACAAAAAACAGATTAGTGCTGCCAATACAATAAATACATGTAATGGTGGTTTTAAAAACGCAATACATTAAATATCGCTATTAAAAACGCGAAAAACTTTTATAGTGGAACCTTTAAAAAATAATAATCATCTGTTCATTTGTTTACATTTTTCATTTACTATTTATTCGGCGCATTTTTCACTTACTTTTTATTTGTTAAATTTTCCATTTAGTTCTTTTTTTTATCAATTTCTAATTTGTTTCATTTATATTTATTTTTTGGGTTTTTTATTGAAATTGGTAAGTATATAATAGTCATTTTTACTGTTCATATGTATTTATTATATTGCTTAATGTAAATGTTTAGTTCAATTAACATGCAATTAATATGCAAATATGGTTTCCGCTATTTTAGCAATAGTACTTATAAAGTTAATTAAATTTTCTTGAGACATTTAAATTTTTTTTACACAAATTCACTTAAAAAGACAGATTTGTTTTGTTTTGGTTAACTTTAATACATGTGTCAAAACAGATCTTTATTTTTTGTAGTTAGTGGTCGATAGTCGTTAAAAGAATTAAGTAGCTGGCAACTTGGCTATTTTTGTAGCCAGCTACATTTGTAGTCGATGGTCGGTAGCCTTTGATTGTTTTTATTGTATATGTTTTAGGTAGTGGATGTTTACTTGTGAATTTGTTGCTATTATCTTAAGTACAGCTTGTGTTATTTTTGTTGTTAAACGGTAGATGTGCTTTGCTTATGTTTTAGGTAGGGGATGTTTACTGGCACATTTGTTATTGTTTTATTACTTTTAATTAAATTCAAGGTAAAACTCAAATTATTGGTACATGTTCAAAGTTTGGTGTGTGGGTGTTTTCTATACAGTGCTGTGCAAGTGCTGTCGATTGTTTTCCTTTTTTAATGTCAGCTCTATGTTCCTCTATCCTCACGCCTAAACTTCTCTTCGTTGTACCAATATTCCACACTCTTCGTTTGGTTTGCCATCACATTTAATTTGGTAAACAACATCACTTTGTTCTCTATATTCTATCTTGGTTTTTGTTTGAGTAACTAAACTTTGCACTGTTTTGTTTGATCTATGTGTATGTATTACTCGTCATTGGAAAATTATTTTTCGTCAATATATCATTTAGTTTAAAAATGTTCCGTGATTTAAATTCTTTATCACTAAGTTTTAATACTTTTTGAATCAAATTTGTTTCGGTATTAATTTTCTGATACATGGCTTGTGTGGAGTTAAAGTTTATTAAACGTTCTGATACTATTGGTTTCATATACCAATAGGAAAGTATTCTGTCTTTGTTTCTTATAATCGTCATACCCAGGTATGGAATGGAATTATCCTTCTCTCTTTCAATTGTAAACTTGAGTTTGTTATGGTAATTCTTAAATGTTGTCTGTATTATTTCTTCTCCCTTATGTTTAATTATAGCGAATAAATCGTTCACATATTTTACAATTACCTTTATATAAACGTTTTTCTCCTTCAATAGATTGTCTAAAACTATATCTGCTATAATCAGTGATAAGGAATTGCCCATTGGCATACCATATATTTGATGGTAAACTGTGTTACCATATATAAAATAATTATTTTCTATCAGGCAAAATTTTATTATCCTTAGAAATTGCTTCCTTGGTATCTTGATGTAATTTTGTAGTATGTCCCATTTTGTCATAATATTAGTTATACCCAGGTGTATAGGTATAATACTAGATAATGATACCACGTCTAACGATATTAAAATTTCATCTTCATCCAGTGTTATTGAGTCCAGTTTTTGCTTAAGTTCTATTGAGTTTCTAATGTTATATTCCTTTGATATAATATTTTTCAAAATTTCTCCTATATATTTCGACATTTTGTAACAGAGTACTCCTACCGATGATGATATCGGATGAAATGGTGTGTCAACCTTGTAAATTTTTGAAAGTACATAAAGTCTGGGAGCTATTGCTGTATTTGTGTTAATTTTATCTTTTTCGATTTACTAATGTATTCCTTTTTAATAGCTCCATTATAAGGGTGTTGTTTGTTTTCTGTAGTTTTGTTGTTGGGTCTGTCCTTAAGGCGAGTTCACCGGCAAAAATTTTGTTCCGAAACATTTTTTTTTTTATATGTAGTTTGACATTTTATTTTTTGAGAGAGAGAGAAACTACATATAAAAAAAAAAATGTTTCGGAACAAAATTTTTGCCGGTGAACTCGCCTTTAGTTTCCTGTAAGTATTTTTTCCTTACAATAATTTTTCCATTCCAGCTTCATAGGCTTTTCTATATAATAGAACAGTTTTGTTTCTCTTGTCTGCCTTTGTGAGAACTATTTCCTGTTTGTGTTTTTTTAATATTCTTTTTGTTTCCTCGTAAGTGCTTAGAATAAATTTTTCTTTTTTTTTTTGTTATTTTTGATTGTCCTTTTATGTGCTAAAGTTCTGTTTGCTATTCTTCATCTAATTACATCTTTTTCTCTGTCATCGGTATGGGTTTGTACCCACTGTTCTAAGTCTGCTATTGAACCAGTTGTTGAAAAATTATTTTTGCTTATTGGCAAAATAAATTTTGATCCTAAAGAAAGAAGCCACTTGCACTCGTCTGGGATGGTTATAGATGTTTTGTTTATAATCCAATCTGGGTTAAACTTCACATTATATTCTTCTAATCTTTCCTACTTTTGATTTTTAATTTTGGACATATGGGTTCGTGTATTAATTAGTTTTATTTCGAAAAATCTTCGCTGTTGCATATTTACAATTAGTTGGTTAAATAGATGACGTTTACGACGTACAAACCATAAGGTAGATAGATGCGAAAAATGCTGATGAAGGATGTAGCGGTCTAGAAAGTGCACCATTACATTCTGCTAAATGCTTAAATTAAAAATGAACCAAAAATCCGAAATAAGTAACTCAATTTTTAATCCATACATAAATATTTATGACAAATAAAATTATGTAAGATGTAAATTAATTGAAATAAAATACATAAGTATATAGTTTGAATTTATTTAATAAATGCTCCGACCTTTAGTCTGCACGAAATACACAAAAATGCAATAAATTTGGAATTTTTTATTGGATAACCGTATAATTTCGAAGTCAGAAGAATGTTGCTCGCTAACTACCTCAAATATTTTAAATTTACTGAAAATTGTAGCCAATATTTTGATAAATCAGGGCCAGGGTACCGAAAAAACAAAAATTTTAATTTTAAAATGCTTACAGCTCGATCACTTGAAAACATAAAAAACACAAATATGCAGACACCATTTTATAGGTATTGACTTGGCTTTTAAGATCATGTATAATTTTTGAAAATCAGACAAAAATTGAAGAAATGCCAAGCATAAGAAAAATTTGCAGGTGCGATTACCCAACTTTGAGACCACATAGCGCCATCTCTGGAAAGTCTAGGTTACCTAGCTTCAAAACCTTAGTTGAAAAAATTTTAAACCAATTCACATTCAATTTGCTCGCCAAAATTATGCCAATAAGAATAATTTGTTGCGATTTTAACAATCTTTATAGTTATATTGATTTTTCTTTAAATGTAAACATTATTACACGCAATATAATATTGTTTTTAATTACTTATGTAAATGTAATTTTTGGTAATGTATTTTAATGTTTTAAATTGTAAAAAATCATATCATATGTATCAGTCTGTAAGAATTTTTTCCATAGACTCAGCAAATATAAAAAAATATACACCTCTGCTATACTCACGAGAAATTTTGGTTCAATTAGGCCTTTACAAATGGCTGAGTTATTCTGATTCTGCCCCACTGTGGAGCTAAACTATTTACCCGATCTTCCCATAACAAACAGCGATTTACAGAGGAAGACATAAGCTTTTTGTCTACTGCATTTGGATACAACCTGTTTTAGTACAGGGTAGTACTACAGCGTGTCAAAGTAGGCAACCTCGAATTTTAAATGTTTCAGAGCTTATAACTTTATGACAAGTGAACCGATTTTAATGTTTTTTTTAGTACAAAGGCAGCTATACTTACCACTGAGAAACCAATTGAAGAGCTAGCTAAGCCTATGCCAAGGCAAGCCGCCATGATGTCCTCATTGGACTGCCTTTTAGAAGATGGCTTCACACGTGAAGACACCAAAACCGCAGCAAATTTGTGGCAAAATATTGAAGACTTGCATTATAAAATTTTATAATTGTGTGCTTCCGCAAGCTATTATATGGATGGGCTTATCCAGTTAGGAAAGAAACTATGGACAGCGATTAAAACCGCTGCAAAAAATAGAAATGATCAAGTCAAATTGACAGTCCCAACTGCCAAATTAACGCTTTCTAAATTTGAAAGAAATTGTATGAAGTGGAAGAAGTTTCATAATTTATTCTCTACACTAATAACACCGTACAACACACCAAAAAATTACAAGGTCCGAGCTATAAATTCTGATAGAGGAGCCAAAAAAATAAGATCATTTATCGGCGTTTTGAAAGTTTATATCTGAATTTCATTTGAGAGGGGGTTAAAATTTCCCAGCTCTGGCACATTTTTATTATTAAACGGCATAAGAAACCATGTGACCCTTACATTTTAGGTTTGAAATGTGTTCAGCAAATTTATGTAAAATGTTACGGAGAACATTTTTGTAGAAATGTTAACCCTCTAACTCCTCAAGATATGGGTCTTTTTTGTGCTTCTTTTAAAAAGAGCAAAAAACACCATTAAAACAGGCTTTTAGAGGGTTAGAATGTTCCACAAAAATGTTACCCGTTAAATTTTACTATAAGTCCCTGAATACACCAAAAAGGAAAATTCAACCATAAAGTCAGAAATTAGACGCAACAAAAGAGAGTTTAGGGTTAATTTCGCATTTATAAGAATTTTGTATTAAAGCAAATTTGGATAGCATTATTCAGCGATAAGCGAATGAATGCTTTTACCTTTATCTTACGAAAATTGTTATTACTTACTGCCCTTTTATAAACCAGATTTTATTACGTGTGAAAAGGGATAATAATTGCGGTTTTAAGAAATCTGTTTTAGAAAAAACCAATTCGAGAATGTCCATAGACCAAAAAAAAACAGGTAAATATAAAAAATAAATTCAATTGAACATTAAAAGGAAAATGTTTCATTTAGAATAACAAATTTGAAAAAGCAATTAAATCTTATTCTAAATCAGGTCAATTTGGGTGTACAAAATAATGTAATTAATAATTGTGGTTGTTAAAATTCCACAAATTTGGGAATGTCCCTAAATAAAACCAGGTACTAGGATATTTATCAATGGTATTGCAATAGGTAAATAATTTCAGTCGAAACTGAAAATGTTTTCAAATGTGATGTGAAAAGGGTAATAATTGCGGTTGTAAAAAATCTGTTAAAATTGCATTTGGAAATATTAAAAAAGGTTAAATAATACTTATGTATGTCTGAATTACTGCAATAATAAATATCGACGTTTTCCATATTATAAATAGAACTAGCTAGTTATTGAACACTAAAAATTAAAATGTTTTAGTTAAAAACTCCTCTTCTGCGTGTTTGAGTCCTTTTCTGTGTGTTTTCTTGCCCGTTTAAATATTCAAGTAATTTTGTTAACAGCATCAGTTGCATTCAAGTTTCAAAAGATTGACCATCTCATAGTAATACTAAATTAATTAAGAAAGAAACTCAGTTTACTTGTAAGATTTGTTTTGGCAAAAATGTCCAATTTTTTGAAAAAAATTAGATTTGTTTTGCTATATCTGCGGTAAACATACTATACCGGAATATAAAGTTACGTTTTTCAATAGTAAAGTTGAAGACTTTGAGCTAGAAGTTTTTCCGGCTGAACTGTGGACGCCGAAGCATTGGTCCAAAGGTAATTAATTTTTTTTTTGTTCTAAAACTATAGCTTTATTTTTAAACTCTCGCTGAAGGTCAACGAAATTCAATGCAGTTTGGTATTCCTATGCGGTGGTTAGATCCAGGTGAACATAATGTCGCAACGTGCTACGTGTGCCAAAATATTTCCATATTAAAGTTGAATAGATATAGGCGAAAGAGTTTTGTAAACAAAACTGTACCATCAGCCATGCTGTCATTTCCGCATTCTGACGAACTCCCAGTACCTGTGCTACAACTTCGAAGTCCTAGTCATTATGTTGATGAAACCATCGCTGAAATAGAAACCTTTTATTGCGCAGATAGTGATTACACAGGAATTGAAGTTATCCCAAGACCAATATTAATGTCTCAAGAGCATTTAAATGCATTGGCTCGGAGACTGAATCTGTCTAAAAACAAATCAAGCAGACTTAAAAGGTCTTCATCTACTTGAACCTGGTGTCAATGTTACCAGCTTTCGTAAGCATCAAGACAGCTTTCTGCTATTTACTTATGGCAACGATATTAAAGGAATAATGAATGCAATGAATTTTGAGTATAACCACGAGGACTGGCGTATCTTTATTGATTCATCTAAGAAGAGTCTAAAAGCTGTACTTTTGTATTACGATAATACAAAAAATCCAATTGCAATTGCCTACGGAATAAACATTAAAGAAAGCTATGATTCTATAAAACTAATACTGGACTCCGTAAAATATGAAGACCATAAGTGGTGGATCTGCTGTGACTTAAAAGTCGCTAGTTTCCTTTCAGGTATGCAGGCCGGATACGTTAAGTACGGATGCTTTTTATGCACTTGGGATAGCAGACGGAAGGGTGACCAATATTTAAAAAAACAATGGAAGTTGAGAGCTGAGGGAACATTAGGAGAGCACAATATCGTACGTCAAGCATTGGTACCAACTGAAAAAATTCTCTTACCCGCATTGCATATCAAACTTGGTGTGGTAAAAAACTTTGTTAAATGTCTGGATATAAATGGATTAGCATTTAATTTTCTGAAAACAATGTTTCCAAAATTAAGTGAAGCAAAGATTAAAGAAGGTATGTATATGTTCCTCAAGTCGTTGTTATTGTTATTGTTAAATTTGTTTTATACCACAGGTATGTTGGTCCAGATATAAGAAAGCTAATGAGCTTGATGCGTGGAAAAGCATTAAGGAAGTGATATACAATGTCTTAGGCAAAAATCGTTCTCCTACTGCTCGAATATACGTAGACACCATGCTTTGAGCTTTTGAAAAACTAGGCGTTCATATGCCAACAAAAATTCATTTTTTAAATTCCCATATGAATTACTTTGAGAACCAGTTGTCAACAGAATCGGATGAGCATGGTGAAAAATTTCATCAGACATGCGCACCCATTGGAGAACGCTATAAAGGTAAAAGCATTCATTCGGTTATCGCTGAAATATGCTGGACATTGTATAATAATGAAGTGGAATTGCCTAGAGCTAAAAAAATGTAATTAATGCCATCCAAATTTGCTTTAATACAAAATTCTTAATAAATGCGAAATTAACCCTAAGCTCTCTTTTGTTGCATCTTATTTCTGACTGTATGGTTGAATTTTCCTTTTTGGTGTATTCAGGGACTTATAGTAAAATTTAACGGGTAATATTTCTGTTGAACATTTTAACCCTCTAGAACCCTGTTTTAATGGTGTTTTTTGCTCTTTTTTAAAAGATGGACAAAAAAGACACATATCTTGAGGAGTGAGAGGGTTAACATTTCTACAAAAATGTTCTCCGTAATATTTTACATAAATTTGCTGAACACATTTTATACCTAAAATGTAAGGGTCACATGGTTTCTTATGCCGTTTAACAATAAGAATGTGCCAGAGCTGGGAAATTTTAACCCCCTCTCAAATGAAATTCAGATGTAAATATTCACAACGCCGATACACTTATCTCTTTTTTTTCTCTCCTCTATCAGAATTTATAGCCCGGACCTTGTAATTTTTGAAAAAAATTGATTTTGTAATACAGTGTAATCAGAGATCAGAAAAGTACACTGTACTGTAAAAGTACTGTACAAAATTTTCGTACATAAATTAAAAACAAACAACTAAAACCAACCCGAACATTTTTTTTATAACAATTATATGTGTTACTAAATTTTTAAATTTTCCGTACACAACCACGAATGTGTTCTATTAAAAATTTTTTTTCCGTACGCGAACGCGAATGTTCCATTAAAGCTATTGTTTGCGTACGCGTTCTCTACTTTTAGAACGCGTTCGGATAAAAAATTCGCAGTTGAAAAAAGAGCACAATGAAACATAAAAATAACTTCGTGGTTGAAAAAAGAGTACAATGAAAAATTAAATAACTTCGTGGTTGAAAAAAGAGTACAATGAAAAATAAAAATAACTTCGTGGTTGAAAAAAGAGTACATTAAAAATAACTTCGAGGTTGAAAGAAGAGTACATTGAAAAATGAAAATAACTTGTTGGTTGAAAAAATAGTACATTGAAAAAAACTTCGAGGTTGAACGAAGAGTACATTGAAAAATGAAAATAACTTGGTGGTTGAAAAAATAGTACATTGAAAATAACTTCGAGGTTGAAAGAAGAGTACATTGGAAAATGAAAATAACTTGGTGGCTGAAAAAAAGGACACGGTAAAATTAAAATAACTTCGTGGTTGGAAAAAAGAAGCAAAAATAACTGCGTGTACGGACGGCAAAATAGTACATGTTACGATAGACCAAATATAAGAACATTTTTTATTGAAGGTTTTTTAGTTAAAATTTAAGTATTATTGGTTTTGGATTATTGGTGAGTAGTGGAGTTCCTTGCAAATTCAAGCGAGGGTCATTGGAATGGCTAATTAATAAAAATGTGCAATGAGTGGTGTTATATAAAGTAAGGAATTTTGCAATTATACCTAAGGAAGGAATTTTTTATGTTTACTGGTATCATAAAATAATTATTTTTATTTGAGTTTTGTGTTTTGTCATTTGAGCTCCTTGTAAATTTAAACGAGAGTCGTAGGAATGGCTCATTAATAAAAATATGCAATAATTAGTGATTTAAAAAGTAAGGATTAGGGTAATAATTTGCTTATCTTTAACATTATTCCAATTATACCTGAGGAAGGAATTTTTTATGTTTACTACTAGCATAAAATAATTACTTTCATTTGGGTTTTTTGATTGTCCAATTGTTTCCTGCTTTAAATTTACATGTGTTATTTGTTGTTGTGGTTTTTTTAAGTAGTAGATGTGCTTTGCTTATAATTTAGGTATGGGATGTTTAGTAGTGCATTTGTTATTGTTTTATTACTCTCTTCATTGATGCTTGCCTTATTTTTTGTTGTTAAATGGTAAATGCGTTTTGCTTATGTTCTAGGTATGGAATTTTACTTGTGAATTTGAAATTGTTATCTTGATTACAGCTTGTGTTGTTTTTGTTTTTAAACGGTTGATGTGCTTTGCTTATGTTTTACAGTGCAGTCACACGGCCAAGTTTTTGTTCAATTCTCTTTCAAGAAATTTACACATACTGCTTGTCAAAATTTACAAAAATTGAAAGCTGTGTAGGCTGCGCGCAATTTCAAAGCAAGTTTTTAAGCAAGATGTCATAAAGAAACCAAAAAAAAATTATTTGAAGGAAAAAACTTCAATCAGCTGTTCTCTTGAATGAAAATTTGAAAGACTCAATTGAACGAAAATTTGAAAGCAAATTCTCAGCAAGTTTTTAAAGTGAGAGTGCGTGTTCTTTTTTTTCAACCACTAAGTTATTTTCATTTTTCAATGTACTCTTCTTTCAGCCTCGAAGTTATTTTTAATGTAATATTTTTTCAACCACCAAGTTATTTTCATTTTTCAATGTACTCTTCTTTCAACCTCGCAGTTATTTTCAATGTAATATTTTTTCAACCACCAAGTTATTTTCATTTTTCAATGTACTCTTCTTTCAACCTCGAAGTTATTTGAATTTTTCAATGACCTTTTTTTTTCGAACGCGTACTAAAAGCAGTAAGTAATTTCTATTAAAATATTTTTTTGCGTACGCGTACGCGAATGTTCTACTAAAGCTATTGTTTGCGTACGCGTACGCAAAAAAATATTTTAATAGAACACATTCGTAGTTGTGTACGGAAAATTTTAAAATTTATTAACACACATAATTGTTATGAAAAGAAAAATATGTACGGGTTGGTTTTGAACAGAATATTGTGTGTAGGATGATTGTACTTTCTGAACTCTGCTAACAATAGAAAAACCTATACCAAGCATTAAAAAAAAGTGGTATCTCAAGAGGCATCTGGTGGCAGAAGCAGCTACGGGAGATAATTTTGAGGCGGCATGGTCAATAGTAACAGATCGCTACAACAACAAACAATTACTCGTTAGTAGACTGCTACGAGAGCTGGTCGATGCTCTAAACAGAACTTCCAGGGATAATTACAAGACATTGTGTACTACAGAACGTTCACTGTTTACAGAACTCTGCAATAAATATTTAAAAATTATTTACTAAATTTGAAGTTTAAGAAAGTTAGAAATGACACATAGACGAAGTCGTGGGCACTGCTAGTGATTTAAATTTTATATATGAATATCTTTTGGCATAGGCTTGATAGACTGAATCTGTTTGGTGATGTTATCTCCGAAATTAAAATTTCGATTATAAAATGCTTAACAACAAGAAACTAATATTTGTTTTTCATTATTATGACTGAACATACATAAAACTTTTAACGTTAGGTTTATGCAGGTATCCGTAGCTTAATTTAGTTTAATAATTTGCAAATTTCCCATTTATAAAAATATGGTAGTGTTTTGTGATATTTTATTTTTCATCATCATTTAACTGCTTAAAAGAGTCGAAAAAGGTCGGCCGCATACAGTGGATAAAGAAAAATTTAATCATTTTTGATTATTCTTGTTTTTTGCTTAAGCTTTGATTTATGTCATTACTTACTTGTTTGAACAAATATCTCTAATTTATTTAAAATATTTGTGAGTTTTCTGAAAAGGTGAGTAAGCGCTACCGAATTGGCCATCAATTCTTTTTTAGAAAGGTTACTATGTTTTTATATTAAAATTTTTTGAGTTTTTTATGGCCTTTTTGCCTTATTGATTCAATTGAGTTCTTATTTAATCAAATTGACTTTTGGTATACGACACTGAGGTTGTTTCTTTTACAAAATTTGGGTAGAATCCACTGATGAGCTATATATGAGCAGTAGCGAAATGGCGATATAGATATGCTTTCCTCGCAGTAAAAAATATAAAAAAGATTCCAAATAAAAAGTCTACAAATATTTTAAAAAAATTTATTTTGCAGGGAGGTTGTAATAACGAAAAATAGTGAAAGGTCACTTTATTGCTTACTTTAGTCAAATACTAAACATATTTTTAAAGCAAGTTTAAGTAACGGGCCTTAGTATCTAATATAAATTATAATGAGACTTGAAATACAGCTTGATATTTATGTATTGGGCATTTTTATGTGTCTGATAGAGTTTATCAAAGTTCACTGTTAAACCGATGTTAATAAATTTTCGCAACATAGAGAAAAAGTAAACAGCAGGCATAGTGAGATGTTTATACTGATAATAATCTATAGCTCAATTTACAATCCTGTGCAAATGGTCTTGCATCATAGCATTTTTAAAATTGTGTACAGTATATTTTTTCTCTCTTGTATTAATTTAAAATTAAATTTATGTAATTCCATAAATTTCATTTTAAGATCCTTTCTTTCTTGCAGTTCAATTAATTCTAACTTAAAATTTTCTGGAATATTGGACACATGTGTTAACAAAAATGGAATTGAAATAACATCAAAATAGCTCTCTTTACTGCTGTAATCTATTAATCTTTGTTCAATTTCTTGATGCAAAGCAAATAAAATATTAATATATTTTTGCTTTTCGTAGCTATTTTTAAAGTAACTTTTTTCGTTATGATTTTTAGAGACTGTTTTATGTTGTAAAACTTCACTTTCTTCATTCGAATACAAGAGAAAGAAAAGAATTTTTTTCATGGTTTTGTTGCCCGTCACTGCTTAAACTGTGTTTAGGATGCGTGCACAAGTCATATGGATTGTCAGATTTTCCACATGTAAATCACAATATACCTCATCAAATATAACACCTTTTATTTCCCTATGTGTTATAACATGTGTTAGTTTATTATTTAGAGCACGCTCTATTTTAATATGTAAAACTATATGACAGCAGATGTTTTCAGTGATGATAACTTCCACTCCTAAAATTTTCGCTTAAAATATTTTTACGATAATAGTTGGATTTCTGAAAATAAAATATTTTTTAAGCTTTTGTAGGGAATATATATAAATTGATCGAAGGCTAAAAAAAATATTTGCGCATTTCCATATGCATGTTAACGACGCGTCGCGACGACAGGAAAAATAGAATGCCTTGAACCTTTTTTAATATGTTTGTAAAAACTAATTATTTATATTTTTGTTTAATGTTTCCTGAAGATGCCACCACGGTGTGGCGAAACATTGAAAAAATAACAATTATTATCAAAAACTGACCTAGTTCTTGAAATATTAGAAAAGATGAGAAAAGAATAGAAATTTGAATTATTGCCGTTATTACCATCTTATATTTTATATTTTTCGTAGTGGAAATGTACTCCAAAAATCATGTCCACTTTTTTATAAGACGAGATTTGAAAATTATTTTAAATTTTCGTAGGTATATACCTAAAAGAAAAAATAATATTGGTAATGGATACGGTTTTTAAGATAAAGACGTGTGTGCCCCTTACAGGTAGATAAAAGTTGAAAACGTATTTGCTTACAAATTTTTATTCAATGTACACTTTAAAAATGTTTGTCTTTTTTACTACTTATAAATAACACTTGCGTAAGTTAAGGTAATGAATATTATCTTTCTACCTTTTTCTCCTTGTATTTCCTTTTCTCACCTTTTCTTAAGTTGATCGTAATTATTATTATTGTTATTACTACTATTAATATTCTTTGCATTGCTTTAAAGTTTAATATAATTATGAATGAGTCTCTAAGGAGAGCAATATTAGTCTCTCAACATGTTTGATATGAATGAACTAATTCTTAGCTAATTAATCTTAGTTGTAAGTTTGGTTTTGATGTAAGCTGTCCTCATAGTAAGAAGTGTGAATTAAAATTTACTAAAATTAATAGTTATTGTAAAATCCAGATAATTTAAAATAAATTAAATTTAATAAAAATTTATTAAATCAAAGAACAAAAAAGTGAAAAGTTAATTGGCGCCCGAGCAGGGACAGCCGAGGCAAACCAAATATGCATTTTACCTTAAATATTTTTGGAAAGTAAAAAATAAATGACTGCAAAAATATAAATCAACCAAATAAGAGACGCCTGTGTCACCAAAGAACAAAAAAAAAAACAGATCACATTAAAAGGTCATTCAAGGTGAGCTGTAGTGTAACTGCATTAAACACAGCATGTGCTTTATTGAAAATTGTCTGACGACATGTGAAATGATCTTAGAAGTTATAAAATCAATGTTGATATTAAATAATAAAATAAATTTAACTGTTAAAAGAACTACAGTATGAAATAATGAACACTATTTAATATCTTGCAACGATAATTTTTAACACGATTAAAAGCCTATGTCACCAATGAACAAAAAAAATCAGATCACATTAAAAGGTCATTCAAGGTGAGCTGTATTGTAACTGCATTAAACACACAATGTGCTTTATTTAAAATTGTCTGACGACATGTAAAATGATCTTAGAAGTTATAAAATCAATGTAAATATTAAATAATAAAATAA
This sequence comes from Gymnosoma rotundatum, assembly GCA_916610165.2. NCBI lineage: Eukaryota > Metazoa > Arthropoda > Insecta > Diptera > Tachinidae > Gymnosoma > Gymnosoma rotundatum. The sequence continues at coordinate 98,658,816 of OU744336.1, forward strand.
ATTAAACTGTTAAAAGAATTACAGTATAAAATAATGAACACTATTTAAAATATTGCACCGATAATCTTTAAAACGATTAAAAGCAACGGCAAAACACAAACTTTTCTTAAAAACGCAATAAGCAGAGTATCTTTTAATATCATAAAATCATCAGTTGATATCGTGGGAGTTGCTGAAAAAATATTACTCATGTAACTTGAACGAATATTGGTCTGTGCCCTGTCCTATGAGTGTCTTAACTGACAGTGATGTTCGTAACCAGTAATAACTTGCTGAAACCAATCAACTTACGATTTAGTTTATTCATTTACCATTTATGTAGTCATTAATTGAGTAGATAACTTATTAAGAAAATTTTAAAAAATTTAAATAAATAAACCTTACCATAGAAATATCTTTAAACAAAGTATTAAATCGACAACAAGTGGACGACCTTATACTTGGACTACAAAACTTCAGCATTTCTAAAGGAAAATTTACAAAAAAGACAATGGACCTAGACGCCGTACAGACTATGCTAAATATTGCTATTGAGCAAGCAACTGGACAAGTGAGACAAAATTTTGAAAGCAAAATCGATGATTTGTTGCAAAGAATAGCCACATTGGAAACTCCAGTTCAAGTGGAGGAGTACAAGCCAATTGAAATTAGGTATAGAATAGAGTGTAATGAATCCCTCGACATTGTCAAATCTGTCCCAGAATTTAATGGGGACGCGATCAAATATGTATCTTGGCGACAAGCTGCGATTACGGCACATAAAGTTTTTGAAAATTTTGAGGGAAGTTCAAAGTATTATCAGGCCGTGGCCATTATTCGAAATAAAGTCGTAGGCGTGGCTAATACAGTGCTTAGTTCTTATAATACGGTACTTAACTTTAAGGCAATTATATCACGGTTGGACTTTTCTTACGGGGATAAGCGCTCAATATATACTCTAGAACAAGAACTTTCAACATTAAGGCAAGGTTCCAAAAACATGATTGAGTTTACGACGAAGTGGAAAAAACTTAACACTTATCACTAATAAGGTTATTATGATGCATGAAGGGAATCTATCCTTAATCGAAGATTTGAATCAAAAATATCGAGACGACGCCTTGATATGCCCTCTGCCCTTGCCATTTCTTAAGAGGTGGAAACTAACCAGATAAGATACAATTTTGCCTTTGCGGCTCATTCGAAACAAAATACATTTCAAAACTCACCACATTATCAACCAATTCATCAGGGCTCTTTTCAGCAACACCATTCTCAACAGTTTCATAATCCATTCCATTACCAATACATGCAGAACCGACCAGAATTTTATACTGGACGTCCACCTAACATAAATAGCAAATTTCGTTCCCCACATCTGTCGTTAGAATTTAATCAAAATAGGGTTACTCAATCGTCTTCAAATATGCTTCGTCCTACAGTAAATAAAAGTAGCGGCAGAATGCAACAATTTAGGCATAATTACTACCAACAACCAGAACCCATGAAGGTTGATATAAGCAATCGTGTGGCACAAAGATATCCAAAACGACACGCTAATTCCTTCAGGCAGAATACTGCCAAAGCACAAAGAGTGAACAACTTGAGCCAATGTTATCCGTATTGTGAATATGTTTGTGAAGGCGGTGATCGGACAGCAAAGCTGCAAGGTAACGCTTCACAAAATGAAAATTATGATTGCAATGTTGAAGATGATATAAATTTTTTAGAAGCGAGTCCTTCCTCCCGTATATAGAAAGATCATTTGCCGGAAGGGCATTAAAATTACTAATTGATACAGGGACTTCAAAAAACTACATTAAAAATTTATCCTTTTTAAAATCAATCAAACCACTTGTAAAATCTGTTCATAGAATTTCGGAGGTAACCTCAAAGTGTTTAATTAATATATTAGGAAAAACTGCACCGTTTTTTGTATTGCCAGATTTGCAAACCTTTGATGGCATAATAGGGTTCGATTTTCGAAACAAAATAAACTCACAAATTGATTGCCAAGAAGGTGTCTTGAAACACGAAAAAGTGAAAGAAAAGCTTGCTTTTTTCAATTCCGATACTATCAATAAACTTTTAAGACATGAAACCTGTGGTCTTCCTACCAATATAAAGAAGCAACTTTCTGATATTTTAGAAATCAATAAACACGTTTTCGCTGATCCTGTTAAAGCTCTTTCAAGCGCTTAATGAATTTGTAAACAACGAAATTACTGAGTTGCTAAAAAATGGAATAATTATACCCTCCCGATCGCCATATAATAACCATATATGGATCGTGGACAAAAAAGGGTTCGATGATATTGGTAAATCAAAAAAGCGGCTTGTAATCGATTTTAGAAAGCTAAACTCGAAAACTACAAGTGACCGCTATCCCATACCGGACACAACGATAATTTTTAGCAAATTTAGGTAAATCTAGATTTTTTTCTACCTTAGACTTAAAATCGGGCTTTCATCAAATTATTTTGTGGAAAAAGATAGGGAAAAGACCGCATTTAGTGTTAATAATGGAAAGTTTGAATTCTGCCGATTACCATTTGGGCTCAAAAATGCGCCCAGTATTTTCCAACGTGCCATCGATGATATACTGCGAGAGGAAATCGGTAAAACATGCCATGTCTATATGGATGATGTTATTATTTTTTCAGTATCTACCGAAAAACATCTTACTGATATTGACAGAATTTTAAAGAAATTATATATGGCGAACATGATGGTAAATAATGAAAAATCGAAGTTTTTCAAAAAATCGGTGGAGTTTTTGGGATTTGTGATTTCAGAAAACGGAATTAAAACTTGTCTGGAAAAGATTAAGGACATTGTTAACTACAACATTCCAACAACTTTGCGCAGTTTGAGATCTTTTTTAGGACTGGCCGGTTATTATCGCCGCTTCGTAAAAGATTACGCACACATAACAAAGCCTCTAACAAAATTCTTGCGTAGCGAGAATGGACATATTTCAGCAAGGCAGTCAAAAAATATAAAAATTGTTCTAGACGAAGAGGCATTAAACGCGTTTCAAAAGATAAAAAGTATACTGGCTTCAGAGGAAGTTCTGCTGCTTCACCCTAATTTTTTTGAATTAACTACCGACGCATCATCGATCGCGATCGGCGTCGTACTTTCACAACATGGCAAGCCAGTCACGATGATTTCTCGTACTTTATCTGCCACAGAACAAAATTATGCGACTAATGAGCGGGAATTATTAGCTATTGTTTGGGCGTTGCAAAAGTTAAGAAATTACTTTTATGGAGCAAAAAACCTTAATATTTTCACGGACCATCAGCCCTTGTCTTTTTCTTTGTCAGCAAATAATCCAAATACAAAAATAAGAAGAGGAAAATCTTTTATAGAGGAATTTTCCCCGAAATTCTTCTATAAGCCTGGAAAAAAAATATTGTTGCTGACGCTCTTTCTAGGCAGTATATTCATCACATAGAAAATGATTCAATGAGCGTAAATGCCACAATCGGTTCTGACACTGAAGATGCTTCGGAAGGTAATAACGATTCTGATACATTAACTTCCACAGAATCTTCAATTACTGCAACAGTTCATAGCTAAATTTCCTCAAGTGAAGTCATAAAAAGTGTTGTAAACCCTGTTAGTTATTTTAGAAATCAAATACTTATTGTTAAATCATCTAGGCCTGAAATAACTTCAGAAACCATCTTTCCTAGGCAAACTAGACATTTGATTCATTTTGTGGAAGAAACAGATTTAATTGATGCATTAAAAAAGGTTGTTAACCCGCAAGTAGTAAACTGTATTCACTCTGACCATCGCGTTCTGGGTCGTGTTCAAAATGAGGTCGCAAAAATATTTCCTTCTGTTAAATTTGTGCATAGTAATAATATCAATTGGATTGATATCCATAGTTTAAGTGATCAACAGGAAATTATTGCAAGTGAACATAATAGAGCCCACAGAAATATTCGAGAAATCCTAAATCAGATATTGTCCGAATACTATTTTCCAGGAGTTCGTAGGAAATTACAAGAAATGATTTCAAAATGTAAAACTTGTAAAGAAGCAAAATATGTCAGACATCCGGAAAAGGAACATATAGGTAAATCTACAATTCCGAGTAATCCTGGGGAACTATTACATATTGATATTTTCTCTACTGACGGAAACCATTTTATCACCTGCGTCAATAAATTCAGTAAGTTCGCTCGTATTTCCTATTGATTCAAGATCGATTGTGGATGTTAAAATTCCCTTACTAAATATATTAAATTTTTTCCCAAAAGCAAAAACAATTATTTGCGACAACGAAAAATCGGGGTACAAATGTTCTCAGTTCCACCTGCGATAAGTTCAAGTGGAGAGATTCCACAGTACTCTTGCCGAGATTGCTAGATGTCTCAGGGCGGAAGAGAGATACAATGATTCGAAAGAGTTAATTCTTGTTGCCGTTTCGAAATATAATAGTACACTGCATTCCGTTACTGGACAACGTCCTATCGACATACTACATGGTATTTCCGAGAAATTAAGGTCCCATATGAAAAGAAAATTAGCCGAAGCACAGGAAAAAAATTTACAGTACCACAATGCAAACAGGAAAACAAAAAGTTTTTTACCAGGTAACAAGGTATTTGTTAAGAGCAACAGGAGGATAGGAAATAAGTTTAGCAAGCTTTATGTAGAAAAAACGGTTCAAAAAGACTGTGGAAGTTATGTTCTTGTCGACAACCGACCCGTACATAAAGACAATTTACGATGCCATCTTTAGATAAATGTTAAGCCTCGGTATTGATCCAAACTAAATTTTTGTATTACTTTAAATTTTTATAATTTAGCTACAAACTTTAATTTTGAACAAAGCACTTACTTATATGTATTAAAAAGAACAAACTGTTATCTTTAAAGAATATTAAGGCAAATTTACAAATTACTAAAATAAAAAATTAAAATAAAAAATTATTATATAAAAATAATTATTATTATAAATAATTATTATATAAAATTATTATAAATAAAAAACTTTCTTATAATACTAATGTAAGCCATGCAAAGAACTTCAGAACGAAAAGAAAAGGTTAAAGCTATAGTTAGAATAATAATGTAAAATATCTTTAATTTTTGAAATTATGAAATTGTTAGATAACTTATTGTAACAGCCGGGGACGACTGTTTCACAAAGGGGAGGATAGTTAAGGTAATAATTATTATCTTTCTACCTTTTACTCCTTGTATTTTCTTTTGTCACCTTTTCTTAAGTTGATCGTACTTATCATTATTGTTATTACTACTATTAATATTCTTTGCATTGCTTTAAAGTTTAATACAATTATGAATGAGTCTCTTAGGAGAGCAATATTAGTCTCTCAATATGTTTGATATGAATGAATTAATTCTTAGCTAATTAAGCTTAGTTGTAAGTTTGGTTTTGATGTAAGCTATCCTCATAGCAAGGAGTGTGAATTAAAATTTACTAAAATTAATAGTTATTGTAAAATCCAGATAATTTAAAATAAATTAAATAAAAATTTATTAAATCAAAGAACAAAAAAGTGAAAAGTTAATTCGTACATATTATTATTTTGCGTGTACAATAATCAAGACTTGTATGTTAATTGTTTTATTGGGGCAAGTAACAACTTCAAATGTAAGAATAAACAAGAAAAAATGTGCGGAGTATCTTAATTTTAAGTATGTAACATGTACTTCATTGTACGTGCAGTTCTAAGATTGTGACTTGTTCTATAACGAACACAGGCTAAGTGCCTAAGTGAAGTTTTGTATAATGGAAAATGTAATATGTAGCAATTTTGATATAAAAATAATAAGAAAAGGCAGTATTGTGCTTGTCGTTGTTGTTTTTAAATAGTTATTGCTAAAAATATAATAGTTGACATACCTGTTTTACGTATTTTAGTTTTATTATGAACAACTAAGGGTTATGTCATGTGTACGTAACATATGCAAGTTTGTACATGAAAACTATAAATCGTATGTTAAACACAGATTTTGACATACACAACAAATTACATATGCATATCAATTTTTAAATGCCATATGACTTGTTCACGCCGTCTAAACACAGCTTAAAGGGCAAGCCACCATATAAATTTTTAATATGTTAACGGGCCGCAGCTTGTGTGTACGTAAACCCACCCTTGCTCTAAACCAACAAAACATTAATGCATTTGCAAATCCTGTGTTAATATACATACGTACAACGCTTGAATGTTTATAATTAGAATATTTATTCTTATTATGCAACACTTGATAGCAAACTGACAGCCGATAGTCAGTGCACAACGTCTATTAAAGAATCAACTAATTGTTATTTAAAGCTTTTCTTACACATGTTTTATTTAGAAAACTCAAAAATAATTCTATTTTTGAATCAGCTGTGAATTTCGTGTTTTGCAAAAAGCGTTGCAAACTAAACCAAAGAGGTCGTTCAAAATTGATAGGAAATTTTGCAATTGCATAAATTTGCAATTCGTTAGGTACAAGATTGTTGCGAATTGGGCTAATGTTTATTTTGAACAAAAAAATGGTTAAGAGGCATAGTGGATTAGAGGACAAATATGTAAGTTTATACAGCTGAACCGATTTTAACAAAATCCAATTTTAAATATTTGACATATAAATTAGTTCCAATAAGCAAAATGAAATCTGTTGAAATGTATAAATGTAGTATGCTAGTTGTATTTATAATTAAAAACGTATACTTTTCGTTGCAAAAGATTTAATTTTTTTAAATTAAATGGACTAAACAAAAAAATTATGCGACTGTAGTAGCTTCTAAAATGAAAATTGGTGAAAATTTAATTCCGATCCACTACAATTTAGTCATTTGTTATCGGATTAAAACAGCGTGTGCATCATTCCGTGCGTAGTGTTATAGTCTTTAAAACGGGATATAAACCATTTTAATCGAACTCGCGTTTGACTTTGGATGTTAAAAAAAAGTATTAATGTACCATCATCTGCTCATTGGCTGAAATGGAAACATATGTTTTTTTCTTCGTTTTAAGCACCCGCTAAATAATATAGAAAAATGCTTTAAAGCAGCAATAATTGAATACTTACAATTAGCTGTTCCGTTATTTCTTGCTGTTGAAAAGCTAACTGCTGCTGTAACTGTTGATCTCTTTCCCATGGTACATAACGATTGCTATACGCAATTGGACCACTCCATTGTTTCATAACCATTGAACAGCGACTGTTCTCTGTTAAATTGGTGCGACTCAAATTGCTTTGACTCGTCTTTTTTACCATATCTTCTTTTGATTCTTTTTCTACTGTTTTACTAAGGTTACACAAATATTTGCGATATCGAAATCCAACAATGAGCGTAGCTGTCAGCAATACTCCGCAAGCAGTCAAAAGAAGAGGAACAATTCGTGATCCAAAACCGTAAAATATTGTTGCCATATGTTTTACATGCAATATATTATCTCCATGTTTCATCTTCTGCTTGTTAGTAATGTTGCCATTGTCATTGAGAATTAATGAATTGTTGTCTGTGGAGTCTGGTAACATTGTATCAGGACGGCTGATTGGTGTTAACCTTGTAAGACTTGTCCCTGATGTTTTACTAATGCCGTTATTATTATGTTGTAGGTGGCTCTTTGCATCAAAATAATTTTTTGCCGATGCTGCCATCTGCTGATTGGAACTAAAGTTTAATATGGGAGGCGGGAAAGTTTTGGGCGGCCTTCTATGTGGCAGTCGATTTCTAATCGATTGTACACCAGGTAAAAGATCAAAAGATGGCAAAAAGTGAGATATATTGTGTTCAACATTTGCTGTGAATGCGGGTGGTCTGGGTCTGCGGCCAGTCTTTTCCTTCTCTGGTAAAATGTTGACATATACTTCATTTTTCGCCGTCAGTTGTCCATCTGTTACAGTAATGTAGAGAAAGAAGTTTTCTCCACCCTTAAATAAAAACCAATTTATGTATCCTTGGGTACATTAATTATTTAACAAAAAATTAATTGTTGCTATAATCTTAAATTTTAGGTATAACTTTGCGTAGAATTTTTGGCAGTGACAAAAATTTTAAGAACTTACCCGACCAGCTAGGCTTTGATTAAGGTAGACAATTCCACCAGCAGGGTCTATAGAAAAAGGATTTACTGTTTCTTTAGATGCTGGTTCCAGGCCAAATATCAGTTCATCATTTTCAGAGTCATCTGCACGAATACGTGAAATAATTTGACCAGTTTTTTCTGTTTCTAATATTCGCCAGTTCCGATCTGGTACAATTAAAATAGGCGGACTATTAACATGTGGATAATCTTGACTTTTTACTAAATGAAAATAAAGACAATAAAAATAGTTTATTATCAAATTAATAGAAGCATAAACAACTGCGGAGCAAATATAATAGAGGAGTAGCATATTTAACTGGGTAGTGTCTTACACATCCTACTCACAAATATGAACTAATAAAGTGTAAAAAAATTAAATTTTTATAGATATCCAAATGGGAATTTTTATGACACATTTTTAGAAAATTTTATTATATATCAGAGTTCAGAAAAGTACACTCACTGTACAAAATTCTCGTACATAAATTAAAAACAAACAACTAAAACCAACCCAAACATTTTTTTTTCATAACAATCAGTGTTTGAATTCCTACTTTACCTACCTTTTTTTTTTAATACAGCTACGGCTACAGCTCCAACTTTTTCAAGTAGAAGTAGCCGTAGACGCTGTTTTTTCCGAAGCATTAAAATTTTTGAGCTACAGCTACTTTTCAAAAAAATAAAGCGACAAGTAGAAGTAGCAGTAGACGCTGTTTTTTCCGAAGCATTAAAGTTTTTTAGCTACAGCTACTTTTCAAAAAAATAAAGCGGTAAGTAGAAGTAGCCTCTTTGCTACTTCAGTTAAAGTATTGGAAGGAATACAAAAAGCAATAATATTCTACTTCATTTTTTGCTGCTATTTGAAAAGTAGCCAAAAACCAGAACATTATTTCTGGCTACTTTGTGTTGATAATGAACATACTTTTTGGCTACTTTATATGAATACTTTATGCTTGGAGCTACGCAATACAAATATTTGCTTCTGGCTACTTACCGACAATAAGAAGAACGAAGAAAGAACGTGAGTTATTTTTTTTTTTTTGGATTTTTCTTTTGAAAATTGTTTCACACTTTTTTAATATCATGAAGCGTTGTTACGCCCTTTTGACGATATATAAAAAGTGTTTTTCCTATAAACAACAATTTTTTTAATTTATTTTGTACTTTTTAAGGTATATCACTTTAAACTGAAATTGCCCCTAGATGAATAGCGCCAATAGAATGGATTTGGGCTTATTTCAAAAGCAATTTTCTCTTACATTTTAAGATCATTTCCAATAAAAAACTTCCTTCATCACATTAAAGTCAAAAAAGCCCAAATCTACACCAAATGAAAATATCATTTCCCATCACTGAAATGCAGCACGAAATTTTATTATTTTTTAATTCCCTGTCACCCTAATATTTGCTTCTTTAATTGGAGTTACTTCACTAAACTAAATTAACATAGATGGTGAAGTAAATATAAGATTCGGCATAGCCGAATATAGCACTCTTACTTGTTTGTATTAAGATTGACAATTCTATCAAAAGAAATACAAAAAACGTAACAGTTGTTTTTTTGTAGCTACCCTATGTACATTGTGAAAAAACAAAACGAATATGTAAAACCAAATAATAAGACACGATAAGAACTAGAGTTGCAATATTCGTAAACTATAAGTGATGAAGGGGAAATGCTAAAACAGATTAATTTAAGAAAGTCAATGGTTTTAAATTGGAGACGTATCACTGAGAATATCAACTGTTACAGATAACACAGTATTTTTTCAAATCAAATAGTATCAAAAAAAGTACGATCATAACAACTTTTCCATCACTGTTACAAATTTAAAATTAAAGGGTGCGCCAAAAGTTCATTAAATTTGATGTGTCTGGCCATACTTTTGAACAGTTGAAGACAGACGCTTAAAATTTACAACGAACCTGCTATAACAACAAAAATTTGAATTTGGAAGTTAAAGGGTGTTCCAATAGTTAATGTAATTTTTGTATGTGACCAAAATTTTGTACCGTTATAGACAAAACGCTGAAACTTAAAAGGGACATGTTTTGCTAAGTCCGCTATAACAAGAAGCTTATAATTTGAATTGAGAAATTAAAGGGTGTTTCCAAAGTTAATGTAATTTGTTAATTTAAGGTAGAATGTCCACTACTTTATTTGGTATAATAAAAAGTGTAAAAACGTTATATTATAAATTAAATAGTTGATATAATCTGATGTATATAGGCAAACAAACCGTTACAGAGGGACGGTTGAAATTTACACAGAACCTGATCGCTAAATCTACTACAACAGCAAGTATATAATTTGAAATTACTGGAATTTGATGTATATTGCCAATCTATTGAACAGTTAAACTAGTATAAAATTTGCAGATATAAGGGTGTCCCAATAGTTAATGTAAACTAATTTATGTGGCCATACACTTGAACTGTTATAAGCAGACAGATGAAATCTATTTTGAAGTCGGTTTTAAATTAAAAAATTTATTTATTTTAAATTAAAAAAAAAACTTGAATAGTATTACATGTTATTTTAATTGTTTACGAATTTACTTTATTTTGCCCCATTGTCGAGAGTGTGAAACAAATTCCAAAAGAAAAAACCAAACAAAATAACACACGTTCTTTCTTCGTTCTTCTTATTGTCGGTAAGTAGCCAGAAGCAAATATTTGTATTGCGTAGCTCCAAGCATAAAGTATTCATATAAAGTAGCCAAAAAGTATGTTCATTATCAACACAAAGTAGCCAGAAATAATGTTTTCGTTTTTGGCTACTTTTCAAATTGCAGCAAAAAATTTAGTAGAATATTTTTGCTTTTTGTATTCCTACCAATACTTTAACTGAAGTAGCAAAGAGGCTACTTCTACTAACCGCTTTATTTTTTTGAAATGCTTCGGAAAAAAACAGCGTCTACCGCTACTTCTACTTAAAAAAGTTGGAGCTGTAGCTGTATGTTATGGTTTGCTCTTTAAATGTGAATTCAGCAGTAGAAGTAGCTGCATATTGGCTACTATTTTTAACAAATTTGTGTCTTAAAAAGTAGGCTTTTTTTGTCGCTACGGCTACTTTTAGAGTAGCTTTTTAAACGCTGATAACAATTATGTGTGTTACTAAATTTTGAAAGTTTCCGTACTCTTTTTTCAACCACGAAGTTATTTTTATTTTTCATTGTACTCTTGTTTCAACCACGAAGTTATTTGAATTTTTCAATTAAGTATTTTTTTCCGAACGCGTACTTAAAGTAGAGTAAGCGTACGCAAACAATAGCTTTAGTGGAACATTCGCGTACGCGTACGCAAAAAAAATATTTTAATAGATCACATTCGTGGTTCTGTGCGGAAAATTTAAAAATTTAGTAACACACATAATTGTTATGAAAAGAAAAATATGTACGGGCTTGTTTTGAACAGAAAATTGTGTGTACGATGAGTGTACTTTCTGAACTCTGATAAATATACTAAGATGTTTCACTGCCGTACATTCTAAGGCCAGTGCGTAATTTGTCGATGGACTGCCTACCAGAGTTGCCACACAAGAAATTGACTTCCTACCAATAATTTTCAAAAATCCTACCAAAATCGTTAACAACCTACCAAAAATTTTAAAATGCATTTCTTCAATAAAATCAAAATTTTTATTTTGGCTTATAAAAAATTCCAGTTTTTATAAAAAAAACCATAAAAATATACATAAAATAACAACATAAAAGCAATATTTCATTTAAAATAACGGATGTATGTATGTATGTGTATACAAAATGTATACAGATAAAAAAACAAAAGAAATTTAAAATACAAAAAATATCACATATAATTCATTGGTTTCAAAATAGTTTCAGAGCATCCATCCCTTTCCTAGAGGCAATCAAATTCGCTCAACCATTCGGTTCTAAATTTTCTTTTGACTGTTTCTTTGCAATGTTCACTAAAAGTATTATATTATTTAAATTTGTTTTAAAACAAAAATTTTAAGAGTGGTTCTACCTGGTAGATGGAATGTCGTTTCTGAAATTATATTATATTATAAGATTGCGAATTGGGCTATTGTTAATTTAATTTCATAATATTGTTCGCGTTTTTTAAACCAGAGATGGTTATAGCTTTAATAATCTCTATGCAAAAAAGCAGAGATGTTTTTTAGTACACCCAAAACAGTTTTTGAAAACAGTGGTAACACTATTTAAGTTATTGTTTATTTTATTCAAAGTTACATTTTTTTTTATTCTATGTTCTGAATTTTTAAGATGAAAAATTTACTATGCTAAAAATTGCTACAGGAGGAAAACCTACCAAAAATTTAAAAAAATGCAACAAACCAACCAAACTACCAAACTGTTTTTTAAAAACGAAAAACTACCAAGTTTGGTCCGATTGGACCAAAGCGGCAACGCTGCTGCCTACTGCCACTTTAAGAGTAAAATCACAAAGAGAGATTATTATTCTCAGCAAACTTGTTATTCTCATCTCACATAAATTTATTCGTATATGCGTGTATATGAGTGTGTATATATTTACATTATCAAATAATCAACGTAAACCAATATTACCGATTGTGTTTTGTTGTTGTACAAAAGGAATTACATCGATTTACACCAAATACAAAATTCATTTATTATCTAAATTAAATACTATAATTATTAACATTAATTAATTTGTTTAAATAAACGTTAACATTTATTTTTTTTAAACTTTTATCACTATTCTATGAAGAATACTAGTTTAGTGTCTCTGTTATAGTGGACATAGTACTTGACTATAATTGAAAATAGAAAAAATTAAAATTATTACCTTAACAAATTCATAATAAATGAAATTAGTGAAACAGTCCATTAATTTCCTGCTTTAAAATTGTATGTGTTATTTGTTGTTGTGGTTTTTCAAAACAGTAGATGTGCATGGATGTACGGATGTAAGTTTCTATATGTTAAATGTGTGTTTTTTGTCTCTCAATACTTTCCTTTAACAAAACATTTCTTATGAGCATGCACACACATTGGCCGACTTCCTAAGCGCTTGTTGCAATACATAATTTTAAAAAATGTGTATGCAATGCAAAACATATCTTAAGTGTAAATTTGCATTGCAGAGACATTTTTTGTATTTTATCGGCATTTAGGAACGTCGCTATGCAATTCATACATAAAACAAATGTCAAAAACATGGAATAAAATTGAATAAATTTTTTAGGAAAAACAGAGGTTATACAAAATTATTTATCCGTTTTTTGGCAAGTGCTGAGGAAATATCTCAGATCAAATCTTCCAAGAAATATTGATATGCTATAGAAACCATTAAAAAGAAAAAAAAGAAAGAATGGGCAACTTTGTTAAGGACAATAAAAATCCTGGGAGCAAGTGATCCAAAATAAATATTTTTTGAAGAATTCATTGAATTAATTGATGATGACATTTTTTATTTATATTTTATTTTAAAAATAAACAAGAAAATACTTAGCAATTCCAGCTTAAATGTTTGCATACAAAATAAAAATGATTTTGACTTCTGATACTCATTAAAGTGAGTTGCCAAACGATTAGGAACATTATACATTGCCACAAAGTTTACATATGCGTTTACGAAGTGTATGCATTGTAAATATGCATTGCAACTTGCGTTTAGGAAGTCGGCCATTCTTATACCCATTTGTGTATGAATATGTCATGTTTAAAAAACTTATATTGTGCTCTCTTGAGTTTTGGTTACGTTCACAGAACATCTTCCCTCTTGTCTCTTACCCCCGCGACCAACTAACTGCTCATAATTTTTGATATTTTAAATGTTCAAACTGCAACATCTTTATAAATTTATTGTCTTTGATAGAAGGTTGGTCCACTTCAAAAATTTGTGACGTTTGCCGGAATTATTTGAAATAAATTTTTTGTAAACAAAAAAATTTGCGTTGCCGTATAAATAAGAAATAAATATTTTGGAACTATTTAACAAAATATGTGTAATTTGTATAATAAATAAAATTGAAAATTTATCGCAAATATAAAATTACATTTCAGCATTAACAAGGACAAGTATTTTTCCGTTAATTAAAAACGTCAATAGAAGATTTTTATAATAACTTTTATTTACAAACAGATTTTTCATCTTTTTATTTGCATACAAAATTTGAAATTTTTTCATTTTTATGTTTAAACGCTAATACGAAAAAATGTTCTTCCAAAAAAAATCTTTTCTTAATATTAGTATATAATTTTAAATTTGAATTGCATAACAAATATTGCATATAATTGGGACCAGTATACAAATCACTTTTAATTTTGAGAAAAGTTAAATATAGTTTTTCTATTTCGTTTTTAAGTCGATAGTCCCTAAAGAAATACTATTCATTAAGTTATAAAATCTAACTTATACCAAAAGGAAAACCAAACTTACTCAGTTTGCGTACCTATGCTTGTAAAAGCTTTCCGCACAATTTTTCTTGACACACCAGGTAGATTAGCGTGCAATCCAAATTAATAATTAGGTGTTTGGTTATACAGTTACACTATTTTGTAATGTGGTTATCTATCATAAATACCTTTCCACACATCCTGTATAATCTTCTTCAACATGGTAATTATTTGTACTTATTTGTTTTTTTTTGTCTTGAAAGCTGTAGTTTTAACTGAAACTAAAACTCGAAATTCTATTTCATATTTTACCTTTCGTAGTCTGGAAAAGCACTTTTCTTCAATTGTACATTTCTCTTGTCCATAACAATATCATTTTTTCCAAAAGGCAATGAATACAATAAAGGTTCCTTTGGAAAGCCGGACTAAGTGACATTACAAGCACTAAGCCAGTTTTCTCTAATGTATGGGATTGTTGGAAATTTAAAAAATCTTACAGCAGAATTTTTGCAAAATTATCTTGTACTCCCGCAATCAGGAAAAGGGCAACATATTTTTTTTTGTTAAATTTCAGTATTAAATTTTATTTATTTAATTAAATTAGTTTGTACTTTTATTTTATATATTTTTTTCTTTTGAAATTTCACTTAAAATAAATAAAACTACAAAACAGAAAACCGGGATCTTACATATTTATATGGAAGCACAATTTTTCATAATTCCCGCAAACGTCAGAACGTTAATATGGCGACGAAAAGAGAAAGTGGAACTGCCTTCTATTTTAATATCATGACTTAAAGCATTTCTTTGTTGTCTCCTTGTATCTTGCCTTGTAGATTTGTTGTTGTTTTTGTACTCATTTGTTTTTTTTTTTTGTATTCATACTTGTTTGCTCACAACCAAGCATTAGCTTTTGCGTGTATTTTTGTTTTTGTAAAATTTGTTTAGCTGTCAAAAACGGCTGGCAATACGTGTGTATGTATTTGTGAAAAATAAGCAACACATACATATAGGACACATGCACACACTATACACAATAAACACATACAATAAGAAAAAGAGCAACAATTTTGACAACTCGCAAAGGAAAACAGCAAAGATATGTTGACCGCATGAGCTAATGCATTCAACTGTTCAATATGCCTTGCTCACAACATTATAGATGCTGGTGCAGTACAGGCCTGCCATATTTGCAGATTTTTCGCCTTGAATTTATCAAAATATCGATTTGCCGATTTTGACTGCAAAAATGCCGATTTTTGATAAACACTGTTTTAAGATAACTTTGTTTTAGAACAATTTATTAATTTTGGGCAACACTAGAATCCTTCTAACATTATAAAGAGACAACTATTACTAAGTCAGCACTTCTACCGAGGAGAAAAATAGTTAGGCTTATTTGGTGTATTGGAAAAAACAGTTCTTAACTGTATGTGAGCTATTAGAAAATAAAAACTTCTCACAGGATTGAATGAAGCAACCGATCTATGCAACACCAAGTCATTGTGTTTGGTTGTACGGAAGACAAATTAAACAGGTGACTGCATTAGCCCATGCGGTCAACATATGTTTGCTGTTATTGTTTGCGAGTTGTCAAAATGTTTGTTTTTTTTTATTGTGTGTATAAGTACTTTGTATTATTTTCAACAAATACATAGACACATATTGCATAAGTTTTTTACAGCTTAACAAAATTTTACAAAAACAAAATACACGTAAAAGCTAATGAAGTCACCTGTAAAAATTTGTACATATATGTGAAAATTACAAATATTGAACTATTTTTTCCGATTGATAAAAGTAGATAGTGCTATACCAAATGTCCAATTTGATAGGATTCGGTGCTCCCTTTATGACAGTTTGAAATAAATTTTTTGAAAAATTAAAAAAATATATATCACATTTATTTCTTATAAAATATGTTTGGCACTCACTTGCATTACATGCTTGTCTTTTATTACAGAACGACTTCAAGAATTTTAGAACATTATAAAATTACCAGAAATAAAAACATAAGTCAAAGCAGATGGCGGTCCCTTGAAGAAGTGGTTGTTTGAATACTAGAGATTTGTATGAGGCCTTAAGAATTTACTTTTAATTTGCTGCTAATGTTGATCAAATCGATATAGCGAAAACAATTATAAGAAATTAAACGAACCAAATCAAATTTATTTATCCTCTTTAAATATATATTGAAATTGAAAATTTTTAATTGTATAAACAGATTATTTTATGGTAAGTCAACTGAAATACACAACCTATACAGCCAAGTGGAAAGGCTTCTAAGAACTGTACTAAGTAATTTTATAAAAATCGATGAACTTTATTTAACAGAATTTTGGAATATATAGCATTTTTGAAATTGGATGCAATGTATTTGGGTTCATTGGTTAAGGAGTTAATATAAGATCCAAACATAACAAAAACGAAACAAACCAAACGGTTAATAATTGTATCAACTTTTATTTATAAATTATAATTCAAATATTCGGCCCTGTTCTGTAAAACGAATCCGAGTAAATTTCTCGTTTTAAAACGAATTCACATTTTCTTGGAGTTCTCTAAACCCAATTCGCACAATTTTACTCGTTTTAAAATCGAGTAAACAAACCTGGAGGTTATTATGTATTTCGATTCGAAAATGCAATCGATTCGAAAGAAATTTCCGAATCGAAAGTAAAATGGTATTATGTAATTAGTTCGAATGTCATACAAAGTTGTATTAAGAAAAAAATTAAAAAGAGGAGTAAAAACCGGTGCTGCCAAGTTCACCAAAGCCAAAAACTTTGGCGTCACTTGTATTTAAATTGTAAAATTTTTGTGAAAAATAAAACAAAGTAAAAATATATTAAATTTGTAGCAAAAAAATAGATTGTGTTTTTTTGTGGACAAGTGATAGTGAGGATGAAAATGGCATTACTCCGGAGAGAATACAACGAAAAATTATTCGCGATTCATCGAACATAATGAAGCTCAAAAAAGTAAAATAAATTTAAATTATCTAATTGAAGAAATTTATTGATAAGAAATTTATTAGTTTTGTTAGAAACTTTAGACTCAACAAGGAAGCTTTTATGTATGTCTTAAATAACATAAAGGACGACTTAAAGCCAGCAGAAAGATCAACCGCAATCTCACCATTGTCGAAGTTGGCTGCTACTCTTAAATTTTTGGCTCAAGGAGGATACCAACATCAAATTGGACAGGATCGTTTGTTGGGATTTTCTCAGTCCTCAGTTTCGTTGTATATGTCGGAGGTATGCCAAGCCATTGAAAAAAATATTTGTCCCAAGACCATACATAGTACTCCAAATGTCGGAAGAAAAGATAAGAGAGGCAAAAAGAAGTTTTCTAGAAAAATGTGGAATACCTGGAGTAGTTGGGGCAGTGGATGGCACACACATCCAAATTATAAGACCGGTTGCAAATGAGCATCTTTTTTTCAACAGAAAGCTTAAACACAGCATTAACGCTACGGTGGTAAATTATCATATAAAGTAATATAAGCAATTAAAGAAACTATTTTTTTTAAAGATTTGCGACCACGAAATGTACATCAGGGCTGTCGACGGAAGATTTCGTGGAGCAAGCCATGATTCTCATGTTTGGAACTTGATATTTTATCTGATTGCCAACTTGTTTTTGAAGTATGCTTTCCTTTGATTGAACTTGTGTTCTTTGGTTACCTGTTGGTGATGTACCAGACGAAATTTCCTCAGAAGGAATTGGTGTAGGTTCATCTGAAGCAATATTTATAAAGTTTTCCATAAGAATATCTTGCACTATATCTAATGTTGTATTTACTCCAAAACGGTAGGTTTCATCAATTCCACTCACTGCTTTATCAATTGAAAGCAAATCCACAATTTTTTCTTCGAGTTGGTTAAGGAACAAAATTTGCTTGGACCACCTCCAGTTCCTGAAAGACTATTTTTGTTCTGACGGCATTTAACCTTAACGTGGTTCTTATAGTCAGCCCATACCTAAAAATTATGATAGTTATATTGGTTTGATGTTTAAGAGTACTAATTACTCACTTTTTTCCTTTTTGTGCTATCATTAGTGGGGGGTCCTGTTGCATTCAAGTCTAAAGTTAACCTGTCCTATAATTCCTTGGACTTGCTTTTAGCATTTGGAACATTTAGATGGCCTTTAGACAAATCGGGATGCTTTACCATAAAATTAACCATTACATCGTATTGTCGTTGCTTTGTATTGCACTTTTTGTGTGGTAGACTCCTAATTGGTTCAAAAATTTTCAGTTATACAATGAAAAAAATATAAAGATTTAATTGTTGAAGTGTTTTTTATATTTTTAGATAATATTTTCAATCAAAATACTTACATTTTAAATATTTTTTATTTTCTTCGACAGTAAAATGGCTTTCGAATGAGATACGAACGTTTTATTGTTTGTTTATGTTCGCTTTCGAATTACATAGTTGCATTTACGAAAGACAAAAAAGTAGTATTTTCCAATTTGAGAAAAAAATTTCCGTATTTCGTAAATAATTTTTCGAAAGTCGTACTACATAATACAAATTATGCAAATACGAACGATTTTTCTTTCGAATCGAAATACATAATAACCCCCCTCGTCGAAAGTAAATCGAATGCAATTTTATTCTTAAAAATGACTGAAAACACAAGTAAAGAACCATTGGAATAACAAATTTAAAGTCTTTATTGTTAATCTTAGTTAAATTAAATACGTTTTAGTATACTTTATATTATAAAAAAGTTAGTTTAAAAACACTCTCAAATTGCTTTATATTCTAGCCTCAAGCTTGATGAAAATTAGGTGCATGAATAAAAACACTTTTTTTAGTAAAACTTTTAAACGCACATACGAAGTATACAGTGTTGCCAAAACTATCGAACCATTTCCCGCTAGATATTAGTTTAAAAACCGCTAGAAACCGCTAAATAGTAGAAAAAAAACGCTGACATAAACCGCTAAAAAATTTCTTGAACAATTTATTTTTATACCCTTCACCGAGGCTAACTTGGTTTCACAAAAAAAAAAATATGTCAATCGTTCAGATATAGTGTGCTATTGGAAATCAGCATTATCGGTCCATGTCCTTCGAGGCAGTAGGCAAAACACCACGCCTACCTCGAACTTTTTTCATGTCATTTGGAACAATAAATTAGCTCCAATCAAAAAAATTAATATATGGGGTGATAGAGAATTAAAGGTAAGAAAGAAACATTAAGTAATAAAATTGGCGCTCACCCATATTTTCCTAGTTACGGGGCTCTTAAATTCCAAATTTTTTTAAGTATCAATATAGGTATCATTTAAAGCTTTTGAAGAGATCTTTAACTCATGAAGCCGATGGCATTTTTATGTAAAATAATATATACGCATTTTTTATATTTTTTAATTCCCTGTAACCCCAATATTTGTTTTTATTTTAAGTTAATTCACAAGATTCGGTATAGCCGAAAATATCACTCTTACTTGTTTATTCGTAAAATTAACTTATATTACTTTTTAACGGCTAAAATAGCATTAACTATATTGGTTTGCAATCGATTTCTGAGCTTTAATTTAGCTATATTAAGTTGACTAAAAACTCGTTGCTCTTCTGCATTAGACGACGGCATGCAAAATAATCACAAGGCTAACTCAGCTAGCTCTTTGAAAATTTTATTTCCAGCCGAATTTTGATATTCAAAAACTTCGTAACAAAAATATGTAGTATCCATTAGATTATTCCATTTTATAGCATTTATGTATATTATTAAGGTGATTTAAAATTGTTTCGATTATTTCCGAGCTATAATCCAGTTGTTCCAAATATTAAGTTATTTGCTAATAATTTATCAGTTTTTTCTAAAATGTCCCGATTTACTGGTAATCTAAAATGACAGTTTCCATTAGTTAAAAAAAGTTTTTATTGGCCTAATTAAAATATATTTCGTTATTTCCTTTTGTATTAATTGTTTTAACAGTTAAAAAAAAAAACAAGGAAGAGATGGAAAATCTATATATTTATATAAAAGGTTACAAATACATAGATGAGCTTACTTTGTAACAAACAAAACTTGTTGTAGCTCAAAAAACGCTAAAAACCCGCCATTTAAAATTTTTCCAGTTAAAAAAACCACTTAGCGGTTTTTTTTCAAACTTCCCGCTTTTAATAGCAAAAACCACCAGATCTAGCGGGAAAACCGCCGTTTTGGCAACACTGGAAGTATATTTTGTTAACAAAAATTAACAATAGAAGCTCAGTTTTAACAAATCTAATTTAAAAACAAATTTTTCACCAAATCACAAAATTTCTGCAAATTGCCTCCTTTGTATATTTAATTGACGTATTTTTCGTTTTCTGAGAATTGTAACTTAATATAAATGCTCCGGGCATTTTCAATTCTTGGCTTAAAATAATAAATTTGTTTACTTTTTCAATCAACAGCTGACTTTGGCGTTTAAGTAAAAGTTCGAACTTAACTTCGAATAATGCCACAACAAGTGATTTGCAGAACACCAAATAGTAATTTCTTCGGTGTTGAAAATCACTCGTTTTTTAAAACGATTCGGTTTACAGAACAGAGCCGATTAAAACACTTTGATTTTGAACATAAATCTTTAAAAATTATAAATTATTTTCCACTTTTTGTTAATAAAAATATATATTATTCTATTCAAAATGTGTTTTAGCTTGCCGATTTTTTAAAATAATTAAAGTACCGATAAAGCCGATTTTTTTGAGTAAAGGTGCCTATTTCTTATCAAAATTTTCTGGCACCTCTAGTTCAGTATCATATTGACTGTTCTGATATGTATGAAACAACATTACAGGATAGCAGTGTCGCCAGAACTTTTATGTGCAAAATCTGAGAAATCCAACAATATTTCGCAAAAAATCTGCAAAATCTGCACCTTATTATAAAAATCTTTAATAAATCTTCAAATGAATTTTTCCTTTATGTTAAAAATGACAAATTATTTCTGTACAATATATCCGAAGGTTTATGAAAAAAAAAAACGCAAACAATACAATTCCATTTATTATATTAAAGGAATTGCGATTGCTTACAGAATAAATAAATTATGTTAAAGTTACATACTTACATATGTAAAAGTTCTATTAGATGTTAAAAACTTTATTTAAAAATTAATAAAATTTGTTTTACTTCATCAAAATTCTTCGGATATGAGTGGAAGTTTTTAAGTTTTAAATAAGCTTTTCATTATATTATAAAAATCAGTAACTCAATATCCAATAAATCAACATAAATTTAGTATACCCATCAAATATTTTGTTTAAATTGCACGGGTCAATACTTGTTCTTAAAATTATTTCAGTTCTTAAAATAATTTGAAAGGCTTCGTAATCTATGGCAAAAATTTGGTATTTTTTAGTAAATGTTGTCTTTAAAAGTTTTTCATTACAATTGTTAAGAGCTTTGTCATCTGATTATATAAAATGTGAATCTGTGTCGCATCGCTCTGGAACATTTTATTACAAATACTAAGAATGTACTTTAGAAAGATAAATATATTTTTTAGTGTCCTTAACGTTATTTAATATGAATTTTGCATTGTCGATTTAATTGATAACAGCAAAAGAAAAATAAATTTTAAATCATTCATATGATTCTAATAGCCGACTTACAACCAACTACGGAGAGCCAACGCAAGCGTCGCATTGGTCTACTTCTACCAAGCAAAAAAAACAGATATAAAAATCTATGCAGATCTGAACTGTCATGCATAAGGAACAGTGAAAAATACTTTGGTTTGTGTGTGGACTTCGTCTACCCAAATTTTATTGATATCAATACTCATCGTATTCTTATTTACAAAGTTATTTGGTTAAATAGATAATGTTTACAACGTACAAACATAAGGTAGATAGATAGGAAGAATGCTGACGAAGGATGTAGTGATACAGAAAATGCAGCATTACATTCTGCTAGTGTCTAATTTTTCGTATTTTCTTTGGAAAACGTTTGCATAAATTTGTAAAATAATTTTTCTTTCTAAAAAAAGGTTTTCAGAATTTAAAAAATTACTTAAGCCAAAATCAATTTCAATTCATTTATAATCTTATTTTGTACTTAAAATATCAACATTGAACAAACACGTTTGAAGTTTTTTTAAATTTATTTTTAAAAAAATGGGTGATAATTTTCGTTTCAAAGACAAAGAATAAAAATAGAAGTTTCCACACAGATTTAAAAAAATCTTTGATTTCAGACCAAAAATCTTCACATATGGTTTTTGGCAATTTTAAAAATCATTTTAAATCTGCAATATGCAGATAAATCTGCACTTCTGGCAACCGTGCAGGGTAGTACCACAGGGCGTCAAAGTAAAAAGTGAAAAATGTTTCTGAGCTTATAACTTTATCACAAGCGAACCGATTTCAAAAATTTTATTTTTAGCACGTTAAAAAACGTGCTTGAAATTTGCTTGGTATCTTTTATACTTTTAGAGGAATTGGACTTTTAAATTTAAAATACAAAATTTTTACCTTGTCATTTTTTAGTTTTTTACCTGTAGTTTTTTTAAAATTAAAGATAGAACTATTTTAAAACAGATTTAGAAAGCTAATGCTATAACAAATAACTTGCAGAACAACTTTTTTTCTTTGACTTGCTTATTTTAGCAGTACTAATTTTTTTAATTTGAAATTTTATAAAAAGTTTAAAAAGGTGAACTTTTGGTCAATAAGTACTTTCAGTTTTTTAAGTAGATTATTAACGTTTTTAGTAAATTTATAAAATTTTAAACTTTTTCTTTAAGAAAAGCCTTAGTGTAATCCATCTCATGAGTTTTTATGGAATTTTTGCAAAGCACCCAACAGTCAGCATTGTTTAAATACGGGGAATATTTAAACTAAAGTCTATATGTTCACTACTGTAAAAAAAATTACACAAAAAAAAAACATTTTAATATATTCTTTGCCAAATTTTTATTGATTTTAGTTACGTACATATTGGTCTTTAATGGGATGAAAACCTGGTTTAATGTCTTTTATTTGTTCGGAGGTTTCAAGGTAAAATTTCATTCGCAAAATTTCACTTTTGATCTTTTATTGGTTTTTAGCTGTATTTTTTACAGCTATTTTTTATTTGAAAAACTACTGTAAAAAATTAAGCACGGCTGAAGAGTAGTGGTAATTACCTATCCACTAATATACAATTTGTACACCTTTTTCGTTACAACAGCTTTAAATGATGCACACAATTATGGTACCTCGTGCAAAAATTCTCTCTGCTCTGCTCATGCCTGGATGGGAGTATGCATAAATTCTAAATATTCATTTGTTTATTCAAAAAAGCTGCACATGACTGAATGGGAGTATGCATACATTCTATTGATTTGTTTGTTCAAAAGAAGCTGGCGATATGTAGACCATTAAAGAATGACAAGTGTAAAATGAGTGTAATTGTGAAGTGCAGGTGTGCATTGATCTTGTGTACGTGGAAGGAAAGTAAATGTAATAATATTGTGTATGGACATTTAGAGGAAAGAAGGATGTATGTTAATTTATGTTTGAGGTTTGATTGAAATGATCGTGATTTGAATATTTAAAAAGTGTTAATAGTAATTTGGGGAGTAGAAAATCTTTGTTCAATAAATACTAAAGGATTTTTTTTTTCAAATCTATTTTTGTTTGTAAGTGGATGGGATGTTTATGTAACGATCTTGTATGAATATTTGGTGAAAAAAAGAAAAATATCTTGATTTCTGTTTAATAATAATATTTAGGCGTAGAACATATTTATTGAGTAATTAATAAATGTGTTTCATGATTGTTTTGTTTTCATTAAGCAGAATCGCTATGTGATGAGAATGCTTAGGAAAAATTTCGTTTAGTGTCGGGTTTAATATCATTTATATATATATATATATATATATATATATAAAAAGAGAATAGCGAACAGTAAAAGCGGAGGTGAAGAGAGACAGACAGATAATAAAAAAAAATAAGAATTTGTAATTTTCTAATAAATAAAAATAAATAAGTTATATTCAATTTTCTAATGAAACTAGAGAGATAGATATTGCGTGAAGGTAATGATCTTGAGTGTGTGTGTGTGTTTGTGGCCAATTTACATTTTAGGTTTGTTTGAAATGATCGTGATTTGAATATTTAAAAAGTGTTCAATAGTAATATTGGGAAATTAAAAGTCTTTATTAAATAATTAAGTTGTTCTTTTTAAAATGTATTTTTATTTTTATAGTTTTTTTTAATCTACCTTCATTTTTGGAATTAAATATTTATGGTTTTTGTTATTTGGTTGGAATTTACAGCTGACCTAAATGTATTAAACTACACATATGAATAGATTCCCAACTAGACTATCAACCTAATGATTTAAACAAGGCATGAGACTTTTATAATTAATTACTGAGAATTGATTACATTAATTATTGTAGGAAATAATGATAATCATAAGTACGTATTTAAAGCTATTCTCTTTTAACTTAAAGAACTAGTTCAATTAAATGTAATGTGTTTTGTAAGCGAGTAACAAAATTTTACAATCACAAAAGTATATCATTATATGACAAATACTTTCTAAGGTAATGTCTAATTGTTTGCTGGGAAATTTCAGCTCTCTTCTTAAGTTAGAGTTTAAATAGGACAACTTTTGAATGTGGGGAATCAGTCTTAGCAAACATTCGTTGCTATAACATCCAATATTCTGAGAAAAATAACAAAAAAAAATGGGTTGCTTTATTTGTGAGATTTGTAAAAAAGCATACAAGTTAAGTTCATCATTAAGGAGACATATTCGATTACATCATGAGAAACCAAGCTCTTCGTTTAAATGTAAATCATGTAATACACATTTTTCCGGTTGCTCGGAATGGCAACGACACTCTGTAATAGGATGTGAAAGTGGGCGCGGCGGCGTCGGTGATACAATTAATAAATATTGCAAGGATTGTAAAATTTATGTTCCAGATAAAAATTGGTATTACCACATCAGGACAAATAAACATAAAATTAATAGTGTTGTTGATCATGCTGAAGGAGGAGTAAAATGTATTGAATCAATATTCAATAATCGCATCATAACATATTCAATTGAAAATAATAATAAAACAGATTTAATATCTGAAAACTTCTTTTCCACAATTAGAGGTAAAGTGGTTGAATTGTTACATGATGTAACTCAAAAATATGTTAGCATCAGATTTAACATTGAACTATTTTGTGAGTACATGTTGCTTAAGGAAGAACAAGATTCATCCAACATTGAAATAAAGTCACATCCAACAAGAATGACCATTCTAAATATATCGATGACAAGAGATGATATTCTTAACGTTTACACCGACCAATGTGAAGTTATTCTAAAAAAAATGAGCGAATTTCAAGAACGTGATAGTGGTTGTACATTAATTGAAATATCACATATTGAAATTAATGTAAACAAGTATAAATGCATTAAAGGATCACAGTATATACCTTTACCACCAATAATACAGAGAAAGCATGCATGCATTAATGTGGAAAATAATGACGAATATTGTTTTAAATGGGCAGTCATTTCCGCACTCTATCCAATTAAAGTTCATTCCAACAGATTAACATCCTATAAAGATAAGAATATACAAGATGAAATTATAACATTGGAAAATAATATTGTTTTAAATTTTCAAAACTTATACTTTCCGCTACCAGTAAATAAAATTAAAGTGTTTGAAACTAACAGTCCTGGAATAAGCATAAATGTGTTTGGTTTAGATGATAGTAGTAATGTAGTGGGTCCATACTACTTTACTACTCAGGAACAAGTTTATCATATTAACTTGTTACTTATTGAAGAAAGGGATAGATTTCACTACGTTTGGATTAAAAATATTTCAAGGTATGTAACTGAATATATATATATATATATATATTGTTCTTAGAATAATGATATACTTTTATCATTTACATTATAGGTTGATAAAAAGTCAACAGACAAAGCACAGGTCATCCGTTTATGTATGTAATACCTGTTTGATTCATTTTCATACTGAGTCATCATTAAGCAAACACAAAGAACATTGTAATAAAATTGTAACCAGGTTGCCTACTGCAGACAATAATTTAATAAGTTTTAAGAATTTTAAAAAGCAAATAAATGTACCTTTTGTGGTATACGCTGATTTTGAATGTATTCTAAAATCAGTAAATATTCAAAATTCAACGAATATTAAATCTATACAAGAGCATAGTCCATTTGCATACAGTTATTATATCAAATGTATATATAACTCTAGTTTAGACATTTTTAGAATCTATCATGGTGATAACTCACCTAATCATTTTTTTATAAATTTGGTAAAGGATGTGAGAGATATCTATAAGAATTATTTAAGTGTAGTGAAACCAATGAATTCCTTAACACTACATCAACAGATAAAACAAATAGAGGACCCAATTTGTCATATTTGTAAAAAATGTCTACCTGTTGAAGATCGTGTAGCTGATCATTGTCATTTAACGGGAGAATATAGGGGTCCCGCGCATAACAAATGTAATTTAGAGTATCAAACCCCAAACTTCATTCCTATATTTTTTCATAATTTTTCGACATATGATTGTCATTTGTTTATTAGAGAACTTTCAGCTATTGAAGGTGATATAAATATAATTCCTTCAAATAAAGAATTATATGTATCTATATCCAAAAAAATTTTAGTTAATGATGATTATGATGAAAAAAAGACAATAGAACTCCGTTTTCTAGATTCTGTTCGGTTTATGCCATCAAGTTTAGAAAAACTAGCTAGGTACTTGTCCGATGATGATTTGTCAACTGTAAAATCAATTTATCAAAATGATGATGAATTCAGTTTAATGAAGCGTAAAGGTGTCTTTCCATATGACTATTTAGAATCAGTAGATCGTCTCAAAGAAACACAGCTACCACCCCGCTCATGTTTCTTCAATAAAATTACTAATGAGTCGTGTAGTGTAGATGATTATGAACACGCTAAAAAGGTTTGGCAAACATTTAAATGTAACACACTTTTAGACTATCTTTTATTATATTTAAAAGTAGATGTTTTATTGCTTTGTGATGTATTTTAGAGTTTTCGTAAAGTTTGTAAAGACATTTATAATTTAGATCCGTGTCAATATTATACTATCCCGGGACTATCTTGGGATGCAATGTTAAAAACAACTCAAATAGAGTTGGAATTATTGACTGACATTGACATGCACAATTTTATCGTGCAGGGTATAAGGGGAGGTATTGTTCAATGCAGTAAAAGACATTCGATAGCCAACAATAAGTACGTTAGTGATTATGATTCTAAGAAAGATTCAAATTTTCTAATGTACTTTGATGTAAATAATTTATATGGTTATGCAATGTCTCAATACCTACCCTATAAAAATTTTAAGTGGCTTGAAAACTGTAAAGACTTTAATGTAGATAATATAGAAGAAGATTCTGAAATTGGATATATATTGGAGGTTGATTTAGAATATCCAACCATACTGCACGATTATCATAATGACTTACCATTTTGTGCAGAAAATAAAAAAATTGAAAGCATGAAACAGCGAAAGTTAATCGCAAATTTAAATAATAAAACCAATTATTTAATACATTATCGCAACCTTCAACAATGTCTAAAACATGGATTGATTTTAAAGAAAATTCATAAAATTCTTCAATTTAATCAATCGAATTGGTTAAAAAAATTTATTAAGTTAAATAATCATCATAGAACATTGGCTAAAAATTCATTTGAACAAAATTTCTTTAAATTGTTGAACAACGCAGTGTACGGTAAGGCTATGGAAAATGTTGATAAAAGAAAGGATATTAAAATAGTATGTGAATGGGAGAGTAAAGGTAAGCGATTAGGGGCTAGAGCTCTTATTGCTAGACCTAACTTTCATAGTTGTGTCAAAATTCACGATGAAATGGTAGTTATTGAAATGAGTAGAGTGTGGACTGAATATAATAAACCAATTTACATTGGGTTTTCTGTTTTAGAGCTATCGAAATGGAAAATGTATAATTTTCATTATGATTACATGCTTCCAAAATATAAAAGCAATTTAGAACTTAATTATATGGATACGGATTCCTTCATATATGATATAAGAACAAATGATCTATATGATGACATTCGTAATGATATTGTACATTACTTCGACACATCTGCATATCCGAAAGAAAACCCTTATAATTACCCACTCATGAATAAAAAAGTTTTGGGAATGATGAAAGATGAGTGTAATGGCCGAATTATTAAGGAATTCATTGGTTTACGAGCTAAAATGTACTCTGTTAAAATAGATAAAGTAGATAAGGAAATAAAGAAAATAAAAGGAGTAAAACAAAGTGTAACCAACAAACTAACAATAAATGACTTTAGAAAATGTTTGTTAGAGAAAAAGCTTTACTATAATTCAATGTATGTATTTAGATCTAAAGTACATCAAATCTATACACAATATATAAATAAGCTATCATTAAGTTATTTAGATGATAAGAGATTTATCAAAGAAAATAATGTTGATACTTATGCCTGGGGGCATTACAAAATAAATTATAATAAAAACCTTTAAAAAAATTTAAAAACTTGATTTTCATTTCAAATTGCTGGAGGTTTCTTAGGTAAGTTGTCCCGCATAAAAACAGCTCTTAAATGTTCAAGTTATTTACAATTTTTTCTAAATATATGTCTGCTAGCGGACGATTAGATAGATTTTTTTTAAGTTTTTTTGGAGGTGTACTATAAAAGAGGTCATATCTAGTTTAATATTGGTTGAGATATACTCCTTTACACATAGCGTTTGATTCCATGTGTCTATTGTAAGGGGACGCTTCTGATAATATATCTCTATAATTTTTACTATCATTGATTGCCTTAACAATATCAGATCCACCGGTTGCTAAACTGTGCTGATAATGCTGTAAGAATAGAAACAAGTGAAAGAAATCCGCATGATATTTTGTTTAACACAAATTAAGGGATATTTTACTGCTAATATAATCTGTTTAGCTTTTCAAAGAAGCTGTTTGAAGAAGCTGTTTAGCTGTTTGAAGAAGCTGTTTAGCTGTTTGAAGAAGCTGTTTAGCTGTTTAAAGAAACTGTTTTAGCTGTTTGAAGAAACTGTTTAGCTCTTTGAAGAAGTTACAAAAACTTCTTTAAATTATTGAACAACGCTGTGTATGGTAAGATTATGGAAAATTTTAATAAAAGAAAGGATATTAAAATAGTATGTGAGTGGGAGAGTAAAAGTAAGCGATTAGAAGTTAGAACTCTTGTTGCAAGACCTAACTTTCATAGTTGTGTCAAAATTCAAAACGAAATGATAGTCGTTGAAATGAGTAAAGTGTGGACTGAATATAATACAGCCATTTATATTTGGTTTTCTGTTTTAGAGCTATCGAAACGGAAAATGTATAATTTTTATTACGATTACGTGTAACCTAAATACAAAGAAAATATTCAGCTCAATTATATGGGTACTGATTCCTTCATATATGATATAAGAACAAATGATTTATATATTGAAATTCGTTATGATATTATACATCATTTTGACACATCCACATATCAGAAAGAAATCCCTTATAATTTCCTACTCTTGAATAAAAAAAGTTTTTGGAGTGATGAAAGATGAGTGTAATGGTCGAATTACTAAGGAATTTATTGGTTTACGATCTTAAATGTATTCTGTTAAAATAGACAAAGTTGATAAGCAAATGAAGAAAATAAAAGGAGTAAAACAACGTATAACCAACGAACTAACAATAATAAATGATTTTCGGAAATGTTTGTTGAATAAAAAAAAAAAGCTTTACTCTAATGCAATGTATATATAGATCTAAGGTACATCAAATCTATACACAATATACAAAAAAGCTATCATTAAATTGTTTATATGATAAGAAATTTATCAAAGAAAATAAATTATAATTAAAACTTGCAATAAGATTAAAAAAATTTGTTTTTTTTTTCATTTCAAATTATATTTATTGTATAGAAATTCTAAGCACAAGTGACCGCATTTAAATGTATTGAATTTTTGTTTTCGTTAATAATTATACTTTATAGGCGATTTGAAATAGTTGGTGACTTCCAATGGTGGTTGTTAATCTCCAAAGCTATTAAACTATTCCTTATAGTTATAGTGCTTATAATGTGATACCTAATGTGTTGCAAGACCATTTGAATTATTAAAATGAACAATATTACATTCTTGTGCTAGAGTTTCTTAGTTAAATTGCTCCGCATTAAAGCACCTCTAAAATGTTCAAGTTCCAGGTCTTATACCCGACGATTAGGTAAATTTTAAAAAGAATTGTTTGGAGGTGTTCTATAAAAGAGGCCATATGCAGTTTTATATGGTTTAACATATAGTCATTTTTAATATCATTGATTGCCATAACAATGGCAGATCCACGGTTGCTAAACCTTCAAGTTCTAATAATACTGTAAGAATAGAAACAAGTGGAAGAAATCCGCATGCTATTTGCTTAACACAAATTAAGGGTTATTTTACTGTTAATATAATCTGTTAACTGTTTAATAGCAATACTATTTTAATATCCTTTCTTTTATCAACAATCTCCATAGTCTTACCGTACACTGCGTTGTTCAACAATTTAAAGAAATTTTGTTCAAATGAATTTTTAGCCAATGTTCTATGATGATTATTTAACTCAATAAATTTTTTTAACCAATTCGATTGATTAAATTGAAGAATTTTATGAATTTTCTTTAAAATCAATCCATGTTTTAGACATTGTTGAAGGTTGCGATAATGTATTAAATAATTGGTTTTATTATTTAAATTTGCGATTAACTTTCGCTGTTTCATGCTTTCAATTTTTTTATTTTCTGCACAAAATGGTAAGTCATTATGATAATCGTGCAGTATGGTTGGATATTCTAAATCAACCTCTAATATATATCCAATTTCAGAATCTTCTTCTATATTATCTACATTAAAGTCTTTACAGTTTTCAAGCCACTTAAAATTTTTATAGGGTAGGTATTGAGACATTGCATAACCATATAAATTATTTACATCAAAGTACATTAGAAAATTTGAATCTTTCTTAGAATCATAATCACTAACGTACTTATTGTTGGCTATCGAATGTCTTTTACTGCATTGAACAATACCTCCCCTTATACCCTGCACGATAAAATTGTGCATGTCAATGTCAGTCAATAATTCCAACTCTATTTGAGTTGTTTTTAACATTGCATCCCAAGATAGTCCCGGGATAGTATAATATTGACACGGATCTAAATTATAAATGTCTTTACAAACTTTACGAAAACTCTCAAATACATCACAAAGCAATAAAACATCTACTTTTAAATATAATAAAAGATAGTCTAAAAGACGATCTACTGATTCTAAATAGTCATATGGAAAGACACCTTTACGCTTCATTAAACTGAATTCATCATCATTTTGATAAATTGATTTTACAGTTGACAAATCATCACCGGACAAGTACCTAGCTAGTTTTTCTAAACTTGATGGCATAAACCGAACAGAATCTAGAAAACGGAGTTCTATTGTCTTTTTTTCATCATAATCATCATTAACTAAAATTTTTTTTGGATATAGATACATATAATTCTTTATTTGAAGGAATTATATTTATATCACCTTCAATAGCTGAAAGTTCTCTAATAAACAAATGACAATCATATGCCGAAAAATTATGAAAAAATATAGGAATGAAGTTTGGGGTTTGATACTCTAAATTACATTTGTTATGCGCGGGACCCCTATATTCTCCCGTTAAATGACAATGATCAGCTACACGATCTTCAACAGGTAGACATTTTTTACAAATATGACAAATTGGGTCCTCTATTTGTTTTATCTGTTGATGTAGTGTTAAGGAATTCATTGGTTTCACTACACTTAAATAATTCTTATAGATATCTCTCACATCCTTTACCAAATTTATAAAAAAAATGATTAGGTGAGTTATCACCATGATAGATTCTAAAAATGTCTAAACTAGAGTTATATATACATTTGATATAATAACTGTATGCAAATGGACTATGCTCTTGTATAGATTTAATATTCGTTGAATTTTGAATATTTACTGATTTTAGAATACATTCAAAATCAGCGTATACCACAAAAGGTACATTTATTTGCTTTTTAAAATTCTTAAAACTTATTAAATTATTGTCTGCAGTAGGCAACCTGGTTACAATTTTATTACAATGTTCTTTGTGTTTGCTTAATGATGACTCAGTATGAAAATGAATCAAACAGGTATTACATACATAAACGGATGACCTGTGCTTTGTCTGTTGACTTTTTATCAACCTATAATGTAAATGATAAAAGTATATCATTATTCTAAGAACAATATATATATATATATATATATATTCA
Source organism: Gymnosoma rotundatum (assembly GCA_916610165.2). Classification (NCBI taxonomy): domain Eukaryota; kingdom Metazoa; phylum Arthropoda; class Insecta; order Diptera; family Tachinidae; genus Gymnosoma; species Gymnosoma rotundatum. Next base: position 98,691,585 of record OU744336.1, read on the forward strand.
GTTACATACCTTGAAATATTTTTAATCCAAACGTAGTGAAATCTATCCCTTTCTTCAATAAGTAACAAGTTAATATGATAAACTTGTTCCTGAGTAGTAAAGTAGTATGGACCCACTACATTACTACTATCATCTAAACCAAACACATTTATGCTTATTCCAGGATTGTTAGTTTCAAACACTTTAATTTTATTTACTGGTAGCGGAAAGTATAAGTTTTGAAAATTTAAAACAATATTATTTTCCAATGTTATAATTTCATCTTGTATATTCTTAACTTTATAGGATGTTAATCTGTTGGAATGAACTTTAATTGGATAGAGTGCGGAAATGACTGCCCATTTAAAACAATATTCGTCATTATTTTCCACATTAATGCATGCATGCTTTCTCTGTATTATTGGTGGTAAAGGTATATACTGTGATCCTTTAATGCATTTATACTTGTTTACATTAATTTCGATATGTGATATTTCAATTAACCACTATCACGTTCTTGAAATTCGCTCATTTTTTTAGAATAACTTCACATTGGTCGGTGTAAACGTTAAGAATATCATCTCTTGTCATCGATATATTTAGAATGGTCATTCTAGTTGGATGTGACTTTATTTCAATGTTGGATGAATCTTGTTCTTCCTTAAGCAACATGTACTCACAAAATAGTTCAATGTTAAACTTGATGCTAACATATTTTTGAGTTACATCATGTAACAATTCAACCACTTTACCTCTAATTGTGGAAAAGAAGTTTTCAGATATTAAATCTGTTTTATTATTATTTTCAATTGAATATGTTATGATGCGATTATTGAATATTGATTCAATACATTTTACTCCTCCTTCAGCATGATCAACAACACTATTAATTTTATGTTTATTTGTCCTGATGTGGTAATACCAATTTTTATCTGGAACATAAATTTTACAATCCTTGCAATATTTATTAATTGTATCACCGACGCCGCCGCACCCACTTTCACATCCTATTACAGAGTGTCGTTGCCATTCCGAGCAACCGGAAAAATGTGTATTACATGATTTACATTTAAACGAAGAGCTTGGTTTCTCATGATGTAATCGAATATGTCTCCTTAATGATGAACTTAACTTGTATGCTTTTTTACAAATCTCACAAATAAAGCAACCCATTTTTTTTTGTTATTTTTCTCAGAATATTGGATGTTATAGCAACGAATGTTTGCTAAGACTGATTCCCCACATTCAAAAGTTGTCCTATTTAAACTCTAACTTAAGAAGAGAGCTGAAATTTCCCAGCAAACAATTAGACATTACCTTAGAAAGTATTTGTCATATAATGATATACTTTTGTGATTGTAAAATTTTGTTACTCGCTTACAACACACATTACATTTAATTGAACTAGTTCTTTAAGTTAAAAGAGAATAGCTTTAAATACGTACTTATGATTATCATTATTTCCTACAATAATTAATGTAATCAATTCTCTATTCATATGTGTAGTTTAATACATTTAGGTCAGCTGTAAATTCCAACCAAATAACAAAAACCATAAATATTTAATTCCAAAAATGAAGGTAGATTAAAAAAAACTATAAAAATAAAAATACATTTTAAAAAGAACAACTTAATTATTTAATAAAGACTTTTAATTTCCCAATATTACTATTGAACACTTTTTAAATATTCAAATCACGATCATTTCAAACAAACCTAAAACGTAAATTGGCCACAAACACACACACACACACACACAAGATCATTACCTTTACGCAATATCTATCTCTCTAGTTTCATTAGAAAATTGAATATAACTTATTTATTTTTATTTATTAGAAAATTACAAATTCTTATTTTTTTTATTATCTGTCTGTCTCTCTTCACCTACGCTTTTACTGTTCGCTATTCTCTTTTTATATATATATATATATATATATATATAAATAATAATATATATAAATGATATTAAACCCGACACTAAACGAAATTTTTCCTAAGCATTCTCATCACATAGCGATTCTGCTTAATGAAAACAAAACAATCATGAAACACATTTATTAATTACTCAATAAATATGTTCTACGCCTAAATATTATTATTAAACAGAAATCAAGATATTTTTCTTTTTTTCACCAAATGTTCATACAAGATCGTTACATAAACATTCCATCCACTTACAAACAAAAATAGATTTGAAAAAAAAAATCCTTTAGTATTTATTGAACAAAGATTTTCTACTCCCCAAATTACTATTAGCACTTTTCAAATATTCAAATCACGATCATTTCAATCAAACCTCAAACATAAATTAACATACATCCTTCTTTCCTCTAAATGTCCATACACAATATTATTACATTTACTTTCCTTCCACGTACACAAGATCAATGCACACTTCACAACTACACTCATTTTACACTTGTCATTCTTTAATGGTCTACATATCGCCAGCTTCTTTTGAACAAACAAATCAATAGAATGTATGCATACTTCCATTCAGTCATGAGCAGCTTTTTTGAATAAACAAATGAATATTTAGAATTTATGCATACTCCCATCCAGGCATGAGCAGAATTTTGTATGGAAAAAGTGGTCCAGAAACCCCACAAATATACTACTCAAATCAGCGATTTATGTGCGGGAAACCCATGTTTGCGCACGTGCCTCTTCCATTTTATTAAAATTTAAGTTTTATTTTTATTATAAAAATGAATTTGAAATCAATTTTGGGAATAGTAGTTGAATTTTTTATTTTTTGTGTTTATTGATAAACATAGATCTATATTTAAGATATACATTAGTAGCAACATTTTATTCTTGTTGTACCCTGCACCACAAAAAGTAGAAGAAGGGTATAACTAAGCTTTTCATTTCGTTTGTAATTTCTACAATATCCATTTCCGACCCAATTAGGTATATGTATATATTCTGACTTCTTATGCATAGCGAAGTCGATTCAGCGATGTTCGTCTGTCCGTCAGTGTTAGTGTTAAAATCTACAAAAATTTAAATATGCCAATCGATCAGACATAGTGTCGAAAGAGGTGCTATTGGAAATCAGAAAGTTCGGTCTACCTCTAAATTTTCCATACTATTTGGAACAATGAAGTAACTCCAGTCAAAAAATAAATATATATTGCAATAAAGAATTGAAAAATAAGAAAAAAAAATGAAAAACAAATCAAGTGAAGAAATTGGCGATCGCCTATATTTTCCGAGTTACGGGCCTCTGAAGTTTTTTATTGTTTTAAATTATCTATATGAGTATCATTTAAAAGCTTTTGAGAAGATCTTTAAGGAAATACTAACAATTTTTTAAAATTCTTAACCCATTAAGACCCTGTGACGTATATTACGCACATATATTTTTAATGCCGGTTTTTAACCGCTAGTTTTATTTTGTCGATCTGGCCACACTTTATTTAGTTGTATGTAAATAGACGCTGTAAGATTAAATTGCGTATTCATTGTATTACTAATAATTCTCAATTAGTAGGTATTTTAGTTGAATAAGTATGCCATGTTTGAAAGGTATCGAGGCGATTCAAAGTAGACAGGAGTCTGCCATAATTAAGTGTGAATGTGAAGTGTGTTTAGTATGCTTTGGGTATTTTATACCGCCTTGCACAGCGGCTTTAGCTTATCGCTTTAGCTGACTGTTTCGGTCACAGCGGCTTCGGCTGACTGTTTTCCACAGCGGCTTCGGCTGACTGTTTTCCACAGCGGCTTCGGCTGACTGTTTTCCACAGCGGTTTCGACTGACTGTTTTCCACAGCGGCTTCGGCTGACTGATTTCCACAGCGGCTTCGGCTGACTGTTTTCCACAGCGGCTTCGTCTGTCTGTTTTCCACAGCGGCTTCCGCTGACTGTTTTCCACAGCGGTTTCGACTGACTGTTTTCCACAGCGGCTTCGACTGTCTGTTTTCCACATCGGCTTCGGCTGAATGTTTTCCACAGCGGCTTCGGCTGACTGTTTTCCACAGCGGTTTCGACTGACTGTTTTCCACGGCGGCTTCGGCTGTCTGTTTTCCACAGCTGCTTCGGCTGACTGTTTTCCACAGTGGTTTCGGCTGACTGTTTTCCACAGCGGCTTCGGCTGACTGTTTTCCACAGCGGTTTCGACTGACTGTTTTCCACAGCGGCTTCGGCTGACTGTTTTTCACAGCGGCTTCGGCTGTCTGTTTTCCACAGCGGCTTCGGCTGACTGTTTTCCATAGCGGTTTCGACTGACTGTTTTCCACAGCGGCTTCGGCTGTCTGTTTTCCACAGAGGCTTCGGCTGACTGTTTTCCACAGTGGTTTCGGCTGACTGTTTTCCACAGCGGTTTCGGCTGACTGTTTTCCACAGCGGTTTGGCCTGACTGTTTTCCACAGCGGCTTCTGCTGACTGTTTTCCACAGCGGTTTCGACTGACTGTTTTCCACAGCGGCTTCGGCTGACTGTTTTCCACAGCGGTTTCGACTGACTGTTTTCTACAGCGGTTTCGGCTGACTGTTTTTCACAGCGGCTTCGGCTGACTGTTTTCCACAGTGGCTTCGGCTGACTGTTTTCCACAGCGGCTTCGACTGACTGTTTTCCACAGCGGCTTCGGCTGACTGTTTTCCACAGCGGCTTCGGCTGTCTGGTATTTATAGTTAAGTTAGCATTGTAAGTAATTTTGTAAATATTGTAATTTATTTTATAAGTCTTTGGCGATCATAAAGATGACCATCAACTGCTGCTACTCCGACTTAATTTAGTATATCGAAAAGGCGAAAGTATTCGACGAGGATTTCCGACAACTTCCCGTGACTAATTTAGTATCACCGATGCTGCTATCCATATTAAGCCGAAAACTCCCGATAGATTGCGAGCATAAACCCGAATACTACCGACTGGCTTTAGTATCATCCGAGCTGTCAGGAATATAAGCCGAATGCTATCGACTGATTAAACCAACTACTATAAGCCGAGTACTCCCAACTGATCAACGTAACTCCTTAGCTATTAGTAGCGTTACCGAAGTAAATAATTGTATCTGTCAAAGCTGTAAATAAAGATATATATATTTAATCCCCAGAAGTGGGAAAATTTAATCGAGTTATAACTTAAGGTTTTTGTGGATCCGTAAGTAAACCCTGGACAACCCTGATCTATCTCAGCCGACGACAAAATCCACGTTACAACCCGATGACATCTTTATAAGTAAAATTATATGTATGTAGTACTTAACTTAATTTTTTTTTCTTAATTTTACTTCATTAAACTAGATTTATATAGATGCTGAAGGGTATGTAAGATTCGCCATAGCCGAATATAGTACGCTTACTTGCTTTTTATTTATTTAAAATATCAGGAGTGAGTATATTGTGAATTTCCATTGCATCTTGGTCATTCTTCCCTACTTCCAGACTAATTTAAGGTAACACCTCGTGCGAACAGTATTAAAGACTTGAGCGGAAGACAAAAGTAAATGGTGCATTAGGTCAGAATTTGCGCTTTTGTAGAGCATTTTCTGCTTATTATTATCATTAAACTACTATTCCCAAAATTGGTTTTATATTGTATTGTAATAATAAAAATTTTATGTTAATAACATGTAGGATAAGTAGGGAATCATTTATAAAGAAAACCCCAGAAAGAGGTACGTGCGCATGGGTTTGCCGCGTGTAAAAGTACAGGTAATCATATTTGCATATTCTTTTAAAAAATATATAATTGCTGCATTCGAAAAAGAACAAAATCGCTGATTGCAAAGAAGAAAGTAATAAAAAGTGGAAGCTCTTATTAAAAGAACACAACAAAAAAAGAGATTTTTTGCACGAGGTACCATAATTGTATGCATCATTTACAGCTGTTGTAACGAAAACAGTGTACAAATTGTATATCAGTGGATAGGTAATTATTAAGCTGTGCTTAACTTTTTACAATAGTTTTTTAAATAAAAAATAGCTGTAAAAAATAACGCTAAAAACCGCTAAAAGATCAAAAGTGACATTTTGCAAAAATTGTAACTTTTTCTCCAATCGCCTCCCCATACCCCATTTATGCGCAGGATGTCAACAAAATTTAGGAAACTACTGAAAACCAATCGTGCTGCTCATAGAATAGTTGGCTGCAAAAATAATGAAAATCCGCGTGCAATTTTTTCCAGTCGCGCGCATTTAGATATTTGTTAAAAAATTGCCCTTATTCGAACAATGTTGACTGTAAGTTGCTTACAAAAATTCCATAAAAAAACATCAGATGGATTACACAAGGGCTTGTCTTAAAGAACGAGTTACAAATTTTATAAATTTATTAAAAAACGTTAAAAATTTACTCAAAAAACTAGAAGTATATTTTGACCAAAATTTCACCTTTTTTTAAAGTTTTTATAAAATTTCAAACTACAAAAAATATTACCACTTAATAAGAAAGTCACAAAAAAAAGTTGTTCCATAAGTTATATCTTATAGTATTAGCTTTTTAAATCTGTTTTAAAATAGTATCTTGTATTTTAAAAAAAACTACTTAAGTTTAAAAGTTCAATTTCTCTAAAAGTATAAAAGATACCAAGCAAATTCCAAGCACGTTTTTCCTTTATCTATCTATCTATTTTTGAAACCGGTTAGGTTTTGATAAAGGTATAAGCCCTGAAACAATTTTCAAATTCGAGGTTACCTACTTTGACGCCCTGTGATACTACCCTGTACAGCCACAGGGTGTTTTCAAATGCAATAGGCGAAAAGCTTTTGACCTCCTCTATAAATCCCAGTTTGTTTCATGAAAATCGGGCAAGTAGTTTAGAATTTTCAGACTTTTATTCCATTTTTTGTATTTTACGCCACTCTGCGTCGTCTCCTTAGTGGTCGTTGGCGACTCTTTTGGTCAGCCAGTGGTGGGGCGGGCAATTATGTTCGTAGATTATGACCACTTAACTGACCTTGAGACTGGGCATCTCCTCGCGCTACTTGCCTTTGCACTTAAGTCTAAGGATAAAGTCGCGAGACCAAGCCTGCCAGAATGTCTGCTTGAGACCGCAAAGCAGACGCCATGGCCTCCGTAACTTCTCGTCTTTGCCTGGCTCTTTTTCTGCGGATTCTGGCGGCAGCAAACGAAGACCCTTGCCTATCAGTAGATGCGCTGCAATTAGAGCTTCTTCGTCTTTGGGGTCTGGAGACAGCGTTGCGATGGGCCAACTGTTGAGTACCGCCTATACTTCTGCCAGCATTGTGCTCACCTCCTTTTTGAGTTAGCGATGCGTTGCCCACTGTTCGCAGAAATAGGAACTTCGCCTGCTTCCTATAGCCCTCCGATGTGTGGCGCCCGAGGTGGTATGAAGGTAGATCCCACCCCGGAAGACGCTGCGAATGATGCGATAACCTGTTGCAGTACCTTTAGCAGTCGGCTGGCTCCGACGAAACTCGTCGCGTTGTCGCATCAAACTTTTGTTAGCAGTCCACTCCTGGCAGCAAACCTTTTAAAGGATAGAAAAAGAGAATCAGTAGACAGGTCAGAAACTAATTCTTAATATCCGCCTTAGACGTGAGATACACGAAAACCGCTATATACATTTTTATTGGTGGTCTGCCACGTATCCTTAATGATACGTTAACGGGACTACAGAACTCTACGCCGACCGTTAAGAGGTTCTACTAGTGGATAAATTGCCCATTATTTGGGACATTAATTTTGGTTTGTAACGAAAGGAATTAACACATCGGCAAACTATTCTGCTGCAATCTTTTTTCGCATTAATAAGCCATATATTCTTCCTTGAAAAAGCTACAAGTGATTTTGTGCCAGCATTGCAATTTTCAAAATCAAGATTCCGGAAATACAGTGTGACAAAGCTATTTCTTTTCGGTAATAAAAGTAGGAACTTAGTATAATACTTCAAGTTTGCACTTGAATATTTTATGGCAAGAGAAGAGATTTTTTAATTTAAAAATATCTCCTCAGAAATACAATATTTTTGGATTATCTCTATTAGCCGAAAGAATCACAATTTTAATTCGAGCGCAGCAGGTATAGAGCCTTTGTCTACTTTGGGTTTTCTCAAAAGGGTAACAAATTTGACTACAAAAGATTTTACTCGTAATAACATTTTGTGAGATATTTTTTGTCAAGATCGAGTGAACAGTTATGTGGATCCCCTACTGCGATAAGTACATTCGTTCTTCAGTTTTCCAATAATTCCTGGTTCTCTGTTAACTCAAAGTGTTCGTTAACAGACCAATGGGAGTAAAAACGAACCAAATCGAGTCTTTTAATTCTTCAACATTGTATCCTCTTGAAACAATATTAGCTAGATTTTGCTTGATGGGAACATGGCGCCATGAAAAGTGATCCGACAATTCCTGAATCTCATCCACTCGATTTGAAACAAAAGTGTATAACGAGGATGGATGCGTTTTAATCCAATGCAGTGTTATTTCTGAATCAGTCCAGTTAATAGGTATGCAGTACATAGCTCAAGTCTCGGAAGAGACTTAGTCTTGAGAAGTGCAACTGTGGATTTCACCTTAAGTAGTCTCGAAACAATTTTGTTTGTTTGATGAACGTAGATGCAACAACTATATGCTCGAAGTGAGGCATCATCCATAAATTTGAATTTTTGCTATAGAAATTGTATAAACAAATCTTGGTATAGTTATTGAATCAACTTCCAATAAATTAGATTTGAAATATTCCAATGAAGTACTCATATTTAGTCTCATTGAAATTGATTTAACCCAGTCAAGGTTTTGAATTCAAAGTTCTTGTAATAACATTTTGGATTATGTTACCATAGGGCATAATAGTCCAAGAGGATCGAATAACCGGGAAGAAACTGACAATACGTTTTTTTAGAAGCTTATTATTTTTAAAACTTAAATCAATAAACCTGGTTACGAATTATATTCAGGTCTTGGTAACTATCAGCACCAGTTAATGTCTGTCATTTTCACTAAATAAAATATGACGATACATCTTTTCAATGTCTGCAGTGATTGCATATTTATGAAATCGAAAACGGATCGATGTAGAATATAAATTTTCAGGCATCGTCGGACCAATTATTAGCAAATCGTTAAGCGATACATGCGACGAATTTCTACATGAAGTACCAAAAACTACTCGAAAGTCTTCGTTCCAAAGAGAGAAATCGCCTTTTGGCAGTTTCAAAAGATAAACCAAGCAATTTTGTATCAGCTTTTAAAGGCAGTGAGACTTCAAATCGTCCTGACATTACGCATCGTACTGAATTTCTTAATTTGTCCTCACATTTTTTAATCCAATGCAGTGTTATTTCTGAATCAGTCCAGTTAATAGGTATGCAGTACATAGCTCAAGTCTCGGAAGAGACTTAGTCTTGAGAAGTGCAACTGTGGATTTCACCTTAAGTAGTCTCGAAACAATTTTGTTTGTTTGATGAACGTAGATGCAACAACTATATGCTCGAAGTGAGGCATCAACCATAAATTTGAATTTTTGCTATAGAAATTGTATAAACAAATCTTGGTATAGTTATTGAATCAACTTCCAATAAATTAGATTTGAAATATTCCAATGAAGTACTCATATTTAGTCTCATTGAAATTGATTTAACCCAGTCAAGGTTTTGAATTCAAAGTTCTTGTAATAACATTTTGGATTATGTTACCATAGGGCATAATAGTCCAAGAGGATCGAATAACCGGGAAGAAACTGACAATACGTTTTTTTAGAAGCTTATTATTTTTAAAACTTAAATCAATAAACCTGGTTACGAATTATATTCAGGTCTTGGTAACTATCAGCACCAGTTAATGTCTGTCATTTTCACCAAATAAAATATGACGATACATCTTTTCAATGTCTGCAGTGATTGCATATTTATGAAATCGAAAACGGATCGATGTAGAATATAAATTTTCAGGCATCGTCGGACCAACCATTAGCAAATCGTTAAGCGATACATGCGACGAATTTCTACATGAAGTACCAAAAACTACTCGAAAGTCTTCGTTCCAAAGAGAGAAATCGCCTTTTGGCAGTTTCAAAAGATAAACCAAGCAATTTTGTATCAGCTTTTAAAGGCAGTGAGACTTCAAATCGTCCTGACATTACGCATCGTACTGAATTTCTTAATTTGTCCTCACATTTTTGCTGTTCCTCAGAATATACTTTTGTTGACTTTTTTAGAAAATCGACCTCATAGAACCTCCTGACTATTGAATCAACATTGCTCTCGTTTTCTACAACGGTACTTACAACAGTACGTTATTATTGGTCAAGCCCTTTGATTGGGTGTATTTTCCAGTTACTATCCAACCAGGCGACGTCTTTTGAAGAATTGGCAAGCTCGGCCCAGACTTTATTTAGCTAACACGTATAAAATATAAGAAAATTTCAGAAACAATCAATTATTTGAGGCTTTTGAAAGCAAGGATCAGCTAATTCTATATTCTTAGGAATATTTAGATCTTAGGATATTTAGATCAGGTTCCAAATTAATAATACGAGTCAACACCCAAAACTTTAAAGTAAAATTAGTAAAGTTAACGCTCGACGTGACAGTTAAATTTACACAAGATTTGGAAACCGAATTGTTTCACTTATGCCATTTACACTTAATCTGCCTCCTGCTTTTTTCAGTCATAGTAACTGCGCAAGTTCCTCAGTTATCAAGTTTGGTTGAGAACCAGAATCTAAAAGAGCTATAAATAGTATATATTTAGCATAACTACTTATTACTTTCACATCAGCTGCGGCAAGAATAATTCCTTTTTTCCGATAATGAATAATTAACACATGCGTGAGAAGTAGATGGCTGTTCCGCGTGATTATTCGAATTATAATAATCCCTAGAAGCTGCTGTAGTCTAGGTGGTAAGCACTTTGACTACAAATCTGGCTGCCCTGGGTTCAACCCTTGCGGCAGTCAAGAAATAAAAAAATTTTTTTTCTGTTTAATGGTATAAATACATAATCAGAATTAACATAAAAACATGCAGCCTCCTTCGTCGGTACTTCTTCATAGCATTTTCGCCGGCGAAGTAAAATAATTAATAAAATGGCTATATATATCTCTTTCCACCACCTGTCGTCTCTCTCATCTATCCCTTTCCTAAAGAATGAAGCACGGTTACAAAAAAACTAAGTAGGTATTAATGCCTGAAGTGCTACTTCAGGCTCAGAAGTAAATGAAGGGCAATTATTTATTATGTGCTGATTTGATCTGCAAAACAAGCGCTTATCAGCATATGGTTTTGATTTTGTACAATTTAGTGATGTTTTGTAATTTTTCTTTTTAGAAGTTTCAGTTTTATTAGTATTATTATTACTATTAAAACTTGGTCTTGAACTAGATGATACGTCGGCATAAAAATGCTCGTACTGTTTGCTCAGGCGGCTTCTCAGTCTGACCACAAAGCAAACTTTTCGAAATCAAGCTGTTCTTCCCACTTTGATCTGTTCACTGGATCTACTTTTGACATCACTAAATGTATTAATATGGCATTCGTTATTTTCTTATCGTCAACTATTGACAACAGGGAACCATAAATAGCAGAAACCGTAAACTGCCTAATGCTTTGGGATAATTTTCTTGTGAAATCTGAAAAGCTTTATCTATTCCTAAAGCTTAATCGGACAAACGTGATATTAAATGATTAATCTTTTCAGTATATGTCAACGTCTGATCATTGAGGACATATTTGGGAGTCGTGAATGATGTGTCTGTGCACTGAAAGATATTTCAGGCAAGTTTGGCTATCTGTTGTTAGCCATTAGACTCAAATACATTGATTTTGTTGTCACACAAATGTTCTCAAGCATAACCCTATCGTTAAGAAGAAATCGTCTTTTTCCTAAAAGACTATTGAATTTTAACTATATTATTTACAACCTTTGCTTTTTTGCTATTAGTTTCTCCAAAGTTTTCGGTCTGGGAGGAGAATTTTGATGTTCCCTGCTACGCATTGTAAAACATTTACCTTACTTTATTTCCTAAAACAAAAGTTACATTTACCAAATTAATTTATTGGTCGACTTATATTCAAAACTAGAAATTAAAAATTTTTTGGACAACAAGAAGTATAAAATATTATTGTCTTGTCAGTTGCACGATATTCGGATTTTTTAGTAAATTTGATCAGTTTGTTCAAAAATTAAAAGTTATTTATTTAATTTTTTCCTGAAACTACTTACAACAGCCCCTGGCAATTAGCAATTTTTGTCTTCTGAAAATATAAAATACAAATTTCCAAACCTAGTGTGAGCACACAAACATATTGATTTTCAAAACTATATAAAAATTACCTTTTTGATGCTAGTGTGAATCAGTGATCGGTTACGAGTAGTGGAGAAACAAGTGGAGTTGAATCATGACACTTATTTTTTTGTACTTATACGCCTTCATACATTTTCTGACTCACTAAACACCAAACATCTCAAAGGTTTGAACTACTCTGAGTATTCATACTTAACAACATGTATGATGTTGATGATTTCGACTCTCACTAAATCATTATATGCAGTCAATACAAAATAAGTACGATTCGCTAACGGAAAATAAAATACTCTGTAGAAGGTTTCACAGTGGCGTGTGGGATGTTTTTTTTTAATATTTCAATAGAAGGTTTCACAGAGGTGTGTGGAATGCTTTTTATTCATTATTTTAGTAACTTGAAAGGTTTTTAGAATAATGTTTGGAGGGATGTATATTACTTTCACAATGCTTCGAAGTAGAACCTTTTTAACTCTTGCATATATAAATTAACCAAAAAGATTTTTACGTTTAAAAAGCTGCTTAAAAAACAAAAGCTGCCTTGAAGAAAATTTCTTGTATTTCGAAAACATTTCTATGGCAAAATTAATTTTCGAGAAAATTTAATTGAAAATTTTTACGTGGCAACGTTCTTAGTGAAAGATTTCCTAGAAAAATTTTTTGGTTGAAACTTTTTTATAAGTTTTAAGCAGAGTTTAAAAATACAGTAACGAGCCCTATTACTAGTGGTTTTTAAAAAAGAAAGGTTTATATTGCTGATTCTACATTTTATTAGTTTTCATTTATTACATTTTCATTGATTATTACACACTTCTATACTGATAAAAAATATTTTATATTTTTATTTTTGTCCCTATATTTCAATGTAACAATCGCCGTCCTTTTGTAAAGTACTAAAGAATAGAACCGTAAATTTTTCTTGAGTGGCTTGAATAAGTTAAATGAGTTATAACTATTCAGAGTACTTTTCTAAAATTATAAATCTAAACGACAAACTTAACGAATCATACATGTATGAGTTCGATGTCGACGTAGGACTGATAATCATACAACTTGTCTTTATTAATCACTTTTATAGTGAGTGCGAATAAATCTGAGTAGTAAAATTTAAATGATGTATACTCACTTGAATTTAAAATTTTGTAAGTGATTATGAATAGCGAAAAAACAACTTATTGCCGATCACTGGTGTGAATGTACCACACTTTTAATACCTGAGAGTAAATTATAATACAAGTGGTATAGGAACACACGGTATGAAACACTGATCTTATGCTATAAACACAATCAATAGCTACCGACCATCGACTACCGACTACAAAAGTAGCTGGATACAAAAATAGCCAAGTTGCCAGCTACTTAATTTTTTTAACGACCATCGACCACTAACTACAAAAAAAACATCTGTTTTGACATACATGTATGTATTTAAGTTAACCAAAACAAAACAAACTTGATTTTTTTAAGCGAATTTGTGTAAAAAAAAAATTTATATGTCTCAAGAAAATTTAATTAACTTTATAAATACTATTGCTAAAATAGTGGAAACAAAGACTTCAGTATATGAAGTGTCCACGTCCATATTTGCATGCAAATTGAACTAAACATTTACATTAAACAATATAATAAATGTATATAAACAGTAAAAATTACTATTATATACTTATCAATTTCAATAAAAAACCCAAAAAATAAATATAACTGAATCAAATTAGAAATTTATGAAAAAAGAACTAAATGGAAAATTTCACAAACAAAAAGCAAATGAAAAATGTATTATTGTTTTTTTTTGAAATCTTAATTTAATAATGGCAGGGGTATATAACTACAGCGCCAGGGCATCCCACAAGTATTTTGATATTACTAGTCTCTCCAGGAACTGTACATCAACCTATACCCTCGTATAGGAAGTGGAAAATCCTGTTGAATAAAAACTGTGCGCGTTGCGACTTCAATTATAACTTCACTTTTTTTTAAAAAATCTGCTCGCGCGCAGATGTTCCCCCTTCGAGATAAAGTAATACACTGATGAAAAATGTAAATAAATTAACAGATAATTATTATTTTTCAATGGTGCCACTATAAAAGTTTTTCGCGTTTTTAATAGCGATATTTAATGTATTGCGTTTTTAAAAACACCATTTCATGCATTTATTGTATTGGCACCACTAATCTGTTTTTTGTAGCCAAGAAAAATAGAAATTAGCCTAAGTTGGCTACGGGCTACAAAAATAGCCGTGTAGTCGGTGGTCGTGTAGCTGCTAAATATTTATTCTCATAAGCATGCATGTATTCTATTTTTGACATCTTGTAGTCGATGGTCGGTGGACATGATTGTGTTTATAGCATTAATCATGAATCAAGAAAATAAGATTTTGAATGGCTGAATGTTAAAAAAATTATTCTACTGCGCATCTACGTCACAATAGAATGAAAATGAGTGTTTGTTGTAAAAAGTGTAGGAAATTTTTGGCGCAAAGCTGGAAATAATTGCATAACTTCTAAACCGGTGCATCTAATTGAACAAAATTTTAAATGGGAAGAAAAAAGATATAGACAAGTAAAAATTTTATGTATGGGCTTGAAGTCCGTGAAGAAGAAGAGCAATTTAGGTTTTAAATTTTTTCTTATATGAAAATTCTTGTAAAAAATTATTAATTTCAGAAGTTATTTCATTAGTTATTCTAAATTAATATTTTTATGAAGGAAATACATATATAATAATTCTGTGGTTTCCATGAATAAAGCCTGAATAAACAGCCTATGTTCAAATTTTTATATTGTTACATTTTAAATTATTTTTTAAAATGTAAAAAAAAATTAAAAATATTGACCCACATATATCCCCCTTTTTTCTTTACACAACAACACAACTTCTACCTTTTTTCAAATTAAAAATTTCAACAATATCGTAGCATGTTGACAAACACTGGCTTTCTTTTAAATTTCTTAATGTAATTTTGTGATGTGACCAAACTTTTGAACCATTATAGACAGAGCGCAGAAACTTAAAAGGGAACTGTATTGCTAAATCCGCTATATCAACGAGTTTATAATTAAAATTTTGAAATTAGAGGGTGTCCCATAATTGATGAAGATTTACTTATATGAGCTTATCTTTTGAACCGTTATAGACAAACGCCTGCAACTTGGACAGAATGTCGATTGCTATGGCCGTTATAGTAACAAGTTTTAATATTAAAAATTATAAATTAAAGGGCGCGCCAATAGTTCATTTAATTTGATGTATATTGCCATACTTTTTAACAGTTATAGACAGACATTTGTAATTTAAAACGAACCTGCTTTGGTAAGTGCGCTATAACAACAAGTATAAAATTTGGATTTGGAAGTTAAAGGGTGTTCCAATAGTTAATGTAATTTTGTGTATGTGACCAAACTTTTTAATCGTTATAGACAGAACGCTGAAACTTAAAAGGGACATGTATTGCTAAATCCGCTATATCGAATTTATAATTTGAATTTAGAAATTAAAGGGCGTCTCATAATTGATGAAGATTTACTTATATGTGTCTATCTTTTGAACCGTTATAGACAAACGCTTGCAACTTGGACAGAATGTCGATTGCTATGGCCGTTATAGTAACAAGTATTAATATTAAGAATTATAAATTAAAGGGTGCGCCAATAGTTTATTTAATTTGATGTATATTGTTATAATTTTTAACAGTTATAGACAGACATTTGGAAATTAAAACGATCCTGCATGGGTAAGTCCGCTATAAAAACAAGTATAAAATATGGATTTAGAAGTGAAAGGGTGTTCCAATAGTTGATATAATTTCAAGTGTGGGCGTACTTTTGGACCGTTATAGACAGAACGCTGAAACTTAAAAGGGACCTGTATTTCTAAGTCCGCTATATCAACAAGTTTATAATTTGAATTTAGAAATTAAAGTATGTCCCATAATTACTATAGATTTACTTATATAGGACTATCTTTAGAACCGTTATAGAAAAACGCTTGTAAATTTTACGCAATGTCGATTGCTATGGCTGTTATAGTCACAGCTGGTAATATTTAAAATTATATAATATTTGAAATTAGTCCGCTATAACCAGAAGCTTATAGTGTGAATGTAGAAATTAAAGGGTGTTCCCCAAATTAATGTAAATTGTTCTATATGGCAAACCCCTTAATTTTAGACAGAATGTCCACTACTTTATTGGTACAATAAGAAGTATAAGAATTTTATATTATTTATTAAATGTTTGATATAATCTGATGTATATGGGCAAACTATTGAACCGTTATAGACAGACGGTTTGAATTTACACAGAACCTGATTGCTAAATCTACCATAACAGCAAGTATATAATTTGAATTTTTAAATTGAAGGGTGACCCTTTTGCTGTAATTTGATGTATATTGCCAAACTATTGAATAGTGGAACTAGTATAAAATTTGAAGATATAAGGGTGTCCCAATAGTTAATGTACTCTAATTTATGTGGCCATACACTTGAATTGTTATAGGCAGACAGATGAAATCTGTTTTGAAATCGGTTTTTTTCGCAAGAATTATTTTAATTATAAAGTAGTGCGGTTAATAATACACTTAAAAACATGTATATTGTATAGGGACACCCTTTAATTTTTAAGATTATGAACTATTTTTAAAACGGACCAATCTGTAAGCATAATCTATCAAGTTACAAAAAAATTTCAAAATCGGTTGAGAAAGTACAGAGTTCTGCAGGCACAAGCATAAAAAAGTACCATTCAGTAGAATTGATAACCTCCTTCCACCTTGTAACATAGCCAGCATATGTGCTATGCATAAATGTGTAAAGTACTCATGCACCAGTATGTATATGCTGGCCAAACATTTATTGAGTGTCACACTAGTGTCAAATTTATGTTGAGTGAAAACCAATATCAACGTAATGTAATTGGTTGATACCAAAATACATTGATTTTGACACATATTCAAAGACAGTGTAAGTTAGAGAAAGTAAGGAATAGAATTAAAATAGTGTAAAAGAACGATTTTGTTAAAATAAAATTTAGACTTCCTTTAATCTATCATAAATCTGCATCACTGCTTTGTTTTAAGCAAGTTTCCAAAATCTTTTGGCAGTTCTTATAAACGCCTTCCCATCCACTAGTACGGGAAATAGTACGTACACTCTATGGTGATCCTGCGAACACCTTCCTGCGGACAACAAACATAAACAGAAACTGTCTCCTGAAGATTTTTTCTTGCCATCAGATGTCAGAAGAGATTGATGAGATTTTTTACGCTGGGAAAGGTACCTTAAAGAAGAGCAAGATCCAACACCAGTTCCATCATCTGCCCCGGTATACACGCCAACACCTCTCAAAGCAGGCCTAAGAGCGATAGGCTTAGAAGAGTATAGACAAAGGACGACAAAAAGTAGTGAATCAGCCCCCAACAAAGTACCGGATATCGAAAAAAAAAACAAAAACAAAAACAAAAAAAAACGTGCAGGTAGAAAATTTCACAAAAGGAGAGAATTTGCTGTATTATACAAGAAACTAACCATGGCAGTGGACACTACAACAAAAGTAAACCTAAAATCAAAAATAAAAGAGGTGAAAAAGGAGAACACTAAATTCGATGGTATGACCCATTTTGGGTAACAAAATAAATGGTAAAATGGGTCAACCATAAAACAAAGTGGGTATCAAAGAGAACATCATACACAGCGAGGAAGCCAAGAATATAATAAATGGGATACCGGAGTATATGAAGGTTTTAGTAATTGACATTATATATAGCTTTTAGAATAAACCAATATATGAAAAACTATATTAATAAGTATAGAAATTGAACATTTAATAACGCTTTAATAAATATACAAAAATAAGGAAAACAAACGAAATAATTATAACAAACATAATAAATATAACAAGCAGAATTTTTTTCAAACTTAATAGAGGATGACATTTTAAAATTTAAAGAGATAGTAAAGACTAAAGGAAAGTCCAGAAAGGACATATACATAAAATACAATTAAAGACAAATTAGAAGCTATAGCAAAAATAAGAACAGATTTTAAATTAGAGAAACTAATGAAGACGATAAAGAGAAAGTGGCTTCTTTAAAATAGAATTTATAATTATATACAAAAATTTAAAGAATATTTATTAATAGACACCAAAAAAGTACATAATAAAAAGAGCACGATGGCAGCATTTAGCTAAGAAACAGTTTTAAAAACATTACCTCTATTCACTGACAACTACGTGGAACTAGAAAGTTTAGTAATAACTTCGATTTTACACCTGAGAAGAGAAGAACCACAACTCCAACAATAACAATCGAAATTATTCAGAAGCAACAGAACCTACAATATTACAATTAGAGAAACAGCAATAACAACATTAACTAAACCGAACTAATAACACAGAAATAATGGTAGTAAATTTATTAATAATTTCAATAGAACTAACAACTATAATAACAATAGAAGCATCAATAATATTAGGTCAAGCAGATTTAACAATGGTTACAACAATAGAAATAACCTACCCAATACAAATTCTAGGGAAATACATCCAAAAACATATAGGAACAATAGAAATATACACACGATACAATATGAGGGAAACTGAATAGGCCAGGGATACCAAGATACCACGGAGAGCAAAAAACTAAACCTTACTGAAGATTGCGTAACACTTAATAAAGAATTAAAAGAAGGCATTTTTTAAGCAACTCGATAGCACCAAAAAATGGCATGACTCACATTACATTATTAAGCACAATAAACGAGTCAGTGACACTAGAAGGCATCAAACTACATACTGATTCATTTTCATATTACGATTTATTAAATTATAATAACAATAAAAATAAAATAAACACTGACGAACGTTTTAATCAAATACTTAATGAATTGAAACTAAACACTAATGACGAATATGCGAGAGATGAGTTAATAAAATTATTTTAAAATTACCAAAACATTTTCGCTCGGAAAGCGAAAAATTAACAGTCAACAATTTTTACAATCAGAAAATCACTACCTTCGAAGACAATCCATTATATATTATTATATTTTTTCATGATATGGAAAAATTAGGGGTATGCGTGGTGGTTTGAAGGACATTGGCCGATCTCTCGGCTTTTAAAACTATGTCTGATCGATTGGCGTATATAAATTTGCTCTAGCTTGTCTAGTGCCTTGGCAAACTTGGTTTCAACAGTAACTCGGACGGACAAAGGCACATCGCTCAATCGACTTCCCTCTGTATAAGAACTTAGAACATCTTTACAAATCTGAAATACTGTCAGAAAATCCCAATTATTTTTTACCATTTTAGACTTTTTAGTCTAAGAAAAAAATCCAAAAAACGTTAAACAGAAGTCTAACATTTTTTCTTTTATATATGGGAGATTCTTAGAATTTTCATCAGTTTTTTAATTTTGTTCTGTGTAAAATCTGTGCAAACGGCTGACAAATCTCGAAAAAAGTCCTTCCGATAATTTCCTTATTTTTTTGAGACTAATTTTTAAAGCTTTGTTTAGAGATGTTTCCAGTAAATTGTAATAAGGTAATTTTTTTAATAAAAAAATTATTAATGAATAGAAATTATTTTGGCTTAAGTTCAGAATGAAATGCTGTATTTTCTGGACCGCTACGACCTTCATCAGCATTCTTCGCATCTATCTACCTTAGTTGTGTATTTTTATAAACATCATCTATTTACCCAACTAACTTTGTAAATAAGAATACGAGAACACTCATATTCATATCAACATTAATTTGGTTAGACGAAATTTACACACAAACCAACGTATTTCTTTACTGTTCTCTCTGCATTTCGTCTTGTACATTTGTTTTTGCTTTGTTTCAATCATCGATTGAACACGAATGCAAATTTATTTTTAATCATTCTTACTGCCATCCCTAAATTAGCGCGTAAAGCGCAAGATAACTGTCAAAATTTCTCATGTACATACAAAATGTATGAAGCATCCCTAAATAGCTTGGCGTCAACGCTTAGCAATTGGAAAATCCAATTTTGACAGTGCGTTAGGAAGTGAAGTTTGCTGTTTGTTGGTTTGTTTTGTTTTGTTATGGTTGAAAAGTAGTGACAATTTAGTAATTTTCAAGGCAATCTAGCGGTTTTATCTCTTCTTTATTCTTATACAGCGGGTTTTATGAAATAAAATGAGTTAACATTACTTTTAACGACACGAAGTTAACGCTGTTATTTAGGGATAACATTTCAGCGCAAAAGCTATGAATTACATTGCTTTGCGTCTTACGCGCTAATTTAGGGATGGCAGTTACTTGTTTACTCATAACATTATAGATGCTGTTCCAGTATCATTTTGATTGTTATGATGTAAGCATGAATGCTCGCTATGCCTTGCGTGCTTATAATTTAATTTTTATTGAATTATTATTTGAACTGTGAATGTTATAAATGAATAGAAATTATTTGGCTTAAGTTCATTTATTTTTTACTTTCTAAAAATCTTTTTTAGAAAGAAAATTTATTTTACAAATGTATGCGGACGTTTTCCAAAGAAAACAAAAAAAATTAGACGCTAGCAGAATGAAATGCTGCATTTTCTGGACCGCTACGACCTTCATCAGCATTCTTCGCATCTATATACCTTAAATGTGTATTTTTATAAACATCATCTATTTAACCAACTAACTTTGCAAATAAGAATACGAGAACACTCATATTCATATCAACATTAATTTGGTTAGACGAAATTTACACACAAACCAACGTATTTCTTTACTGTTCTCTCTGTATTTCGTCTTGTATATTTGTTTTTGCTTTGTTTCAATCATCGATTGAACACGAATGCAAATTTGTTTTAAGTCATTCTTACTTGTTTACTCACAACCTTATAGATGCTGTTCCAGTATCATTTTGATTGTTATTAAGTAAGCATGAATGCTCGCTGTGCCTTGCGTGCTTATAATTTAATTTTTATTAAAAATTTTTTATTTGAACTTTGAATATTATATAAATGAATAGAAATTATTTTGGCTTAAGTTCATTTATTTTTAATTTCTAAAAATCTTTTTTAGAAAGAAAATTTATTTTTTACAAATGTATGCGGACGTTTTCCAAAGAAAACAAGAAAAATTAGACGCTAGCAGAATGAAATGCTGCATTTTCTGTACCGCTACGACCTTCATCAGCATTCTTCGCATCTATCTACCTTAGTTGTGTATTTTTATAAACATCATCTATTTAACCAACCAACTTTGTAAATAAGAATACGAGAACACTCATAATCATATCAACATTAATTTGGTTAGACGAAATTTACACACAAACCAACGTATTTCTTTACTGTTCTCTCTGTATTTCGTCTTGTACACTTGTTTTTGTTTTGTTTCAATCATCGATTGAACACGAATGCAAATTTGTTTTAAGTCATTCTTACTTGTTTACTCACAACCTTATAGATGCTGTTCCAGTATCATTTTGATTGTTATTAAGTAAGCATGAATGCTCGCTGTGCCTTGCGTGCTTATAATTGAATTTTTATTAAAAATTTTTTATTTGAACTTTGAATATTATATGAAAGAATAGAAATTATTTTGGCTTAAGTTCATTTATTTTGAATTTCTAAAAATCTTTTTTTGAAAGAAAATGAAGCCAAAATAATTTCTATTCATTTATATAATATTCAAAGTTCAAATTAAAAATTTTTAATAAAAAAAAACTATTAATTTAAATAAATTTGCATCACTACGATTGCTTCCACTCATCTTAATTATTTTTTATGTAGAATGTTCAACATCACATCAGAAAGAAGAGTGTGCCAAACCTCAAAAGAATTTATAGTGATTCTGATGTCATAGTATCCGAAGACGAAGAAACAGAAAACTATTCAAACAGTTGTGCTAAAAATAATGTGTCATAATATGATCCTGCCAACCCTGCACCGAGTGATTCGTTTAAAAGAAAGACAAGAATTGATGATGGGCCACACCACACGACAAATCGGTAGAAACTAAAATCGCAAATTTCAGTTAGCATGGTTAGAAAAGCTGTGTGTAGAATGGTTAAAGTCAAAAAGACACTTATAAAAGGAGGAAGGGGTTTCCGTCGACATAATGAAAGTGTAGAAAGTTATTAACGCGGTTTTTTTAGAACTAATTTTACTAGTATTTAAATATGATGATCCACTGACCAATCATATTTATAAAAATCCAAAAAATATAGAGAATTAAAAAACAAGTAAGAGTGTTATATTCGGCTATGCCAAATCTTATATATGTACATAAGTAAATTTACTTTAGTGAAGTAACTCCAATCAACGACGGTGCTGCATATATGTAATTTTACATAAAAAGGCCATCAGCTTTTAATAAATTAAGTATTTTTCAAAAATTTTAGCTTTTCCTTTAAGATCTCTTCAAAAGCTTTAAAATGATACCCATATTGATATTTTAATAATTTGAAAATATCAGAGCCCTGTAACTCGAAAAATATGGGCAAGCGCCATCTTTTTTACTTAATTTCTTTTCTTATTTTTTAATTCTATATCGCCCTATGTATTTATTTTTTTGATTGGAGTTACTTTATTGTTCCACATAACATGAAAAAATTAGAGGTAGGCTTGGTATTTTGCCTGCTGCCGCGTACGACATGGACCGATCATGCTGATTTGCAATAGCTCCTATTTTTACGCTATGTCTGATCGATTGACATATTTATTTTTTTTTGTGAAATCAACACTTATACAGACGGACAGGCGGACATCGCTCAATCGACTTTCCTATGCACAAGAAGTCAGAATACATCTACTTTATGTGGTCGGAAATGGATATTGTAGAAATTACACACGGAATGACAAACTTACATATACCCTTTTTCCACTTTTTGTAGTGAAGGGTTTAATTACAGACTACCATGCACACATACAAGTATAATTAACGAACATGTACAGAAAATGTTTAATGACGACATAATAGAATCAGTCAGCTTATACAATGGAACTGAAGATGAAAAGAAATAGAGACTTGTAATAGACTTCCGCAAATCAAATGACAAAATAAAAAGTGATGAATTCCTTTAACAAGATTAGAAGACATTTTGGACAAACTAGGCAGAGCCAAATGGTTCCCAACACTTGACTTAAAGAGCTCTTTCCATAAAATTGAACTAGGCAAAGAATTTAGACCACAAACAGCATTTTTAACACTAAATGGACATTTTTATTTCAAACGGCTACCATCCGGTTTAAAAATTTCTTTAAATAGTTATCAAAGAATGCTAACAATAGCACTTTCAGGACTAGAATCAAAAGCATTTCTGTACGTAGACGATATAATTGTATTCGGATGTAGCCTGAACAATCACAGTCAAAACGTAATCCAAGTACTAGACAGACTAGAAAAATATAATTTAAAACTAAATCCAAAGAATTGCTGTTTCCTACGACCAGAAGTTATTTATTTACGATAACTTGATCACTAAAGATGGTGTGAAAATAGACCCATCCAAATAGGAAATGATGAAAAATTATCCAACACGAAAAAACGCAGACGAAGTAAGAAGACTCGTTGCATTTTGCACCTAATACAGAAAATTGATACCAAATTTTGCAGACATTGCCAAAGAACTTACCGGACTATTAAAGAAATTAACAAAATTTTTAGAAACAGAAAATTGCCAAAATGCTTTCCGTACTATAATTGTCAAATTTGAAAAAATATTCATTCTCACCACAGACGCTTCAAACTATGCGTTAGGTACAGTTTTATAACAAGGCGTTATTTTCACACAAAACCCGTGTTCAAAAATGACTAGAACACTAATGCAGCCGTATTTTCAAGAAAAGAAATTAATTCAGAAGTATAAACCAGATGATACCGAAAGAAAGAAATGAAAATAAAAAGAATATAGTAGTAATTACAAGGGTCACGCAATATAAAATTGACAGAAATGAGAATAATGAAGTAAACCATAAACTAATCAAAAATAATGAGACAAAGAATCGGATAGAATCAGAAGCCTGATCAAGTTCAAATATGGAAATGAATATCCATAAGTGATGTAAAAAATATAAAGAAATTGCAATTAAACAAATTAGAAAACAAAAAAGTCGACATATATATTGAAAACAATATAATGCACATAGGACGTGATGATAATTTATCGAAACCAGTTTCGACCATGAAGAAACCACGTGCTGAAAATAAGAAAATATGAGTATAGGTTGTAACGATAATTCACCGAAACAAGATTCGATTATGAAGAAGTTACAAGCCAAAGATACACAAGATAATAATAACATGCATGCAAGATTCAGCGATAACTTAGCGAAACTAGATTCGATTGTGAGAAAACTGATATCTAAAATGAAGAAAGAAAATATAAAAGAATTAGCGCTCTCAAATAAAGACGAAATATATAAAGTATATACAAAATAAGAATTTAATGAATCATACGAAAAAATGAAGACAAATAATGAAAGTCCTTAACTAAAAATACTTATATACAATGCACCAAAGTTTGAAGTACAAACTAATTGATGTATTTCACAATACAACACACGCAAACCACTTAGGAATAAGAAAACAACCATAAAACTAAAACAGCGCTATATTTAAAAAAATATGTATGTTCTTTATCTCGTGAAAGAAGTAAAAGAAACTGGAAACAAGCAAAATTGTCGCATTTGGGGCACAGAAAACCTGCACGCATACATTGAAAAGCCGGTGCACCCAAAACGAGTCACTGTTTGGTACGGATTTTGGTCCAGAGTCATAATAATTGGGCCATTTTTCACCGAAAATGAGTAAGAAGCGGCCGTTATAGTCAATGGCGATCGTTATCGGGCCATGTTGAACGAATTTTTGTTCACAAAAATTAATGATGAGGATATTGACAACATTTGGTTTCAAAAGGACGGCCCTACAAACCGAAGCTACAATCGATGTTTTGCGCCCTGTTTTTGAAGATCGAATTATCAGCCGCAGAGCTGATGTCGACTGACTACCTCGGAGCTGCGATTTGACACCGTTGGACTATTATTTGTTCCGCCAAAGATAAGTGTTACGCCGACAAGCCAGGGACAATTGACGCTTTAAAGGACAATATTCGTGGAGCCATTGGTGAAATACAGTTATGCACAATCGATAATGTGCTTAAAAACTGGACCGGTCCACTGCAGGGCCAGCCGAGGCAGGCAATTGAATGAAATTATTTTTATTATTAACCGAAAGGATTGTACTTTTTAAGAAATTCGATAAAATACTATGACAAAAGTAATAAAAACAAGCAAACATAACACACAAAAGAACCACTTACACTGACAAAAAAAATCGTTATAACAGTTTTTCGATATATTTTAACCATGCAATGTTAGCTGATAAAATTTGTTGTTACACGCCCTATATCAATAAAAGATGCACCTATGACAGCAAAAACATTGGTTGAACAATTTATTTTGAAATATGGTAATTTTAAGGTACTTAAGTCTGACAGAGGAACTGAATTCTTATATGAAACTACGCGTAGCATATGTATGTTTATTATTAAATATAAAACAAGTATTCTCAACACCATATCACCTTGAAATGTTTGGTTCAATAGAAAGGAACCAAACGCTTTTAAATGAGTTTTTCTTGATAATTACGAATGGGATACATGGATTCCATATTTTACTTTCGTTTATAAAACCGCTCCACATTGAGATACAGGATACTCTCCTTTTGAGTTAGTTTATTGAAAATTACATTACTTACCATCTGTAACATAAACAGTAAACAAAAAGTTCGTAACTATGTTGATTATGTTCAAGAACTAAGAACAAAACTAAAATACACTCTTGATAGAGCAAAAGATTGAACAATAAAAACCAAAAAAACAAAATAGATGTAAAAGCAATAAACTTATAAATAATCTTAATTTAGACATTGCAGGTTATGTACTGGTAAAAGTAGAAAATAAGAAAAAGAATCATAATTCATACAAAGGACCATTTAAAATAAAAGCTAGAAATATTGTAAATACAACTATAAACATATTAAAACAATACCCTTAAGCTCTAAAAACATTTATCATAATACTTTTATTTTGATTTCATAATTGTATAAACATTTTTGAAATTATTTTAAATACACATTTAATTACTTTCGAACAAAGAAAAATCACTCCCATAATTTTTGTCTTGAGGGTAAGGGTGTGGTGTACCTCATATAGGAACACCCTTTTGACACTTGTTATGTCTCCACCCTGTAACATAGCCAGCATATGTGCAATGCATGAATGTGTAAAGTACTTATGCACCAACATATGCTGAGCAAACATTTATTGAGTGGCACACTACTTAGGGTCAAATTTACATTGAGTGAAAATCAATATCAACGTAATGTAATTGGTTGATACTAAAATACATTGATGTTGACACATGGTTAGAATGAGACAGTAGAAGTTAGAGAAAGTAAGGAATAGAATAAAAATAGTACATAAGAACGCTTTTGTTGAAATAAACCTTACGGTGTGTTTCCAGAAGACGTGCGTAAGTTTAGACGAACGTGTGGAAAACAAACGAGTACGTAATGAAATGAGTTTTTGCATCACGTTCGTCAAGCTTTTGTGAGTTTTCGTTGTCTAACATGACAATATTGCCAACAAGTCTTTTTAAGTTTTTTGTTTACTCTTTTTCATACAAACTCATATATGTTTATCTTAAAACTGATAACCCTATAACACACTACTTAGGGTCAAATTTACATTGAGTGAAAATCAATATCAACGTAATGTAATTGGTTGATACTAAAATACATTGATGTTGACACATGGTTAGAATGAGACAGTAGAAGTTAGAGAAAGTAAGGAATAGAATAAAAATAGTACATAAGAACGCTTTTGTTGAAATAAACCTTACGGTGTGTTTCCAGAAGACGTGCGTAAGTTTAGACAAACGTGTGGAAAACAAACGAGTACGTAATGAAATGAGTTTTTGCATCACGTTCGTCAAGCTTTTGTGAGTTTTCGTTGTCTAACATGACAATATTGCCAACAAGTCTTTTTAAGTTTTTTGTTTACTCTTTTTCATTCAAACTCATATATGTTTATCTTAAAACTGATAACCCTATAAAAAATGAAAAAACACATAAACAGCTGTTTTTTGTTTACATAAAAAAAATAATAATTTGTCGTTAAATATAGTTTTGTGTATTTATTCATTTATATAAAAGAGAAGATGCAATTTGTTCTAAAAATAAGAGCAATAATTTGTGCACATAAGATTTAATTTAAGAGTTATTTTATTTTCAGTTTATTTGTTAACTATTAAACTAATTTAATAGTTAATAATTTGTTAATAATGCATGGACCACCACCAGTTCCATGTAAACTTTTATTATTTCCTGCGATTTTCTCTTTCAGTCTAAATTTTTGGTCCTGCGATACCTATAATTTAATATTTTTTCATCTGTCATCAAACAAGATTTCAAAGAATACAATACCTTTTTCCACTCACTACCATTTCTTTCCGGAGGGCCGTATGAGTTTAATTTTTGGGCCATTGTATCCCACGTGTGCTCCAAGCTGCTCTGCTACTTCCAAATATTGGGCTACCGGTAGCAAGATGTGGATACTCCTGCATATAAGATGCCAATTTATCGAATTGCACAGCTGTTGTCTTCTTTACACTAGCATGGTTTTGTATCGTTAAAATTATAGTTATTAACATCTCAAATATTGAAACATACCTTCCTTTATTATCTGAACTCAATTTGTAATGTAGAAACCAAAAGAGACAGCAAATATGGCAACTACTACTTTTTCACTCAATTCAAAACGATATTTGTAATATAAAACCCCAAGACAATGATGTTTTTTTGACTTGACTCCCTTTTTCTAAAATCCACGAAAAAGCTGTTAGGCCGAAGTTTAAAATGCCATTTTGTATCCTGGTTGGCTAAAGTTTATTGTAAATGCTCGGGAAGGGATTGTTTGTTGCGCTGGTAGAGAACCTGGAGCTCCTTGTTAGCGCCTACAAAGTTTGTTCCACAATGTGACTACAAATCTCTACACAAACCTCTTCTTGAGGTGAAAAGGCGAAATATGGCCAGGAATGCATCAACATTTAAACTCGATACGGCTTCTAGGTGTATCGCTTTTGTACACATGCAAATGAGAAGGCATATGTAAGCCTTAGCACTTGATAAAATTCGTAAAGAAGACAATCCACTATATGTAAAGGGACGTGTCGGTTGAAGACGAATAGCCCGAAGGTTTCCCATAAGTTGCTAGTAGGTCTGAGTCTTATACAGGCACTTACGTTGCACCTCTTTAGCTAGTTGTTATGCTGAAGGTATCCAGTAGTAGCGAGTAATATACTGTGGCATTAGCTGGAGGCTACCATGTAAAGTCTTCTGATGTGCTTCTGAAAATATAAGCAAAGAAGGCGAATTTCCTTTAGATAACGAAATAGGATGTTTTATTTGATACGGAATATCAGCGTTTGAAATGCGACCACCAACACGTAAAATATCAAATTTATCCAAAAACGGAGACAGTTTTCCGATGCTACTGTTGCATGGTATGGGTTTATCTGTCTTTAGGCAACGAATTTTTTCATTAAATGAAACGGCCTGAGTTAATTTAATCAACAGAAACGAGTTCATACATTTATGTATATTATTATAAAATCTGAAGATATATGACGTCACTCGTATTAGCGTAGAAAATTTTTAAAATTTTGTAGTTACTTCAGGGTACTGAAGGATGTTTAAAGAATTTGATGTGATCTTTTATACGTTTAAATTTACAGTTGCAGATGTAGATCCCGTCGGATTTTTAGGCCAATCATCGGGACACATTCTAAGTAACGGGGACCCATTACACCAAATTTTATAATAGATTGGTTCTTCAGGATGAAGACCTCTTGATGTACAATGGGCAGGGTTGTCATTGGAAGGCACATATATCCAATTGCTGACATCAGAAAGACGTCAAACAGTTTTTAAGCCATGCAAGTACGATAGTGTTGTCTGTCCAATAAACGATGGTACTTATATTAAAATCAATGGTTGTTTTAATAGAGTTAACTAATTTAGCGAGTAATTTAGTTCCAGTCTTGGAATTGTTTCAGTTTTTAATGGTGCCACCTTCGTTTTAGACTGTAATAAATTTACACTTACATTGCAGCTACATATGCGGATTTTAATGCGTCACTAAATCCACTGAGCTCAATAGAAGTACCTGAGGACTTGTAGCCTAACCATCTTGGAATTTTTATTTGCTCCAAATATTTAAATTTTAATCTGAAATTAATCCATCTACGGCTAATTTCTTCGGGAAGAGTGTCATCCCAATCGATTTTAATTTTCCAAAGTTCCTGGAAAGAAATTTTAGCTATAATTGTTGTTGCTTGCCCCATCCTAAGAGATTGAACAATTTTGAGGCATCTGAAGCAAACTGCGTTTAGTCACAGAGCAACAACCCGTAACCTATTTATCGGCGGAGGCGCTTGGAAAAAATAATCGGCGCGGCGTCGGCTTGAATACAGTTTAATGTGACAAATAATCTTCTAAAACCAAAAAATATACATATTAATAAAGATTTTTATACCTAAAATTGAACAAAGTTATCGAAATCACAGTTATAATATTTTATTTAATAACAACATTAAGGGCCAGTTGTATTAATCTTGCCGTTAGTCCAGAGCAAAATTTTGTGTGCCCGATAAATAGCTTTGCATTATTTAAACTTCCATTCCTTAATTTTATTATTTAACAAGAAATTTTATAATTTGGAATCTTTTCATATTAATTTACTTTAATTGTGCTTAATTCCTTCAAATATAAATATTTCATTATTTATTATATTATGCTAATATCGCATAACATTTTAAAATAAAAATGTAATTTATTTGTGAGTTTGGAATAGCAGGTATCTATACGTATTTCGCCGGTTGCTAAAGCCAGCTCATCGGGAAACCTTAATCCAAATTTTTAGAAAAGCCAAAAACATTTCCCTTAAGTATAAAAACTTCAAAAACAAAATGAGAGTTATTTTAAAAGGTAATACAGAAATGTTAAGGCATTTTTTATTCTCATGAAATATTTATTATTTTAAACTAAAAAATGAAATGTATTACTTTGTTTTTGTATTATTTTACTATGTTTTTGTATTAAAATATTTTTAGTTTTTTATGGCCTTTTTGCCTTATTGATTAAATGGAGTTGTCATTTAATTAATTTGGCTTTTGGTATAAGACTCTGAGGTTTTCTTTAAAAAATTTGGGTAGAATCTACTGATGAGTTTTGTATGAGCAAAAGCGAAATGGTCATAAGGATATGCCTTCCCCGCAGTAATACATTTCAATTTTTAGTTTAAAATAATAAATATTTCATGAGAATAACATGAAATATTTATATTTGAAGGAATTAAAGTAAATTTATTTTATTATTATTAATAATATTTAATGGATAAAAATATAATAAGTGAAGGTTTTGTAATGCAAACCTATATATCGGTCCGAGAAAATCCTGCTTTTAAGCTATTATATCCGGCGGCTCATTTTGAGCCGGCTTAAGCTTTGAGCCGGCACAAAATTAATTTCTTTTATTGAAAACGAGTCCTTTTCGTCACGATCTTGTTCCTTAATATACTCGTATTGTAGTAACTGTTTGCAATTAGAATTCAGTTTACGTACTAATTTAAAAAAATGTAAGGCACCATCGAAATTATCTGCGCCAGAAATTCCGTCATCAACGTAGGTATCACTGCGCAGTATTTACTAGTTAGCGGATAGCTTTTTTCCTCATCTGTTGATAGTTGCTGTAGTATTCTTTGGCTAAGTAAGGCGCTGAAGTAGTACCATAAGTTACGGTTGTCAGTGAATATAAACAAATTTTGTTTGTATCATCTCTCCAGAGAAGGAGCTAAAAATTGTAATGATTTTTACATATATTTATTTGCCGAAACGTCTTTTCTAAATCGGCAGTGAATGCAATACGAAGTTTTCTCCATTTTAAAAAAATTGATGATAAATCATTTTGTAGAGCTGGTCCAGCTGATAATTCTGCATTGAGTGAAGACTGGGGTGGTTTCCGATACTTCCATTAAAAACAACACGAAGCTTAGTAGTGCTGCTACTCTCCCTGAGTACACATGATGGGGGAAAGAATATGCTTTTTTAGGTATAGCATGAGGGTACTCACCCAACTTTACCATATGTTGGAATGACTCGTATTCTTCCATAATTTTTTTTTTATATTGATCAGCAAACTGAAGTCTGGCCTCTAATTGCTTTAATCTTTTAAGTGCGCTATAAGCTGTAAACGCAAAATTGGGTGCACAAACGACAAAAACATATCGCGGTACAAAATCCACTCCAAATAATCTCCAGAAAATTAAGGGAGGTCAATTTTTGGTAGTCTTGCACCAGCACCAAATGTTTCATTACGGCTCGAAGTAGTAGCGAAGGTACTTGCCTGGACGGTTGGAGTGTGTGGGGAATCAAATCATAGCATTTATAATAAATAACGGTACTTAAGTAGAGGACGTAATGGTCATTCAGAGAGGATTCTCCAACAGAAACTAGTAACTGTTCATGACCATCCTTAAAAGTTTTGAAGATCATTTCAAGATCCTCTACTATTGTTTGGACAAACTCTTTAGATTTGGCTTCCCTCGACTTTTGATGAAAATCAGCTACCATACGTTCAATATGGGAAAGAAGATTCTTTTGTTCTTTAATCACCGCAGCAATTGATTCCATCTTTTAAAATAAAGTTTAATTTCACCCCAGCATTTTAAGAAACACTGTAGCTCGACAGCAGTAGTTTTCTGTAGACTTAAATTAATTTTACCGCAGCAAAATTAACAAATACCGTAGCTCGACGGCAGCAGATTTTTTGCAGAAAGTAAAATGGGTTCTTCAGCACATGAAATGTTCCAGCAACGCAATTAATAAATACCGTAGGCTCAATGGCAGTAAAATTCTTGTAAATTTAAACCTAATTTTACCGCAGCCAAATTAAGAAACGCCATAGCTCGACGGCAGTAGATTTCCTTCAGAAAGTAAATTGGGTTCTTCAGCATGAAAGGTTCCCGGGTTTCGGCACCATTTATTATGTAGGAGAATTAAATTGCTTCTCTGATTTTCATGATCAGTTTATTGGAAAGAGAAACACAGTTGACGTTTCTTCTTATTTTATCTTAAATTAAAATAAGTTTATTATAAATTTAAAATATTTTCATTCTATTACTATTATTTAAAATTTTTATTTAAATACATAATTTATTTAATTCGCTTATTTTCAACTTTTAATTTTTACCCTGACTAGGACTCGAACCATCGATTTTATAAATTAATGAAATTTTACTTTATTTTCGGCTTTTGGTTCTTTTTAATTAATTTTCTAAACATTTTTAGAAAGAAAAATTATTTACAAATGTATGCGGACGTTTTCCAAAGAAAACAAGAAAAATTAGACGCTAGCAGAATGAAATGCAGCATTTTCTGGACCGCCACATCCTTCATCAGCATTCTTTGCATCTATCTACCATATGTTATGTACATCGTAAACATCATCTATTTAACCAACTAATCTTAATGTTAATTTGGTGAGACGAAGTTCACACACAACTTAAAGCTTTTCTTTGTCATTCTCTTTGTAACTCGTCTTGTACATTTGTTGTTGCTTTTTTGTACTAGCAATTTGATAGTCACAAATGCAACTTTTTTTTTTTATTTTTAATTATTCTTACTTGTTTGCTCACAACATTATAGACACTGTTTCAGTATCATATTGACTTTTATGAGTTAAGTATGAATGTAAATACGCGGTGCCTAGCGTTTGTTTTAATTTTTACCCTGACTAGGATTCGAACCATCGATTTTATAAATTAATGAAATTTTACTTTATTTTCGGCTTTTTGGTTCTTTTTAATTAATTTTCTAAACATTTTTAGAAAGAAAAATTATTTACAAATGTATGCGGACGTTTTCCAAAGAAAACAAGAAAAATTAGACGCTAGCAGAATTAATTAAAAAGAACCAAAAAGCCGAAAATAAAGTAAAATTTCATTAATTTATAAAATCGATGGTTCGAATCCTAGTCAAGGTAAAAATTAAAACAAACGCTAGGCACCGCGTATTTACATTCATACTTAACTCATAAAAGTCAATATGATACTGAAACAGTGTCTATAATGTTGTGAGCAAACAAGTAAGAATAATTAAAAATAAAAAATAAAAAAAAGTTGCATTTGTGACTATCAAATTGCTAGTACAAAAAAGCAACAACAAATGTACAAGACGAGTTACAAAGAGAATGACAAAGAAAAGCTTTAAGTTGTGTGTGAACTTCGTCTCACCAAATTAACATTAAGATTAGTTGGTTAAATAGATGATGTTTACGATGTACATAACATAAGGTAGATAGATGCAGAGAATGCTGATGAAGGATGTGGCGGTCCAGCAAATGCTGCATTTCATTCTGCTAGCGTCTAATTTTTCTTGTTTTCTTTGGAAAACGTCCGCATACATTTGTAAATAATTTTTCTTTCTAAAAATGTTTACAAAATTAATTAAAAAGAACCAAAAAGCCGAAAATAAAGTAAAATTTCATTAATTTATAAAATCGATGGTTCGAATCCTAGTCAGGGTAAAAATTAAAACAAACGCTAGGCACCGCGTATTTACATTCATAGTTAACTCATAAAAGTCAATATGATACTGAAACAGTGTCTATAATGTTGTGAGCAAACAAGTAAGAATAATTAAAAATAAAAAAAAAATAAAAAGTTGCATTTGTGACTATCAAATTGCTAGTACAAAAAAGCAACAACAAATGTACAAGAAGAGTTACAAAGAGAATGACAAAGAAAAGCTTTAAGTTGTGTGTGAACTTCGTCTCACCAAATTAGCATTAAGATTAGTTGGTTAAATAGATGATGTTTACGATGTACATAACATAAGGTAGATAGATGCAAAGAATGCTGATGAAGGATGTGGCGGTCCAGAAAATGCTGCATTTCATTCTGCTAGCGTTTTTCTTGTTTTCTTTGGAAAACGTCCGCATACATTTGTAAATAATTTTTCTTTCTAAAAATGTTTAGAAAATTCGCTTATTTTCTTCACTTTCAGTAACCAAAAAAAGAATAGAAGAAAATAAAAAATATGCTTCTTTAAGATATTTTAGTAAACAAATGACAATGAAAGCAGAATAAGAAAATATGTACATATTTAATATTGAAGACTTAAAACTTTTGTTTTTCAATAATCGGTTTAAGGATAAAAATCCCAAAAACCGATACTCAAATAATTGATTCGAACCCGTGTAGTAGACGAATTCTATGAATACTTTGTAGTGACAACAATTACCTCGGTGTAGAATTCTTACATGATTACAATTTCATAACTATTTTGTTTAACTTAAAGAACAATAACTTCGGTGTAGAATTCTTTTGTGACTTACTTAAATAGTTATTGGATACTTTAAGATATATTTGAATTTCTTGAATGACTAAACATGTTGGAATGTGTTTTCAATGCATACGCATCAAGTATATAATAATACAAAATAAAATTACAAAAGTTTAGTTCGATTAGAACACTCATGTCCTAACATGGCGACCGTGACCCAAAAAAATCATTAAATCAAATAAAGCAAATAAAGAAGAAACACTAAAAATAAAAAAACATGTATTACATTAGCTTTAAACTAACGAAATGACAAAAGATTAATTAAGTGTTTTAAACAAACAACTTTAATAATTAAAAAAAACACAATAAACCAAAAACGAACGAACGAAGAACGAAGCCATAAAAAGTATTTTTCCTGGAAAATTCGTTGAATAAGATCACTTTAAAAGAAAGACATAATAAATTCAAACAAAAATAAAATTATAAATGAATAGAAATTATTTTGGCTTAAGTTCATTTATTTTTAACAACAGTTTCAATAACTCTCACGGACGCGGGCAAGGCTGACGTTCAAACAACAAGTTTAATAATAACCAAATTAGCCAAATTAGCAACTTTAGAAACTAGGCAAACCGTTTACAGAATAGAGGTCGCATAAGAGTGACACATAAAGTCTCGGGAAACGAGGCATCATCAAAATTGGGATTAAGTACTGTATCAATATTCCACTTGAAAGTCAACCTAGGTAGTTATATTGAGAATTATCTATCAACCAATGAAAATTCAATTGCATTTCTTGTAGCCACCGAAGCAGATGTCTCATGTATTAAAATCAGTGCGCTCAATCCATTAAACGTTATTTCTACTAAGTACGACTTTAAAAACAAATAAAATTGAGTTGGTAAAATTCTTTTAAGTTTAAATAATAGAGATGAGCGCAAGCCATATAAAAGAGTATAATATTGTCTCTTTTTCAAAAGCAAATATTGACTGTAGCTGTAAGAGATATTTAGTGCATAGTAAACATCGAGGAAAAATAAACAAGCACACACAAGTTTGTTGTGCAATAGTTGAAAAGACAATAGTGTTACGAGTACAACGAAAATGTTGTACAATACTCGGTGTTACACTTGTCAATTGCCTTGGTATTTATTAAGAGAAGAAACTTTAATTTTTTAAAACGCAATTTTATTTTCTATTATTATATTTAGCAACAAAGGTAAACAAATAAAAAAAACATAAGTCATACATTTGAGAATTAGAAAATGAGGATAATTTAAGCGATAAAAAATATTGGGTCGATTCACAAGCACATCTAAGTGCATATAAAAATTATTGTTCATGTTTTCAATCAAAACAATATATGTTTTTCATTTCCAATTACACGATTCATAAATTCTTCATTAATATTTGAATGGAGAAAGATGATTTTCCCGACTAAAAGCTCATTACTGCCTAGAATAGATCTTTTTTCTGATATTAGCTGACGTCCGACTGAAAAAGCTCGCTCTGAAGCCGCACTGCTGGACGCCTCTTCCAAAAGCATAACAAATTTTTAAAATTGGTTAATAAATGGAGAAAAATATATCCGTCCGAATTAAAAAAATAATGGAATTCACCTGCATCAAAATCTGTGCACAATTTCCGAAGTTATAGTAGAACACACATTAAAAAACTAATTGAAAACCTCCTCCTTTTTGGAGTCATTTTAAATAAAGATAATTATTGTTTTTTATTTATTATTGTTTTTTTTTAATAATAATTTTTTTATAATAATATAAATACTTTTATATTATTAAATATTAGAACAATTTACCAATTTTTTTCTTTACTAAAAGCGTCTACACATTTTGGCGTGAAAAGATCAAAGTTAAATTCCTGTAGACTCTGCAATATAGTCATGTTATGACAATAGTGTACAACAGAATAAATTGTTTTCACTAGTGAAATTTGCATCGACATAACAACAAACAGTTCCTATGCTTGACAAATGAATAAATGGGGTCGAATGCTTTTGTTGAATGAGTACAGTAGTGTTAGTGTACTCATATTTCAAAAGCAATAAACGAAGAGAGCACTTCAATAGTAAACAGCATGAAAACAAGCAAACAAGACGTTTTGTGCTCATCTCTATTAAATAGTAATCCTTCATGCCAAACTCTATGAAAAGCCTGTTTTACATCTAAAAATACTGCATAGCAGTAAGACTTTCTCTCTAGTGAGTCGGATATAGTTTTCACTATACGACGGCATTACTCCAAATTGATGATCTGCAATTATATTAAGATTCTCCAGAATATGTTGTAACCTGTTTTTAAACAGTCTTTCGAAAATTTTTGAAAAAATTGGCAGAAGGCTTTTAGGTCTGTACGAAGACATTTCACTCTCCGGTTTATTTTGTTTTTAAACCATTATTACTTCTGCAAATTTTGACTGGATTCGGAAATGTGAAAGCCTGATTACAGTGTTAAATAGCAGAGTAAGGAATATAATGAATTTTTTTGGCAGAGACTTAACAACTTTAGGCCCTGGTGACTTCGTGTTATTTAGTTTTTTAACTTCCTTTTGGAAGGTGTAAAACCCTTGATTTGGAAGTCCATTGGGCGCGCAA
Organism: Gymnosoma rotundatum; assembly: GCA_916610165.2. Lineage (NCBI taxonomy): Eukaryota > Metazoa > Arthropoda > Insecta > Diptera > Tachinidae > Gymnosoma > Gymnosoma rotundatum. The sequence continues at coordinate 98,728,756 of OU744336.1, forward strand.
CATCCAAAAATTTATAAATTTGATATTCTTCAGAAGAAGATGTTGGAGATGGAATTAATGTTTCTTCTAGATACCTTGAAAATGCATCGACTTTATCCTTACTGTTTCCACACCATCCATCATTCTAATCTTTTATTGGCACATTTCTTGAAATTGGTTTCTTTAATTACTTTTTTAGCATTCCATAAGCTGTGTTCACTATTGTTTGTAATTCCTAAATTTCTTAAGTAATGCGAGAGCTCTTAATTTTTAATTTCGGCAATGTGTATTTTTAGGTGTTTTGTTTCGAAATTGTAGTTTGTTTTGTCTTCTAAGCCTTCTTTTGTTTTCTATTAGTTCTCTTACTTCTGCAGAAATAGCGAACACATTTCTCTGGGATTGAGTCTGTGGAGTAAACAAAAAGGCGGCTTTATGAATAAGATTATTAAAAGCTTCCACACAACCTTCTAGTTCATCAGATGTTTAGATACTAGCATTAGGCTGTACTTTATCATCCAGCCAACTTTTAAAGACATTTATGCCTGTTTTGTGCGAAATTAATTTAATGCTTTGATTGACAAGTCTTGATCCCCACCACGGGTGCTTTGCGTTAAAATCTCCGCCAACGATATACCTTGTGCCTAATTGTTTGAAAAAATCATCATAGTGAGTATGAGTTAAAATATGCCTGGGTGGAAAATAAACTGAATGAATACATAAGTCCACGTTATTGCATTTGATTTTTATAACACATATTTAATGTTTGACCGTACTAAAATTGCTGAACCAGCATGTGCTTTACTATCAGGATGATGGGCTTGCACTAGATCATAGTTTTTTATTTTAAAATAGGTTTTACTCGTAAAATGTGTTTCTGATATTAGTAATATGTTAAGATAGTTAGTTTTAAGAAAAATTTCTATTTCTTTTTATGATTGGCGTTACATGATGCAAGTCTTAAATTTATTTGCATAATTTTAGCATGTTTTGTGACATCATTTCAAACATTTTGGCCATCATCCGTTCTAGCCGCTCCATGAAACGACTTTCTATACTAGCTGCGCTACTTCTAACAGCTTCAGCATATGACTGTGTGCCATTGTTATTTTTATCGGCTTGATTAACATGAGAGTGACTTACTTGTGGATTTACAAAGAATTGTTGGTGGTTTGGCAAAGTTGGTCTTTTTAAGCCATTCCAATGATTTGTGGTTTTTTTCAGTTGAAGTTCTTGATAAACTTGACACCCCTTATAAAATGCAATCAGCGCATTTCGCGGGAGCATTACGATCTTTACTACATTCTACGGTTTAATAATTAAGTCCACATTTGACGCACCTAACATGCAGTTTGCAGTGCGATTTTGTGTGCCCAAACTCGGTAGCATTGAAGTAACTCTGTAATCTTTTTTGGTGGTTCTACTGTATTTATATTTTTTATATTAAAAATTTCTTTATTATTTTGATCTGGATTTTGACACGACTTTCTACGTTAACAATAGATCTAACTTTATGACCAGCAATTAACAGCTCAGATTTAATGTCAGTGATCGGTGTTAGATGATGTAAACCTTTTATAACAATTGATAAGTATGATAATTGATTTGTTTTGTTTCAAAATAGTTAACAACTTTTCTATAAGATTCGACAGTTTTTATCATAAGTCATATTTTATTATATCTCATAGATTTATAATTAAAATCATTTCTGGATATTACGCTACTTATGTTTTTTAACATACTGTTAATAGTTGTTACATTTAGCACTACAATCATTATCATTTATATTTTTTATGTTGGTGCATATTTGGAGAATTCTCCAACCGCCGTTTACGGCTCATTATTGTGATACCTGCTGCCAAATATTATCACTTTCGTCACTTTCTTCTTCACTTAAAGTAGTCATGTGTTGTTTATTGTTTCAATCACAAACTAGTTGTAGTATTGTTTTTATTGATAAAGAAATGGACACAATTTAAAAGTAATTCAAATTATTTTATGTTATTCAAATTTTTTTTTATTATTTTTGAAAGACAAAAAAAACAGCTCACTCAGAAATTCTATTTGTGACTCAAAAAAAATTTGAAAATATTTTTTAAAGCGAAGACATAAATTCAAAAACTAAACAACAATAAATATTTAAACATATGTATGTATATTTTCGGAAATTTCTCATAATTTAGAAAACATTCAAGACAAAAAATTCAAATATTTAAACATTTACATTCTCATCAATTTAAAAAAACCAAAAAACATTCAAGTTATTTAAAAAATTTTAGAAAACATTATGAGGCTGCTGTAGTCAAGGTGGTAAGAATGTTGCCCTTGCGGCAGTCAAAAAACAAAAATGTTTTTTTCTGTTTAATGGTATAATACACAATCAGATCTAACATTAAATGATGCAGCCTCCTTCGTCGGCACTTCTTCATAGCATATTCGCCGGCGAAGTAAAATAATTAGTAAAATGGCTATATCTATCTTCTTTTACCACATGTCTTCTCTCTCATCTATCCCTTTCCTAAAGAATGTAGCACGGTTACAAACTAAGTAGGTATTAATGCCTGAAAAAAAAAATTATCAAGATACAAATGTTACCTTTTAACTTAACTTAACTTTTTTTATGCACTAAATGTCTATAACATTGCTCAACATTATCAGTATCAGCCTTAAAGTTTATTCTTTTTGTTGAAGGTACTTTAATTATTTTTAACATCTCTACATAAACCGACGTTAATAATTATTTTCTATATTTAAAACAGATGTATCTTCAAAGTTGGGACAATGATTAAATCTGGCACAATGGGAAGATAATGCAGTTTTTCTGGATTATTAATGTCACTGTACCTTTGATCAGTCTTATGTCCAGCTATTCTAGTTTTTGGTTTATTTTTTGTTGAACCTACATATTCCTTATTACAATTCTTACTATCATTACCTTTACAATGTATTTTGTAAACTATATTTGACATGTCCCATTTTTGTATTTTATCTTGTGTTTAAAAACCTAAAATTTCTCTTTTTACACAACACAAATGTATAAAATATCATACATTTTTATGTTAATAATGATTTTCAATTTATACTGTACAACACAATGTGTTACAACATTTAAAATATTAACATTTATATTACATATTATTATTTTTTTTTTTTAAGAGAAGTAGCACTTCAGGCATTAATGCCTACTTAGTTTTTAACCGTGCTACATTCTTTAGGAAAGGGATAGATGAGAGAGAAGACAGGTGGTGAAAGGAGATAGATATAGCCATTTTATTAATTATTTTACTTCGCCGGCGAATATGCTATGAAGAAGTACCGACGAAGGAGACTGCATGTTTTTATGTTAATTCTGCTTATGTATTTATACCATTAAACAGAAAAAAACATTTTTATTTTTTGACTGCCGCAAGGGTTGAACCCAGGTCAGCCACATTTGTAGTCAACGTGCTTACCACCTAGACTACAGCCTGCTACTGTGAACTATATTTAAAACCCTATGTTTATCTATTACTATTTGAATTTTGAAAACTTGTTAAATCATAAGTTTCTTGGTAACTAAAATGTATTTTAATACTTACTTACCTAAAAACCAGCAATCGGTGAACACAATAAAATTGTAATACTCTACTATTGGAATTCTAACCTTTTATTTCTAATTCTAATTCCAAATCTCTAACTCCTTCATTAATTTCTCATTGGAGCAATTAATGAACCATCGCGTGAAAAGCGGCTAACTATTTGTAATTTAGGTGCATCTCTATACAGTCCACTTACTCTATTCATCAACATCACCTAAATCATCTAACCCCCAGTCAAGCCAGCTTTTCTCTACATGGTCCTTCGAACCTTTAAACAACATTACTGGTCAATTGGTCACTTTAAAACATCAATCTGTAAAAAGTTTCCCAATTTCTAACATATCTGCTATTAACAGAAAGAGCATCATCCAGTAATATGAGGTAATGTAAAACTCATTTAAATAACTACATTTAGTTCTTACCGTGCGCTCTAAACAATCAAATCGAAAGTTAATAACTTAATAATAAAACTTACAATCTAATCGGAAATTAACAAATTTACAAAACAAAAATTGCAAATTTAACTTATTAAAAACAAAATAAAAGAAAACTTATTAAAGAAAAACCCATCTTGCATACAAATATAGTGAAAAAGAAGAATAAAATACCTAAGTATGTACAAATTTAAGATTGAAGAAAAACCCAACTAGACATATAATAAAATCTTATATTAATGCGCTGTTAAACAAAATATATAAAAGCTTTTACGGAACATCGCGATCGAAAAATACATATGTATGTGCCGTTAAAGCAAAAAATTTGTACTTAAACCAGAAATAAGGTAATTTTTAATAAATTTTCATACTGATGTAAATTTTAATAATAAATTATTTAAAATTATTAATATAAACACTATAAAGGGTTAACAGAAAAAACAAAACGTTTCTAAAATTAGATTAAGTGGTTAAAAGAAAATAAAAGCTTTTGAATAATAAAAGTTAAAAGCTTTGCGGATAAAATTATACAGTGCATTTGAAGACTTTTCGTACAGTTTTAACTTTTATTAAATGGTTTTCAATATAACCCATGTTCTTTTACACAATTTAATAATTGACGTTATTGCATTCAATTTTAAAACAAACAATAATTTTTCAACTAAATCATTCAATAACCACTTAAAATATAAAATTATATTTCATATAATTAGTTTCTGTTACATACTTTGGACAGCTTTGTGCAGAATATATAGTACCGGGCTCTTGGTCATTACACTTATTGAATTTATCTTAATTTTATTAAAAATAAACAATAATTAAACCTATCACAGCGCTATTCTCTAAATTAAAAAACAAACAAAAAAAATCAATAAAATCATGTCCAAAGCAAACGATAACATAGGGGATCACGTCCACCCTAGTGTTCAATATAAATTTATATTTGATTGCGAACATCTTCTTTCATTTTGTTCAAAATTTCACAAGGTTGAAAGAAATGAACAAACAGATTCAATGCTACAGACAAAATTGGATGATCTCGAATCTAGGTAGAAAAAATTAGAAAATTCATATGAAACACTTATGATGTCATCTGCCGCTATTATTAGCAAAGAGGCAAAAGAAAATGCCAAAGAACACTTTATTTCGTGTTCTGAGAGCTTTTACTCTGGCAAATCTTATATTCTCGATTTGCTTAAAATGACAAGGATAGCTTCTTCCCAAAATATCTCTTCCGAAATTAACTTACCCCCTCAAACTTTTCCAGCTCAAAATATTACCACTCATGTAAAACTTCCACCTTGCGATACAGAAGTTTTCAAGGGCAGTTACAAAAAATGGCCATCGTTTCGTGACATGTTTACGGCCGTATACATTAATGGAACGAGTTGCCCACCTGTAGTAAAACTGTTCCATCTCAGGAACAAAACGAGTTGTAAAGCAGCAGCGATCGTGAAACGCTATCCGCTCTGTGATTCCAGTTTTAATCTACCTTGGAATGCTCTCCAGGCACGCTTCGAAAACAAAAGAGTTTTAGTAGATCATCAACTTCAAATTCTTTTCAATATCCCGAACTGTAATATTCAATCCTACGCATCACAGGAAAAGCTCAATTCCACATGCAAACTCTGTAGTGGCGATTACAGCTTAAGAGTTTGCCCAAAATTTAAAAAATTTACTGTTAATCAGAGAATAGATTTTGTATCTCTTAACAAAATATGTAATAACTGTCTATCTCCAAACCACCTAAAATTAAAATGTCCTAGCAAGAATACCTGTTTCATATGCAAATCTAATCATCATAAGTCATTGCACTTACCTAAGTCCCGTAATTCTCAAACTTTATCGAATGAATCGGCTCCAGTAAGATTTACACCTACTAAAGTCGGTATAAACAGACAATGTTCTATTGAAAAGAACTACAGAAATTCAGATCTTCCGACTATTTCCCAGAAGGCGCAAAACTCACAAGTTCAAGCAAATGTATCACTTAATACTGAAGTTATACTCCTCAGAACGGCTATAGTTCACATTGAGCATATGGGTGAACTTTTTACTGTTAGAGCACTAATTGACCCTGGCTCTCAGAGAACTTTTTTATCGGAAAGAATTAAAAATAGATTACAACCCCCCTTTCGAAAATCCCACGTTAATGTAATTGGTATTGGGGGTCAAATTCAAACAGCTACCAAAAAATGTGATTTGGTTATATTCGCCAAAAAATCGAACATTACATTTTCAATTAGTGCCATAATATTACCCAAAGTCACTAAACATATTCCCTCCTTTTCGTTTGAAGTTCCAAAAGCTGATTTTAATAAAATTGACCGAGCAGATCCTTCATTTAACAAATCCTCTCAAATCGACCTAATTTTAGGCAATGACTCTGAGCGGTTTATAAATATTGATGGTATAAAGAAAAATATTTGTGGTCTTGCATCTGCTTACAATACGATATTTGGCTGGGTTTTAAGCGGGCCCATTACTCGTTCCCCTGTTCACTCGTTTACAACCTCCATAGTCTCCTCTGAAACATCGGTTCTAAACGAACTTCTTAGAAAATTCTGGGAGCAAGAATAATTGTCACATCCCAAACCCATGTCTATAGAGGATCAGTACTGCGAAGAATATTACACCAAAACTACAACCTGCAGAGAAGGTGGAAGATATATAGTACGATTGCCCTTTAAAAAAGACTTCCCTGAATCCTTATATCTTGGCCCATCTAGAATATTGGCTCTCGGACAATATTCACGCATGAAACAGTCTCTATCCAAAAATCCGCAACTACAAACCCAGTACAATGCGGTCCTAAATGAATATCTTTCTCTTAAACATATTGAAAAAACGTCTTTTCGTGAAGTGTGTAGGAATAACAGATACTTTTCGTTTTACCTACCACACCATGCAGTCGTAAAACCTGAACACAAAACAACCAAAGTCAGAGTAGTGTTCAACGCATCTCGAAAAACAAAAAATGTGTTTGCTCTGAACGACGTCTTACATACTGGTCCAACTCTACAGCAGGATCTCATGATTTTAATTCTAAATTGGCGAAAATATCGTTTAGTTTTTAGCGGCGATATACAAAAAATGTATCGCCAAATTGTGGTTCACCCGAATGACAGACCTTTCCAAAGAATTCTGTTTCAAAAAGATCACAATTCTCCCGTTTGTGACTACCAACTCCAAACCGTTACGTTTGGAATGAATTGCGCTCCATTCTTAGCTATACATACGCTTCTGCAGTTAGCCGAGAATTCGGAAAAGCAGTTTCCCAAGGCCGCTTATATTTTACGCAACGAGACTTATTTAGATGACATATTGTCCGGTGTCCACTCAATAGATGAAGCTTTGAAAACACAAGCTGAATTAGTGCTTACCCTTAACTCAGCGGGATTTCCCCTAAAGAAAATAACAGCAAATGATACTCAATTACTCTCTAATATCCCTCCCGAGGATATATGTGGCTCAGGCGGGGGCGTCTTCATTCCTAGATTTCGAATTAGAATGAAGTTTAGGCTACGGGATCAGTGTAGCGTGGTACAGGCTGAGATTTCAGCCATCAGAAGGGCGGCTTGCTGGATGAGGTACCACAGGATATACGGAGAGGATATCCGGATCTGTACTGACAGCAAGGCCGCGATTAACTCCTTATCGGGTGTCTATACGACATCCAGATTGGTACGTGAATGCCGGACATCTCTTAACGAGATGGCGAGACATTCCAACCTGGAACTGTTTTGGGTACCGGCTCACTCGGGCGTACCCGGGAATATAATTGCGGACGAACTCGCCAGATCGGGAACCCGGTTGGGAGACCGGGAGACAGATCCACTAGTAGGAGTCCCATTAAGCTGCTGTAGAGCTTTACTTCAGCAGGAACTCCTCAGAGCTGCACAGTCTAGATGGTCTGAGGAGGTTACCTGCAGGGTCTCGAGGACATTGTGGCCTCAGTACGATAATAGGAGAACCGCAAATCTACTGAGGTTTCCTCGGGGGCAGCTGGGCATACTGGTGGCGGTGCTGACGGGGCACTGTGTCATTGGTACCCATGCTAGGAGATTGAATCTTCCGCATCATGACTACTGTAGAAGTTGTCAAGATGAGGAAGAGGAAGAAACGGTAGAGCATCTGCTCTGCCACTGCCCAGCTCTTTCTGAAAATAGAGCGGCCATCTTCGGCAGTCCGAGACTGCATGGTCTTGCAGACTTATCTGTCTGCAAATCCTGTTTCCAGGCAACACAACGAGACCTTTGGGAACCAAGTGGGTCGGTCTTTATGCCGACGGCCTGTGCAACCTAACTTAACCTAACCAGGCTTTCTTCGTTTTCACGAATTAAGCAATACCCAAACTTTAGGAATAAAATGGAACGCACTTACTGATTCCTTCACTAACTCTTTTAGTCCTATACCTTTGGGTACAAATGTAACAAAACGCTCCATACTCTCCGCCGTAGCGAAATTATTCGACCCAGCAGGCTGGATAAATCCCATAATAATTAAAGCCAAAATGCTCATGCAGCAACTCTGGCTTGAAGGTCTGGACTGGGACCAAAATGTCAGTCTAGAATCTCTTAACAATTGGAAAGACCTTATAACAGAGCTCCCACAGGTACAAAGTATCACAATCCCAAGGTGGATACAATATACTCCCTCTGATGTCATACAAATACATGGGTTTTCGGATGCTTCGAAGCGAGCATATTGTGCGGCGGTGTATATTCGATGCCAAAGTAAACATATTGTGTACTCAAATTTGCTAGCAGCGAAAAGCAAAGTTGCGCCTCTAAAAACCATAACTGTACCTTGTGCATCACATACAAAATTCTCTTAGCCTCAACGAATCTCAGATTATATTATGGACTGATTCTACAATTGTATTAAGTTGGTTGTGTAAACCTCCATCCACATGGGAAACCTACGTCGCCAATCGAATAGCTCAGATTAACCGATTACTTACGGGTGCCAAATTTCGGTACGTCCCTACTAATGATAACCCAGCTGACATTGGGTCACGAGGTTGCACCCCAAACGATCTTGCCAATAACCCCTTATGGCGGCAGGGACACCCGTGGTTAGTTCATCCAGAATCACAGTGGCCGGCCAGGACGGATACACAGAATGTGCAATTCTCATTTGCAACATCTGTAAAGCAACCTACAAACGAAGAAATTTTAATAAGGTTTTCTTTATATAGCAGGGCGCTACGAGTTATATGCTATATGTTTCGTTTTACTAACAAGCATCTACCAAAACCTCAGCCACCTCATACTTCTATAAGTCTTACTCAAAGTGAGGTTAAATTCGTTAAAAACAGACTCATTTATCTTGCTCAGAAATCTGCTTACGAATCAGAGCATACTCAGCTATCTTATTCCGAGCCAATTTCTAAAAAAAGCCCCTTGATAACTTTAAATCCATTCCTCGATTGTAATAAAATTTTACGCGTGAATGGTCGTTTATCAGAATCATCTCTTCCATATAATGAACGTTACCCAATTATCTTACCTGGCAACTCCCGACTCTGCCAGCTGTATTTGACACAATTGCACGAAACTTTGGCGCATGCAGAATGCAGTCAAATGTTTCGGATGGTTCAAACGGAATTCTACATATCTCGTTTAAAATCCCGGATAAAAATGATTATTATACATTGCAAAGTTTGTCTTTTATTCAGACAAAAACCTTGTGCTCAAATAATGGGACCTCTTCCCGCCGATAGGTGCAACTTGTCCACACCATTCCAAACCACTGGAATTGAGTTCGCTGGTCCATTCGAACTGAAAGCGTCAGCGATGCGAAATTCCCCTTATATAAAGGGATACGCTTGTATTTCTGTCTGCTTTAGCACCAAGGCTGTACATCTAGAAGCATGCTATAATCTCTCAACTCCAGCTTTGCGCGCGGCTTTCGCTCGCTTTATTGGGAGGCGGGGGCTACCTCCAAGAATTGTTTCGGACAATGGCCGCAATTTTCTCGGTGCGAGCCGAGAACTAAGAAGAGAGTTCACGTCATTTATTAAGTCAGTTTCGGAAGATATTTCCCGAAAATACATAACTCAGGGATTTGAATGGAGTTTTATACCCCCACACGCTCCACACATGGGCGGTCTATGGGAGGCCGCAGCTAAACGATTCAAATTTCACCTTAAACGTATAGCTGGAGCACATAAATTTAATTTTGAAGAATTTATCACGGTCTTAACGCGAATAGAAGGGATTTTAAACTCACGTCCAATCTCAGCAATGTCAAGTGATCCGACCGACTTAAAAGCTCTCTCACCGTGACATTTTTTGACCGGAAAACCAATCATGTCATTTTCAGATCCACCTCCCGAAAAAATTTCTCTCGTAAACAGATGGGAAAAACTCAAAGCACTTCATCATCAGTGTGCAATAAGATGGAAAGAGGATTACTTGAAAACTTTACACAAGAGATATAAATGGAGAAGCTCGTCTCCCAATCTCAAGGACGGTGATCTTGTCGTAGTTATGGACGATCTTCTACCCCCATCCGAATGGCGATTAGGTCGGGTTATAGGAACACATAAGGGTTCTGACAACCAAGTCAGGGTGGCAGAAGTAAGAACTGCCTCCTGGGTTATAACAAGACCTATAGTAAAACTTTGCTTTTTACCACTTCTGAATAAAGATAAACCCTAATAGCTCATTACATGTAACTCTTTATACTCAAGCTAATACACTACTACTACTAATTTTACCAATTTTTTTTAACATAGTTATTGCAAATAACTTAAATCTTTATTGTTTTTTCTCTTTCATGTTTTCTAATCATAAAAAATAAAATAAAAAAATCTGCCTTAAACAGAAGACAACATCTACGTAATCGGGATCCAGAAATCCACCAATGCATGGTATGCAAACGCTTTCACGCTTTAAGATTTTGCCAACGGTTCCTTAGAATGGATGTCAAGGAGAGAAATCGTGTTGTTCAAAAGTATCGTTATTTCGACAATTGTTTGTGATAGCTATCACCATACACTATTACACCCGAGCCGGGGTCAGCAACATGACTTGCGCGCAAGAATCAATAGACGGGTAAACAAACATGGTAATACCAATCGACAAAGAAAACATCGCAAAATTGGTCGAAACAACGTTCAAAATTCCACCGCAGCAGCAGCCGCAAATCAACATTCATCTGTTCCGGAAAATCAGCCATCTGCTCCAGTTCAAGATCCTTCTGTTCCTAATGCTAGAATTATTTCAGAAGCAATCCGCTCACTTGCACAGGTGCTATGTATTCAACCAAGTGCTAATGTTGCACAAGTGCAAGGGGGGCGGAATGTTTAAAAACCTAAAATTTCTCTTTTTAAACAACACAAATGTATAAAATATCCTACATTTTTATGTTAATAATGATTTTCAATTTATACTGTACAACACAATGTGTTATAACATTTAAAATATTAACATTTGTATTACATAATATTAATGAATTGCTACTGTGAATTATAATTAAAACCCTATGTTAATCTATTACTATTTGAATTTTGAAAACTTGTTAAATCATATGTTTCTTGATAACTAAAATGTATTTTAATACTTACTTACCTAAAAACCAGCAATCGGTAAACACAATAAAATTGTAATACTCTACTATTGGAATTCTAACCTTTTATTTCTAATTCTAATCCTAATTTCTAACTCCTTCATTAATTTCTCATTGGAGCAGTTAATGAACCATCGTGTGAAAGGCGGCTAACTATTTCTAATTTAGGTGCTTTTCTATACAGTCCACTTACTCCATTCATCAACATCACCTAAATCATCTAACCCCCAGTCAAGCCAGCTTTTCTCAACATCTTGTTTTATTAAATAATCTATTTAAAGTATTATAAGTTTTTTATGTCATTTTATAATACTCTGCATCAACAATTTTTGTTTTTTCTATCCTTTCTGCTTTTTCTGGTACATAAATTAAAGACTTGCAAACTTTTGTTTCTGTAACATTTCTTGTGTTACTTGCTCTTCTGTACCTTATCTGTTTAAAAAAAACTATTTACTCGTATTACTTGCATTGGAAAATTTTATCAATTAATATCTTTATAACTTTATCTGTATTGCTTATGTGAAATTGCTTATCACTTAACTAAAGTACTCTTTCTATAAAATTTTTCCCCTTAATTATAATTATTATTTTGTCATGCTTGCAATAATAATTAATAATTCTCCTGGAAGCTGTTGGCTTTTGATACCAATCAATTTTTAGTTTATTCCCTCTCCTTATTACTAACGTATCTAAATAGAGTAATTTAAAATTATTTTCTATTTCTAATTTAATTTTTATTAAATTATTATTTGAACTGTGAATATTATAAATAAATTGGAATTATTTTGGCTTAAGTTCATTTATTTTTAATTTCTAAAAATTTTTTTAGACGTTTTCCAAAGAAAACAAGAAAAATTAGACACTAGCTAGCAGAATTAAATGCTGCACTTTCTGGACCGCTACGTCCTTCATCAGCATTCTTCGCATCTATCTACCTTAGTTGTGTAATTTATTAACATCATTTGTTTAACCAACTAACTTTATAAATAAGAATGCGAGATATATTCATATCAATATTAATTTGGTTAGACGAAATTTACACACAAACCAACGTATTTCTTTACTCTTGTCTCTGTGTTTAGTCTTGTACATTTGTTTTTGCTTTTGTTCCAATCATCGATTGAACACGAATGCTAATTTTGTTTTTAGTTATTCCTACTTGTTTACTCACAACATTATAGATGCTGTTTTATTACCATATTGATTGTTATGAGGTAAGCATGTTTGAGCGCTGTGCCACATGTGAATATTATAAATGAATAGAAATTATTTTGGCTTTGGTTCATTTATTTTAATTTCTAAAAATCTTTTTTAGAAAAAATTTATTTTACAAATGTATGCGGAAGTTTTTCAAAAAAAACAAGAAAAATTAGACGCTAGCAGAAAGAAATGCTGCACTTTCTGGACCGCTACGTCCTTCATCAGCATTCTTCGCATCTATCTACCTTAGTTGTGTAATTTATTAACATCATTTATTTAACCAACTAACTTTATAAATAAGAATGCTAGATATATTCATATCAATATTAATTTGGTTAGACGAAATTTACACACAAACCAACGTATTTCTTTACTCTTGTCTCTGTGTTTAGTCTTGTACATTTGTTTTTGCTTTTGTTCCAATCATCGATTGAACACGAAAGCAAATTTTGTTTTTAGCCTTTCTTACTTGATTACTCACAACATTATAGATGCTATTTCAGTATCATATTGATTGTTAAGCATGAATGCACGCTGTGTCGTGCGTGCTTATAATTTAATATTTATTAAATTATTATTTGAAGTGTGAATATTTTAAATGAATTGAAATTATTTTGGCTTAAGGTCAGTTATTTTTAATTTCTAAAAATCTGTTTTTAAAAGAAAATTTATTTTACAAATGTATGCACACGTTTTCTAAAGAAAACAAATAAAATTAGACGCTAGCAGAATGAAATGCTGCACTTTCTGGACCGCTACGTCCTTCATCAGCATTCTTCGCATCTATCTACCTTAGTTGTGTAATTTATAAACATCATATATTTAACCAACTAACTTTGTAAATAAATATACGAGATATATGCATATCAATATTAATTTGGTTAGGTGAATTTACACACAAAATTTTTGGTGTTGCTGAATTTTAAACCCTGGTCATTCTTACTTGTTTACTCACAACATTATAGATACTGTTTCAGTATCATATTGATTGTTATGAGGTAAGCATGAATGCGCGCTGTGCCGTGCGTGCTTATAATTTAATTTTTAATAAATTATTATTTGAACTGTGAATATTATAAATGAATTAAAATTATTTTGGCTTAAGTTCATTTATTTTTACTTTCTAAAAATATTTTTTAAAAAGAAATTTTATTTTACAAATGTATACGGACGTTTTCCAAAGAAAACAAGAAAAATTAAACGCTAGCAGAATGAAATGCTACACTTTCTGGACCGCTACGTCCTCCAATAGCATTCTTCACATCTATCTACCTTAGTTGAGTAATTTATAAACATCATATATTTAACCAATTAACTTTGGCAGTAAGAATACGAGATATTTTCATATCAATTTTAATTTGGTTAGACGAAATTTACACTCAAACCAACGTATTTCTTTACTCTTCTCTCTGCATTTAGTCTTGTACATATGTTTTTGCTTTTGTTTCAATCATCGAATGAACACGAATGCAGATTTTGTTTTTAGTCATTCTCAGTGTTTCGAAAACCTGCTATTAGCAGTCAGTTTTTACTAACCAGTTCAACTTTTTTCGGTTACATGTTGAAAATAAACAACTGAACTCAGTTTTCTATTTTACGCCAACTGAAAATAGTTGAACTACTATTTTCAGCAGCAAAGCGAACACACAGCGACTGAGTTTTGAGTTTACAAGTTAACAGTACGCAACTGAGAAGCCAGTTCGTAGGTGTCAGAAAACAATGTTGTAATTCTTAAAGCTTTTTTCACAGAAAATTAAGCTTTTATGTTGGAAAAGAAAACAAGTTTCAAATTTATTAGTTTAAAATATACAAATATGGATATTAAAAAACAAAATGTTTTTTTTAATAACGACCGACATAATACAGAAACTCGTCTCTGTTGCAGAAGATTGCGAGACACAACAAATGTTCTAAGTTTTCAAAAGACCAGTAAATATATCAGATGAAACGATTGTATAGCACTGATGTATTTTTTAGATTTACTGCAAACTTTCAAATTAACACCGAATTTCTTTTAATGCTGCTTGATAAAATGGAACCTGCAATGAAAAGGAACAGCAACTGGTAGCTTCCAATTTTCTGTCGCAAATCCTACTATATTCCGTTCGCTCTCAAATACTAGTTTAAATTTACTAAAAATTGGGCAGTAGCCAATTCTGAAAACTAATCCATTGATCGGACCAAAACTTTAAATTGCCCAGTACTAGTTTTTTAATTTTAAAAATATGATTATTACCATTTTTCATTAAAAAGGTCCATTATTTTAACTTTTTTTAAATTAAAATTTAAACATTTTAAAGGTTTGTTTATTTTTTTCTGGTTGTTTGATTTGACAGTTGCTTATGTTTTGTTGTACACATGTGAACCAATTTTTGAACCGAAACCTAAAAGCTTATATGTTACACTCAAAATTAAGTATACGAAAACCAAAATTTAAATACAGAAACTCGTCTCTGTAATAAGGAATATGTAGGTACAACAAAAAATAAACTAAAAACTAGAATAGCTGGACGTACGTCTGATCAAAGATACAGAGACGTTAATAATCCACAAAAATACATTATCTTCTTATTGTGCCAGATTTAATCATTGTCCCAACTTTGAAGATATGTACATCTGTTTTAAATATAAAGAATAATTATAAACGTCGGTATATGTAGAGATGTTAAAAATAATTAATGTATCATAAACAAGAAGAATAAACTTTAAGGCTGATAATTGTGCTGTTGCGCAAATGTTATAGACATTTAGTGCATAAAAATAGGTAAGATTTAAAGATATCTAATCACTGTCGGACAAAAAAAACCAATTGTAAATTAAATTTTATGGGATAATTTCAAGTCACTAATATCAGGGTTCAGATTCAGGGCACTTTTTTTATGCTCACTCTTTTTTATGGTATGCGCAAACGAGCAGAGCAGAAAAAAACGTTTATGCGCATTGCGCTTGCTCCTTCTTTGAGCCATGCATATTCAATTTTTTTTGGCTCTTTTGCTCTGCGAATTGAGCCAGAAGAGCAGCTGTTTTGCTCGTGCTCCTTTTGATAGTAGCAGTGGTTCGTTTAAAAAATTAAAATAACTTCGTGGTTAGAAAAAAAGTACATGGAAAAATGCAAATAACTGCGTGTACGGACGGAAAATAGTACATGTTACGAAATATAATAACATTTTGTATTGTTATTATTTTTTTTAGTTAAAATTTAAGTCACTATTGCAGTTTGTTTTGGATTATTGGTAAGTAGTGGAGTTCCTTGTAAATTTAAGCGAGGGTCATATGAATGGCTCATTAATAAAAATGTGCAATAAGTGGTGTTATAAGGCAATGTCTCAAACACTTTCCCAAACTCATAAATCAAATTATTTATTTATTGAATTGATTTTTACATTATAATCTTGACGTTAAAAAAATATATTTTGTACCACAGTAAAAGGGCCATGCGCATTTTTGGTGCAGCACAAAAAAGAAGCAGCGCAAAAAAAGAGCCAAGTGCATTGCTCTTTTTATGCGCAGCTCTTCCTTGAATGTGCTGCTCTTTCATTGCGCCGAGCAATGTTGGCTCTGCTCTTTGCGCGCTGCACATTTACTTACTCTGTCTACTATACAATGCAAAATTTTCATTAACTGTAGTGTATATATTGGACTGTATATATTTTGTGTTTGGTTAGTCGTTATTGTGTTTAATTTGGACAGTGAATTTTTTGTGTTTGGTTAGTCGTTGTTAGCGTTTGTTTTTATTTGGTTTTTCACATTTTGATTCTTTTGAGAAAAATAAAGTTGATTAGTAGTATTTCTTTAATTATATTGAAGTAATTTGTTGATCTTTTTTTTCAATGTTTTTTACCTTCTTGAAAACAGTTGCATTAATTTTTTGTTTAAAAATATATTTTGTAAACAAAAATATATATAGTATTAAAATTATATTTATTATTTTTTTATAAAATTAAATTTTTTTTTAAATTTATTTCTATTAAAGTAATCTGTCGATTCTTTTTCAATATTTTGCACCTTCTTGATAAATACACAATAGTGAAATCAATAAATGTTATTGTTAGAAATTACACCGAAACATTTTTAATGTTCTGAATATTTTATTTTGAACAACAAATTTGACAACTAATTAAATAATAGTAAGGTTACAGCTAGCTACAAAAGGCTTAGGTCAAAAATCCAACGAAAAGTCTGTCAAATGCTTAGGTACTATATTAAAGAAATTTAGGTAACTACAATGTACTTACATAAATTAATTAACTTATTTGCCACAGTTATGTTTAATTCGTACTTTTGCCAAAAATTCTTTCTATATAAATAAAAAAACTTAGATGAGGGGCCTGCAATAACAAATTAGCTAGTAAATTAGGGCAATGGTAGTTAAGAAGCAGAAATTCAAGGAAGAACATGAGAGAATTTTTGGCTATACTAAGAACTCATGGTGTAGATGTGCCTCTATCACCACTGACGCTTGTCGAAAATATTGAAGCACCACCAAATATAGTGACAGTACAGCCCGGTCAATACGCGCATTTCGGTATTAAACAATTTTTTAAAATAAATTAAATATGAAATATATAAAAAAAATAGAAAGTTAAAAAAAGTATTTAGTGGTACCAAAAACGAAGGCACCGACTTTTGGCGTCACATGTAACTTGAAACTGAATACTTTTTTAATGTATTATGTAGCTGAAAGGTCAGCCTTGGGCTAAAGGTGCCAATTTAAAAAAAAAACCAAGGTAAGTTTGATTGTTACTAGAAGCTAGACACTTAAAATAAGATCATCGGCAGCGGCATCAACGCTAGAACATGCAAGACAACTAACAGACAAATTAAATTTTTATGGCAAATGTAAGAAGTTTTACACTTCGCAAATAAATGGACAAATGAAGAGCAGATTTGTGAAAACATGAATACGAGGGCTGCTATATATATTTCTGGCCTCGCAACACTGAGTGCTGCCAAGTGCAATCTGACATTTCCATTGGAAAGTTTGTCAGTTTTAAGCATAATCGTACTCAAAACGTTTTGACGTACGACCATTGTTTGTGTTGTTTACAGTGACTTGAAAAAATTAATATAGAAAAATATGGAATTAACTCGTGAACATTTTCGTGCCACCATTTTTCACAACTTTCGACGTGGATTATCACGACAAGAGTGCATTGATGAACTTAAGTCTTTGTATGGCGATGAAGCACCATCCTATAGCACTGTGAAAAATTGGTATAATGAATTTAATCGTGGCCGAACCTCGCTCAAAGACGAATTCCGTGAAGGTCGTCCAAAACCGGCTGTTGTGCCAGAGAACATTGATGCCGTGCGTGAACTCATAATACAAGATCGACATGCGACATACCGAGAGTTAGAGGCATCCTTGGACATTTCTTCCACCAGCATACATTCGATACTGCATGAACACCTGGCCGTAAAAAAGGTTTTTTCTCGTTGGATCCCGCACAATTTGAAAGTCGCTCAAAAAAAAGCTCGTGCCGATTGGTGCAAAGAAATGTTGCAAAAATACGATTGCAGTGCTTCAAAAGACGTTTATAAGATCGTCACAGGTGACGAATCATGGATCTATGCGTATGAGCCCGAAACGAAACAACAATCGACCGTGTGGGTCTTCAAAGACGAGCAAAATCCAACGAAAGTTGTTCGTGGAAGAAGCACTTCGAAGCAAATGGTCGCCTGTTTCTTCGGCAAAAGTGGTCGTGTGGCGACTGTTCCGCTTGAACAACGTAGGACGGTCACTTCTGAGTGGTACACTACAATTTGTTTGCCTGAAGTCATCGGAGAAATTCGAAAAACCAACAAGAGAAGACGAATCATCGTTCACCATGACAATGCGAGCTCTCACACATCGGCTCAAACCAGAGCGTTTTTGACCGGCCAAACCGTCGAATTAATGGGTCATCCGCCCTAATGACTTCTTCTTGTTTCCGCACATCAAGAAAAAAAATGCGTGGTCAACGATTTTCGTCGCCAGAAGAAGCTGTTGAAGTGTTCAAAAACCATGTCAATTTTGTCTTAAAAAGCGTCGTTTTTTGACCCAATGGGTTTAATCTGTCTTATAATAAAATTTCTAAGAGTCCATTATTTTACCAATAAAAATGCAAAAAAATTACTAACAACTTAACATTTAAAACCAATAACTTTCAGCTCTAATACACCCATTTCACAAGCAACAAAATTCCACAAATACCATCCAGTATATATTGTTCTAAAAAATGCAAATGCATAAATCTCACACTAAAACCCATTCACCATAGCATCTCAATAACGAAATTATTAAAAAATATACCTAGATTAGTTTTGTTGTTTTCATCTTCCGACTAAACTAGCATCGAAAGTATTTAAATTTAGCCGAAATCCATTAAATAGTTCAAGTGTTATTATCTTCAAGTTCAGTTTGCTTATATCGATGTAAAGTTTTTTGATCGGCCATTAGTTGACAACACTATTTTGATAGAAAAATGATTACAAAGCTTTGTAGTTATATTGTTTCGTTATCCAGGATCAAACTCGAGTCGTCCCCCACTCCCGCCTCCAATCACCTAAACATTGAATATTCTACCCTTTACATAAATATCTAAATATGCTTAAAATTTTATTGTAATCGCTACAAACGTAAATCCCTTTTTTGCCCTTTTTCTCTCATCTATCTATCTATCTATGTTTCTAATTTTATCAAAATCGATTGGCTGAGACATTGTGAAAATTGATTCAGATGTAGAAAAATTCCAGCCTCCCCTCTTTCACTACTCCTGGCCTGTATTTGAAAGTATGAATACTCTATTTACCAAGAGGATAAAATAAGTACCTTGTTTCCAATTTCATTTATATCGGTATAGTCGTTACGCAGTGATTGACGTACACACAAACAAACTTACAAAGCGATTTATAATATATACTAGATTACTTCAACATGAAAAACAGATTCTATAATTACGATATATTAAGGTATGTGATGGAAATCGATCGATTTGAAAACAATCCGTCTTGAGATATATTTTAAATAACAATAAAGGAGTTACCCCAAAGTAATTGTAAAAATTTAATGGAAAGTTATTGAAAACTTTATTCAAGATATTTAAAAAGCGAAAATAGCAAGCATATCACAACCATTTTCGGTTTTAAATTGTTTCGTTGAGGTCGTGTTATAGAAATTGTAATAATTGTCAACAGCTATTGTGCGAATTATTACTTTTCATCAGATTACTGTACAGTAAATCAATTATCAGTGCCACTGAGAACAATAATGGCACGCGCAGGAATTTTTTTTACTGTCCATGTTTTCATTTTATTTGAACACACACTCTAATTCATAGTGTAAGAGCAAGTAATAAAGAGCAAATTTTTATTCACTACGTTTTGACACTTACCTGGTTTAACAAAAACTATTGCTATTCCAACTGCAACAAAAGTAATAATTATGCCGAGTTTTGTGGCACACCTTTCATTAACACCTCCCATCTGTAATATACCATAAAATAGCCGGATGTGCTGTAACATAGCGTAAGTTTCCTAAAAAATCAGAATTACACTAAAATTAAAATTTTCATTTTGGTAAACGAAGTTAAAAATGAAACATATTATTTTATATCATGTATGGAAACTTGTGCTTTCGAGTATGCTCCAAATATACAAAATTTTAGTCCTGGGAATCGTTTAATAATTTCCAGTTTTTATATATTTCTTTTTTATCATTTTTAAGGAATATGTGTTGATAACTTTTAATGAATCAGTTTTTATTTCATGAGAACAAAGCAGGTCTTTTTTTCTTTTAAACAGTAAACTTTTTTTAAACCAACGACAACTAATCAATAGCAACGCTAAATTATCTCAGTTTGGAAAAAAATATCGGTATCCCTAATATTGGAACCTCTAATTAATTACAATTGTAAGTGTTTAAGATATGAAACTTCTCATTTAGTATGTAATGTACACGTGAATATAGGAATATAAATATGGTAAAATGCAAGCCTAGATTGCATGAAAAGAATTGTGCATGCAATTATTCGTCTTACATTACGGCCAGATACTGAACAGATGGTTGTTTCTCCCTAGTAGTGAAAAAAAGACTATGGGAGCCATTGAATCGCTAACAGTCAATCGCCGTTAGAGGGGTTCGTGTCCTCTTTTCAGCATACTTAATTTCGATTACATAACTTTATATACACTTCCGGTTTTTTAATTTTACTGCATTGTGGACCGGTATAATCACAGGTTAAAAAATTAGCCCGCTGTGATTATTGTTATACGAGAAAATGCTGAAAATGAAAGGAAGCAATCGACAACCTAAGATAAAAATGTATCCCAGATGATGTTGGGAATACTTGCCTCAAAACCCTTTCTTACCAGGATTCTGACTGCGCGATAATATTTTCCTAGAATCGCCGGTCTTATATCACCTTTTTATTTCATTACATGTAAGAGAACAGATATAGTATAATTTTAGCAATTCATTATGAAAATTTCACTTTATTTCATTCCATTATACCTATTATGAAATAATTCTATAAATACTAACCGTATTATATATGTGTGTTTACAATAATTACAATAACAAAATAATAACCTCTTACTTTTGCAAAAGGAATATAACAAAAATATTTTAAGTTCTTTTAAGTTTTCCGTTTAAGCATAAGCCCTTTAATTTGTACTTTAAAAAAAATAATAATCACCAAACAAAAGGCCTTTGTAAGCAATTAAAGTTTTTAAACAATGTTTGCAAAAATATATAAATCTTTGAGAAAATAAAACAAAACAAAACCAGCAGTAAGAATAGTGAATTTTAAGAAAATGCTTTTAAAAGAAAATAACGAGCCATAAAGAGAAATATGTGATTGTTACTCCTATTTTCCTGTATATTTCTTTTTCTTAATCAAGCTAAAATCATGTCGACGAATAAAATTAGAATAATGAAAGGAAGGCAAAAAAAATAAGTAATGAAAGGCAACTTACCCAACTTAGTCATGATGATCGATGAGGCCTCCTCGAACTTGATATACATAGTTGGATACATGACTCCGATAGTCACAGTAGCTTTGTAATCCTGTGATTATGGTAAAGGGTGCAAGAAATTTACTTTCTTTTATTTTAATATTAGGTAAAGCATTATAGAATTAACAATTTACTTCATATTGCTATTCGATTTTGCTCCCCAATATGTATATTTTACCTTATCAATATAGCTTAATTATTTAAATAACTAATATCTTTTCACTTTCGCTTTAAGCAGAATAATTTAATAACGCTAACATAAAATTATTTACCTTACTTGTAACCGATTAAGCTTAATTAACGCATATAAATATTTTTTTTGTATTATTATTATTTTTTTTTTTGTTTCTTTTGCATTTTTTGTTGTTTTTTTTCACATGTGGTTTTGTTTTGCTTTCAATTCTTTTTCATTTAACCTTTAATTTTATTCCTACTTTTGATGTGATTTAAACAAATTAATTATAATTGCAAACTTTTTTTTGGCTTCTGAAACAATTATTTGTTTTTTTCGGTTTTTGACAGATTATTTTACTCAGAATTGCCTTTCTTCTGTTTACTGGTTTATACGTTACTAACAATTACTCGTTTCCGAGGATGTTCCAAAGAAAACAGCGCGAGTTAGCGACGCTCATGCATAAACATGTTAATAAACATAAACATGTTATTTCCCTAATATTCTTTTAAGATAACAAGTAAATTTCCACAGATGATAAGAGGGTAATTAGTAACTAGACATATCATAAACAACAATTTATGTAAAAACACTTAAACAACCCTAACAAAACATGTAAAATAATCTAAACTACTGAACAAAGGAATAAGATAAAAAGGGTCAAACAAATATCATAAATATACAAATATTGTAAAGATCATAAAATATCATAAATATACAAATATTGTAAAGATCATAAAATATCATAAATATACAAATATTGTAAAGATCATAAAATATCATATATATACAAATACTGCAAAAATCATAAAATATCATAAATATACAAATATTGTAAAGACCATAAAATATCATAAATATACAAATATTGCAAAGATCATAAAATATCATAAATATTGTAAGCATATGTGCAAAACATGTTCTTTATATCTGTGTTCCAAAATATCCATTAAGACAAAGAAAATATTCAGGTATGTGATGGAAATCGAATTCGAAGTCAATACGATTTAAAACCTAAAATGGTTGTAATACGAGTATCCTTACTATTTTCGCTTTTTAAATGCCTTCAATATAGTTTTCAATAACATTCAATTCAATTTCTACATTTACTTTGGAATAACTTCTTTATTATTGTTTAAAATATATCTCAAAACGAATCGTTTTCAAATCGATCGATTTCCATCACATACCTGATTATTTGCAACAAATTAATATTTAAAAAGATATTTTTGGAATTTGAAAAGGTAGTTAAGATTTAGCATAAGTACTGAACAGAACTCATTTTAAAGAGAAATAAAAAATCGCGTAGCAGACCAAGAAATTATATTTTTATTTTACTTAAAAACATAGAATTTAATTGGCGATTCTGCCAGGAGGAACATATACTTTGTTGTTTCAACGAGACGGACCATCGGAATCCTTGTCGCAGCAAGGACATATAGATCTTCATAGAAGAAAAAATAAATAATTCTCCACAGAAGAGGATATAGTTTAAACAAAGTACTCAGTAAAAAGTTACATAGGTGAATAATTTTTTAAAGTAAAAAAAAAACCCAATAATAAGGTCGTGTATTGATGTAAAAAAAAAGAACTATATTTGATAAATTAGGCCCCTCAGAGCATATAAAACAAACGACTATGTTAAATAACGTAGAAATCGAATTGCTTACACAGCAAATGGCTTCATTACAAGCCATGATGCAGACAATGATACAGCAACGTACAACGGAAGTTAATGCACTGAAACATCAAATACAACAGGTAGGAGTAAACCCTCTTCTAAACCAACCTCGACCCACACCACTGAAAGCAACAGAAACAAGAATTATAAACCCCAATGAAGTCAAGTTAGAAGTTTTTAAATCACTCCCTATATTTGATGGCGAAATCACAAAATACCGAGTATGGAGAGAGGATACATCTCGTATGATGGATAGCATAGAGCCTCTCAAGGTCACAAGCATTACAAATAGTCAAGACAAAAATACAAGGAGCAGCAGCACAGGTCTTGGCAAAGCATGGCACTATATTCAATTTTGATGCCATTAAAAATAGACTCAACTACACTTATGCAGATACACGTCCCCTGTAGGTTTTGCAGGAGGAAATGAAAAGGTGCTATCAGGGAAGAAAACCCCTAGAAGACTTCCATGATGAAATAGAGAAAAGCTTGAGCCTGATAATTTTAAAAATATCGATGTCCGGAAATGGACAAGAAGCCGTAAGTGCAATGACAGATCAAGCCAGATTCCGTCAGAGTATTTATAACGGAAGTTAACAATACGTTTGTACAATCCACATTATATGCAAACGCTCCAAATGTCATTGAGCATCACAATAGACACCAGAACTAGAAGCTTTCATATGAATCTAAACATCCGCAAAAGACGCACGAAGCACAGAGACAACAGTTCCAGTCAACTCAGAGGAATCCACCACGGAAACAATTTTCCCAACAACAGTTTTTCCAACAACCACGGCAACAGTTCTCAACAAAACAACATTTCAACAAATTCCAACCACGACCAGAGCCCATGGATGTAAGTTTCGGCAACACAATCCAGCGACAACCCACATACTTTAACTCAAACCATCAATACAACAATCAACCATGGAAACGACAACGTGAGCCCAGTGGAAATTTCCAACAGAGCAAACTAATGAGACATAACAACATCACCACTGAAGATGATACTAGCAGCATCATGGTAGAACCAGGTACTGTAAATAAACGAGTTGTTAAGAATCTATAACTTAAAAACGCTTTGCCCCACATAACCATGATCGATGAAAACAAAATATCATATAATGTATTAATAGACACCGGAGCAACCCATAATTACATAAAAAATTAAAATTAAATTATCCACAAAAAATACAACCTATGCAAGTCATTTCAATGCATGGAACGTCACTAGTTAATACCAAACAAACACTAAAATTTCACGGCAGAAAAACCGATTTGATATTAGGATGGAAGGGAGTAAATATGCTAAACGCAATAATAGATAGTAGAAACATGACATTTATAATAAATAGAACTGAAGAAATTAGTAATATAAACTATACCATAGGTAATGAATTATATAAAGAAGATATAGATAAGTTGATGAAGGATAACAATGGCATAGGACCATTACCCTTCGCTACAACGATTGAAGCCACGATTGGGACAAAAACAGACGAACCCATTTGGACGAAGCAGTACCCATATCCCACAGCGGATAACGACTTCGTAAACAATGAAATTAGGAAGTATTGCTGGATGGTATAATCCAACGTAGTAATAGCCTATATAATTCACCCATTTGGACTGTGTAGGCGTAGAGGAAACAGGTCGAGCAAAACGTCGTATGGTCGTTGATTTTCAAAAATTAAATTCCAATACGATAACAGACAGATATATTATTCCTTACGTAAACATGAAGATACAGAACTTAGGAAAATCCAAATATTTTACAACTTTACATTTAGGATTCCATCAGGTTAAAATTAAGGAAGAAGATAGAGAAAAAACTGCATCTGTGTATGCCGTTTGGACTAAAAAATGCTCCTTTAATATTTCAAAGATGTGTTGATGATATCTTAAGGGAGTATATTGGCAAGGTTGCATAAGTCTACATTGATGATGTACTAATATATTCTTCAACACCAGAAGAACATATGAAACATATCAATATCATATTCAATGCTTTAAATCAGGCTACACTTAGGTTATGAAACGAAAAATCAAAGTTTTTTTTAAACAGAGGTCGAGCACTTAGGTCACATTATCAAACATAACAGAATTTCGACAAATTCAGAAAAAGTAGAAACAATTGAAAAATATCCTTTACCAGAAACACTCAAAGACTTAAGAGGATTTTTGGGTATGACAGGTTATTATAGAAAATTTATACAAGGATACGCCAGCATAGCTAAGCCCCTTACAGTTCACTTACGAGGAGACAACGGACAGATAGGAAAAAATAAAACTGCTACAACAAAAATCAATTTAGACGAAGCTGCTATACAAGCATTTAAAAAATGCAGAAAAAGCCAAAAACTAAGGCGATGGAAGGCCATAATAGAGGATTTTGGAGCAAAATTAGTATATAAACCAGGACATCAAAATGTGGTAGCTGACGCCTTGTCAAGACAACATATAAACACGTCATCCATCGATACGGTACACTCAGCCGAAAGTTCGTTTTCAGAAACTATCAAACAGGTAAAACATCCACTAAATGCATACAGCATTCAAGTCGAACTTGTACCAAATAATAAAATATACGAAACACGAACTCGTACGCTATTTCAAAATAGAGTTAGACACACGATAAACTTTACGAATGAACAAAACCTTATACCTGAATTGAGAAAAATACTACAACAAAATAAGTCGACCGCATTATATACCACAAGAGAAAAAATCTATGTACTAAGCCCTATTATAACAAACACTTTCAATGGTATAAACTTTGTATATACACCAATAAAACTTATTAATGTTCGAGAGAAAGAAAAACAAGCTGAAATAGTCAAAAAAATACACGATAGAGTACACAGAGGCTACAGAAACAACATACAGGAGATACTCGAAAATTACTATTGGCCAGAAATTAAACAACAATGCAAAGCACTTAACAAAAATGCCTATATGGTAAATATGAGAGGAATCCAACAAGAGGACCATTAGGAGATTCCGACATTCCAACAGAACCAGGCAAATACATACATATAGACATATATTTCAACGACAACAAAATATTTCTAGTCGCCATTGATAAATTCTCAAAATATGTTACTTTGAGGGAAATTGACTCAAGAGAGCGCATGGCTGAGAAAATTTAAGAAATTCTCACAAATAACAATCCAAACTGCACACGATTTATGACTGATAACGAAAAATGTCTAAATACACCAGCAGTAAATATGATGGCATAAAAAAGATAAATACACCAGTCTACAGATCGACATCAAATGGACAAGTAGAACGCGTCCTCAGTACCTTTTCCGAGCTAGCAAGAATATTTAAAATACAAAACGATACAACAATAGCTGAGGAAATATATAAAACAATAGGAGAAATAAATAACACCATACACACAGTCACAGGACAAAAACCAGTTCATATTTTATTTAACAAAATAAAATACGACAAAAAAGCCATGTATGAAAAACTAAAAAAGGCATCAGAAAAAACACTTGAAAGACTAAATCAAGGTACTAAACATTGAATCTTCCAACCAAATGAACAAATTCTTGGGAAAATAAAAGGTGTGAGAAAGAAAAAAGACGCCAGATACATTAAGCACATTGTGAAGGAAGACCGTGAGGACACTGTTTTAACCACGAGGGGTGTGATCGTACATAAAGATAACATTAAGAACTACACAATCAACAAAGATGATACTCTACTTGATATTTCTCGTAATGGTCATGTCCAAAATCAAAGCAGAAGTATAAATTAAAAACTTAAACGGACAAAAATACGCCCTAACCAGGACCGATGATGCTTTCCTATATGATGAACACACATATCTCTTCCATGTCACTAACTTAACAAAGACTCTAACGTCTTAAAAACAAATTATCCGAGATCAATATAACGCCAATATCTTAATAAAGAAAATTGAAATATTGGAAAATCAATTGAACGAGCATAAAAAAACACAAGATCCTTAAATTTCCTAGGATCAGCTTTGAAATTTGTCACAGGAATTCCAGACCACGGTGATTTTATCGATATGGAAAAAGCAATAAATACACTCATAAATAACAATGAGAAACAACGTTTGATTAACTCAAGGTTCGAATAAATAATTGATACACTACAAGGTAACACATTGGAAAACCATATTATCCTAATACCGCAAAGGATAATGAATACTTAACCGAGTCCCTAAATTTAGACGACATAAGAGAAATAATAGAACATAAATTAATCTTAGTACCTGTAATAAACATTTTGGAGTACGCAGACATTCATAAAACAACAACGAAGGACTTAATTATAACAATTTATAAATACCCAATTCTCAATAGATATTGTAAACTTTTTAAAATTACGCCTATAAGTTTTAGGCACGGAAAAATAAAAACAGATGATCAAATCGCTCAATGTGACGAAAACTATGTTAGAGTAAACCTTTGCAAGAACTATTTGGAAAAAACCATTTGTAGGACAAATAAGGAAACAGACACATGTATACATCCACTACTCAACAATAGAAATAGTAAATGCAAGGTCATACAAGAATGTAATAATCCGATAACGGAATTTTACGAAGGTTTCATATTATTGGATGGAACTCATCAATATCACTACTACAGTAATAACTCTAGTAAAATATACTGACAAAGTTAGAATAGATAACAATACTTACTGGAATATACATGACAGACTCATAGAGGCTATCCACACAAAACGTGTTGAAGATGTTGAAATCATAAACATCCTCACCTCAGATCGTAAAAACGCATTTAAGAATATCGACTCATTAAAAAGATTAGTCATTCCATACGAGGAACACCCTATACGTTCAACTTCTTATACACTATTTTTCATAGCTATTATTTCAGGAATATTTTATATATTGGGCTCAAAATATTTAAATATGTATTAATATATAAAAGAAAACATACACAACAAAACTTAAGAATTTATTACAATCAACAAGCTGAAAGAAGTATTAAAGATCGGGACGCTCTCGTTTTAACCCAGGGGGGAGTTAGCGACGCTCATGCATAAACATGTTAATAAACATATACATGTTATTTCCCTAATATTCTTTTAAGATAACAAGTAAATTTCCACAGATGATAAGAGGGTAATTAGTAACTAGACATATCATAAACAACAATTTATGTAAACACACTTAAACAACCCTAACTAAACATGTAAAATAATCTAAATTACTGAACAAAGGAATAAGATAAAAAGGGTCAAACAAATATCATAAATATACAAATATTGTAAAGATCATAAAATATCATAAATATACAAATATTGTAAAGAACATAAAATATCATAAATTTACAAATATTGTAAAGATCATAAAATATCATAAATATTGTAAGCATATGTACAAAACATGTTTTTTATATCTTTGTTCCAAAATATCCATTAAGACAAAGGAAATATTATTTGTAACAAATTAGTATTTAAAAAGATATTTTTGGAATAAAAAAGGTAGTTAAGATTTAGCATAAGTACTGAACAGAACTCATTTTTAAGAGAAATAAAAAATAAAAAATCGCGTAGCCGACCAAGAAATTATATTTTTATTTAACTTAAAAACATAGAATTTAATTAGCGTTGTTTGATGAAGACTGCTTGAAACTGCTTGAATTTACTTGGATATTTTAGTATCGACATGAAAGTACTAGAGATAAGATGGTCCAGCAATTTGACAATACAGTTGTTGCTTAGTTTTAAGGATCAGCAACGTGTTTTTAATAATTATACCTAATGTTCCCAAAGAAGGCCAATGGAACGAAAACCAGGTACCCTGGCTACACTCTGCTGTTTTTCCAAGGTCTAAATTAAACATTTTTTTAACTGTTGCATAAATAAAAATAATATTAAATTTTTTTTTTGTACGAAACGATTTTTACTTTTTCTTTAAAGGGATTTTCCGTTTCTTTTGACAAGACGTTTGTGTGTGAATTTTTTTAATGTACGTCGTCGGTCTAGAATGTTGAACCAAGCGAGCAACTAATTACGAGGTTTTCCAAATTATTTATTGGTTAGTTGAAATTAACTTGAACTGTTTTTATTACCGATATTTTTAGTGAAAAAATTTATATTTTGTAGGCAGTATTTTATACAAACCTTTGTGTAGTCATAATGAGAGTAATAAGAAAGAAATTTATAGATTTTAATACACGATTGTAAAATGCTGAACAGATTTTTCTATCCGATATATTTTTTAATCACTTAAGTGTCGTTTTACCCAATACGTTCTAGTTCCTCGGCCTTCAAAGGAAAAAGGAAGTTTCTCAATTCTATTACTTATAATGACAGTTCGGTTTAAGGTAATAAGATATGTTTAGTAGATTTTAAAAACGTCAAATTAAGTAAAAGCAGTTTCAATTACATTACTTTCCGTTTTTTTTAAATCGCATTTATTATATAACTATAAGTTATGAATTGAAAAAAAGTCTTATAATGGGTTAATCCATAATTTTTAGTACGGTTAATACAGGATTTAATTATTCCTGATATATAAAGGTTTTTACTAGCACAACTAATATTGGCTATAGGTTAAATTCTTAGCAACATTGTTGATAGAAAACGAGTGTTTAAAATAAAAAATACATATGTATATACTTCTGACGATATAATTTGATGGTTGAAGAAACATTCCTTTAATGAACTAATAGAATATTCAAACGTATATGATATATATACATAAGATCTCGTTTGTAAAATAAAAATTTATTAAAAAAACGGTTTTAAGGTAATTCGGTTATATTTGAAATTAATTAAGTAATTAAAGTAAATCAAAGACTTTTTATATCTTGAACGCAACAGGAATGTGGTTCCAGAAAATTGTCTACTACAAAACCAGATATTGACTCCTTGAGTAACAATATTTTATGAAAAATACCCGATTATAGCCGAATATCTTTAGCATGGTACGTTCCAATAAACTTCTCTTCTATGTCTTCCAACTGATAATAACTACTCCCTATCTTCGTGCAAATTTTGCATTAAAACGCTCAAAAACTTTGATTTGCACAAAATTAGACGAAGAACTTCTTGACCAACAGTGAACGTCTGGGGTCTAGTTCTTAGGTTATAGGTATGTCGATTTCGTTCGTACGCGGTATTGATATGTTTTTGAAGGTCTCTTCGTATTAATTAAGCTGTCATCTCTCTTTAATTGAAAAGCTGGTTCGTCGAGAAGTTAAAGATTTCGTAGCAAGGCATATGCAGATCCATGCGTAACCATATCCATTCCAAAAAGTGCGTGATATGGAGATTGTCTGATTGCCTGATGATATGAGTTTCACAGTGCACAACTGATGGCACTCAGATGTCAAGCGATGTAAAAAATGCATTCAAGTCATTTGCCTTGAATTGCGATCCATTATCGCTGACAATTACTTCTGGAACGCCATACGCATAAAATATTTGCTCCTGAATGAAATTCTGAATAACTCCAGATGTAAATTTTTTTAGGGGATACAACCAATGAATACAATTAACAGTCCAACGTTACCAGACTTACTCTTCAGATAAGAGCCTAACAAATCTATATATAACCTTTGAAAAAGACGGAAGGTAACAATTTGTTTTTCCATTTCAGGTTTCATAAGAAAGTTTGGTGCTTTAGTGGTCTTACGAGTTTCACAGTTTTGAACAAAGTCCCTGACATCTTTAACCAGACCCGGCCAAAAAAATGTTCGCTTCAGTAAATCTACAGTCTTTTCCATTCCCCCATGAGCAGTAACTAACGAGCTCTGAAATTTTTCAATTATATTTCTTCCTAATCCTACTGAGACCCAAAGTTTCCATGATTTAATTTCATTCTCTTCGTTTCCATCATAGTGTTGCGTTCTTATATATACAAAGTCATCTACAACCTTAATATCAGGATACTTTTCGTGATTTTCTTTCGTATAAGTCTATTTCTGTACCAGAAATTTCTACTGAAGCCAATTCTTCGCATGAAATTCTAGAGAGGGCATAAGGAACAATATTTTCCTCGCCGTGACGGTGACTTATACTAAATTTGTAAGATTGGAACTTTAATACCCATCTTGCTAAGCGACCACTGAGGTTTGGCTGCCGCATTAACCACACTACACTTGCGTGATCAGTGATTACTTCAAACTCCTGAAGTTCAAGATAGCAGCGAAACTGTTGGATTGCTTCTAATGCGGCTAGACACTCACGTTCGGTTACGCTATAGTTTCGTTGAGCAGAATTGAGCTTTTTACTCGTATAAGCTGTTGGCTTTTCGCATTTATCTTCATCTAGCTGTACTAAGACCATGCCGATACCGTAGTCATTGTAAATAGAATTTTCGACTAAAGTCGTGGTTGCTAAGAATTGGAGCTGAGGTAAGGAGAGACTTGATTTTTCCAAGGCATTCTGTCCTTCAGAAGTCCACACAAACTTTTTCTTAGTTTTCACAGTTTCTGTGATAGGAAATACAATACTAGAGAAATTTTTTATAAATCTTCGGTACCATCCAGCTAGTCCTAAGAATCCTCTCACCTGTTTAAGATTCTTTGGTACTGGCCAATCTTTAATGGCACTTATATTTTCGGCATCAGTCGTGACTCCTCCCTCTCCAATTACATAACCTAGGTACTTTTCTCTTGTTACGCAAAAATGACTTTTAGCAGTGTTTAACGTTAGGTTTGCCTTCTTAAACTGTTCGGCTAAACGAACCAAAACTGTTAAGTGTTGCTTAAAATTTTCAGAAACTACAAACAAGTCATCTAAATAGCCAAATACCATAGTTTTAAGATCTGGTGGAATGATTTCGTCCATTAGCCGACACATGGTGGAAGAAGCCGTGCAAAGGCCAAAAGGCATTACCTCGAATTGATAAAGAGGTCTACCGGGTATCGTAAAAGCTGTTATTGCTTTTGACCTTTCGCTTAGCTCTACTTTGCATATGCATCTTTCAAATCTAATTTTATTATAATGTCTGCCTTAGGTAATCGTGAAAAAATTTCCTCAATTGATGGTAATGGGTATGCATCTTTTCTAGTAACTGAATTTATTTTTCTTGCATTTAGACATAAACGGACTTTATTCGGCTTAAGAACTAACCTCATTGGACTACTCCATGGTGAGAATGATGGTTCAATTACTTTAAGAGCGAGCATTATGTCTACCTCTTCAAACATTAACTTTTCCACCGCCGGAGAAACGGGGTAAAAGCGATGCTTAATAGGCTTAGCTTCATCTACTTCAATGTCATGTTTCAGTAAACTTGTGCGACCTCGGCCTTGCGTTTCAAAACTTGGAAATAAGGCCATAACCGCATTTAGTTGATTTTGTTGACTTGAGGTCAATTTAGTATAGTAGCTGTTTGGATCTTTGGGGTTTGATTGAGCATTGTTATCAAACAGTTTTGTTTCAGACGAACAAATACTAAAGACAGACTTATCAATTAAATCTACAGACTTTATAACATCAGGAATCAAGTTAAACTGCTTCCAGAAATCAATACCTAATATTAGTCTTTGAGATATTGTCGGTATAATAAATATGTTTAAACTTCTCAAACTCTCTTTAAATCTTACTTCGACGTTTAACTAACCTTTTACACTTTGTGCTTTTCCATCAGCCGTTTTTACATAGGAATTACATTTGATAAAGTTAGGATATTTTGAAAAATCTTCAAGAGCCAAATCAGAACCAATACAGCTGATACTGGCACCCGTGTCGAGTAGTCCATATTCGGGAAACTTAAGAAAAGTAACCTTGCGTAGTATTTCATATCCGTTGGTACACTAACGATAGCAGAAACCAAAATTTTTGCGCTAAATTTACGTCGTTTACAAAACGTTTGCAGGCGACCGTTTTTGACGTCGGGTGGAAATTGGTGACATTGAAACTTCTTTAAATATTTCATTACGTTTGGCACAGCAATTTTTTCAGCGTTCGTGAAAGGGTTGTTTAAGGTAAATTAGTTAAGCTACATCATCACTATCATTTATATGGGTACATTTAGCACGTTTCATTATCTGAAATACACTAGAATCAAATTCTGAATTTTCTGTTTTCAAGTCAACAGATAATTTTTTGTTTAAAACTGTTTCGACATCAGTATATAGGAACTGGGAGTTTGAACTCACTTCCGGCCAAAATGTATGGAAAAATGTCACTTTCAATTGCTTATTTCTGCCAATGAGGCACGTGCTAGACCTTTTTTTACTCTCCCGTTAATTTATTACCCATTAATGTCAAGTACGAGGGCCATTAAAGAATGACAAGGCTCACATGAGTGTAGTTGTGAAATGCAGGTGTGCATTGATCTTGTGTATAGGGATTTGAAAAAGAAAGTATGTTAATTTCTGTTTAAAATTTTATTGAAATGATCGTGGTTTGAATAATTAATAAAGGTTTTCTTTTTTTTTTTTTTTGTTTTTAAGTGGATGGAATAGTATGATGATATGTACTGATATTGTGAATGGATAGTATGATGATATGTACTGATATTGTGAATGGATATTTGGTAATGAAAGGAAAATATGTTAACTTCTGTTTTAGGTTTTATTGAAATGATCGTGATTTGAATAATTAATAAAGGTTTCCTTTTTTTTGTTTTAAGTGGATGTAATAGTATTGTGGTGTATACTGATCTTGTGTATAGGGATGAGAAAAAAGAAAAATGTGTTGATTTCTATTTAATAAGAATAATATTTGGGAGTAGAAAATTTGTATTGAAAAATGAATAAATGTGTTTAAAAAGGATAATCACGTAGGCCATTGAAGAATGATGAGGGTTGGAAATGTAATGGTGTTAAGGTTATTAAATTTTGTATTTGGTTTTTAATAAGCAGAAGCCATATGAAAGAAAAAAAGAGGTATAAGAAAAATTTTGTTTTTTAAAAATTAAAAAACTAAAAATTTCTATACAATAAGGATTGTATATTTTTTTCAAAGAGTAATAAATTCTTCCAACTAATTACTTAAATGTGAAGTGCTAGATGACGTGGGTACGTGGGTAAGTGTGACAATGTGATCACAAGTATATGGAAGGTATAAAGAAGCCAAACACAGCAGGTGTGTTGAGAGACAGTCATATTGATAGATGAAGCTAAGAAAATACAAGTATTTTACACATTGGGAAGGTCACTAAATAAACAAGGTAAAGATCACTATATTTTGATATTTTCATGACGAGGGTTGAAAATGTAAGATGAATGCAGGTGTTAAGGTCATTGAACTTTGATTTTTTATTTTCAAGAAGCAGAAGTAAGAATTTGGGTGTATTGAATTTTCTAATAAAACACTACAGAGATAGATACTGAGTATAGGTAATGATTTGTGTGTGTGTGTGTTTGGTCAATTTACGTTTTAGGTTTGTTCATATTAGGAAAAATAAGCAATTTATGTAAAGGTCATTGAACTTTGATTTTTTGTTTTCAAGAATAAGAAAATACAAGTATTTTACACATTAGGAAATATAAGCAATCTAGGTAAAGGTCATTGAACTTTGATTTTGTTTGAAGCAGAAGTAAGAATTTGGCTGTATTCAATTTTCTAATGAAACTTTTGTGTGCGTACGTGTATGTGTATGTATATGTTTGTGTGTATGTGTGTGTGTGTGTATGTGCATGTGTTTATGGTCAATTTAAGTTTTAAGATTGATTGAAATGATCCTGATTTAAATATTTAAGACAGGGTTAATAGTAATATTAGGGAATAGAAAATCTTTATTGAATAATTAATAATTAAAGGTGTTCTTTTTTAAATATATTTTTTAGTTTTTTGTTCTATACTCTTTATTTAAACTATTGTTTGTATTTCCCATGTTTAGTTTAATATTCATTATCATTTACGTATATGAAAAGAATTAAACGGATAGGTGTATAGAGAAAGACAGATAAATTTTAATATATTCTAGTTGTGCTTCAATATTAACAAGCCAATTTTTATCCTCTTCACTCATGATATTACTGAATGGTTTTAAAAATTTATAGATTTCTTTGATCATTTTGCAAGGATTACTATATACTCATGTGAAGTTTTTGTGATTAGTCCTTAATATTGTTAATATTAATTTCTTTTTCGAAAAACTCTTTTTGAAATACTTCAATGAAATCATCTATAGTAAAATGTTCTTGATTATCGTTGAATTTCGGATTAGGGAGGGGACAGGTTGTTGTTGTTGTTGGTAAATCGTTTTCTAATAGATTAACTGTATTCCTCCCACAATCAGAGATTGGTTTGGAAGTTTATATATAAAATTAATATATTTGTTTGTTTTACCATCTAATAAAATGGTTTCGTTTTAAATTTCTCCTAGATATTATTGCTCTTGTTGATATGTTGAATCATAATAGGCTTGTATACTACTTCTTTAAATATTGAATTGGATAAATATATATTAAATCACAACAGTAACAATATAAATATCAGGGAAAACAACAACTATGAAAATATAATAAAATATTTAAACGTTCTTAACATCAAAAGTATATACTACGAAACCAAAGCTATGGAGTTTAACAACGATACACGTTTTTTGAAAGAAATCGACCAAGAATACCAGACAAGAACATAGATAGGAGTCGAAAGCCTTATAAATAAATAGGGAAAGAACACCCTAGAAGTATCTTTACCTACAATTTTTAACATGTTGCCAAAAAATATGCTACATATTTCGAAGAAAAACACGAGTAAAAAATTAATTAAGCGATATTTTATAAGTTCTCAATGAAATCTCTTTATATATATATATATATTTTATTTATTTTTATTTTTATTTATTAAGGTACGAGCGAATTATAAATAATTAAGCTTCGCGGAATTAATAATATATATTTTTAAATTTTTCTGTTAGATTAATTAAAATAAAGTAAGAAAGTAAAGTTATTAATATCGTGTAATTTTAGGGATAAATCAGGTACAAGAATTTTCTCAATTTAACCATTACTATGAATTCTTTCTGTTCAATTTCATGATATTCAAAACAATTTATTATCAAGTATTGTATTTTTTTAATCTACTTTCATTTTTATAATTAAATATTTGCGGTTTTTATTATTTGGTGAGAATTTACAGCTGAAGAAAATGTTGGAGTTCTACTTAAAAAGCGAAATAAAAACGATAGTGTGGCACTACCGTTGTCTTTATCGTCATCAGTCATAAATATAACGGTATTCACCATTTTGAGATGAAGATAGTAACAACAATAAAACATAATTTCTCTGTCATCATTACCCAGCAAAAAATTATAAATTACCTTAAAAAGTACTTACCATAATGACTTACTTACAAAAGACATCACATTAGTTCGCAAAAAAAGGAATTAAACTAGTTCTTTACACTTAGGGTATTGATATCATTACCAACGCTTAGTTATAGGATACTTGTGCAAAAAATCGCAAAATACTTGCTAGTTTACTGTTAGTGTTATTGCAGACTTTCGCATGTTGCATTTCAGTTGAGGAGTAATATTCCAACACGTATTCGAAGGTAATTTTATTAAGTCTGAATATTCTTACAAATATTAAGAAATAAAAATTTTGATATATACGAGGGCTGCTCTATATATTTCTGGCCTAATAGTAAAAATGCGAATATTTATAATCAAAAATGGTTTTATTGTTTTTCAAAGTATTCTCCAGCATGATTTATACACTTTTGCATGCGCTCAAACCAGTTGTCGAAGCACTTTTTCCACTCCGATTGAGACACCCCTAAAACATGGTTTTTGAACATTTCAACAGCTTCTTCTGGCGACGAAAATCGTTGACCACGCATTTTTCTCTTGATGTGCGGAAACAAGAAGAAGTCATTAGGTGCCAAGTCAGGGCTGTACGGCGGATGACCCATTAATTAATAATTTTGAAGCACCGCAATCGTATTTTTGCAACATTTCTTTGCACCAAACGACACGAGCCTTTTTTTGAGCGACTTTCAAATTGTGCGGGATCCAATGAGAACAAACCTTTTTTACAGCCAGGTGTTTATGCAGTATCGAATGTATGCTGGTGGAAGAAATGTCCAATGATGTCTCTATCTCTCGGTATGTCGCATGTAGTTCTTGCATTATGAGTTCACGCACGGCATCAATGTTCTCTGGCACAATAGCAGTTTTTGGACGACCTTCGCGGAATTCGTCTTTGAGCGAGCTTCGGCCACGATTAAATTCATTATACCAATTTTTCACAGTGCTATAGAATGGTGCTTCAGCGCCATACAAAGATTTAAGTTCATCAATGCACTCTTGTCGTGATAATCCACGTCGAAAGTTGTGAAAAATGATGGCACGAAAATGTTCACGAGTTAATTCCATTTTTTTCTATATTAATTTTTTCAAGTCACTGTAAACAACACAAATAATGGTCGTACGTCAAAACGTTTTCAGTACGATTATGCTTAAAATTGACAAACTTTCCAATGGAAATGTCAGATTGCACTTGGCAGCTCTCAGTGTTGCCAGGCCAGAAATATATATAGCAGCCCTCGTACATACATTTAAAATAGTTTTATAAATAAACCGTTTCTAACAAAGAATAAGGAATTGCAAAATATGCATCTTCACTTGAACTTGAAGAAAAACCATTAAATGGAATCTGTTAAGGGCAGGCTCGTTTGCCTTCCTCAACTACTAGCGTTGAGAAGTTGGTATGATAGCAACTAAAGAATTATTTATAAGTTGCGGAACCGGCGTAATATAAAATAAATCGTATTCATTCTGATGTGATAATGGGATGGTTAAGGTGCAGATAATGTGTTGGTTTAAAATTGCTGCGTGAGCTGTTACTATACCATACAAATGAATGATATCTGTGACTGGTAAAGTTAGATCAGCTGGAAGGTTGGCTTTTATATTATCAAGTTCAGCAGAAAATTGTTGTGGAGTTAGTAGAATGATAAGTGTCAGCTACCAAATTAATCATGGAGCCATGCATTTCTTGCAAATTATCAGTAACAATAAGTAATTGGACGCTTAGAGAGAGGATGATCTGCGATCGATGATTATTGTCATTATTTGTCAAGTTCACCAGTTGGCTTATTTTGAAATTGATTTTTTCGAAGGTGGTTAGCGTACGGTTTTCAGATTGTTTCATAAGATTAAGAGTAGAATCTAGAAACGACGTTTGATTCCGTAGAAGACTATGCAAGTAGTCTTCACTGGATTTCATATTATTAATAGTATTGGTCATTTCTTCTGCATATTTTGAATCAAGGACTCCAAACAAGAAATTCGCTACGTTCCCAACGATGTCTATTGCTCCTCGCTTTTTTTTCTTGTGAGTCCTTCTAGACCAGACTCCATTTCGTTCTTGACATTTTGGAAATGGGTTAGTAGACCATCGCAATGATTATTGAAGGATGGGTTATTGCTCGCCTTTTTCAAGGCAGATGTTCCCTTAATTAAAAGCTTCAATTCTTTATAGAAAGGTGCCAGTTCGAAATAAATAAGAAGTTTCCATTCTGCTATAATTGGTTTAACTTGACCAATATTTTTAAAATGTAAGCCAGGATTGCTAGTGATCTGCGTAAAAGCTACTTGTTGGCAAATGGAAAGAATAGTGCTAGGAGCATCAACAGGCTTGTTGGTGATAACGCACAACGTTTTCGCGGTGGTGCATCTTTATTTGCGTCGTTTCGAGAACTGCTTCTCTTTGGTATTGAGTCGTAACCCGTTACTTTGTTGTCTTCGGTCACTATTGGTGACTCTAGGGGAAGAGGTGCCAGTAGGTGAATTGCTCGCTTAATGATACCGTTAGGTGTTTTGACATCTGCTGTTCTGACAACTCCGTCTGGACCGGGATATATATCGATTATCTTTCCGAGACGCCATGTCATGGCCGGTGAGTTTTCCTTTATTATGACTATGGTTCCTAGTTGCAGATTTGGGCACTTAGTTTGCCATGTATTCCGTTGCTGAAGCTCGTTGAGATATTCCTGAGACCACCGTCTCCAAAATTGATGTTTTATTTGCGATACTAATTCCCATCGTTTGGCAAGTGTTTTTGAAGTTGATTGTGCAGTTGCGTCAACTTCTGCCGTAAGGGGTTCACCGATCAAGATGTGACTAGGCGTAAGTGCAGCCTCGTCATTTGGACTGCTCGACAATGGTGCAATTGGTCTTGAATTGAGAATTGCTTCGACTTCTATTATCACTGTTTCCTTTTTTTCATAAGTCAGAGATGCATTTGCTATTTCCTTTACCAGTAACCGTTTGGCGGATTTGACTGCAGCTTCCCATAGTCCACCAAAATGCGGGGCTCGAGGCGGAATAAAGTGGAAACTGATGCTTTTACTGGCACACTCTCGTTGGATTTTGTCTTGAGCAGTAATAGCGAATAACGCAGTTGACAACTCTGCTAGTTGATTCCGAGCTCCCACAAAATTGGTTGCGTTATCACAATAAAGATGCTGACAGTGACCTCTTCGACTTATAAATCTCTTAAGAGCCCGAATAAAGGCATCGGTTGTAAGGTCCGTTACAAGTTCTAAATGAACTGCTTTGGTCCCAAAGCAACAGAAAACCGCAATGTACGCCTTTTGGGGTCGTTTTCCTCTAGATTTGAAATGAACCCATATCGGGCCGCAGTAGTCAACACCTGAATTAATAAACGATCGTGCTGGCGTTACTCTTCCTTCTGGTAAATTTCCCATGATCTGCTGAAGAAGTTTTGGTTTCGATCTTGCACATTGGACACATTTATGAACAGTTTCTCGAGTCAGGTTTTTGCCTTTGAAGGGCCAAAAACGTTGCCGTACGATAGCAAGGAGTGCGCTAGGACCGCAATGTTAATTTTTTTTTTTTGTGTATCGACTCAAATATCAGTCTGCTTATTGTATCATTATAGGGCAGTAGCATAGGATGCTTGGCATCAAAAGACAACGAGGATGCTTCTAATCGACCCCCCACCCTTACAAGTTTATGTTCATCTAAAAATGGTGATAAGTTTTTAATTTGGCTCGATGCTTTAAGTTCTCTTTGCCGTTGTAGCTGCTGAATGTCTTCTCTGAATATACACTGTTGGGTAATTCGAACAATAATGACGAGGGCGTCGTGAAGTTCGAAAGGTGTAAGATTTCGCTGGGTTTGCCGTTCTGCCTTGATAGTTTTGGCATTTTTGATAAACCTGAGAATATATCCCATGATGTGTTGAAGCGTATTTAACGAATTTCTGTGGTTGATGTTGTGCAGAAAGTTTTCATTATTGATGGCAAACAGTGAATTATAAGGGTTTTGTTTCTGTTCACTGATCGTCACATCAGAGCTTAAACAAAAGGAAGGAAGCCAATGTTTCTCATCTCAATGGAGAAAGAATGGCCCATATATCCAGTTGGGTGTATGCTGTAACTGATGTGGATACAGGCCTCTAGACAGTATGTCTGCTGGGTTATTTTTAGAACTAACATGCTGCCATTGCTCGGGTACCGTGCTGTCTTGAATTGAAGCGATTAGGTTTGCAACAAATGTATGAAACGAGGAAGATCTTGAATTTATCCATGCTAAGACTATTTTCGAATCGGTCCAGTAGAATTTGGGCGTCGTATTCATGTCCAAATCCAGCTTGACCTTTGCGGCTAAGTTTGCGCCCAATTGAGCAGCGCATAATTCTAACCTTGGGAGCGTTTGCTGTTTGAGAGGGGCTATACGTGATTTTGCACATAGCAAGTATACGATGACCGTTGTATTTGGTAGAAGTGTTCTGACATATATTGCAGCTCCATATGCCTTTTCGGATGCATCTGTAAACACATGAATTTGTGTCTTGCCAGGAGCTACTCCCTTATAGATATGCCGATGCACTTGAAAGGTTTCAAGTTCATTTAGATTACTACGAAAATTTCGCCAGCGTGAATCAAATTCTGACGGCACCGCCTCGTCCCACGAAAGATTCAAAGTCCATAATTCCTGGACAAATATTTTTGCTCTGACTACTACTGTGGACAGTAGCCCGAGTGGGTCAAAAATGCGCGCTAAGTCCGACGTAACTGTTCTTTTAGTCACCGCCTTGATTGGTTGTATGTTTACCTTGATTTTAAGTAGGTCATCTTTCAGTAGCCACACTAGTCCTAACGTTTTTGTATAATCCGCTTCGTCTGTTGAAAAGTCAAGATTGACTTCTTGATCGTCACTGGGGATATTTCGAAGCAGTTGGGTATGATTGGCGCACCATTTTCTTAAATGGAATCCATACTTAGCCATGACATGTTGTAGTTGGCGTTGAGTTTCTAAGGTTGTGTTTAAACTATCGGCTCCACCTAATCCATCGTCGACGTAAAAATTCTGTTCGATAAACTTTGCGGCGAGCGGAAATTGGATTTTATTGTCATGGCTTATTTCCTTCAAGCACTTGATTGCCAGATATGGAGCTGGCCTAGTGCCATATGTGACTGTATTTAATTGAAAATAACTGATGGGTCCAGAAGTATTATTTCGCCACAGAATTATCTGGTACTGACGATCTTTAGGGTGGATCAATATTTGTCGGTACATTTTTTCTATGTCTGTAGTGAACACGAAACGCGGCAGCCGAAATCGTAAAAGAACCATAAACAGATCATTTTGTAGTGGTGGCCCGGTATGCAAAATATCATTTAATGATTTTCCTGACGCTGTTTTTGCAGAAGCATCGAAGACCACCCTAAGTTTAGTAGTGCTGCTTTCAGGTCGTAAAACGCAATGTTTGTCCTATTGCAAGTAACTGGTAATATTCCGCCCCTAACAAAATGTCTATTTTGTCTGGACGGTTAAAGGTCGGGTCAGCCAATACTATATTGTTGGGAATCGACCACTAATCTATTGTGAGGAGTTGAGCGGGTTGTGGAGAAATTATTTGTGGTAATACAAATGCCTCTAGCCGGGTTGAGAAATTGTTGAATCGGAAATGAATCGTAATGTTGACTCGGTCTTGTACCTTGGTGCGATTTTTTCCAATGCCGTTGATAGAAATTGAGGTAGCCCTTGCTGGAAGTTCTAGACGTCTGACTAATCTCTCCGTAATGAGGTTGACTTGTGAACCCGAATCGAGAATTGCCTTGCATTCAGTTTCTACACCGTTCGCCTTGACCTTTACCAATGCTGTTCCTAGTAAAACATAGGGTCTTGTTTTTACGGAATTTACAGCCATGCTTTCAGCTTCTTCTGTTGGTGTATTGACTAGAGAAGCCGCATTTTCTATTCGGGGGTTATTAAATGTGACTAATTCTTTGGTTGACTCAGTTTCCTTTTTTGGCTTGCTACGTTTATTTGAAATTAAATTTACTTGTGGTGTTGGTTCCAAATGAACGAGGGTGTGATGCCTTTTTCCACATTTCTGGCAGCGGCCTGAAGTGGTGCATTGGTTAGTTAAATGGTTACCATTAA
The DNA here is from genome assembly GCA_916610165.2 of Gymnosoma rotundatum. Taxonomy (NCBI): domain Eukaryota; kingdom Metazoa; phylum Arthropoda; class Insecta; order Diptera; family Tachinidae; genus Gymnosoma; species Gymnosoma rotundatum. The sequence continues at coordinate 98,771,705 of OU744336.1, forward strand.
AGCAGTTAACACATAATTTATGCTTCTGTACTATGTTAAGTCTGTTTGTCGGGCTTAGTTGGATGAACTCCTTGCATCGATATAATGGATGAGTGTCTTGCTTGCACCCTATGCATCGTCGGTTATCGTTTCGGGGTTGTGCTGTAAGCGTGCATGTTTTGCTTGTAGGAACTGTTTTTTCTTTGTATCCCATTGCCTCAAGAGCGTGGAAATAATTCTCGAGGAAGGTAAGAAACTGGCTTATTGTTTGCAGATCCTTTGGGTTGGAAATCGAATGTTCGTATTGAGTATGCAAGGTTTTTTCCAACTTTTTAATAAGTATATGCATTAAAAGAGGATCCCAGGACGAAATTTGGAGTCCCATATTGGAGAGGGCTGAAAAACATTCCTTCGTTGTATCGTGCAATCGTTAAATAGCACCTAATGTAAATGCGCCAGATGGTTGGTCAAGTAGCCTTTGAAACGCTGTGGCCACCAATATTCTTTTGTTGTTATATCGATCCTGCAGCAGTAGCCAAGCAGCTTCATAATTTTCTGCCGTAATAGCGAGATGATTAATCAAGTTAGCTGCTTCACCGTTGACGTTGCTCTTTAGATACCATATTTTATGAACGTCAGACATCTGTTGTTCATGAACAATCCTTTTAAAGAGGTCAGAGAATGATGACCACTTCATATAATCACCATCGAACTTGGTTATGGTGATAGTGGGTAATGGTAAAGTAGGTGGTCTAGCCATGGTTTCGCTGGTTGATTGAGGGTGTTGATTATTGGCTGTGGTGAGCTGGATTATTGCTGACTGGGAAGCTTGTTCGAGGTGAACATATTTGACTGAATCATAACCAGCGATGTTCGGGTCGGGATATCTATCCAACACCTCATCATTAAGCCCTTCTAGTTGCTGCCATAATTGGGTAATTGTGGCTCTTTTTACCTCATAATAGGAGCTATCTTGACCAGCTTGCACATTAAGGCTTTCTAACTGTCGACTTAGAGCTGCCATAATTCCGAGAGACCGACTAATTAAACCATTGTGACTACTTGCAGCACCAGATGTTTTCGGTACACATGCTGCAACTACTTGCGGTTGATAATTTTTCACAGTATTAGATTCTGCCCCTTGATTTTCAAGCTCATGTTCCATTATGTTTATGTACAAGCGCCAACGCCTGAATTCGAGTATAGTAGTCGGATGTGAAGTACTCATCGGATGTATCTAGGTCCTTTAAGCCGCGCAACTCATTATCTACATTGTCGAACTCTGTCCATGCTGTTTTCAGACGGGACAGTCCCTCCTGATAATAGGTTGCTGTTTTCCGACTGGCTGAGTCCTTGGTGAAATTCCGAACAATGGTGGCAATATATTCCCCAGTTTCCTTCAGCTGGCGGAGAAGTTTTTCTGATCCATTTTCCATGGTGGTTATGTTAACGCTTATGGGGTTTGATTTGGTGAAGTTTTCAGGTTGTGTTCTAAATCCGGAGTCCTGTCACGGTCGCCAAAAATGTTAAGGGCAGGCTCGTTTGCCTTCCTCAACTACTAGATTAAGGATAACTTAGTGGTGCACTAAGTTATTTGTTGCTTTTAATTATCCAGGTGGTACACCAGGATAATGTTGTTAAGCTGTATTGTTTTGTTGAATTGTCTAGGTGGTACACCAAGACAATGTAACTTCGAAAAGAGTGTGAACAGAACGACTGACAATATGCAAGTGACAAAATTTATTAGAAATTCTTTGGTATTTAAATAAAATAATATTAACAAAAAAGTAAAAAAAGAAAAATGCATTATAAACTAAATTAAAATAATAAACTTAATTGTAAACATGCCGAAAAACGTTCATAACTTTCTGTACTTAATTCTTTTCCCACCATTAGCCAAAAAGAAATATTGTATTTCATTAAATACTTTAAAATTATTTTCCCAATGTAAGGCAGTGTAGTACAAGGACTGTAACTGTCTGGCTAATAATTTAAATAGGCAAATTATTTTCCCACTATTAGTCAGTGTAGAGGTGATATTAAGTTTCACAAATACCTGGTCACTTGAACAGGTATGTGAATTTTTATTCTAGCCTTGAATTATGCTGACGCAGTAAATCTCACGCTTTGCTTGACAACTGTGGGAAATAACAAAAAATTAAATTTAAGTTTTAATTCCAGAAAAATTTGTGTTTATTTTGCTATGAAAATAAAAAAAAATCATAAAGAATTAACAGAATCTTTATTCATATTTATAAAAACTTCTACATGTTGAAGATCGTGTAGCTAATCATTGTCATTTAACGGGTGAATGTAGCGAGCCCGCGCATAACATACTTATGTAATTTAGAGTATCAAACTGTAAACTTCATTCCTATATTTTTTCATAACTTTTCGGCATATGATTGTCATTTCTTAAATAGAGAACTTTCATCTATTGAAGGTGCTATAAATATAATTACTTCAACTGAAGAATTATATATATTTACATATATAAAAAAATTTTAATTATTGATAATGGTGATGAAAAACAAAGCTAATAGAACTACCACGAATACTACTACTAAAAAAAATCATAAAGAATTCAGTTAATTGAAGCGTAATTGTGTCTTTCCGTATGACTAACTAGATTCAGTAAATTATCTCGAGGAAACACAGCTACCACCTCAATCATATATCTTAGCATAGCATTACTAATGAGTAGTGCAGTGAAGATGATAATGAACACGCTTAAAAGCATTGGCAATCATTCAAATGTAACACACTTTTTGGCTATCTTTTATTATATTTAAAAGTAGATATTTTATTGCTTTTCCATGTATTTTAAAGTTTTCGTAATGTTTGTAAAGACATTAACAATTTAGATCCATATCAATATTATTATAATATCCCGAGGCTATCTTGGGATGCGATGTTAAAACCAACTGAAATAGAGTTGCAATTATTGACTGACATTAACATACACAGTTTTACTGTGCGGGGGATACGGGGAGGTATTTTACAATGTTAGAGATTATGATTTTACGAAAGATTTGAATTATCTAATGTATTTAGATGTAAATAATTTATATGGATATGCATTATCGCAATACCTACCCTATAGAAATTTTAAGCGGCTTGAAAACTGAAAGGACTGTAATATGGATAAATAAAGATGAAGATTCTGAAATTGGATGTATACTTGTATATTAGAGGTTGATTTAGAATATCCAATCGCACTGCAGGATTATCATGAGGACTTGCCATTTTGTGCACAAAACAAGATAAAGAAAAAAAATGTAAAGCATGAAACAGCGAAAGTTAATTACAAATTTAAACAATAAAACCAATTATTTAATACATTATAGTAACCTTCTACAATGTCTTAAACACGGATTGATTTTGAAGAAAATTCATAAAAAAATTTTTATTTTATTTTAATCTATACATATGATAAAACAGTAACGAGGTCATTTCTATACATATATATATATTTTTTTTTGAAAATTTTGTTGTTGGTAATCGATATAGAATACAAAACACCTACTCTTTGAATTTTTATCTGTCTGTCTGTGTGTCTGTCTATATGTCTGTCTATCTGTCTGTCCGTCTATATGTCTGTCTATCTGTCTGTCTGTCTCTCTGTCTGTCTATCTGTCCGTTTGTCTGTCTGCTGTGTTCGCATCATGTAAAAACCATTGGATAGATTTGAACAAAATCTTGTAAGGAGGCCCATAGAACCTTGGTTTCAATATAGAATACTTTTTCTTCGCAATATTAGGTCATTTCATAGACAAAATAGAGAAACAAATGTGAAAGCATCCTATTTTACGAGTATAATAATACTAACACAGTTTTCAGCACTTTTTATTGTTGTAAATGGAAAATTTTTAACACTATCTATAGAAGTCAGGAATATACGTATAGTTAATTTTGAATTTTTAATAAAATTAAAAATTACACGCAGACGAAGTGAGTACTGCTAGTAATCATAATAAAACATTGGCTAAAAATTCATTTAAACAAAAATTTCTTTAAATTATTGAACAACTATGTGTATGGTAAGATTATGGAAAATTTTAATAAAAGAAAGGATATTAAAATAGTATGTGAGTGGGAGAGTAAAAGTAAGCGATTAGAAGATAGAACTCTTGTTGCAAGACCTAACTTTCATAGTTGTGTCAAAATTCAAAACAAAATGATAGTCATTGAAATGAGTAGAGTGTGCACTGAATATAATCTAGCCATTTATATTTGGTTTTCTGTTTTCGAGCTATCGAAATGGAAAATACATAATTTTTATTACGATTACGTGTAACCTAAATGCAAAGAAAATATTCAGCTCAATTATATGGGTACTGATTCCTTCATATATGATATAAGAACAAATGATCTATATGTTGACATTCGTTATGATATTATACATCATTTTGACACATCCACATATCAGAAAGAAATCCCTTATAATTTCTCACTCATGAATAAAAAAAGTTTTTGGAGTGATGAAAGATGAGTGTAATGGTCGAATTACTAAGGAATTTATTGGTTTACAATCTTAAATGTATTCTGTTAAAATAGACAAAGTTGATAAGGAAATAAAGAAAATAAAAGGAGTAAAACAAAGTATAACCAACGAACTAACAATAGTAAATGATTTAAGGAAATGTTTGTTGAAAAAAAGCTTTACTCTAATGCAATGTATATATAGATCTAAGGTACATCAAATCTATACACAATATACAAATAAATTATAATTAAAACTTGTAATAAGATTAAAAAATTAGTTTTTTTATTTCAAATTATATTTATTGTATAGAAATTCTAAGCACAAGTGACCGAATTTAATTGTATTGAATTTTTGTTTTCGTTTATAATTATACTTTATAGGCGATTTGAAATAGTTGGTGACTTCCAATAGTGGTTGTTAATCTCCAAAGCTATTAAACTATTCCTTATAGTTATAGTGTTTATAATATGCTACCTAATGTGTTGCAAGACCATTTGAATTATTAAAATGAGCAATATTACATTCTTGTGCTAGAGGTTTCTTAGTTAAATTGCTCCGCATTAAAATACCTCTAAAATGTTCAAGTTCCAGGTCTTATAGCCGACAATTAGATAATTTTAAAAAGAATTGTTTGGAGGTGTACTATAAAAGAGGCCATATGCAGTTTTATATGGTTTGACATGTAGTCATTTTTAATATCATTGATTGCCATAACAATAGCAGATCTACGGTGCTAAACCTTCAAGTTCTGATAATACTGTAAGAATAGAAACAAGTGTAGGAAATCCGCTTGCTATTTGTTTAACACAAATTAAGGGTTATTTTACTGTTAATATAATCTGTTAACTGTTTAAAGAACGTGCGCCAAGATAGCGTCGAAGAAATAGCGTCGATTTTGGGAATTAAAAACCGGGAAAAAAACCGGGAAGTAAAATTCCCCGGGATTTGGTATTTTAAATTAAAAAATAAAATTTGAATAAATTTTGGCATCTAGAAGAAGAAAAATTGATTTATATTGTAAATATATAAACAAAACATTTGTGTATTTAGAAAATAATTATAAAAAGCGTTTTTAATGATCACAAAAACCGTTGCTGACTTTTCCCTTGGAAACTATTAAACTCTCGCCCCAAATGGCCACACATTATTAAAATATAGACCTAAATGAAGAAAAATAGTCAACCGTGCAACAATTCCGCCGAGCCGTTTTTGAGAAAAGTGGTTTCATCCTGAGTGGGCACAAAAAGCGTTGCTAATGTTTCCCATGGAAACTATTATACTCTCGCCCCAAATGGCCATACATTATTAAAATAGAGATATTAATGAACAAAATTGCCAACCGTGCAACAATTCCGCCGAGCCGTTTTCGAGAAAAGTGGCTTCATCCTGAGTGGGCACAAAAAGCGTTGCTAATGTTTTCCATGGAAACTATAACACTGTCGCCAAAAATGGCAATACATTATTAAAATAGAGACATTAATGAACAAAAATTGCCAACCGTGCAACAATTCCGCCGAGCCATTTTCGAGAAAAGTGCCTTCATCCTGAGTGGGCACAAAAAACGTTGCTAATGTTTTCCATGGAAACTATAACACTGTCGCCAAAAATGGCAATACATTATTAAAATAGAGACATTAATGAACAAAAATTGACAACCGTGCAACAATTCCGCGGAGCCTTTTTCGAGAATAAAATATTACATTGACATTCAAAAATAAATTAATTATAACTTGCGCACTTTTTATCATATACATATATATAATGTATGGCCATTATGGGCGAGAGTATAATAGTTTCCAAGGGAAAAGTCAGCAACGGTTTTTGTGATCATTAAAAACGCTTTTTTATAATTATTTTCTAAATACACAAATGTCTTGTTTATTTATTTACAATATAAATCAAATTTTCTTCTTCTAGATGCCAAAATTTATTCAAATTTTATTTTTTAATTTAAAATACCCAATCCCGGGGAATTTTACTTCCCGGTTTTTTTTCCCGGTTTTTAATTCCCAAAATCGACGCTATCTTGGCGCACGTGTTTAAAGAAGTAGTTTAGCGGTTCAAAACAGCTGTTTAAGTCTTCAAAGAAGCTGTTTAGTTGTTCAAAAAAAGCTGTTTAGCTGTTCAAACAAGCTGTTAAGCTTTTCAAAAAAGCTGTTTAGCTGTTCAAAGAAGCTGTTTTTAGATACTGTTTATAGATCTCATACATTTTTTTTTTAATAATTAAGAGTCTTATACACAAACATATCTTAAAAAATATGGTACACAACATATTTTTCTATATATAACTCAATTTTAAGATATGGCAACACCCTACCATCGGTCATGGTCGCATAATATAATATATAACACGTTACATTCTGCATCAAACAAACCAATTAAGCAATAAAATAAACTGACCGACTGTACCGTTGGCATGAACAGCTTTTTGTTTTTTTTTTTTTTGCGGAGCAATTTAACTTAGAAACCTCTAGCACAAGAATGTAATATTGTCCATTTTAATAATTCAAATGGTCTTGCAAAACATTAGGTAGCATATTATAAACACTATCAGTCTTATTCACAAACATTTTAAACTGCTTAATAAGAGGTTAATAAGACAAAATCGCTAAAGTAGTATTCACAAATGCTTAATAGCACTATTACGCTGTTATTAATAATTAATAAATTACAAATATTTAATGTAGCAGTTACCCTTCTTTAAACCTTTAATAAGTCGGTATTTCTGTTTTGAAAAGCATTTTCCCCTTAGAATTTGTGAAAAAGTGTGAAAAACTAGCAATAAAAAAAATACAACGAATATACAAAATTTAATTTTTAGAATAGGTAAGTTCTTAAAACATACTTATATATAAGTGCAAATATTTCATAAAATGGAAAATTATTGCAGATACTCGTGTCCAAAATGTCAAAACGTCCTAAAACTTGTAATAGGGAAGTGATCCATTTCAATTACCTGACCATCTATTTAATTCAAGATATAGGTTAAATAAGGAAACTGCTCAAAAATTATAAAATGGCCAAGGATGAGCTAGAATTACACAAAAGAGGCGGTGGAACTTCAGCCAAGTTACAGGTTTAGGTGGCTTTGCGTTGCTGGGGCCGAAGAGAGGTAAGTATGCGAGGCGAACAGTTGTAGGTACTTACGAAACACATTTTATGTTCAGTGGCAAGATGGAGAGGCAGTACTTATGACTGCCGAATCTTTAATAAGTAAGTTATCAAGCAAAGTTTTAAAAATGGCGATTTAAGAGGACGCTTGTTAGATAACTCCGGGTATATATTACAACTATATGTATGTTTGTATTTATTTACACCATTTAAGACCACAAAATCCAAATAAAATTAAATACAATAACGCCCAAATTATTTTGGGGTATATTAGATGGACTTACAATTAGTTTTTCAAATGAAAAAATTGAGTAATCACTCTATCTGTCTTGCGCAATATTGCAATTAAATAAACGATACGTTTCCAGGTAATAAATATCAAATTAGCTATTAATATTTGGAAAAAATATATTTAGAATAGAGAAAATATCATACTTTAATTAATTGTTCTTTCAAAATTAAAGCATTGTATTTTTTTGATTTGAAAAATAAAATAATAAATAAAAAATTCACAAATTTGTATCATAAATAAACAAAATAATATAGTGATGTAAAAACAGTAATGCCGAGCTCGGTATTTGGATACTTTTTTGTACTCGTTCAGTGAATCATTGCATAAAAAATGTTTAACACCATTTTTATATTATTTTATAATTATTTCTAATGTGCAACAATAAATAATAATAAAATAATGATAATTTAAGTTATATCAAATATTATTATTGCTGATAATTTAATTTTTATTGAATTATTATTTGAACTGTGAATGTTATAAATGAATAGAAATTATTTGGCTTAAGTTCATTTATTTTTTACTTTCTAAAAATCTTTTTTAGAAAGAAAATTTATTTTACAAATGTATGCGGACGTTTTCCAAAGAAAACCAGAAAAATTAGACGCTAGCAGAATAAAATGCTGCATTTTCTGGTCCGCTACGATTTTTAGAAAGTAAAAAATAAATGAGCTTAAGCCAAATAATTTCTATTCATTTATAACATTCACAGTTCAAATAATAATTCAATAAAAATTAAATTATAAGCACGCAAGTCACAGCGAGCATTCATGCTTACATCATAACAATCAAAATGATACTGGAACAGCATCTATAATGTTATGAGTAAACAAGTAACAATGATTAAAAATAAATTTGCATTCGTGTTCAATCGATGATTGAAACAAAGCAAAAACAAATGTACAAGACGAAATGCAGAGAGAACAGTAAAGAAATACGTTGGTTTGTGTGTAAATTTCGTCTAACCAAATTAATGTTGATATGAATATGAGTGTTGTCGTACTCTTATTTACAAAGTTAGTTGGTTAAATAGATGATGTTTATAAAAATACACAACTAACGTAGATAGATGCGAAGAATGCTGATGAAGGTCGTAGCGGACCAGAAAATGCAGCATTTCATTCTGCTAGCGTCTAATTTTTCTTGTTTTCTTTGGAAAACGTCCGCATACATTTGTAAAATAAATTTTCTTTCTAAAAAAGAGTTTTAGAAAGTAAAAAATAAATGAACTTAAGCCAAATAATTTCTATTCATTTATAACATTCACAGTTCAAATAATAATTCAATAAAAATTAAATTATAAGCACGCAAGGCACAGCGAGCATTCATGCTTACATCATAACAATCAAAATGATACTGGAACAGCATCTATAATGTTATGAGTAAACAAGTAAGAATGATTAAAAATAAATTTGCATTCGTGTTCAATCGATGATTGAAACAAAGCAAAAACAAATGTACAAGACGAAATGCAGAGAGAACAGTAAAGAAATACGTTGGTTTGTGTGTAAATTTCGTCTAACCAAATTAATGTTGATATGAATATGAGTGTTCTCGTATTCTTATTTACAAAGTTAGTTGGTTAAATAGATGATGTTTATAAAAATACACAACTAAGGTAGATAGATGCGAAGAATGCTGATGAAGGTCGTAGCGGACCAGAAAATGCAGCATTTCATTCTGCTAGCGTCTAATTTTTCTTTGGACAACGTCCGCATACATTTGTAAAATAAATTTTCTTTCTAAAAAAGATTTTTAGAAAGTAAAAAATAAATGAACTTAAGCCAAATAATTTCTATTCATTTATAACATTCACAGTTCAAATAGTAATTCAATAAAAATTAAATTATAAGCACGCAAGGCACAGGGAGCATTCATGCTTACATCATAACAATCAAAATGATACTGGAACAGCATCTATAATATTATGAGTAAACAAGTAAGAATGATTAAAAATAAATTTGCATTCGTGTTCAATCGATGATTGAAACAGAGCAAAAACAAATGTACAAGACGAAATGCAGAGAGAACAGTAAAGAAATACGTTGGTTTGTGTGTAAATTTCGTCTAACCAAATTAATGTTGATATGAATATGAGTGTTGTCGTATTCTTATTTACAAAGTTAGTTGGTTAAATAGATGATGTTTATAAAAATACACAACTAAGGTAGATAGATGCGAAGAATGCTGATGAAGGTCGTAGCGGACCAGAAAATGCAGCATTTCATTCTGCTAGCGTCTAATTTTTCTTGTTTTCTTTGGAAAACGTCCGCATACATTTGTAAAATAAATTTTCTTTCTAAAAAAGGGTTTTAGAAAGTAAAAAATAAATGAACTTAAGCCAAATAATTTCTATTCATTTATAACATTCACAGTTCAAATAATAATTCAATAAAAATTAAATTATAAGCACGCAAGGCACAGCGAGCATTCATGCTTACATCATAACAATCAAAATGATACTGGAACAGCATCTATAATGTTATGAGTAAACAAGTAAGAATGATTAAAAATAAATTTGCATTCGTGTTCAATCGATGATTGAAACAAAGCAAAAACAAATGTACAAGACGAAATGCAGAGAGAACAGTAAAGAAATACGTTGGTTTGTGTGTAAATTTCGTCTAACCAAATTAATGTTGATATGAATATGAGTGTTCTCGTATTCTTATTTACAAAGTAAGTTGGTTAAATAGATGATGTTTATAAAAATACACAACTAACGTAGATAGATGCGAAGAATGCTGATGAAGGTCGTAGCGGACCAGAAAATGCAGCATTTCATTCTGCTAGCGTCTAATTTTTCTTGTTTTCTTTGGAAAACGTCCGCATACATTTGTAAAATAAATTTTCTTTCTAAAAAAGATTTTTAGAAAGTAAAAAATAAATGAACTTAAGCCAAATAATTTCTATTCATTATTATTGCTGATTTAATTTTTTTTTTTTAATTATATAAACATTATTCAGGTATTTGGTTCATTATTTTATGCATCACTAACCGTAAATTGACATGTAATATGACATGACATTGCCAACATAAAACTACAATAGTATTAAAATCGTTTAATAGTTAATTTCGCGTTATTAAAAGTTTGTGAATAAAAATTCTTATTAATGGTTAATAAAACAAAAAGTATTTAATAACTAAAGTACACATTAGGCTTACTATAAGAAATTTTTGTGAATAAGACTGTATAACTATAAGGAATAGTTTAATAGCTTTGGAGATTAACAACCACTATTGGAAGTCACCAACTATTTCAAATCGCCTATAAAGTATAATTATAAACGAAAACAAAAATTCAATACATTTAAATTCGGTCACTTGTGCTTAGAATTGCTATACAATAAATATAATTTGAAATAAAAAAACAAATTTTTTAATCTTATTACAAGTTTTAATTACTCGTATAATTTATTTGTATATTGTGTATAGATTTGATGTACCTTAGATCTATATATACATTCCATTAGAGTAAAGCTTTTTTTTCAACAAACATTTCCTTAAATCATTTATTATTGTTAGTTCGTTGGTTATACTTTGTTTTACTCCTTTTATTTTCTTCATTTCCTTATCAACTTTGTCTATTTTAACAGAATACATTTAAGATTGTAAACCAATAAATTCCTTAGTAATTCGACCATTACAATCATCATTTTTATTCATGAGTGGGAAATTATAAGGGATTTCTTTCTGATGTGTGGATGTGTCAAAATGATGTATAAAATCATAACGAATGTCAACATATAGATCATTTGTTCATATATCATATATGAAGGAATCAGTACCCATATAATTGAGCTGAATATTTTCTTTGCATTTAGGTTACACGTAATCGTAATAAAAATTATACATTTTCCATTTCGATATCTCTAAAACAGAAAACCAAATATAAATGGCTATATTATATTCAGTCCACACTCTACTCATTTCAATGACTATCATTTTGTTTTGAATTTTGACACAACTATGAAAATTAGGTCTTACAACAAGAGTTCTAGCTTCTAATCGCTTACTTTTACTCTCCCACTCACATACTATTTTAATATCCTTTCTTTTATTAAAATTTTCCATAATCTTACCATACACAGTGCTGTTTAATAATTTAAAGAAATTTTTGTTTAAATGAATTTTAGTCAATGTTTTATTATGATTACAAGCAGTGCTCACTTCGTCTGCGTGTAATTTTTAATTTTATTAAAAATTCAAATTTAACTATACGTATATTCGCAGACAGACAAACGGACAGATAGACAGACAGAGAGACAGACAGACAGATTGACAGACATAAAGACAGATAGACAGACAGACAGACACACAGACAGAGAGACAGATAAAAATTCAAAGAGTAGGTGTTTTGTATTCTATATCGATTACGAAATGACCTCGTTACTGTTTTATTATATGTATAGATTAAAATAAAATAAATTTTTTTATAAATTTTCTTCAAAATCAATCCGTGTTTAAGACATTGTAGAAGGTTGCTATAATGTATTAAATAATTGGTTTTATTATTTAAATTTGTAATTAACTTTCGCTGTTTTATGATTTACATTTTTTTCTTTATCTTGTTTTGTGCACAAAGTGGTTAGTCCTTATGATAATCCTGCAGTGCGATAGGATATTCTAAATCAACCTCTAATATACAAGTATATGTCCAATTTCAGAATCTTCATCTATATTTATCCATATTAAAGTCCTTACAGTTTTCAAGGCGCTTAAAATTTCTATAGGGTGGGTATTGCGATAATGCATATCCATATAAATTATTTACATCAAAATACATTAGATAATTCGAATCTTTCGTAAAATCATAATCTCTAACATTGTAAAATACCTCCCCGTATCCCCCGCACAGTAAAACTGTGTATGTCAATTTCAGTCAATAATTGCAACTCTATTTCAGTTGGTTTTAACATTGCATCCCAAGATAGCCGCGGGATATTATAATAATATTGATATGGATCTAAATTGTTTATGTCTTTACAAACATTACGAAAACTTTAAAATAGATGAAAAAGCAATAAAATATCTACTTTTAATTATAATAAAAGATATCCATAAAGTGTGTTACATTTGAATGATTGCCAATGCTTTTAAGCGTGTTCATTATCATCTTCACTGCATTACTCATTAGTAATACTATGCTAAGATATATGATTGAGGTGGTACCTGTGTTTCCTCGAGACAATTTACTGAATTTAGTTAGTTATACGGAAAGACACATTTACGCTTCAATTAACTGAATTCTTTACGATTTTTTTTTTAGTAGTATTCGTGGTAGTTCTATTAGCTTTGTTTTTCATCACCATTATCAATAACTAAATTTTTTTTTATATATGTAAATATATATAATTCTTCAGTTGAAGTAATTATATTTATATCACCTTCAATAGATGAAAGTTCTCTAATTAAGAAATGACAATCATATGCCGAAAAGTTATGAAAAAATATAGGAATGAAGTTTGCAGTTTGATACTCTAAGGGCCAATTTTTGAGTTCGTATTTAAATACGCATTTAGTTAATTTTCATTTAAATTTAAGTTGTATTTAAATGCAGTTTCATTTTTTCAGTTCTTATTTAAGTTCTCATTTAAATATCACAAAAATATGGTAGCATTACGAAATATCAAAATAAATTTCCATTGTTTATGAAAAACAGCTGCTAACAAACACAATGAATTGCAAATTTTGTGAAACATATTTTAAATATATTAAAAAATGTCAGCGATACTCATGTATTCACCACCTAAACTTATTTTATTTATTGATTTAACTTTTTAATTAATATTTTCATTAAGAAATGTATGCAAAACATAAAATATTGTTTTATTAATGGCTAAAATGTTTGTTTACTTTTGTTTAGTTCTGCGAAACAACAACAAAAAATGCCATAACCATATGGTAAAACTGTATTATTTAAATGGACTTTAAATGCGCAAGATTGGTCATTTAAGTTTCATTTAAGTGTGAATTGAAAAACTGAATTTTCTACTTAAATAGAACTTAAATTTAAATGACATTTAAATACGAAGTCAAAAACTGGCCCTAAATTACATAAGTATGTTATTCGCGGACTCGCTACATTCACCCGTTAAATGACAATGATCAGCTACACGATCTTCAACATGTAGAAGCTTTTATAAATATGAATAAAGATTCCATTTAATGGTTTTTCTTCAAGTTCAAGTGAAGATGCATATTTTGCAATTCCTTATTCTTTGTTAGAAACGGTTTATTTATAAAACAATTTTTAAATGTATGTATATATCAAAATTTTTATTTCTTAATATTTGTAAGAATATTCAGACTTAATAAAACTACCTTCGAATACGTGTTTGAATATTACTCCTCAACTGAAATGCAACATGCGAAAGTCTGCAATAACACTAACAGTAAACTAGCAAGTATTTTGCGATTTTTTGCACAAGTATCCTATAACTAAGCGTTGGTAATGATATTAATACCCTAAGTGTAAGTGGGATTTTTTGTTACATTTCAGAAACTAAATTTTCGAATTGTCGTGATAAGCTTGTTTTCATTTTGAATTTATTTATTGTGTTCGTTTGATCTTCGTCGCTAATACCCAGCAAACAATTTTAGAAAAGCTAATCAAGTGTAGAATTAAGCATTTTTGGCGGAAGGACTTTCCAACTAGACTACCAACCTAATGATTTAAACAAGGCATGTGACTTTTATAATCAATTACTGAGAATTGATTACATTAATTACTGTAGGAAATAATGATGATCATAAGCTTAGCTTGTATTTGTATTGTATATTTATTTAATTACAACTTCCTTCTTTGCGAACTAATGTGATGTCTTTTCTAAGTAAGTCATTATGGTAAGTACTTTTTAAGGTAATTTCTAATTTTTTGCTGGGTAATGCTGTCGACAGAGAAATAATGTTTTATTGTTGTTACTATCTTCATTTCAAAAATACAATACTTGAAAATAAATAGTTTTGAATATCATGAAATTGAACAGAAAGAATTCATAGTAATGGTTTAATTGAGAAAATTCTTATACCTGATTTATCCCTAAAATTTCACGATATTAATAGCTTTACATTCTTACTTTATTTTAATTAATCTAACAGAAAAATTTAAAAATATATATTATTAATTCCGCGAAGCTTAATTATTTATAATTCGCTCGTACCTTAATAAATAAAAATAAATAAAAAATATATATATATATATATATATAAAAAGAGATTTCATTGAGAACTTATAAAATATCGCTTAATTAATTTTTTACTCGTGTTTTTCTTCGAAATATGTAGCATATTTTTTGGCAACATGTTAAAAATTGTAGGTAAAGATACTTCTAGGGTGTTCTTTCCCTATTTATTTATAAGGCTTTCGACTCCTATCTATGTTCTTGTCTGGTATTCTTGGTCGATTTCTTTCAAAAAACGTGTATCGTTGTTAAACTCCATAGCTTTGGTTTCGTAGTATATATTTTTGATGTTAAGAACGTTTAAATATTTTATTATATTTTCATAGTTGTTGTTTTCCCTGATATTTATATTGTTACTGTTGTGATTTAATATATATTTATCCAATTCAATATTTAAAGAAGTAGTATACAAGCCTATTATGATTCAACATATCAACAAGAACAATAATATCTAGGAGAAATTTAAAACGAAACCATTTTATTAGATGGTAAAACAAACAAATATATTAATTTTATATATAAACTTCCAAACCAATCTCTGATTGTGGGAGGAATACAGTTAATCTATTAGAAAACGATTTACCAACAACAACAACAACCTGTCCCCTCCCTAATCCGAAATTCAACGATAATCAAGAACATTTTACTATAGATGATTTCATTGAAGTATTTCAAAAAGAGTTTTTCGAAAAAGAAATTAATATTAACAATATTAAAGACTAATCACAAAAACTTCACATGAGCATATAGTAATCCTTGCAAAATGATCAAAGAAATCTATAAATTTTTAAAACCATTCAGTAATATCATGAGTGAAGAGGATAAAAATAGGCTTGTTAATATTGAAGCACAACTAGAATATATTAAAAATTTATCTGTCTTTCTCTATACACCTATCCGTTAAATTCTTTTCATATACGTAAATGATAATGAATATTAAACTAAACATGGGAAATACAAACAATAGTTTAAATAAAGAGTATAGAACAAAAAACTAAAAAATATATTTAAAAAAGAACACCTTTAATTATTAATTATTCAATACAGATTTTCTATTCCCTAATATTACTATTAACCCTGTCTTAAATATTTTAATCAGGATCATTTCAATCAATCTTAAAACTTAAATTGACCATAAACACACGCACACACACACACACATACACACAAACATATACAAACACATACACGTACGCACACACAAATCATTACCTTTACTCAGTATCTATCTCTGCAGTTTCATTAGCAAATTGAATACAGCCAAATTCTTACTTCTGCTTCAAACAAAATCAAAGTTCAATGACCTTTATCTAGATTGCTTATATTTTCTAATGTGTAAAATACTTGTATTTTCTTAGTCTTGAAAACAAAAAAATCAAAGTTCAATGAACTTTACATAAATTGCTTATTTTTCCTAATGTGAACAAACCTAAAACGTAAATTGACCAATCGCACACACACACTCAAATCATTACCTATACTCAGTATCTATCTCTGTACTGTTTTATTAGAAAATTCTATACAGCCAAATTCTTACTTCTGCTTCTTGAAAATAAAAAGTCAAAGTTCAATGACCTTAACACTTGCATTCATCTTACATTTTCAACCCGCGTCATGAAAATATCAAAATATAGTGATCTTTACCTTGTTTATTTATTTTTTTCCTATGAAAAAAATCATCTATCAATATGACTGTCTCTCAACACACCTGCTGTGTTTGGCTTCTCTATTCCTTCCATATTCTTGTGATCACATTGTCACACTTACCCACGTCATCTAGCACTTCACATTTAAGCAATTAGTTGGAAGAATTTATTACTCTTTGAAAAAAATATACAATCCTTATTGTATAGAAATTTTTAGTTTTTTTATTTTTAAAAAACAAAATTTTTCTTATACCTTTTTTTCTTTCATATGGCTTCTGCTTATTAAAAACCAAATACAAAATTCAATAACCTTAACACTATTACATTTCCAACCCTCATCATTCTTCAATAGCCTACGTGATTAACCTTTTTAAACACATTTATTAATTTTTCAATACAAATTTTCTACTCCCAAATATTATTCTTATTAAACAGAAATCAACACATTTTTCTTTTTTCTCACCAAATCCCTATACACAAGATCAGTATACACCACAATACTATTACATCCAATTAAAACAAAAAAAATAAAAACTTTATTAATTATTCAAATCACGATCATTTCAATAAAACCTAAAACAGAAGTTAACATATTTTCCTTTCATCACCAAATATCCATTCACAATATCAGTACATATCATCATACTATCCATTCACAATATCAGTACATATCATCATACTATCCATTCACAATATCAGTACATATCATCATACTATTCCATCCACTTAAAAACAAAAAAAAAAAAAAAAGAAAACCTTTATTAATTATTCAAACCACGATCATTTCAATAAAACCTAAAACAGAAGTTAACATATTTTCCTTTCATCACCAAATCCCTATACACAAGATCAGTACATACTATCATACTATTCTATCCACTTACACAAGATCAATGCACACCTGCATTTTTAATTATTCAAATCACGATCATTTCAGTAAAATTTTAAACAGAAATTAACATACTTTCTTTTTCTCACCAAATCCCTATACACAAGATCAATGCACACCTGCATTTCGCAACTACACTCATGTGACCCTTGTCATTCTTTAATGGCCTTCGTACTTGACATTAACGGGTAATAAATTAACGGGAGAGTAAAAAAAGGTCTAACACGTGCCTCATTAGCATAAATAAGCAATTAAAAGTAACATTAATGGCTTCTGCAACTTGATTTATGGCTTTTGCAACTTTTCCATACATTTTGGCTGGAAGTGAGTTCAAACTACTAGTTCCTATATACTGACATCAGGGTATTTATTAAAATCTTTTGTATCATTATTAGCTATTTTAGAACTTACTATTGTTCCTTTGGGGAATTTCGCAGGTTTGAGTTTTTTGATGCCTTACGGCTTAGACACTTAACGCATATAAGTTTTTTTGACACCACAACCGTAGCAAAAGATTGTTCTTTGTGCTAAGCAGTCCTCATACACATGACCTAGCTGATCACAATTCCAACATCGTTGGATAATTTCTGGTTTATGGACAGCGTCTACCCAAGTTTCAAGATCATTTTTTAATTCTGTTTTAAACTCTGTATTTTCACTTTTACTTTTTCGGCAACTTGTTTACGAGGCATTAACATCTTCGGAAAGATGATTTAAAATCTTTATATTGATCTCGAATTGCATTGCAAAAGTCTTCCCAGATTATTGGTAGATTTCTCTTGTGATAAGACCAAAACCAAAGTAATCGTTTGTAAGCGAATGCAATCGATATAAAAATTCTTCTACATAAAGACCATTTGGTGTATCATCAAACTTTAAGCCCCAGTTTTGGATAATAGACGTAACTTTATCCGAATTATAACTTGAGCTCGATGAAACATGACTGTCAGAAATTGTCGACCGTTTTGAAAATCAGAGCCATTGGTATGACTAAACGTTGGATTTTCAACTGTAGGATTTATAGTATTTTCTTGAGGTGCATTAGAATTCAAATAAGAGGTATTCACCTGACTAGTTGGTTGTTTATTTAGGTTAAAAAAATTCTCGTTGGGTTTATTTGGATTTATTCGGGACGAGTAAAAAAAACTTGACACATTATGTTGTGTATTTTGGGTTTTTGAGTAGTTAAACTCATTCTATTTGTATAACTTTCAGGAATTTGTGGGCGGTTGAGATTACGCTGTCGAGCTTCAATAGCTAAATTAGATACAAATTTAGGATGTTGTAGTTGGGTCGGACCATATTTGGAACGAGTTGCAAGTTCTGAAAAATTCTTGAAATATTGGTCTCGATCATGTTGTTTATTCTATTATAATCTATTGTTGGTGCCGTTTCGTTAGTAGAATTATCAGCACAGTTTTTCAAGGCTCTATCTACCTTAATTTTTATAATCTTATCCATTTCTACAGGGTCAATAGCAAACTCACTAATCTTTCGAGATTCCATAGAATTGTCTTGGCTAGCATCTGTCTGCTACACATTTGCTTCTGTAGGTATAGCCCCTTTTCTCGCATTAATACTAAACTGATCTTGACTGTTATCCACAATCGAATTAAGAGACTGTGCGTCTTTCGAAGTCTGATTAACACTTCTATTGTACTTCTATTAGTACCACGGGATCTTCCCTTGGATCTACCAGGTCTAACAACTCTTTTAAGATCTGATAATTCACATGAAAGAAAACAAACCGGACACGCGTTATTCTGTAATAAGGAATTTTCTATACATGCTCGGCGAAAAGTATGATTGCATTTAACAATTGCAAGACATTCAATGTTGCTATCTTCTTGGCTTATTGCTTATATGACATACTTCATTAGAATTCATTTTATCTCCCATGAAGGCGATTGTGCTTTCGGTAGCTCCCCTCGCTTTATATGTGTATAACTTATCATTTTTGTTTTCGGTTTTTTCAACTGACCAAAATAATTTTAATTTTAAATTGTCTATCTTAATATAATGTATGGCTTAGAAAAAAAATTATATGATATAAACTATTTATTTTGTTTTTTTCTCTTTTATTATTAAATAAGTCTCTTTTTTTTATTCTGTTTTCTTACAAAATATTGTTAACAAAAAGGGTCATGTATAGAACTTATAGGTATGATTAATACAAGTAAACAAAGCAGGGTTATGGGCAAATTCCGTAATAAAAAAATCTAATCTTTTAGTTAACCCACTATCCATTAATACGGGATTTTAAATTACCGACCGCCATATAATATAGGTCCTAATATTAACAGCTAATAACTAAACTAATAAACTTACTCATCCTTTGTTACAAAATAATAAAAAACTGAATTTAGTAGATAATTACAATTAACAGAAAAGTAACACACAGAGGTCAGCGGTTAGAGAACTCGAACTCTCAAGGATCTAAAAAACCCAGAAGGCTTTTATGTTTATTCCAATCAAAAGCAAACATCCACTTAATCAATTTTATATTAAGCCGACAATGGCATCTAAGCCAAACTTCAATTTCGAAACCAAAAACTAACCAATGTAGGAAAATTCTTCCTATTGTTGGTCACTCTTGGCCCCACGTTGGGCGCCACTTATTATGTAATTTACACGTGCATATAGGAACATAAATATGGTAAAATGCAAGCCTAGATGGAAGGAGAAAAGAATTGCTCATGCAATTATTCGTCTAACCTTACGACCAGATACTTAAAACAATAGATGGTTGTTTCTTCCTAGTAGTGAAAAAAGGACTATTGAATCGCTAGCAGTCAATCGGCGTTAGGGGGGTTCATGTCCTCTTTTCAGCATACTTAATTTCGATAACATAACTTTATAAAGATTCCCGATTTTTTTTTAATTTTACTGCATTGTGGACCGGTATAATCACAGGTTAAAAAATTAGCCCGCTGTGATTATTTTTATACGAGAAAATGCTGAAAATGAAAGGAAGCAATCGACAACCTAAGATAAAAATGTATCCCAGATAATGTTGGGAATACTTACCTCATAACCCTCCCTTACCATGATTCTGACGGCGCGATATTTTCCTTGAATCCCCGGTCTTATATCACCCTTTTTTCCATTACATGTAAGAGAACAGATATAGTATAATTTATGAAATTCATTAAAAAATTTCACTTTATTTCAATCCGTTATACCTATTATGAAATAATTCTATAAATACTAACCACATTATATATGTGTGTTTACAATAATTACAATAACAGAATAATAACCTCTTATTTTTGCAAAAGGAATATAACGAAAATATTTAAAGTTCTTTTAGTTTTTCCGTTTAAGCATGTCATTTAATTTGTACTTTAAAAAAATAATAATCACCAAATAAAAGGCCTTTGTAAGCAATTAAAGTTTTTAAACAATGTTTGCAAAAATATATAACTCGTTAAGAAAAAGAAACAAAACAAAATAGGAGTAAGAATAGTGAATTTTAAGAAAATGAGTTTAAAAGAAAATAACATTTATTTCTTTTTCTTAATCAAGCTAAAATCATATCAGCGAATAAAATTAGAATAATGAAAGAAAGACAAAAATATAAGTAACTGTAGGCTAGACTTTCTACCTAGCCTTTGTATTTTTATAATAAAAAAAAAGAAACTCTGTCTTTTCTTAGGATGAATTCAGGTTTTTATTGAAGCTTCTTGCTTCTTTGCAGTTCAAACTTAAACTTAAAACTAAAATGACCAGAAGGTCTTTAATAAGCAAAAAATGAGATTCAATTAACTACTCAATTATACTCCGTCATTATATAAAAAAAAAAGACTCAAGTTAGGAACTTCATTATTCATAAATATTAGAAAAGTAGAGTTTTCTCTCTTTACCCCCAAGAAAAATAATAGTTAAATATATACAACAAACAAACAATATTAAATAAAAATAAAGTTGAAGTCGCTTCAACATGCTCCCCCTTGAGAGTGGCAAGAGCATCCTCTCAATACTCCAGACACGATACATCCAAATGTAGATGGTTGGGCTATTGGTACATCGAGGGACGACTGTTCAATATCGGGCTTTAATATTCTTCAATACTCCGTTAGTCTTCAAAATTAAGGTTCACTCTCACGATAGGGTTGATTGGCCCAGATGTCGTTATCGATGTTGTGTTGATACTTCTTTCTTATTTGGGGTTGAAGCCTTTTGACGGAATGGAGTTTGAGTAGCCCGGCTGATTAGAATTCTGTCTGGATGAGTCGGAGTCTCGGTCGATGCATTGAGGAAGACCTGTTTTATGGACCCTTGTGATGTATGTTTTTTTTGGTAGTAGAGGTTTCTTCAAGATGAAGTTCATCGGCCATAGTTGCCACTGGTGTTGTTGATGAAGTGACTGTAGAATCTTGATCGGACACCGGTCCCTCACGAAGACGTTCAGCAGCCACGTCATTTTCCGTTTCTTCTGAATGTAACAAAGTGTGATGAAACCCATTGCAAGGCTGCCCGTTAACTAACTTTGTCGACGGACCCTCTTTCCGGAAATGATTGTATGCGTGGCAGTGAAGGCAAAATCCCTTACCTCGTGCCGATTTTCAGCGCAAACCCACACGGAGCTCTCTAAAAGGCATGCAATACTGCAGGGGATGGTTGACGTGACAAATGTGACAAAGTGGGCGCTTTTCCATCTAGGTTGATAGTAAAAAAAGAAATATATACAGTGCCTAAAAATACCTAATGCGATTGAGTTCTCTGATTTTCTACTTTTGTTGGGGAATTTGGTAGATTAGTTGGTAGGTTGTGGTGGGAGTTTAATTTCAGTATTGTTAGCTGGTAGCAAACACAATTTTACAACTGGACGTAAAATTTTACCATTCTTTGTAAGAACTTCAGCAACTCTTCTTTTGCTGTCTCGACCATAGATTACGTTGGTAACGCGACCAAGGAGCCACTCGGTAGGTGGTAGAAAGTCTTCTTTGACTATCACAATGTCATTTGGTTTACGGTTTAAAACGTCTCTGGAGCTCACTGATATATTCAGACTTCCAACGTCGAGCAAAAATATGTTGGAGCGCTTTTAATCTTTCCCAGCATTTTAGGAATGGAACATCTTTGAGTGGGGGTTCAGCAGGTGCTTCTGGTAGTGCTGTAATCGGAGCACCTCGAAGTAAATGTCCTGGGGTCAGAGGTAAAATCTCATTCGGGTTTTCGGTTAGAGGCGAAAGAGGTTTCGAATTTAAAACTGCTTCGATACGAACTAGAAGCGTTTGAATTCTTCGAAGGTGAAGGACAAGTTTTTGGTAACTTTCTTCAGATGAGACTTCATGCTCTTTACTGCTGGCTCCCAAAGACCACCCATATGAGGCACGTATGGCGGAATAAAACACCAAGTAAAGCCCAATGTAGTGTATTTTTCAATTAAAGCCTTTTCATTTGATTTAAGAAAATCATTGTGGCTTTTTAGGAGTGCGTTGCTTGCACCGAGGAAGTTTCGACCGTTATCCGAGAACATTGTCTTAGGGAGACCTCTGCGCCCGGTAAATCTGTCAAAGCAGGCTAGAAATGCATCTGTCGAGAGATCTGAACAAACTTCTAAATGGACGGCTCGAGTAGAGAAACACACGAACACCGCAGCATAACCTTTAAGGATTTTCGCATTTCTCAGGGTAGAGGATTTAATGTTGAATGGACCAGCGAAATCGACTCCGGTATAGGTGAATGGCAAGGAAAAGTTCACACGTTCTGGGGGGAGTGCGGCCATGATTTAGTGCTGGACCTTATGTTTATAGATCGTACACGTCTTACATTCTCGTATGCATTTTCGAACAAGATTTTTTAATTTTGGGATGTAAAATCCTTGACGAATCGCACGTAGCATTATGTGATGCTCAGAGTGGAGCAAAATGCGATGTGTGAAATTAACTAAAAGTTTCGCTAGAAGTGACCTTTCTGGAACAATAACGGGATGACGTTCCTCGTAGCTTAAACCTGAGTTACTAAGCCTGCCGCCAACTCGTAGAAGGTCGTTTTTGTCAATAAAGGGATTTAAGTTTAGTAATCTACTTTTGCGGCTTAACGGTTTTTTTTCGTTGAGACAATCATATTCACGGTAAAAATACCTCTTCTGAGCGATAGAAATAAGTCGTGTTTTCAATGAGCTTATTTCATCAGCCGTAATAAACTTTTCGGTTGAAAATGGTTTCTTTAGGACTCGGTTGATAAACCGAAGTC
Source organism: Gymnosoma rotundatum (assembly GCA_916610165.2). Taxonomy (NCBI): domain Eukaryota; kingdom Metazoa; phylum Arthropoda; class Insecta; order Diptera; family Tachinidae; genus Gymnosoma; species Gymnosoma rotundatum. The sequence goes on from OU744336.1 coordinate 98,795,494, forward strand.
TATAACAAATAACTCGCAACGCTCTTGGAAAAGATGAAAACTCTTCTAGTACATCTGCACAATTCACTTCAAGATGAAGGTTGATGATAGACTTCTTCGTCTCCAGGTCGACTGGATCAAAAGTCCGAGGAATTGGCCACAAAGGAGTGGGAAGGTGTAGCCAAGTTAGCCCATGCCACCAGAGTTGATTTTCTGCAAGTTCCTGGGGGGAGCAGCCACGCGTGCCCATATCTGCAGGATTTTCTTCAGTTTTGACATGTTTCCAGTGCTGAGCGCTGGCGATAATCATGATCTAAGCCACACGATTTGCAACAAACGTTTTTAAGGTATAAGGAGGTTTTTGTATCCAACCCAATACTATGGACGAGTCTGTCCATAGAAAAAGTTCATATGAAAACTGGCTGTTCGTAACTAAACTACGGATGAGCTTAGCAAGCAATAGTGCTCCACACAATTCAAGTTTCGGAACGGTAGTCCGTTTGATTGGAGCCACTATCGTTTTTGCAATTAACAAATGACTTCTTATTTGGCCTTCTGAGTTATCTGTTCGAATGTATACTTTTCCACAATATGCCTTCTCTGAGGCGTCACAGAAGCCATGTATCTGAATTTTATATCCTGGAGAGAAATCTACCCATCTAGGTATCTTAATGGTTGAAACAAATGGCAAGTTCTTCAAGAATAAATTCCATTTCAGGAGTATGTGTGGAGGAACCCCTTCATCCCAATCGGATTTTCCTTCCCATAATTCTTGCATCAAAGTTTTAGCAATAATAACAACTGGGCTTATCCAACCTAGAGGGTCAAATAACCTTGCTATGACCGACAAGATTTTTCGTTTTGTAGCGGATGGGGTAATTTCAACTGGTTCTGCAGCATAGTAGAATATATCAGTTAACGCATTCCAGCGTATTCCCAAAGTTTTTATAGAGCTGGAGTCATTAAACTTCAAGAAATCTTCGTCCAGAAGATCCTCCCTGCACAAACTTTCGAGTAGAAACTCGTCGTTTGCAGTCATCTTTTTAAGGGGCAATCCAGCAGATTTCAAAGCTTTAGTAAGCTCATCTTGTTTCAACTTGGCTTCTTCAAGCGTATGTCGTCAACATAAATCTCGTTTTTCAAAATAACCGACGCCCCGGGATATAGGTATCTGCAATCATGACCTAACTCGAGTAGAGTCCTAATCGCCAAAAAAGGGGCGCAATTGACGCCAAACGTAACAGTTTTAAGTTGAAAAGAATTCACATGTCCATCAGCTTTGTCACGGAATAATATCTGTTGATAGGATCGATATGCTTCATGTATCAAAATTTGCCTATACATCTTCTGTATATCTCCTGTGAATACGTATTCGTAATTCCGCCATCGTAGAACAAGCTGCATCAAATCCGTTTGAAGCGTTGGGCCCTGGTACAGCACATCATTCAATGAAAACCCGCTTCCTGTCTTCTTTGAGGCATTAAATACCACTCGAACCTTGGTGGTTTTGCTCTCTGGCTTTACAACCGCGTGGTGGGGTAGAAAGAACGAAGAAACTTTTTCAGCTTTGGGTTCAAAATGGACAATAGGTTCCATGTGATCCAAATCTATGTATTCTTGGAGAACTTCAGCATACTGCGCTTTTAAATCTGGTGCTATATTAAGCATTTTCTCTATTCTGTGGTACTGTGCTAGAGCCATATTTCGAGAAGGACCTAAAAAAATCTCATTTGGAAATTGTTCTTTAAAAGGGAGCCGCACCATATAATGTCCATCAGATTGTCGAATTGTGGTACGTTTGAAAAAATTTTCACAATAAATGTCGCTTTCCGAATGAATATCTCCTTTTTCCGCCTCTTCTACCTCCCAAAATTTCTTTAGCTGTTCATGAAGGACCAGATCGCTACAAGGCGAAACTAAAGTGTGAAAAGATTTGATTTCTGTGCCAGGTTCAGGGCCTAATAAATACCACCCGAAGTGAGACTCTCGAGCTTCAAGACAGTTCCCAATATTCCTCTTTACTCCGTTCAAATTTATAAAGGGCAAATAATCGCTACCAATAATCATTTCTATTGCAGGAGGTTTGTAAAAATAGGAATCACCAAGAGCTAAACATTTGATATCTTCTAAATTTTGGATTGGAATCGGCCGTGAAGGCATAAAATGTGCCAATGTTGATACCACAATCGCTCTGATTTTGATTTTAAAATCGGATATACGGGATTTAACTGTGACATAGCACCTTCCTTTTAAACTTCCTACCACCGTCTCACCAAATCCTGATATTTCGGTACGATGGGGTTCGAAAGGTATCGATAAATTCTATTGAACACGTGTTAGGATAAAACTTCTAGTCGACCCTGTATCAATTAATGCTCGAACATTGAATTTTTCGCCTAAATGTTCTACGTGGATCAACGCTGTTGGCAAAATAGTAGTCCCGCTGTGTTGAGATAAATTAACTTGAATTGACTCTATTTCATTTGCATTAGAAATGGCAGATCGTTCGGATTGAGAATTGGACGAATTCATTTTGTTCTGAATACCCGACACAGTAGGTCTGTCATCGTCCTGCCGATTCTGTTGAGATGATGTCCTCGGAGCTGAAAGTTTTTTCGACTTATCTTCATCAATATGTAGCATGGTGTGATGCCTTTTATTACAAATAGTGCAGCTACTTGCACACTTTTGTTTGCACAAATTTTGTTTTCATATACATATTTTATTCTATCCTTGACTGATAAACCCTTAAAATATTTGCATTTCTTGCAACTAAATTTATTTCTTTCGGTTATAGTATTTGAATAAAAAACTTGAGATTTGGAGGTGTTATTGTCTCTGCTAGACGACTTCCTCAAATTTGTAAAAGTTTCGTTCAGTCAGAAATTTGCTAAGTTGTTGCCAAGTAGGCAATTCCTTGTGGTTACCCAAGGAGTCTTCCCATGCACGTGATGTTTCTTCTGGGAGCTTTGAAGAGCAAATGTGCATAAGAAAGGGGTCATTACTTCCTACTTCAATTTGAAAAGATCTAATAACTGACAAACCATCGTTTACTGTATTTTGAAGTAGCCTTAAAAACTTTCACTCTAATGCCATAAATTTTCTTGACTTGATTATTAATTAAAATCCGCTTATTTTCGTAACGATTTTTCAAAGCCTGCCAAGCTAATTCGAAATTAGAATCCACCAACTCATAATCTTTTATGAGCTGGTAGGCCTCCCCCCTCGTTTTGCCAAGCAAATAATATAATTTGTGAGCTGGAGCTACAGAATGCTCATTTCCCACCACTGCCATAAAAATGTCCCTAAATGCTGGCCATTTGGTGAAGCCTCCTTCAAATGTTTGAATTTCGACTGCTGGTAGCTTAAGCGATGACTGACGAACGGCTGTTGCTTTTTGTTCTGGTGCTTTAGCCCTTATCCTTTCTATAATTTTTGCTTTTAAAATTTGATACTGCTCACAAGCATCCTCATATTTCAAAGAAACCTCGTCTTGAAGTTCTTCCTCTTCCTTCATCTTTTCTTCGCCTATGATGAATTCTTCAAAGGTTTCTATCATCTTCAGCCATCTTCTCTCTAATTCCGACTGCTTTACCTCTAAAAGTGAAATCGTCAAAGTTTCGGGATCGATTTTTTCAAAAGCAGAGCAAAAGGCAGCTACTTGCTGAATGTCGTATTTACATTTTCTTTTAGAAACCATATTCCCTAATTGTAAATCGAAAACCTCAAAATATTTTATACCTCACCGAATTTCCTTGAGAAATAACTGACCTTGTAGATTAACTTAAAAAAAAATCGTGCAGAAATTTAACCTCTTGTTAAGGTTTCTCCAACTTCAGAATATTCGCGAAGAATGAAAGCGATGACAAAAAAGTGTAAAAACAGCGTTTAATTCTCAAAAACTGTTATCAGATGATAATATAGCAATAGCAGTATTTTATTTTCCAAATTTATAATTCCATAAATTCCGTACTCTACCACCTTTAATTTATTTTTAAATCTATCCAAGAAATTTTGTAAAAATCACAAAATTCCCTATAAATTTTATTACAATTGTGCTTTAAAATAAATTTTCCAAAAATTACTCACTCTTTTCTCCAAACAAATTTTCCAAAAAATTCGAACTCATTACTTGAGTCACCTTTTTCTTTCTAAAATTGAAAATATTAAACATGTAGTTTCTGGGCAATCATTTATCTTAAATTGCTTTACCCAAATTGTTTACCACTTGAAGTGCCACCGTGTACAGTTTTTCAAAAAATACCTCTTTTTGGTTCACCCTTTTTATTCCAAAAAAGTGTAAAAACGATACTTATTGAAACAATCAATTTTTTGGTGAAATTCTACGTGGCTGATTGGAACACCCTTTAGTTTCCAAAATTATAATAAAATTAGTTTCACTTTTATCCACATATGCACTCCTCACTTTTTATTTTATAAAAAAGGTATAAACATGTACCAACTCACGTCAAACTAATGTTCAAATAGCTTTTGTATCAAATTCTCCACAAAAAATGATCAAATACTCGAATTCCACAAGCTCACCGTTTCCCCGCAAAATTATTGTACTGGAAACCCTTGTTGTTTGCTGTTACCCTGAGACAGCTTCTTCTTATTATGTTGTTGTTGCTGAGACACCAGTATTTTGTAATACGCCACAAAATCTGACCAATTTTTCTTCAAGGTGAAGGAATGTGTTTTCCATGTAATCTTCCTTTCCTTATTTATTCATTTCTTGAAGAAATTCAGTGTTTAATTTTCGTCTTTACTTCCCCTTTTGTTGTTGAAATATTAAATTATTTTATTTTAATATTGTTCACTACACTTCTTTTATGTTTTTACCTTCTTCATGCATGTACTTAAATAAAATGAGATTTTTCTCTTCTTTTTATGTATGAAGTTGCCGCTATAAATCCAATTGCACATAAGAAAGTAAGTTGTGGAAACAGTTGAAATTGAAACACTTGTTAACAAGTGTCAAAAGTATGACAATTTGTTATATGCTTCTGCTCATGTCCAAAAAAATATCCGCTATTTTCTTTTATTTACTAGTGTTGGTACGTAAGGGATTTTTGCTGTTAGTGATAATCTCTAAGGAATTCTATTAAATTTGGAGGTTATGTTCAAATTTTTGATTGGATATGATTGTGAAGTAACCTTAATTAATTTTTTAATTTTTTTTCTTAGCACGTTTTACGATTTTTACCAGAAATTAAACAATCGCACTAAATATAAATCAATCACTGTACATACCCAATCAATTCCGTTTGATGAACCTTGTTGATTTTTTCGCCTCGAGAAATAAATCTCCTGTGAGACACTTCTTCCTTCTTGGAATGGCCAGCAACGCCTGGGAGTTTTCTTCCTCGATGGAACGGGATGCACACCAAAGATTCTGTAAGCAGCCCTCTTGACTGCTGTTGATGCCTTAGTTGTTGCGGTAGAACAATTATTGTAGACACCTCAAAAAAAATTGTCGTGGTTGTTACGATAGAACACCTTTTAAAGGCAATCAGTGGACATGTTTTCCACTAGTTAATCCAATCCTAGCTCTTCTAGGATTTTATCGAAGGACCAAAATGTAGGCTAGACTTTCTACCTAGCCTTTGTATTTTTATAATAAAAAAAAGAAACTCTGTCTTTTCTTAGGATGAATTCAGGTTTTTATTGAAGCTTCTTGCTTCTTTGCAGTTCAAACTTAAACTTAAAACTAAAATGACCAGAAGGTCTTTAATGAGCAAAAAAAGAGATTCAATTAACTACTCAATTATACTCCGTTATTATATATAAAAAAAAGACTCAAGTTAGGAACTTCATTATTCATAAATATTAGAAAAGTAGAGTTTTCTCTCTTTACCCCCAAGAAAAATAATAGTTAAATATATACAACAAAATTAAATAAAAATAAAGTTGAATAAAGCTTCAACAGTAACGAAAGGCAAAATCTACAACTTACCCAACTTAGTCATGATGATCGATGAGGCCTCCTCGAACTTGATGTACTTAGTTGGATACATGACTCCGATAGCCAGAGTAGCTTTATGGTAAAAGGTGCAAGAGATTTACTTTCTTTCATTTAATACTTTTTACTTCATATTGCTATTCGATTTTGTTCCCTAATATGTATATTTTACCTTATCAATATAGCTTAATTATTTAAATAACTAATATCTTTTCACTTTCACTTAAAGCAGTATAATTTAATAACTCTAACATAAAATTATTTACCTTACTTGTAACCGTGTGTGTTTCTTTTCCACTTTTTGTTGTTTTTTCACATTTTCAATTCTTTTTCATTTAACCTTTAATTTTACTACTGCTTTTGATATGATTTAAACAAATTAATTATAATTGCTTATGAAACTATTATTTTTTGGCTTCTGAAACTAGTATTTTTGTCGGGTTTTGATAGATTATTTTACTCAGAATTGCCTTTCTTCTGTTTACTGGTTTATACGTTACTAACAATTACTCGTTTCTGAGGATGTTCCAAAGAGAAAGAAGCGCGTTGTTTCTTTTCATTTTTTTCTGTTGATGGTGAAATTATGTTTAATGAAGACTGTTTGAAACTGCTTGAATTTACTATGGATATTTTAGAATCAACATGAAAGTACTAGAGATAAGTTGGTTTAGCAATTTGACCATACAGTTGTTGCTTAGTTTTAAGGATCAGCCAAAGAAGGCCAATGGAACGAAAACCAGGTACCCTGGCTACACTCTGCTATTTTTCAAAGGCCTAAATTAAACATTTTTTAAGTGTTGCATAAATAAAAATAATTTTAATTTTTTATTGTACGAAACGATTTATTCCTTTTATTTTAAGGGATTTTCCGTTTCTTTTGATAAGACGTTTGTGTGATTTTTTAATGTACGTCGTCAGTCTAGAATATTGAATCAAGCTAGCAACTAATCACGAGGTTTTCCAAATTATTTATTGGTTAGTTGAAATTAACTTGAGCTGTTTTTTTACCAAAACTATGAGTGAAAAAATTTATATTTTGTAGGCAGTATTTATACCAACCTTTGTGTAGTAATAATGAGAGTAATAAGAAAGAAATTTATAGATTTTAATACACGATTGTAAAATGTTAAAGAGATTTATATACTTTTTTTATCACTTAGGTTTCGTTTTACTAAATACGTATAAGTACCTCGGCCTTCAAAGGAAAAAGGAAGTTTCTCAATTCTATTACTTATAATGACAGTTCGGTTTAAGATAATAAGATATGTTTAGTAGATTTTCAAAACGTCAAATTAAGTAAAAGCAGTTACAATTACATCACTTTTCGTTTTTTTAAATCGCATTTATTATATATAAAAAAAATCTTATAATGGGTTAATCCATAATTTTTAGTGCGGTTAATAAAGGATTTGATTACTCCTGACATATAAAGGTTTTTACTAGTACAGCTAATATTGGGTATAGATTAAATGCTTATCAACATTGGTGCTAGAAAATGAGTGTTTAAAATAAAAAATACATACATATGTATATGCTTCTGACGATATTATTGGATGGTTGAAGAAACATTCCTTTAATGAACTAATAGAATATTCAAACGTATATCATATATATACATACATAAGATCTTGTTTGTAAAATAAGGTAATTCAGTTACATTTGAAATTAATTAAGTAATTAAAGTAAATCAATGACTTTTTATATCTTGAACGCAATAGGAATGTGGTTTTAGCAAATTGTCTACTACAAGTAATGGATATTTTATTTAAGTCTAACAGTTATTCCACATGAAAACGCCAAAAAAAAAGAAATATCATGAAAAACATTAGATAACTTTGAATGGATATGACTTAACCTAATTTTATTTTTTCTATAGGAACTGCTATTTTTATTCTTTTCGAAGGCGATTGTTCTAAGGAAGATCTCTTAAAGAAAAATTTTGCTACTAAAACAGTTAACTTCAATAATAGGACTTTTTAATTAGATATTTGACCTAGACTTTCGTCTTTGATTTGTTAATTTCACATGAAATAACTCTTAGATATAACCGTAAACAGTATAGTGAATTTCAAAATTGTGTATTGGGATAGAACCTCAATCAATTAAAAGAGTTTGTCATGAAAACCTTTTTTTTCGTGGCTTAAATTTTAAATATAATTTTTTTGACCACCGAACACTAAACCGTTATCTTAAGTTAAAGAGTAAACTTTATAAAAGGTACAAAACAGTGAAATCTGTTATCCACTATTTTTATATTCTGCTACTCATGCTGTATATAATAAAATTAATAGAATATGCTATAATATTATATTCATATATAAAATTAAATTACACCATGGAAATATTCGATTAAATTAATTTTTAAAAAGTATCGTGCAATATCTTATCCGATTATATTATTAAATCACCGATATTAATTATTGAGGGTGACTTTTATATTATAAATATTAAATATTATACTTATTACCTATGTAGAATTAAAAAGAAAAAATATAAGCTAATCTGAAAGAAATTATTCCTTTGATTCTCTTCTCGTAACGTACTTTCAAAGTTTTAAATGAGGTGGTGATCTTAAAGTAAGTAATATTTTTTTTTTATATCTTCAATATAACCTAATTAACAATATGTGTTTGAATCTTCCATCTTAGAAATATACTTTTCAAGTCCTACGAGCGATAGACTAACAACGATCTCTCATTTAGACATTTACTGCCATCCCTAAATTAGCGCGTAAGACGCAAAGCAATGTAATTCATAGCTTTTGCGCTAGAATGTCATCCCTAAATAACAGCGTCAACTTTGTGTCTTTAACAGTAATGTTAACTAATTTTATTTTATAAAACCCGCTGTATAAAAATAAAAACAGAGATAAAACCGCTTGATTGCCTTAAAAATAACTAAATTGTCACTACTTTTCAACCATAACAAAACAAAACAAACCAACAAGCAGCCAACTTCACTTCCTAACGCACTGTCAAAATTGGATTTTCCAATTGCTAAGCGTTGACGCCGTGCTATTTAGGGATGCTTCATACATTTTGTATGTACATGAGAAATTTTGACAGTTATCTTGCGCTTTACGCGCTAATTTAGGGATGGCAGTTAGAAGTGTTCGACCTAGAAACCGACAGCTCTCTATCTTTACCTGTGTTCCCAGATTTTTTTAAAGTCGTATCCACAATTCCCCAAAACACCATTTCAACTATCCCTAAAAATCCCCACTAAAAATAATGATATTAATTATACCCTGCACCACAAAAAGTGGAAAAAGAATATATCCAAGTTTGTTATTCTGTGTGTAATTTCTAAAATATCCCTTTCCGATACCATAAAGTATATATATTCTAACTTCTTATGCATAGCAAAGTCGATTAAGCGATGTCCGTCTGTTCGTCCTTTTTAGCGTTTCAGCCTTCGGCATAGGGGAATATAGCACTCCAGTTAGTTAGTTAGGAGTGGCAGCCTCTCGCGACGAAGCTCACTTGAGCATAATCGAATGGCCCGTTGTGATACCACAAGGAAGGCCGACTCCCCTTACCCAGCCGAGAACCATGAAGATTCAAGGATTAACTTCGCTATGTCCCCTATAGAGTGAGATGATAGCTCCGTAAGAGTTCCAAAGAAAGGAGAGCCCAGAATTCTTAGTCTTCTTCGAGCCAGGGATGGGCAATGGCACAGGAGGTGCAGTACGGTCTCTACCCATCCTCTGAGCCACAGCTGCGACAAAAATCATTAAAGGGCAGACCAAGTCTTTCAGCATGCCTGTCGATTAGACAGTGCCCAGTAAGTAAATTTTACGCGAGTAGAATTTCCAGTTTCTTTTTGTTACTCTCAATTTCATCTGCTTCCGCTTAGCATCTATTTAGCTTCTTCAAGTTAAGCGCCCATCAATGAAACATTGACTTGCAACAGTATGTTGTGCCAAATATAGAGACTAATCCCCAAGCAGCTTTTCTAAATTAGGGTACATGGAGTATGGCACTAGTTTCCAAAACTCTGTTGTTTTGTGATGCATTTTAAGACCGTGATCCTCTTAAGGTTCTAATAATTCCACTTCTCCTGTAGAACTTTCATTCAAAATTTACTGAAGTATGGATAGTCCATCGTCAATCATCAATAGATGTGCAAGAATATTTAAATAAATCCTTAATTTATACAAATTATTAAATCAAAACTGAAAATCTTTTAATAAATCTTTTAATTTACTGTCATATTCACTTAGTTTTTTCTCACCAACTGTAGATAGTCTATTCTTTTGACGAGAAATTGGTTAAAGCTTAACTTTAATCGCGTTTAAAAACCTTAATGTTTTTAATAAAGTTAATATTTATTGTTTTAGTGATAGGTTGAGGGTTCTCAGTAGCTATATTATATCCGCTAGAGCAGATCCAACCATTAATCCATTTATCATTACGAACATCGCTTTTCTTTTTTTTGGCTTAGAACATTATAGGTGGATAACCATCGTACAAGGAAGTAAAATATTATATCTGGAAATGTTTTGAGCTCCAACTCTTTAAGAAAATTTTTGAATTGGCGATGTGTTTTTAAATTCATCCGAATATAGTGTGCAGCACAGTTTTCTTTACACTTGCGTATTTAAAATATTTAGCAACTCTATGTTTACGATGCACAACGCAATGATGTGGTAAAAATTCTGATACTCTTGGTTCTTTTTTTAATGTACCACCAATAGGCCCCACATTTTGTTCTAACATCGCAGGTGCTCCGTCTGTAGCTACACTTACCAAATTTTTTAGTGGAATACCTGTATCAAGGGTTACCGCAGAAGAATTTTCAAAAATGGCACAAGCTATCGTTTTATAAAAATACTCTCGAACAAAAAAGTCATTTTGGAGAATAAAAGAAAATACATAATGCAAATATACTGCTTTTTATCTTTGTTTTGCTTAAGCCATTCTTTTAAATAATACCGCGAAGTATTACGTTTCTTAGAAGAATATGTAGCGTTGTAATAATTTTCATTTTTAGCTTTTCTTTTTGTTAATGAATTATTAGGAACACTACCAAATTCAACGATTAAGTGCTAAAATTGTTGAAAATTTTTAATAATAAACTAATTAAAATTGACTTTTTCCATTTTTTAATTCAATTTCTAAATAAAAATTTTAGAAAGAAAAATTATTTACAAATGTGTTTGGACGTTTTCCAAAGAAAACAAGAAAAATTGGATTCTAGTAAAATGTAATGCCTCACGGTATAGCTAAAAAATTCAATTTTTAATTTTAATCTTCGTACTTGTTTGCTCATAAAAATATAGGTGCTGTTCCAGTATCATATTGACAGTTATGAGTTAAGTATGAATTTAAATACCCTGTGCCTTGCGTTTATTTTATTTTAAATTTTTTACCAATTAGGATTTAAACCGTGGATATTATAAATGAATTAAAATAGACTTTTTTCGTCCTTGCTTCATTTTTTAATTAAATTAAATTAAAAAAAATTTAGAAAGAAAAATTATTTACAAATAAGACACTAGCAGAATGAAATGCAACATTTTCTTGACCGCCACATCCTGTTATGTATAAATGTTAAGTTAAGTATAAATGTAAATACGCTGTGCTTTACGTTTTTTTAATTGTTAATTTTTTGTCCAATCAGGTTTTGATTTATTTTTAAATTTAATTTCTAAACATTTTTACAAATTAAAATTACACACAAATGTATGCGGACGTTTATCAAAGAAAACAAGAAAAATTAGACACCAGCAGAATTTAATGCCGCATTTTCTGGATCGCTATATCAAATTCTTTGTTCACAACTAGAGATGTTAAAACATATTGGATATATGCAGCAAACTGCCAGTCCCACGATGACGCAATCGTTCGTTCGTTCGCACAGTTACATTCAAAACAAAACCAATTTCTAAAAAGTTGTTTTTGCCTTCATATTGAAATGCAGTTTCAGTTTTTCAGTCGATTATGATCGTTCTTATTTAACTATGATAAAAATATGGCAGCATTCAAAATATCAAAATAAATCTCTATTGTTTATGAAAAACAGCTGCTAACAAACACAATGAATTGCAAATTTTGTTAAAAATGTTTGAAATATATTAAAAAATAACAGTGATACTCATGTATTCACTAGCTAAACTTATTTTATTCACTAATTTTACTTTTTTTTATCACTATTTTCATTATGAAATGTCTGCAAAACATAAAATAACGTTCTATCAATGGCTAAAATGTTTGTTTACTTTTGTTTAATTTTGCGAAACAACAACAAAAAATCCCATAACCATATGGTAAAACTGCAATATTTAAATTGACTTTAAATGCGCAAGATTGCTCATTTAAGTTTCATTAAAGTGTGCATTGAAAAACTGAATTTTGTACTTAAATAGAACTTAAATATAAATGACATTTAAATACGAAGTCAAAAACTGGCCGTAAGTATTTCCAATATAAATTAATCTAGAATAAATCGCAATTTATTTTGCTGTTAAAAGAATAATTAAAACTTAATAAAAAAAATTGTAATCTATGTATAATTACTTTTAAATGACAGCAACGATTTAATAATAACTACGGAGAAACTTATAATTGCTGATGTAACTTGAAAAAAATACAACAAATACTAATTGTAATGCTTGGCATTTCTTTCCTATTAAAAATTATACATAGTCTTAAAATTATACAAGGGCTACTTAATACCTACAAAATGATGCTTTAATCTACAAACCGTATTTAAAAATGATCGATTTATAAGACTTTTAAAATAAAATATATTGATTTATCGATATCCTGGTCCAATTTTTTAAATATTGGGTACAAATTTCAGCAAAATTTTTGGAATTTTTATCGTTGTTACCGAGAAGACTAGCAATTTAGTTAACGTATCGAAAACTTCATCTTTTGACACCAAAGAAAGATTTTCTGCCGAGCTAAACCTATTGGAATATTGGTTGAGAATTTCGCAACAGTACTCTTGAAATGGAAAGTAAACATTACTTACAAACATAGCTCTGCAAAAACAAACATTTTATTATTTTATTTTATTAAAATGCAATTGAATTAAAGTGAATTAAATATTTGCATAAAGTTATTCTAATAGACTTTTATGTCCTAATGAATTATGCCAAAAACAAGTCGTCGTATCTTAAAGAAACAAGGTAAATTGGAAGTGGTAGAAGAGGAAGATTTTTCTATACAATGCGACAAATGCTCAAAATTTTTATAAGCGGCATGTATGATCACCTTCTAGATAATAAGTATGAGGAATTTATATATCATAATATAATAATATAATAATTGCAACACAGAAAATGGAGAAAAACAGAAGAGTGAACTACTAGAAATAAAAACACAGCTTAAGAAATAGCATCTGTTGGACACACGAATAAATGATAGAGGGAATGGCATATAGTAAAAAGAAGCTGAAAGGATTGCAAAAGGAGAATACGTTGTTAATATCAGAAGTAAATTAATTAAAGCAAACGGTTTAATTCACTAATGACGATCGGGTAAGAAAAGCTTGCTTATAGAGGTTGTAATAATAAAATAAATAAAGATGATATTATAGATGCTTGTATCATTGGTAGTAATAAAAATGCAAAAAAAAAAAAACAATCGTAGCTAAATTCACTTCTAAAACTTACAAACAAACAGTAATGTCAGCAAAGCCAAAACTTCACCTCAATGAAAAGACAAAAAGAGTTTATATTAATGATTTTGTTGCAAAGGAAACACTTTAAATACTGAAACATACAAAATCTTTGCGTTCTGTAGTGTATCGGAATTTGTTGCAATTAGTAAAAAAGTGTATGTAATAATACGTGCAAAAAACCCGATTTGATCGTATATAGACTGCTTTACTTTAGTTTTTAAGCTTTTGTCTTCCTGATCTTAATAAAAACAGTTTAAAAAATAATACCGATTCGTGTTATTAATAAAATTTTTCCTTACGCATGAGCGTAATCAACGTACATTTGTTTTACTAGGCTTTTTACTGTTGCTTTGTTCGTAAGAAATGTCAAAAACAGAAAGAGAAATAAAAGACAATTGCTCTAAATACAAATGCTTGCTTTGTTTTGCAAATGGTTGTCGTTAGCGGGTTTTTAAAGTTCGTAAACAAATGTAGTAAAATACAAACGATACTACCTAGTAAAATAAATTTACCGTGCTCGTACCCATGAGTGCGCAATAAACAAATATTTAAGATTACTCTTATACATGCGCATGCGCTGGTTTTTAAATGACAGTATTTTTTGTTCGTGTATGACCGTGAAATGCGTGCACTAATGAAAACTCAGCATAAAGAAATTTACTAATGTAACTAATGTAATGCAACTATAATGTGTATAAAATAATTTAAGCAAACTTGCACAACTGTACAAATACATTAAATCTGTAGTGTTCATCCATATTACCCAGCTAATACTATGTTTCCACGGAGCCCATTATTCTTGCTTCGCTCTCTCATTCATGATTCACAGCCCAATAATGAGCGAATCAACTTGCTTCGTCATATAAAATCTTGAGAGCGAAGCATGTTATTTTAAGATGATTCAGGTTGAATCTACTTGCGAAGCATGAAAAATTTAGTTTATCTGAACTAGCTGTATATAAATGTAAACAAAAAAACTAAAAAAAAAAGTATATTAAAAGTGGTGTGTTAATATGTGTTAATATAAAAACAAATAATTTAATCATGATTAAAAATTTTATAAACTACAAACACAAAAATTTAAACAAAAAATAAAATTTTATCAAAGCGAAGCATGTAGCATGCTCGCGGAAACGGTATGCTGTGCAATCATGATTCAGAGAATGACAAGTGCTTCATTTTGCCGTGTTAACATGCCATAACGAAGTTGTTCGGGTATTTTATTCTTCTCTTGAATATTACAACCAGGGTTACCCAAAAACAATGTCTACCTAAAAGATTCTTGAATATTAAAAAATATTAAATGTATGTAGTATGTAGTCAATAATTGTGGACTTAAAAGCACGTTTACCTTTTTTAAATTTTGTTTCGAAATTGGCTTTGTTGATAGGGCTGGAGGGAAAACCGTTATAATTTTTCATTTATCGCATTTTTTTAGAAATAGCACTTCATGCATTAATACCTACTTAGTATGTAACCGTGCTATATCCTTTAGGAAAGGGATAGATGAGAGAGAAGACAGGTGGTGAAAGGAAATAGATATAGCCATTTTATTTATTATTTTTCTTCCCCGGCGAATATGCTATGAAGAAGTACCGACGAAGGAGTCTGCATGTTTAATTTTAAATCTTAATACAAAAAAAATAACTTTTCAGTAGAGCAAAAACTAGTTATTTTTTAAGCTTTTCAACTTTTTTTATACAGTAATGTAAGTGTAGGATTAAGCAATATTCCAACTAATTTTTAGGAAACATTTCCTTATGGTTAAGATCCAAGAGAAATTTGAAAATAACAAACCATTTTAAACATTGAAATTGTGTTCTGACAAAACAGATTATGTGTATGTAAAAGATTTTCGCTGAACAAAAAGAATGCGACCACACAAGTAAGTAAAGAACTTAAAGGAGTACCTCATATGATATAATAACATAACAAAAGAATATATGTATATTAAAAACTTTTAATACAATAAAAAAGTAAGATTAGAAATGTTATAAAATGCGAAACTTTTACATTCTTTTCAACATCACAGCTAAGATTACATGGGAAAAGAAAAAACCCTGCACAAAGCACAGTTATGACCATAAAAGACCAAAAACAAACACTCACGTGATTATGATTTGTTTTTAACTAAACAAAATTCAAAACATAATTTTGAAATGTGTTCAGATAAAACAGCGTATCTGGCGCATAGCTGTATTACAGCACTTTCAGATGTAGTCGAGAATATCAGAGAAAACTTAGATGATGGCAAATTCTCGTTTTTGGTCCTACTGGACCACTCCAAGGCGTTTGACACTGTTCACCACCCGATTCTTCTCATCAAATTACTTAATCAATTCAGGTTCTCTTCACAAGCTATAAGGCTAATTCAGTCTTATCTTGAAGGCAGAAGTCAATCTGTCGTTAACAATGATGAAATCTCTCGTTCATTGCCTGTAACTAGAGGAGTACCTCAAGGCTCCATCCATGGAACTTTATTGTACTCACTATACGCAAATGATCTCCCACAACAACTCAGCTTTTCAAATATACAAATGTATGCCGATGATATCCAGTTATATCTCAGTAGTACCAAAGACTCAATCTTTTCTAAGATAAACCAACTAATCACCGATTTCGAAAATATTTTTATCTGCGCTTCCACCAATGGTTTGAAAATTAACCCTAAAAAGTCTTGTTTTCTTATCATTTGTAAAAACTGTATTAGACCAGAAAATGATATTAATATTTCTATTGGTGGTACGAAAATTGAGCAAGTAAACACAGCCAGAAACCCAGGTGTGACATTTAACAGACCCTAACCTGGTCAGACCATATAAGTCAGGCCGGTGGTAGGGTATACAGTAAGCTACAAAGTTTGTGGCCCACACAAAATTTTACACCTCTTAGTATAAGAACTCTTTTAGCTATAACATATCTACTTCCAACGTTATCATATCGGTCCGACATTTTTTCAGGCTGCTCTTCCCGCGATATGAATAAACAAAATACAACTTATATTAATATCGTCTGTTATGTTTACGGTTTAAAAAAACGTGACAGAATATCACCATTTTCAAGTCATTTTATGCAATTATCCTTTAACAACTTCTTTAAAATTTAAATGCTTAATTTTCCTCCACAAAATCATTGTAAGAAAGGAGCCAGAATACTTATATGATCGCTTAAAATTTTCTAGATCCCAAAGGGGCAGATACATTAAACAGATGCGCCATCGGAACCAGAGAACTGCACGAGTACACCGCAACTCATGAGTACACCGCATACTTACTCTATACTTACTCTATACTTTTCATACTCGAGTATTTTAAACACCGCAATAAAAACGAGTATCAAAAATATCGCAATCAGAATTTTAAGTATTTTTTATACTCGTACGCGAGAAAAGTTTAATTCTCTTTATATGTAAGCAACGTTGCCACATTTTTACCCTATTAAAGTTTTTTACTGCCGTTTTATGAAATACTGCATTGTATGCAGATCTATTTATAAACAATAAAAAAAAATTGATCAAATCTATTGCTTAAACATTATAAGCAGAAAAACAGACAACAACTGTTTTCATAGGTATGAAATACAACACATATGTAATGAATAAAATGCAATAAAAACCGCTTAAAGGCACAGCTTTTGTACACTATTTAAAGCAGGTATACTTATTTTGTTGCTGTTTTTTATGTACAATTATTTTCAGTTTATGCGCCTTGTTGTCATAAACGTGCTACTAACGGTATTTAGGAAAACAAAATGATAAAATGAATCCGTGAATAAAAGGAAAATTACTTAATTTTTTTAGTTTTAACAAAACTGTATATACGCAGATGTAATATTGAATTGACTGAATAGACATAGACCTCATAAATAATAATAAATAAAATAAAGTTTTTAGTTTACATATTTTATTTTGTTATATATAATTATTGCTTTTATACCTATTTATTAATTTTAAAAATCTATTTGCTTAACGAATAGAACTTTTAAATTTCTCTCCTGTGTGACTTAAAAAAACCCTAACAAAAACGTAATATAATAAACAATAATAATAATAATAATAAATAAATAATAAATAATAAACTATTCTTGAGTTATTAGTAAACTTTTGTTGTGTTTTTAATAAATGAAAATATGGCGAATTTTACTGGTTCTCTTAAATTTATTTTCTGTT
This sequence comes from Gymnosoma rotundatum, assembly GCA_916610165.2. Classification (NCBI taxonomy): domain Eukaryota; kingdom Metazoa; phylum Arthropoda; class Insecta; order Diptera; family Tachinidae; genus Gymnosoma; species Gymnosoma rotundatum. The sequence goes on from OU744336.1 coordinate 98,813,232, forward strand.
ACATATTAAATAAACTTTCATAATTTCAAAGAAGTATGTATGTTAGCTAATTTAGACATTGGCGACTTTTGATATTGTGTTTGATTTAATAATTCTGATCTGATAACTCTGTTTTCCTCTCACTACACACGTTAAAATCTCTCTCTTGCTCTTTGTTGTGAGTATGAGTACGAATAAAGTAAAGCCAGCATCGCAAACATTTTACTTGAGTATGGTAGACACTTAAGGCTGGTTCACCGGCAAAAATTTTGTTCCGAAACATTTTTTTTTTTTATATGTAGTTTCTCTCTCTCTCAAAAAATAAAATGTCAAACTACATATAAAAAAAAAATGTTTCGGAACAAAATTTTTGCCGGTGAACCAGCCTTTAAGGCGGGTTCACCCATTGTTTCGGAACAAAATTTTTGTTGTGAGAGAATTTTAGTTTTGTGAGAGTTTGTTCTGAAACGATTCACCCACTTCGAACAATTTTTCTGGAAAAACAAAGCTACCATATGAAACATATGTGTAAGCGAGATGTGTTACTTTACAAGCAGGCAGCACTGTGATAGAAAATTAAAATCACTGAATGCCGTTTTGTTATAAATAAATTCTAAATTAAAAAAAATTTCATAATTAAATCAAAAAATGAGCTAAAAAAAAAAAATTTAGGTAAAAAGTCATACAAGCATTCTCTACCCGGCTTTTTCATTTCTGAAATAAGCTTCAAGGCAAGGGATTCATTCGTTGAGATATTTTTATATATATATATATATATTTTATTTTTATATATTTTTTGCTTGAATGATTTTTATCACATTAATTAATGAAGTGGCAGCTCAGTTAAATTTTCTTTGAAAAAAAAGTAGTTGGCAGCACAGTTTCTTTGTTTCGGAACAAAAATTAAAATTAAACCAATTCAAGCTGAAATTGTTCCGAAGTGAGTTTACTCTCTTTCTCTCTCTCTCTCAAAAAATAAAACGTCAAACTACATATAAAAAAAAAATGTTTCGGAACAAAATATTTGCCGGTGAACCAGCCTTTATACTCAAATGGAATGGGTATAGTAAATACTCGCACTTATGAAATGCGGTGGCGATCACACCGCAACCGCATTTAAGATGAGTATACTTAGAGTATTAAAAACAGACACTCTTGCAGTTCTCTGATCGGAACCATGGGTCCGAATGCCAATTTTTCATCCTGAGCATACGTCTCTGGAATCACCTTCCTAATTATATTCAACGCACCGACAACGCATTAAAATTTAGAAAATTACTTAACGGTTATTTTATTTTAATTTAATTTTTCTAAGGAACATTATCAAGATTTATCTCTGTCGTAGTTAAATTTGACTAATCTGATTTTAATACTTTAATTTATAAGATATATGTATGTCTTGTTGTATTAGAAAATCAATCATAATAAATAAATAAATAAAAGAAGCCAGTGTTTGTCAACATGCTACGTAATTGTTGAAATTAATTTAAATAAATGTAGAAGTTGTGTTGTTGTGTGAAGAAAAAAGGGGATATAGGTCTATATTTTTAATTTTTTTACTTTTTAAAAATCATTTAAAATGTAACAATTTGGTATCATTACTCGAAATGTGAAAATTTGAACATAGGCTGTTATTCATGAAAACCACAGATATATTGCCTTTAAAACGGTTTAAAAAATTTGCTAGTGCCGAAGTAAACTTAAATAACATAATAAAAAAAAAGAATACTTTTTTGGAAAAATCCTTTAAAAACGGTATTGTTTACATTTTCTCAATTCAGAGGCTTGTAACTTTTAAACGAAAAGCGCTATCAGTACAAAACTTGAACTTATTTATTCAAAATTTTCTTAAATGTCTTAGATAGTTATTAAGCGCACGACGCCAAAATTAACAGTAATAAACACAGAAAACAATTATAAACGGCTTTATATGTTAGAAATGTTACAAGCAATTAATACACCAATAGTATAGAGCAGACCTGGGGAATGTCAATTACATTTTGAAATTAATTACACATGCAATTACTTAATTACATGTAATTATAATTGAATTTTTTAATTACAGATACATTTAATATAAGTAATTGAAACTGATTTTTTAATTGAAAAGACCCAAATACAAAATACATGTAATTGTAATTGAAAAATTCAATTACATTACTACAAAATTGAAATAAAATTGTGTAATGAATACTTTTTTAATTATTTTTAGTCAAAAAATATTTAATTACAAAAAATCATCAATTATATGCACATAATAAACACATATATTAGATATTATAATTAAAAACAAAATTACAGCAAAACAAATAATGCAACGAAAGATGTAAAACATGTAGATATGTATATACATCATATACTAAAGTACGTGCGAATGTAAACAAATTTTTTATTAGCTTTAACTAAAACCATTTTTTCATCATTTTCATCTATTAAGCTCTGTCGCCTGCGTGTTAAAATAATACTAGCGACTAAAAAAACATTTCAACTTGCGCTGAAGTGGGTCACCTTTTTTTCAATTTATTTCAATTCATTGTGAAAATTTCTTTTAGCTGTAAGACTATTAAATGGTAAAGGTGTAAATTTTGCAAGCAGGTAAACTATTTTAATAAAATCATTTTACAAATACTGTAAAGAATCATTGTGTAGTGTAAAAAAATATTTGTGAAATATAAGGTGTGTTCATTTACTAAAAATTTTTACAAATTTGTAACAATTGTTAGAAAGCGTTCATTAACCCAAAAAACTTGCGACGAGAGAGCGTTCAAAGAGCGTAAAAAATTGAGAGACAGACAAATTCTTGCAAGTTTTTACGAGTAAAATTTTTACTTGCAATAATTATTCAAACAGCTGTTTTGCGTTTGTGTTGACAAAAAAATATTTAAAAATTAAGTTGAAAATGAAAATATTTTGGAAAATTTAAGAAATTGTATGTAAATGTTAACTTTTAAAACGATAAAAAGTATTAAAAAGATAAATTTATTTTTGTTATTTTAGGAACAACAGAAGCAAAAGAAGATGTCTAATGAAATTCAATTGAATTGATTTTTTTTTTTCTTTAATTTTCACAGACCGGCTGTTAATCTTAGTGTTGTAAATATTATGAGTAGGTAGCTACTCGGTAATTTACACTAAGCAGGCAAATAATTCAATTAGTTCAAATATATATTTGCAAATAAATTTGAATTAACACATAATTTATTAAATTACTTTTCTACTGCTTCTGATATTTTATTTTGGATAAAGCTTTTCATTACAATGAAAATGAAAATTGCTTTTCATTACAATGAAAATTGCTTAAATTTCTTTTCTTTAAAAAATATATTTAACCCGTTTTTCGCCATCTGTTTATTATTATATTTTGGAAACGATTGCAAAAGCGGAGCATTAACGTTAGACAATAATGAACAAAAATTCTCCTTTTCAACTCACATTTGTCTTGCGTCTTAATGTAGTTTCTTATTAGTGTTTATTTACATAAATAGTTCTTCATAAAATCACATTACAAAATACTTAATATTACATAATTACAATAATAATAACACAAAAGGTGTCAAAATTATAATATCTATTAAGGAATGCTTATTCTACCACCCATTAAAAACACCATTTTATGAAAATCGCTTGGAAAATAAATCACAAAGTTGGAAATAAACATTTCTGGGACCTTATCCTTTCGTTATTTCAGATATTTGAAATAAAAATTCTATGTGTATGCAGGCTGTTATAACGTATAAACTAATTAAAAATAGATATTTTATTCAAAAGTAGTTGATCACCTTTATCGTGTATAGCGTATTTCGACTACATCAGGTACTAGATTAAATAAAATTGCAAAACATTTCATTATTCCATTACAAGCCGTACTCGAAAAACGTCAATCACGACAATGCTAAATATAAATGTCCATAATAACATAATTTTTATAATATATACATATTTATTTTTCCAAAAAAGGGGTAGTTATTGAGTACTCATATGTACCTATACATTACAACACTATTTTAACTTGCAAATTTTAGCTAGTAAAGTGTTCATTTATTTTTTCACATTTTTGAGAGTAATTTTGGGAAATTTCTTGTTACTCTCTCGTTGCAAATTTTTACTAGTAAACTAAATGAACACACCTATAATCTTTTAAAAGTTACACCTTAAAGAATTTATTTAATATTCTTCTGAGCTTCAATAAAAATTTTAATAAAAATGTTGAAATTATTCCAAGCGTTTCAGGAGTTCATTTTCAGAATTTTTAGAAACACTAAATATTTTTAAGAAAATAATTGAGTTTCGTTCAATTACAAGAAATTATTATTGCTTAATTACAATTATTTTTAATTTGTAATTAACAATTTTCAATTAGAATTACATGTAATGTGTAATTGAAAATGTTGAATTACAGATTACAAATAATTGTATTTTAAATTTTTTTAATTACAATTACATATTTGTAATTGATCTTAGTCCCTGATTATAATTACTTGTAATTTGTAATTATAAATATTTAATTACACATTACATGTAATTGTATATATATATATATATATATATATATATATATATATATATATATATATATATATATATATATATATATATATATATATATATATATATATATATATTTAAGAGCTGCACAAAATGTTTTGAAAGTTCTATGTTCTAGTGTACACTACTTCCAAACACAGAATTTCAGTGTAAATATAAATATCAAAACAAGCATAACAAAACATGGCTCTCACTAAAACAAAACAAGCACCATTTGAAAAGTTTCTCTTTACAGCTTTGTTAGTTCTTGTGTTTTAAAACAGAGTAGAACATCAAAACAAAAGGCGAAAATGAAGTTAAAAAACGGTAAATCATAGTAGAAACATCGAGTGCACTAGAACATATACAAAAATGCTCACGATAATAAAGCAGTGTTGTTAAATAATGCGATTTAAGGCTGTTGAAAGAAAATACTTTTATACATGCAATTTTTGTACGCATATGCTATTTATATATTTAAGCTATTTGAATTAGTTAAGTTTTTATATAATAGTAACATTTTGAAATGCTCCTTTTATAATTCTGTGCTAATAAATAATAATAAAATTGTTAACTCGGCTTAGCTCGAAATTAAATAAAATGCTATTTGAAGCGTAAACCAACTCAAATTAACCAAAAAAAAAAAAAAACAATCGGTTTTTTCCGATTAAATTTTAGTGCTTTAAAATTTTAAAGTTAACAACTATCATAGAAAAAAATTTTTGGTCTCATTTTAAAAAGTTTTAAACAGAATTTTTAAAAAAAATGTGCAAAAATGATATGTAAACACACAAATTTGTTTTTTCATTACAGGTTGTTTTTTAATACGAAAATATGATACTTCTGATAAAAAATAAATTTTTAAAACATATTTTCATAAAAAGATAAATACTGCCACGTATTATTAATTTTAAATCCTTACTATCAATCGCTGAACTCTTTTTAAAAACTTTTGTATAGAACTTGTGAAAAAAATTTATCTGGTATGATCGAATACATGCAAATTTGTTGTATTTTTATTTTTGTTAAGTTTCATTACTATTCATTTTTCTGAAAACCCCGAAATGTAAAAGACAATTTTACTATTATATTTTTAATATAAAACTATTGAATTTGTTTTGAAAAAGTAATTCAATTAACATTTTAAATAAAACAGATATTATAATGTTTTTTTTCTCCATTTTTATGCGTTTTCAAATCTTAAAGTTGACAACACTCATATTGAGAAAAACGAAAATGATTGTAGTTTCTCTTTAGCCTAATTCTGCTATCAAAAACTTCAAGCATGTTTTGAATGTTCTACTTCAGTTTTGATATTCTATTTCATTTTTGTTCTAGTTCAGTTTTGTTTTGCTTCAATGTTGTTCTAAAACACTTTTGTTCTCTTATTCTATATTTTGATAGCAAAGCAAAACATTTGTGTTTGGAAGTATGTGTTTGAAAATGAGAGTGTTCTATACACACACTACTTGAAATTTACGTGATTGCTTATAAGACATTTTTCTTATGCTTGTGCAGCCCTTTAATATATATATATATATATATATATATATATATATATATATATATATATATATATATATATACAGGGTGTTTTTTATAGACGTATAGAACTTTAAGTTGGCATCACTTTTTTAACTGGCGGCCATTTTGTCAGCTGTCAAGTGATTAATATTTAGTTTGGTTTGCCATTTCATCATGAATAGGTTGACAAAAGAACAACGCTTGCAAATCGTGCAAATTTATTTCGAAAATAATGGTTCAGTTCGCGAAGTTTACCGCAAGCTCCGTCCATTTTATGGTCGACATAATCGGCCATCAGAGCAATTAATTCGGTTAACCATGGATCGTTTTCGCACTACGTTTACTCTATGTGATAATACGCATCCGCAGAGACGTCGAACAGTGCGCACCGAAGAAACAATTGCCGCTGTAGAGCAAAGTGTTGAAGAGGACCCGAATGAATCGATTCGCCACCGTGCACAGCAATTAGAGCTTTGTCCATCAACTTTATGGAAGATTTTGCGCAAAGATCTTGGCTTGCGACCTTACAAGATCCAGCTTGTGCAAGAATTAAAGCCGCGAGACCATGCAATGCGTCGTGATTTTGGTGTATGGGCCGAAAATGAGATTGATCTCGATGCTGATTTTCATAGCAAAATTTTGTTCAGTGATGAGGCTCATTTTTGGTTGAATGGCTACGTCAACAAGCAAAATTGCCGCATTTGGAGTGAAGGGAATCCACATGAGACCCTTGAAACGCCATTACATGCACAAAAACTGACTGTTTGGTGTGCTCTATGGGCTGGTGGAGTCATTGGGCCATACTTCTTCCGAAATAATGCTGGAGAGTCAGTTACCGTTAATGGAGACCGGTATAGAGCCATGATAACCGACTATTTTGTTCCCCAATTGGATGGCATGAATGTGCATGAGTTGTGGTTCCAACAAGACGGCGCTACATGCCACACAGCGCACGTTACAATCGATTTATTGAAGGAAACATTCGATGAGCGCATAATTTCGCGGAATGGACCTGTCAATTGGCCACCAAGATCGTGCGATTTGACACCATTGGATTATTTTCTTTGGGGATATGTGAAGTCGCTCGTCTACGCCAACAAACCAGAAACGTTAGGGGACTTGAAAGCCAACATTCGTGGCGTTATTGCCAACATACGGCCCCACATGCTCAAAAAAGTGGTTGAAAATTGGACCTGTAGAATTGACTTTATTCGAGCCAGCCGCGGCGGCCACATGCCCGAAATCATATTTAAACATTAATGGCATAAAATTATCCTTCCAATAAAGCCAAATTGATGGACATTAAAACGATTTTCTTGTGTTTTATTTCAATTCGAAGTTCTATACGTCTATAAAAAACACCCTGTATATATATATATATATATATATATATATATATATATATATATATATATATATATATGTATGATATACATATCTTGCTTTAAAACTTTAGAGACGATGGGCAATTCGTGCTTATGTATATGCATCAGCGATAAAAATTAGAAACTAGATTATACATACATATACAAGATATGTATATCTACGATTTGCTTAGAGGGAGTTTACATTAAGGGCATTGTAGCTAACCCTTTTATTGTTTTCTATTTTGGAGCATCTCCGTAAGTCGTCACGCGTTTACATTATGACTCTTTTGTAGCAAGTGAGAGAATTTTTCTTTCTACGTAACAAGTGTTGTCATAAACTAAATGTATTTTTTAATGTAGCAGAAAATTGATTTGTGGGTAACACTAACAGTAAAACGAAAAACAATAATATAATTATAGAAATAAGTGTCTATAATTAAAGAAATTAAAATGTGTGATTTAACGAAAGAAGAAATTATTGAACAAGTTGTTGATCTAACTGAAACGTTAGACTTAAGTAATATTGGAAATTTCTAGATTGCTTTGAAGATGCAAGTAGTTTGCCGAATAAAAGACGTCGAAAAGAGTGGAAAGGATGACAAGTTTTCATTTTCCTGATGTTTTGCTATTAAAAGCTCCACTAATTTTTTTGTCCACATGACTTTTTATACCAATAAATTATAATTTATATTTACATGTATTTCTGTTTCTTTTCTATACAGTGTTGTCAAAAAGTTATTTTTGTTCTATGCTCAAGCATAGAACTGCAAAAAAAGAAAGAGAGAATGAGAGAAAAATGAGAGAAAAAACTGAAAAGGGTCATGAATATTCATTTCGTGATACTTTTGCTACCCCGCAAGCTTCTCTACACCTCTTGCCTAAAAACTTCTGCATCATGACTTTTGTAGCTGATACAATGCCCTTAATGTAAACTCCCTCTAACGGGGTCAGGGAAGTTTTTTGTGCTTACAGCTAAAAAGACTAAAACTATCCAACTGTTAGAATAAGCTGGTCTACATTTGCCGAAATGGAATTATAATTTTTACCACTACGTCATTCTCCTAAAGAAATAAATTTAAATCAGATTAATACAACCACTACAAAAGGAATGTAATAGAAACATAGTAAAGATTTATTCTGTTTTCGATTTAATTTACCAAGTATTAATATTCCTACAAACCGTTTAGTTCTATCTGCAGTAGCCATGTATATGTGATATTCTATAACTGTTAAGTCCAATTGTGCCATTAAATTAACGTTTGAAAACTCGATGGAATGCATTAGAAAAAAGCCTAATCAGATTTAATTACCTAGATTTGTTTAAAAAATGCCAGGCAGTAAATTTAATATACATGGTTTCGCGGAAGCTAAGTATCCCAATTAGCATACGGGTGTTGCCTATATATTCGAATGGCTGATTCTAAATCATTGAATTCAAATATAATAAGAATAGATAACTTTATAATTAAATTAATAAGAAATAATATTCTAAGATGTTCACAATGCATTGAAAACAATCTAATATTGGCACCATACTATACGGATTACAAATATCTATCAAAGTCCATAGAAACAGAATTTGTTTCCCCCGAAGCATTTGTATATATTGATTATAAAAATATTCTACAGAATGTTAATGGAATTCCAATATTTTATCATAACTATAGACGGGCTAATGACAAAAAAATTAATTGTAATTTACAGCAATTGGATATGAGATACAGTACAAGTATATCAAGCAAAGATTTAAAATTAGTCAAAAATACAAGAGCCAAGAAATTCTGGTGGTTATTTACATAATGTATATTCTATTATCTTTTTACTCCCTTGACAAGCCCTTACAAACTACTTAGATAATAAGGCAGTGTTTTTTTATTTCCCTAATGGTAGAAATATTTTCATTGCATTATAATGATTATATATATGTATATATTGATGATTAGTATACATGAAATGTGAACTAATATTATTTTGATCAAAACAAATTTTAATATATAAATAATACTAGAGTGCCCTGTAAGAGACATTGTATATCCAAAAAAATATTATTGTTAACTAGTGTTTATTATAGTATGTAAATATAATATATTCTGAATAAATAAACAAACAAAAAAATAAATCATTGAATTCAAATTTACTTATTTTTAAGTCAAAAGTTACACTTGTAGTGCAATAATCCTTAACAAAATTAGAATTGTGTGCTGCTTTGCTATTGTGTCGAACGGCTAATAAAATTAAACCCAAGTTTGAATCGTACAGTTACCGAATCGTTTTTTGCTGTGATTCAAAAATTATTCTAAACTAGACAAAAATTCACTTGTCGTCTTTTATGAGTTTCGTACCAAATAAGTATCGGAAATTCAAACTAATTCTCACTATATACCTTTGAGCATGTTCCATCTAAGCTAAGTCCTGCAAATGTAGTATTCCGCTGATGCTTTGCCAATAAAATAAGGTATACAATTTTCTTCAATGGTCCGGAATTTTTATTGAAAGGCGAGGTGATGAAATTGATCTTCTTCAAAGTGGACACCTTTTAAAGCCAAGTTTTTAATAATTGTCACCATTTTTACATCAAACTGATAGATAAAGAGGAACATTATCTATTGTCAAAGATGGTATTCGGCAAGCAAAATCATTTGAAACTAAATATTCTGCTTTACTTCTTTGACAACAGATTTGGGTAATTAATGCCAGAGATGTTGTACGGAAAATAGTTCGCAATTGTGTCCATTGTTTTAAATACAAGCCTCGACTAATGCAGCAAGTCATGGAAGCATGGAAGATCTTCCGACTGATCGGCTAAAGGCTCAGCATCCTTTTTTTTGTTAGTGAATTAGATTTTTGTGGACATTTCTACACCTCCTATAGAATTAGATGAAAACCACTATGCAAAACTTACTTACAAAACTTATATTTTCGCTTGTTTTGCTTCCAAGAATGTTCATATTGAATAAGTTTCCGACTTATTGACAAATACTTTTTTGTAATGCTTAAAAAGATTTATAGGTAGACGTGGTATACCGCAGCGTTTATATTGTGATAAGGCTACAAACTTTATTGGTGCTAATACACAACTTAAAAAATTTAAGGAACCCTGTTTCGACAATGAGAACGTCCATGCGTTGATGCACTACAGTGAATTTACAGGCTTAAAATTTTCCTTTATACTGCCTCGATCGCCACATTGGCCTTTGGAAATCGGCTGCAAAATCTACAAAAACCCTTCTCGTTAAAAATATGTCTAGATCATCGGTCAGTTACGAAGAATTACAAACAATACTTATTGAAGTAGAAGTTATTTTAAATTCACGCCCGTTGGCACCTACATCTGATGACCCTTATGACGGCGAAGCCTTAACCCCGGCCATGTGCTAATTGGATCATCTTTGTTGTGTCTACCGGAAGAAAACCTAAGTCACTGTAATAATAATGTTATCTAAAAAGATAGCTAATAGTTTCATATTTGAAACAACAATTTTGGATACAATGGGCTCGTGATTATATTTTAACTTTGCAACAAAAATCAAAGTGGTTTAAATCACTTCCGAATACAATGGCTTCTTGGTCGTATCGTAAAAACGATCCCTGAACATGATGGAAAATTCCTAGTTGTAGATATCAAAACTTTAAAAGGTGCAGAATATAAAACTGATCTTCTACCAGTTAACGAAGTTGATTGAAAGCGCCCTTTCAATGTTTACATCTGGTTACTTTTGTATTTTAGATTGCTAGTTATGAAAAATTACTTAATAACATTTTAAATAGTCGATTATTCTCTTTAATTTAACTTTACTTGCTGATTTTATAATAGTAAAATCTTATATACACTAGAGTCCCGACTTGCATCGTTAATGCAAATAGAATTACCTTTTTCTATAAAATGCACTCAAATTTAATTTATTAGGGAAAATATTCAAAACAAAGCAACAAATTTTGTTTGTTTGATAACACAAGTATGAATACATTCTTATTTATTTCATTTACTTCAACAAATGTCTATAATTATTATAAAGAAATAACAAAACAGTAAATTAAGAAAAACATAACAAAAATTAAATTCATTTACATATTTATACATATTCATAGCTTACATTGAGCTCTCTTCAGATCCATTTAATTGTATCCATTTGATTTGTCCTAGTGAGTTATTGACTAACAAAAGTATTTGGAACTCAATTTGTTGAAAGGAACAATAGCGTTTGCGGTACCAGTCTATCGGGAGGTCTCTTTTGTTAATATTTTTCATTGCCCTTGGATTTTCTGATTGGTATATCAAAAAATGTTTAAATTTAAAACCTCATTCTGCGTTTCCGCCCAAATGAAGTGTTAGCCGATCCTTCGCGGCTTTATATCCAGAGCATCTTTTCATTTTAGATATGTAAGTTCTTGATGGCAACCGTTTTTAAAAAAAGACCTTTTTCGTCGACATTCAAAATCTGCTTACCAGAATACCCTCCTTTTTCAATTATAGTTTCGGCTCAACCATAAACTTTTCTGAAGCTATTGATTCTGCACTGGCTGACTCTCCTTTTTTATTTTATTTATTCAGTTATTTTTAGTAACCGTACCACATTCTTTAGAAAAGAGATAGATGAGAGATAGACAGGTGGTGAAAGGAGATAGATATAGCCATTTTATTAAATATTTTACTTCGCCGGCGAATATGCTATGAAGAAGTACCGACGAAGGCGGCACTTCCATTAAACAAAAAAAAAAAAACTTTTTAATTTTTGACTGCCGCAAGGGTTGAACCCAGGGCAACCAGATTTGTAGTCAACGTGCTTAGCACCTTAACTACCACATTATGTAAATTTGTTCGTGTTTAGTACCAGATGCAGTATTTTTCTTAAGATCTTAATTTTTTATTACGTCCTTGCACAGTGACATTCTGCGCTTATTTTGATCATGTATCCAAATTGAAAGAAGGGACGCTTTCTTAAACATTTTTATCTTTAATCGTGCTTGAATCCTTCAAATACAAATATTTCATGATATTCTCATGAAATATTTTTTATTTAAAAATTACAAATTGAAATGCATTACGGCGAAGAAAGCATATCCATATGGACATTTCACTACTGCTCATATAGCTCATCAGTGGACTTTAACCAAATTTTGTATAGAAAACTTGAAAGCCTAGCCAAATTGATTACATGAGAACTCCATTGAATTAACAAGACAAAAAGATAATAACAACTCAAAAATATACGAAACAGGTTTTTTAGTTTTTATAAAACAAACTTTTTGTAGCTCCAAATGCACAGTGAGAAAAGGAATATTGAACATAAACCGCGATATTTTATAGAAATTTAAACAGTAAATAAATAAGTTAAAAAATATTACGTTTGACTAATTTGCAGAAAGGCTTTAAAAGTCTCTAAAAATGGATTTTTCGGTTTTCGTAAATCAAGCTTGGAAATAAATTCCTTGTCTTTTGATCATGTTTAATTCAAGAAAGAGAATGTGGCTTAAAATTAATTTCTCAAGAACTAATAAAAATTTGAAATTTCTAATTTTATATAACATTGTTACAATGATGCTTTATTAAAAGATGTAAAAATAATTGAGGCCCAGAAAGTGAAATGAAATGGCCTATTGTGTTTTCAAAGATTAAGTTTCTACAAAACATCTTTATTACAAAACAAAAACAACTAACACAAAGCGAGAAATAAAACAAACACAATACACAACCATACACACATCTGCATTGTATAACAACTAAATACAAATACACAACATGTATTTTGAAATAATAATTGAAGGCTCTAGAAGTAAATAACAATGCTCACATAATGTGTCTGCTGATTCATTTCAATTGTGAGCGTCATTTAGTTAAGATCTTGTGGTACAACAAGTAAAGTTGACAGCGTGTATTATTAATCGCGAATAGTTAAATCGTCAAATAATTGATTAAATAAAGTGTAATTTAATTTAAACTCTAAAAGTTGTGTGTATAATTATTTTGCAAATAAAGAACTCATAAATAACACGTTTATAATTTTAATAAACCTAACAACTGGTGTCAGAAGTGGGAATGCAAAATAATAAATAAATAATTACAATGAAATTTGACGAGCTAAAAGTTTACCAGCTAAAAATGAAGCTGAGTAAGTTGGGTCTGCCGACAGCGGGCAATAAGGTGGAATTGCAAAAGCGGTTAATAAATGAATTCAAGCAGCGTGGTATTAATATTGGGTCGTACGATTTCGGAGAAAAAGAAGAGAATATAGAGTGTACCCCAGCAACAACAAGCGCTATGGACTTGAATTCTATGTTTGCAGCTATGATGAAGAAAATGGAAGCAATTCAAGAAAGATCTAGTAACAACGGGGAAAGGCTTCTAGCAAAAGTAAACGAGAAGTTTCTAGAAATATCAGGTCTTCGATAAACGAGTGGACGTTATGGAAGTGAAGGTCAAGGAGTTTGATGAAAAGTTATCCGGCCTAAAGAGAAAATTAGACGAAAAATTACATGAATTAAAAGCGCAAATTGGCGATCTACAAATTAGAGAGGGACCGGTAGGAGTTGTCTCTGAGCACGCAAGCAAGATTAACACCCCTAGCTTTGACGGCGCACCTTTTAATTTTTTTAAGTTCCAGTTCGAAACAGTGGCCAGCAAACATAGATGGGACGACGAAGAAAAAGCTATAATGCTAATTCTAGCCTTAGAGGGAGCAGCAGTACAGATACTCGAAAGCTTACCAGCAGTTTGCAGAAATAATTATGAGGACCTAATCGTAGCCTTACAACGCAAGTACGGTAGTGAGCACAAAAGAGAACTCTACAGAATGGAGTTTCATGGTAAGGCTTCAGAAGGCAAACGAGACGCTGCAAGACTTCGCTATGGAAATTGAACGTTTGGTGCAGCTGACATATCCAGGCGAAGATCACCCGTTTCTGGATCAGTTTAAAATTGAAGCTTTTGCGAATGGCATACGGGATCCAGATATCAAATATGCGGTTCGTGCTATGCAAAAATTATCTTTTTCGGAAACCATCTCGTACGCGCTAGCCCAGGAGACCGCAAAAGTCAACTCGAAGCCACAGGTGTTTAAGGTGCGATGTCTTAATACTAACACTAATAACGGAGACAAAAGCAGCGAAATAAAGGAGATGCTCAAAGAAATAATGGTGGAGGAAAGGGGTAAATCTCGCGCCAAATGCTTTAAATGCGGTTAGGCCGGCCATCTTCAGCGCAACTGTAGATCCGCAAAGAGAAGGTCAAGATCTGTTTCTCCAGCAAGGGACAACAAGCAGGCCAACAACACCAAATCGCATGAGTCTCCGTTAAACTAAATCGAGCTGAAACTAAGGGGTAAGTGCCAGCTCCCACAATCAATGGCCCCACAATCTCCATTTCCATTGTGCAACAGGAAAATAGCAACCTAACTGTTAGCGGTCTTATAAACAAAAGTAAGCAAGTCCTTATCATAGACACAGGAGCATCTTAGTCCATTATAAGGCCCGATTTAGTAAACGGGTAGTGGAACCGTTAAATAATGTACGACTGCGCACTTCTACTGGCGAATTAGCCACTGTCTATGGAAGAGCCAGGGTAAGACTCACTATTGCTAACATCAGCGCTGACCATATATTTGTTGTGGCCGATATAGTGGATGAAGTTATCATTAGTGCAGACTTTATGATAGCCCACGTAATTAATCTGCACATGGGCGAGCAAATAATGATCTGGCGCAATGTGGAGATACCCCTGGATGTTGGATATGACAGTATTACCACATTAAGGAAGCTACTTGC
Source organism: Gymnosoma rotundatum (assembly GCA_916610165.2). Lineage (NCBI taxonomy): Eukaryota > Metazoa > Arthropoda > Insecta > Diptera > Tachinidae > Gymnosoma > Gymnosoma rotundatum. The sequence continues at coordinate 98,828,387 of OU744336.1, forward strand.
CGTTGAACGGCAGAAATTACCACCTCAGGCGGAAACTATAGTATGGGCACATATGGAGACAGATTGTGAGGATAACCGATTGTGGGTGGTGGAAACAAAAGAACTAGAAGACGATATCATAACAGCAAAAGCCCTCGTGAAAATCTGCTACGATGGCAGAGTTCCTGTGAGAGTAATTAATCTGTCTAATAGCGAAAAAACTATTAACAGGAATTTTGAGATGAGTCGATGTGAGCCAGCCGAAGCCATAATTAATTGTGCGGCGAATACTGTATGTCCTAAAATAACAGCCACAGAAAGAGATTCATTAGCAGAACAGGTGCAAAAATGGGTGACAGGACTAACACCTCCTGACAGAAAGAAAGCAAAGCAGTTGCTGAGAAAACGTGCCTCCGTATTCGCCCTAAATAATAAAAGCCAAAGTAGAACGGCAGTTGTTAAACAGGAAATTAACACGGTCAAAGCGAGGCCTATAAAACAAGCACCCAGAAATGTTCCCCTAGCAAAACGAAACGAGGTCAAAGAACTTGTCGGCGATACGGAACGGAACGGAATCATTGAACCACCCTCGAGTCCGTGAAGTTCACCAATAGTTTTAGTAGAGAAGAAGGACGGCAGTACCAGGTTTTGCGTTGACTACAGGAAGCTCAATGACGTCACCAAGAAAGACAGTTATCCGTTGCCTAGAATTGACGATACCTTAGATACGTTGGCTGGAACGGAATGGTTCTCTACATTGGACTTTGAAAGCGGCTATTGGCAAGTAGAGATAGCCAATAAAGGCAAGGAGAAAACTGCCTTTAGCGCAAGTGGTGGTTTATGGCAGTTAAATGGAACGTGTGCTTAAGGGTCTCATCTGGAAGACATAATCGTGATGGGAAAGACTTCTGACGAACACCTCAAAACCTGGATGAAATTTTTAAGCGTATAACAGCTACAGGATTAAAATTAAGTGTTAAGAAATGTGCTTCTTTTCAAAAGGAGGTCAAATACCTGGGGCATAGTGTAAAGGCAGAGGGCGTGTCAACTGATGAAGACAAGGTACTGGTAGTAAAGAACTGGCCTCGCCCACAAAATCTTCATAAGCTACGTATTTTCCTAGGGCTTGCATGAGTTGAAAATCGCAACCATACCACTGGAGTGAAGCAGCGGAAAAAAGAATCCAGGAGCTCAAGAAACTTTAGTGAACGGCACCAGTCCTTGCCTATCCAATAGCTGGACAGAAATTCATATTGGAAACGGACGCAAGCGGCTATAGAATAGTTGGAGTGCTTTCTCAGGTCATTGGATACTACAGCAGAGTGCTCTCTAAGCCCGAAAGAAATTACTGCGTTACACGAAGGGAGCTTTTAGCAGTGCTGGAGTGTGTTAAACATTACCACAAGTATCTCTATGGTCTACATTTCATCTTAAGGACGGACCACTCTGCATTACGTTGGTTGATGCAATTTTAAAATCCTGAGGGCCAGCTTGCACGCTGGGTTGAACGTCTGCAGAGCTATGACTTTAGTATTGTGTATAGAAAAGGCGGAAAGCACAATAATGCTGATGCCTTTTCAAGACGGCCATGCAATGTAGAGTGCAAGCACTGCACAAAAGTCGAGAAAAAGGAGTGCATCATGGATGTGCGGTTTACCCAAATTAGGTCAAGGGAAGACTGGTCTAAGGCCCAGAATGACGACCCAATTTTGGCAAAAATTATATTGGCTAAGCAAAACAATAGGAGATCGAATCATAATGAAATATTGGCAGAGAGTCAACTAGCAAAATCGTACTGGGCTCAGTGGAATAGCCTGAAAGTAGAAGATGGCTGCTTATATCGATCTTGGGAAAGTACAGATGGCAAAACTATAACGGACTTAATTGTCGTGCCAACTTCCAAAAGGAATGAGATACTTAAGCAGTTCCATAACGGTCACAGCGGCAGCCATATGGGTATAACAAAAACTCTGGAACAGATGAAGCAGAGATTTAACTGGGTGGGCTGCCAACAATACGTAGCCGATTGGATAGCTAATTGCGAACAGTGCATTACGGCCAAGGGTCCTATAAGAAAAAGTCGTGGCAAACTTCAAAAATACAACGCAGGCGCTCTCTTTGAGCAGATAGCTATTGATATCACAGGTCGATTTCCTGTCAGTGATTCTGGAAACCAGTATGTACTAGTGGTAATGTATTATTTTAGCTAATTGCCCGAAGTTTATGCCATTCCAAACCAAGAATCCAAAACAGTGCTAGACGCCCTTGTGAACAATTGGTGTTCCACTAGAACTACATTCAAACCAGGGACAAAATTTTGAATCGGCTATATTCAAAGAGATATGTGATGTTTATGGTATCAAAAAGACAAGAACGACACCACTGCATCCGCAGTCTGATGGCATGGTGGAAAGATTTAATTGCACCCTGCAGGAGTATCTCAGAAAAGTGGTCAGTACAGACCAAAAGGATTGGGATGAGCATGTACCCAAATTTCTACTGGCGTACCGTTCAGCTGTACACGATTCAACCTCACGTAGTTCAGCAAAAATCTTGTTCGGGACAGAACTAGAACTGCCAGCAGATTTAGAATTTGGTGTCAAACCTGGATCAGCGCACGAAAACAATGGAAACATTCTTCAGGCATAGGAAGACCTTCAAGAGCTTCATGAGTTTGTCCGTAACCGCATTAAAGTGACCACCGATAAGATGAATGCCAGATATGATCGAGCAGCAAACACGGAGGGATTTACTTAAGTGGTTCACCTGGAGCGGCTGGCTAAATATGGGAGAGGTAATGGTGAGCCTATTCGGGACAAAGTAAATTAAAATTAATTTTAGCTTATTGATTTATTTTATAACTGTCTCTGTTACAAATTGTTCTTACTGTTGTTGATGCTAGTCTAAGAGCTCTTCCTATATTAACAGACTTTTCTCCCGATTTAAAACGTTCAATTAAATCCAAGTTTAATTCCAAACTTATTACTTTTATTTTACTTTGATTTTTTTACACCCTTAAGGTATTTTGGCGAATCAGCAACTAAACTCTTACCATAACCAAAGAATTGTTCTTAGCATCAATTTTATAACAAAGAAAAGGCAATTTACCCTATTTCAAAAAATTTTAAAATTTCTTAACGTACAGGTGACTGTACGCAAAAGATGCTGAATCAGGCACTACAAATGGTAAAAGTGGTAATCCACAATGCTTCAGTAAAAAATGTAACCGTTTTTAGCAACATAAATCGAAATCAAAACGACGAAATTCGGAAACAAAACGATGCAAATTGAAACCAAAACGATCAAATCGCACGGACGCATATCAGATCAACACGACCCAACTCGAACCGACGCAACTTTAAATTCCAACGACGCAAATCGAATTCTTCCACTTTTTAAAAAGCGACGCAAATCGAAAAAACGGAAATCAGGGTTCTGTACTTCACTTTCTTATTGAAATTTTGTTATAGATGTAAAATTTTCATTGCTTTTTAAACAATGAACCGAACAACATCCACTTTGGCTTTTATTATTTAGGGCGAATACGGAGACACGTTTTCTCAGCAACTGCTTTGCTTTTTTTCTGTCAGGAGGTGTTAGTCCTGCCACCCATTTTTGCACCTGTTCTGCTAATGAATCTCTTTCTGTGGCTGTTATTTTAGGACATACAGTATTCGCCGCACAATTAATTATGGCTTCGGCTGGCTCACATCGACTCATCTCACAATTCCTGTTAATAGTTTTTTCGCTATTAGACAGATTAATTACTCTCACAGGAACTCTGCCATCGTAGCAGATTTTCTCGAGGGCTTTTGCTGTTATGATATCGTCTTCTAGTTCTTTTGTTTCCACCACCCACAATCGGTTATCCTCACAATCTGAGGTGGTTATTTCTGCCGTTCAACGGCAAGTAGCTTCCTTAATGTGGTAATACTGTCATATCCAACATCCAGGGGTATCTCCACATTGCTCCAGATCATTATTTGCTCGCCCATGTGCAGATTAATTACATGGGCTATCATAAAGTCGGCACCAATGATAACTTCATCCACTATATCGGCCACAACAAATATATGGTCAGCGCTGATGTTTGCAATAGTGAGTCTTACCCTGGCTCTTCCATAGATAGTGGCTAAGTCGCCAGTAGAAGTGCGCAGTCGTACATTATTTAACGGTTCCACTACCCGTTTACTAAATCGGGCCTTATAATGGGCTAAGATGCTCCTGTGTCTATGATGAGGACTTGCTTACTTTTGTTTATAAGACCGCTAACAGTTAGGTTGCTATTTTCCTGTTGCACAATGGAAATGGAGATTGTGGGGCCATTGATTGTGGGAGCTGGCACTTACCCCTTAGTGCCAGCTCGATTTAGTTTAACGGAGACTCATGCGATTTGGTGTTGTTGGCCTGCTTCTTGTCCCTTGCTGGAGAAACAGATCTTGACCTTCTCTTTGCGGATCTACAGTTGCGCTGAAGATGGCCGGCCTAACCGCATTTAAAGCATTTGGCGCGAGATTTGCCCCTTTCCTCCACCATTATTTCTTTGAGCATCTCCTTTATTTCGCTGCTTTTGTCTCCGTTATTAGTGTTAGTATTAAGACATCGCACCTTAAACACCTGTGGCTTCGAGTTGACTTTTGCGGTCTCCTGGGCTAGCGCGTACGAGATGGTTTCCGAAAAAGATGATTTTTGCATAGCACGAACCGCATATTTGATATCTGGATCCCGTATGCCATTCGCAAAAGCTTCAATTTTAAACTGATCCAGAAAAGGGTGATCTTCGCCTGGATATGTCAGCTGCACCAAACGTTCAATTTCCATAGCGAAGTCTTGCAGCGTCTCGTTTGCCTTCTTAAGCCTTACCATGAAACTCCATTCTGTAGAGTTCTCTTTTGTGCTCACTACCGTACTTGCGTTGTAAGGCTACCATTAGGTCCTCATAATTATTTCTGCAACCTGCTGGTAAGCTTTCGAGTATCTGTACTGCTGCTCCCTCTAAGGCTAGAATTAGCACTATAGCTTTTTCTTCGTCGTCCCATCTATGTTTGCTGGCCACTGTTTCGAACTGGAACTTAAAAACATTAAAAGGTGCGCTGCCGTCAAAGCTTGGGGTGTTAATCTTGCTTGCGTGCTCAGAGACAACTCCTACCGGTCCCTCTCTAATTTGTAGATCGCCAATTTGCGCTTTTAATTCATGTAAATTTTCGTCTAATTTTCTCTTTAGGCCGGATAACTTTTCATCAAACTCCTTGACTTTCACTTCCATAACGTCCACTCGTTTATCGACGACCTGATATTTCTAGAAACTTCTCGTTTACTTTTGCTAGAAGCCTTTCCCCGTTGTTACTAGATCTTTCTTGAATTGCTTCCATTTTCTTCATCATAGCTGCAAACATAGAATTCAAGTCCATAACGCTTGTTGTTGCTGGGGTACACTCTATATTCTCTTCTTTTTCTCCGAAATCGTACGACAAAATAATAATACCACGCTGCTTGAATTCATCTATTAACCGCTTTTGCAATTCCACTTTATTGCCCGCTGTCGGCAGACCCAACTTACTCAGCTCCATTTTTAGCTGGTAAACTTTTAGCTCCTCAAATTTCATTGTAATTATTTATTTATTATTTTGCATTCCCACTTCTGACACCAGTTGTTAGGTTTATTAAAATTATAAACGTGTTATTTATGAGTTCTTCTTTTGCAAAATAATTACACACACAACTTTTAGAGTTTTAATTAAATTACACTTTATTTAATCAATTATTTGACGATTTAACTATTCGCGATTAAAAATACACGCTGTCAACTTTACTTGTTGTACCACAAGATCTTAACTAGATGACGCTCACAATAAGAATGAAGCAGCAGACACATTCTGTGAGCATTGTGTTAGTTGTTTTTGTTTTGTAATAAAGATGTTGTGTAAAACTTCTAGCTTTGAAAACAAACACAACAGGCCATTTCGTTTCACTTTCTTGGCCTCAATTATTTTTACGTCTTTTTATGATTTTAATATTATTAAACGGTAATTACAAATGATGAAAAATAGTTGCTACTCTTAAATATTTAATTGCAGTACAATATACATAAGTTCAAAACAAACAATAACCATTTGTAGTCGGAACAAAAATATACAACTGTAGAAAAAATTTTTCCATCTACGCAGACTCTGGGCGCTTCTTTTTAAAAGTCCAAAATGAAGTTTTTATTCTCTTCCTATAATATACTTTTAGTATAGTTTGTACGAGAAGTAAAATCCCAGTTTTTAATATTAAAATAAAATATCTATGACTAAACTATAAAAATTGGTCAAATAGTGATGGCTAATATTATATTTATGGACCCGCATGTATTATGTATACAGATTCCATTAAAATAACTATTACACATAATGGCAATATGAGAAGAAAGTTTATAATGAATAACTCTCATGTATGAAAGTTCCAAATAAACAAGGCCAAGCAACAGTATAAAATTTTTCATATTTTATGCTAAAAAGAAGCTACAAAAGGTATTCCCAAGTAGGAGCACAATAATAGGATGAAGGTAAATATGAATTAGATTCCACTTCTTAACAACAAATTTTAATATTCATTCATTACATTTTTTTGGTTTAAATTTCTAAAAACTTTTAACTTATTTATTATATTTTACAAACTTCAGCTGTGTTGGATCAAAATATTATATATAATGCTTTTTTATTTATATTTTTGACGTTAACGAATTAAGCCTTTAAAATTACTTGTTCCTCTTTTTCTTATTTTTATAAGTTATACAAACATACATATTTACATTAGTTGTGTCTATATATATACATATAAAAAAAAATGCATTCAGCTATAATTGGTAATATGATAGACTATAATTACAGTGTGGTCCCGTTCATAATCTTAAAAATTAAAGAGTGTCCCCAAACAACATACACAATTTTTACGTGTATTATGAACTCTAAAGGGCGACTCCGTGAAATTTAAAATGACTGCGTATTACTATAGCTCCCAACAACAAAATGTTATACAAAAAGAAATCTAAAAATTAACGGGTCCCCCCACAATTGATGTAGATTTACTTATATAGGCCTATCTCTTAAACCGTTATAGACAAACGGTTGCAAATTGAGCAGAATGTCTATCGCTATGGACGTTATAGTAACAAGTATTAATATTAAAAATTATATATTAAAGGGTGCGGCAATAGTTCATTTAATTTGATGTATATGGCCATACTTTTGAAAAGTTGTAGACAGACGCTTGAAATTCACAACGAACCTCAATTGCTAAGTACGCTATAACAACAAGTATAAAATTTGGATTTGGAAGTTAAAGGGAGTCTCAATAGTTGATATTAATTTAAGTATGTCACCAAACTTTTTAACCGTTATAGACAGAACGCCGAAACTTAAAACTAACTTGCTAAGTCCGCTATATCAACGAGTTTATAATTTGAAATTAAGAAATTAAAGGGTGTCCCATAATTGATGTAGATTTACTTATATGGGCCTATCTTTTGAACCGTTATATGCAAATGCTTGCAAATTGGACAGAATGTCGAATGCTATTTCCGTGAATATATCACTAAAGCTCTGGGGATGTCATGGAAACCGCAGGAAGGTGTTTTTAGTTTTCGTTTTAATCTAGCAGTTATCGAAAGCCCTACAAAAAGATCGGTTTTATCAGCTGTGGCAAAAATATTTGATGTTTTAGGTTTGCTTAGCCCTATTGTAATATCCTGCAAAATGTTACTCAAAGAAATGTAGAAACAAAAACTTGATTGGGATTCGCCTCTCAATGCCCGCTTGACAACTCGGTGGAAAGAAATCGAACAAAGTCTTTCATTCATCAATCAAATTGAAATTCCTAGATTTGTAGGAACTTCCAAACAATCAAACTTTGAAATTTACGGATTTGTAGATGCTTCTCTATTGGCATATGGTTGTTGTCTTTATATACGCGTTGCTCATCAAAACAAGCACAAATCAACGCTTCTCATTGCAAACTCAAAAGTAGCGCCAGTTGTTCAAAAGTCTTTGTCTCGTTTAGAACTTTGCGCCGCCTTATTGCTAAGTCGAACGTAGGATAAAATTAAACTTAAATTTGACGGCTTAAACTATAGTATTTTCTTTTGGTCGGATTCGAAAATCGTTCTAAACTGGCTTTCTAACCACTCATCGTCCTATGTTTGCTTTGTCGCTAACCGTGTATCAGAAATACAAAACTTAACTCATGACATAACGTGGATTTTTGTGCCCTCAAAGCAAAACCCCGCAGATATTGTGTTGAGGGGTTGTCTTGCCCAATAACTTTTCAATAAAATATGGTTTCCTGACCCTAAGTTTCTTACAGAACCAGAAACAAGCTGGCCTAAGGGAAATATTGAACACACAGAACTTCCTCAGCAAGAAATGAGAAAGACCTTGCTCAAAACAACTATTACCCCTGTATCAATAATTAATCACTTAGTTTTTCATAAATTGTCGCATCTTCGAATTCTTCGCATTATAGCCTTTATTCATCGTGCCGTTTATAAAGAAAAACGATATCCCTTCGTGACCCAAGAAGAGTTACAATCAGCTCTTTATCGAATCGTTTATAACATCCAACAATCAACTTTCAAAGAAGAGATTAATTTGCTCAACAAATGAAAACAGTTAAAAACCGGTTTTCAAAAACTGGTCCCGTTCTTCGACAATCTACAGTGCTGCAGGGCAAATTTGCAAATTTTTCGAGTGGGTGGTCGGCTAGCAAATTCTACGTTGCCATATGAAGCAAAATTTCCTGCTCTTCTTTCATTGAACATCTTCATCGCAAGCATTTACACGCCGGATCAAAAGCGCTCATTGGGATTCTTCGCCAGCAAGTATGGGTAATTAATGCCAGAGAAATAATTGGAAAAGTCGTCCGAAATTACGTACACTACTTCAAATATAACCCTCGATTAATGCAGCAATTAATTGGAGATTTTCCTGCAGATCGCTTTAAAGCTCAACGTCCCTTTTTTGCCTCAAGTGCCGAATTTTGTGGTCCTTTCTATATTTCTTAACGTATAAAGGGAAAAACTCCTTACAAAACATATGTCGCTATTTTCGTTTGCTTTTCATCCAAAGCTGTTCATATGGCATTTAGAGTAATCAAAGCCATACCAGGTCATGATGGAAAGGTAAGAGTCGTTGATCTTAAAACAACAAAAGGAGTTCTTCGAAGATCCATTCACAAAATTGCACCAATACCTCACGAAGCAGATTGAAAGTGCATTTGGATCATATATTATTTATATTTTTGTTTTATTTATATTTTTGTCGTTAACGAATTAAATCCTTAAAATTACTTGTTCTTCCTTTTCTTATTTTTATAAGTTTTACAAACATACATATTAACATTAGTTGGCTCTTTATATATTAAAATAAATGCATTCAGTTATAACGGGATTGTATTCTTGACATTCTTCTTAAACATTTTGAACTCTGTAATTTAAGTTTAGTAAAGAAAAAGCATTAGTTCAATTAAGAGCAAAGAAATGAAATTGTGCGAGCGTTTTATTTTCAAATATAAAAATCATTTTCGTTAATTTTTTTAATATATATAAGTGTAGATAAATATGTTAAAATAAAAAGTCGTTTAAATTAAAAAACCAATTTCGCAGAGAATAAAACTGCAAGTATGCAAAATTTTAATTGGGATACAAAGTCCCTCAATTTTCGAGAAGCTAAAATGTTTCATATTTATAGTTTTTATGTAGTTTATAATTTTTAAAAATTGTTATATTATAAGTTACCGTCAAAAGAATAAATAATGAAAAATTAAAAACATTAATTGGAAATATAAGTTTTCAGCTAAGGACTTATAGAACATGCCTCTTTTAATTGCAAATCAAAAGTTATGCAGGAATAATTTAGGTGCTTAAAATAGATTATCACTGAGGACTCTTAGCTCTATTTTTATTTGTTCTGCACGTAGCTGACTTTTTTCGTCTCTTTAAGCAGTGAGCGGGCACTTTGAAAATTTTAATTAAAGTTTAATTTATATTAATTTAATTTAAGCGTGCTAAATTCTTTTTTAATATAAATTAATTCAAATTGTTTCTTGAAGTGAAAGCAAGTTGCTTGTTGTCATATATAAATTCATTTAAAAGTTATTTATAAGCATTGTAAAACAAAATGCATTTCAACGTTATCATAGTTTATGTGCAATATATAACACTATATAATTTACAACTTCATACCTCTATAATTCCCGAAATAATAGCTTCCGGTAGGATTACTTGCCCTCTGTAGGAGTAAAGATAGTTTTGTTTCAGTATAGTTTAGCATAGAAATTCAAAATGAAAACAAAATTTACTTACATTGTAGGAAGACTATTTAAAAAAAATGTTGAGTAAATAATTTAGCGGCAACGGAAATTTTTCGAGTAATATAATTTCTCTACTTTAAGCTAATACTTGACTTAAAATTTATAAAAGAACATTTAATAATCCCCAATGCAACATTTTTTACATTAAGTTTTACAACTTTGCACCAAAACTTTGCGAAAATGTCGAAATGTACCAAGTTATATATTTAATACTTTGATGATATATAACTCGAAAAATATATGTCCCAAAAACTTTTATAATTTACCTTATCTTCTAAAAAATGCATTTCATGCACTATTATCTTGTAACGATGAAGTCAGGAACTCGTTTTCACCTACACAACAACCTTATTAGTAGTATTAGTTTGATTATTACGAGTATAAATTATTTTTATTTTGTAAAATTTATTGTTAATTATGAATTGTATTTATTTTGTAAAACTTATTCTTTAACTTTTTTCTTCTAAGTTATTATGAGTTATATGAAACACATTTATCTTCCTATCTTAACAATATCATGAATTAATTTTAGTTGCAAATAAAAGTTTAGTTTGAAATTAACGGTCGGGAAATGCGTGTCGTCATCTATGAGTCGCGAACCTCTCTATCAAAAGCATTTAGGTGTTAAGTCAATAAAGCATAACAGCTGTCATTCAATCAGACATACAAACAAATTGCATGTGTGGGTGACTGTGTGTGTACGATGGAAACAGGTATAAAAGGCAGAACAAAATGTAAAAACGGTCAGTTTGAAAGAAGGTTGCCTGCCGGTAAGAAGTGTTTGGTGAGGAATTGTATAGTTCCCCAATTTAGTTCTTGCTTACAGCTCAAGTAGAAAATTGCTGGTGTTGGCACGACCCTGCGATTGATTCTGGTGAGGAATTGTAAATTCCCTAGAATCACGTCACGTGGCGAGAGCTCCTAGCAACCATTGTGCGTAATAAGTATATTTCTCTCTCAACGTTCGCTGGTTGCGCTGCCTGTTTGGCCCCTGCCGGTGCCATTGCCGCCCGGTTGCACCGCTACCTGCACCATCGCTGCCTGTTTGGCCACTACCCATGCCATTGCCGCTCGGTTACGCCGCTGCCTGCTTGAGCGCTACCTGCACAGACGCTGTTTGAGTGCTACCTGCGCATTCGCTACTTGTGCCATCGCTATCTGTGCTGCCGCTCGCTGTCTGGCCGTTGCTGCTGTTTCCAAGTGTTATAACATTTTCAAAACAAGAACTGTTTCATTTCCTTTTCATCTTAGGACGACAAATAAAACTGCAACGATCCTGGACTCCGCAGCCGCTATCCCAGCAACAAGCGTAGAACGTGCCGTTACATTGAGTAGACGAAAACTTGAAAGCAGTAGTACAAATAGATGGACAGAGCATCCCTACGATCGTCGACACGGGAGCTACCAAAAGTTTTATCTCCCCGACGCTGATCCGACGCTTATCCAATTCGATCAAGCGAATTCCGGTGATAATCAAGGTGTTTCTTGCGGATGGATCGGAAAACCTTATAACCGATTTATTGCGGCTACAAGTCTCCCTCGGAAACATGACCAGGCCATTTCAGCTTCTGATCATGGGATTGGACGCGCTCCGGATGTTCAAGACCAGGTTTAGTTGTGCAGGTCTAATGACACACTACGGGTAAAAGTCTACAATAACTCCGAAGAATTCGTCCATTAATCATTATCGTTGCGAACCACAACTTAGCGCATATCAATCGCGTCGCCGCCAACCACCGCAATATCTAGCCAAACGAGAAGTCAACTACCGGATGACACATAAGGTGAATATTCAAACATACGCATCGCCTGTACAGGAGGATGGAATTTTGCAAATAGACCCGAAAATACCCATAGTGGACTTTCCGACTACACCAACAGGGACTAGTGATATATCTCCACCGGAGGCCGCTGCACCAACAGAGATCTCCCTGGCTGACGCAGCACGGGCACTGCAGAAAGAAATCCGGAAGTTGGTGCAAATGAGGGCCAGTCATCAACAACTGCGCCAGGTACGTAGCTGTGAAGGACAGCGGTTCCGAATCACCATCGCCCGAAGTGGTAAGCTGCGTAACATCGAGATCCCATGATTACTAGGAGAAGGGGGCCTGTGAACGGGGGGAGGAAGTGTAACGATGAAAGTCAGGACCTTCGTTTTCACCTCCACAACAACCATATTAGTAGTATTAGTTTCATTATTATGAATTGTTTTTATTTTGTAAAACTTGTTGTTAATTATGAATTGTATTTCTTTTGTAAAACTTATTGCTTAACTTTTCTCTCCTAAGTTATGAAACACATTTATTTTCCTATCTTAACAATACTTTGAATTAATTTAAGTTAAGCTGTAAATGAAAGTTTAGTTTAGTACTTATTTGAAATTAACGGTCGGGAGATGCGTGTCGCTATCTTTGAGTCGCGAACCTCTCTATCAAAAGCAGTCAGCTGTTAAGTAAATAAAGCATCACAGCTGTCTTCAGTCCGACACACAAACGTAAAATCTTTTTTTTTTCGTGCTATTTTGCCGATTAATTATTTAAATCACCGATATTGATTATTGAGGGTCAAAGCAGGTCTCGTTGGCGGTGATTTTAATAATTAATCGGGAAAATAGTATGAAAAAAAAAGATTTTTGAAAATTAATTAATATAATTTAAAAAAAATTCCCATTGTTGAATATAATTTAATATTAGCAAAGTGCCCGTGCATATAAATAAATTATCGTATACATATGAGCAAGACTGTATGCAACATAAAACCAAAACTACAAATTGTTCAAGAAAAATTAAGTAAAAGAAATTTATGTGTAGTCAGCAGAAAATGCAAGTTCAATGTTTAAGAAAATTTTTTTTTTTTTTATCATAAGAATTTGGATTGTAACCAAATATCATTTTGTTTATAAATTATTATATTGTATCAAATCTTTTAATTTTGTGAAAATGCTGAAAAGCATAAGCAGCTATTTTTGTCCAATAAAATCAGAATTAATTTAGAAACTGGATAAATCACTTCTCTTTTGATTCTCAAAAAGGGAACTTTAATGCTCGGATAATGCAGCAGCAGTGCTAAGAAAAAACTGAAACTTTAGGGAACCAATTCTTTTAAGCTTTATAAATGTACACATTACATGGCGATCCTGCCGAATTTAAAAAAAAAAAATAAGAAGTCCTGCAAATTTATCTTAACTACCACATTTTTAAAAGAGGTCCGGCAAAACTAATTTGACCCTGCCAAAATTTATTATCTTGTTATCCTGCCTAATTATTTACAATTCCCTGAATTAAATACTCGATTTTAAATCCTAATCCTGCTTAGCATCTAAACAAAATTTTAAATGACAACCCAGGAAGAAATAGACGAAATATTTAGAAAGTGGGAAGAATATATTCCACAGCCAATAACAGAAGAAACGGAACAACCTCCACATTATATACCAACTCCGAAAGAAGCGGGTCCAAAACCCATGACAATTGAGGAATATAAGAGGCTTTGGGGATTAAAGAATTTTGAACAGAAACAAGTTGCCCACATACCAAAAAAGAAACGGCAAAAAAAAAATTTTAAAAAGCTTGTGCCGAATTACAAAGAGTCATAATGATAAGCCAGGGCAATCAAAAGAAAAAACTAATAGAAGAGCTAAAAAACCTAAAACTACAAGGTTAGAAAATCAAATGTTAGAAACATCTGAAATCACGGAAGAAGGTAGAACAAAACAAATAATAGAGAACATAAAAATAGGGTATCCTTAAGTTTAGACATAGTAAGAGTTTTAGTAATAACAGTATTAATGATAACACTTTGGAAATTATTAAAAAACTATATAAAAAAGGAAATTACTACTAATGTGATGACAAAGTAAAAATGTAAATAAAAAAATATATGATAAAAATATACATATGGACCAAATCATTAAAGAACTCCAAAAATTAATAATAAACGCAAAAACATCAAAGGGTAGAAAATATACAAAGGAAACACTACAAGAAAAATATCATATAGTTAATGAATACGGTAGACAGTTTGGAAAACTTGTGGGAAATTTATCAAATCCAATTAAACAGGAAAAAATTGAAGAATTGAGAACATTAAAGAAAACTGCAATCGAACTTTTGAAAGAACACGCAAATATCAACAGTTCAAACATGTCGAATTTTGATAGCAAAAAAGCCTCGGATACAATTCCGATATTAGGCGGAAAACATGCACACCTCGATATATTTCTAACGAACAGGAAAAAAAGAAATTAATAAAATAGGTTACTGCTATGAAACTAAACGATAGGGTAAGAAGTATTTTAATGACACAAGACATACCAACTACATTAAATGAACTAAAAGCAACACTATCCAAATATTTTAAATCAAAAAACACAGCCGGTAGTCTCCATTCCGAAATCAGAAATATTAAGCAAAGAGGCAATGTATCAAATTTCAGAGAAAAACTAAACGCACTGATCTCAGAATTAACTATAGTATAGTACTAATACTATAGTAGACTTTCTTAATAGATACTGGTTCTGACATATCCCTTTGTTAAGAAAATGTTGTACACGGATACAACATATTTGAACAAGATATTTTTAGATTGAATGGCATAACCAAAGATTATACAGAGACCCTTGGTTCTACTCAATTGGAAGTAGTACTTGGAGAACATTGCTCAAAACATAAATAAAATTCATAAAATTCTAATTCTACAGTACCTCTACAATACTATGACATTTATAAAACCACTCAACTAGATAACGAACATTTCTCAGAAGCAGTGTTGCCAGAACTTTTATGTGTGAAATCTTCAAAATCCAACAATATTTCGAAAAAAATCTGCAAAATCTGCACTTTATTTAAAAAATCAACAAAAAATCTTCAAATGCATTTTTCCTCTACTAAATATTCTCTCGAATAGTTTTTGCAGAAATTAACTAAAGTCATTTCTTTTTCATTTAGTTAATATTTAAATTCTAATACTTTTAAATCTCTAAACTTAAAGTGTAAGTCCTGTTTTTTATTTTCGTTAAAAAATCTTTGGAAAATTTTTAGGTAAGATTTGTTTATATCGCACTGATCAAGACTTGTGTTTAAAATTATTTCAGCTGCATGAGTGCCTAGGTATGTGCTTTCATAGTTAAAAAAAAAATTTGAAGGGCTCTTGTCGTTTCGCTTTGAAGTAGTTTACTAAAAGTAGTTTTGATTTGATTGATATGAACAGCAAATAAAAAATAATTTTTTAAACAATATAATTCTAATAAGCGACTTACAACCGACTATACGGAATGCCAACGCCTTTGGAATGGGTGTAAAATCATTTTAGGTTTAAAATCTAATAAACTTTGTATTTTTTCAAATTGGTTATAATGTTTTGAACTGTTCAACAAATAATTGTATACATCTCTAGCTAGCGTCTCCACAGCAGATAGAAGTTTATGTTGTGCATACGACGAACATAATACCAGTGAGTGACATATAATAATAAATAAATCTGATATTTTACTTTTTGAAATTTGGGCAACGGAATGTTTTTTGCCTGTCATGATAGCAGCTTCATCTGCTGCAAATTTAACTATGATAAAATATTTACTGCCGTATTCATAGAAAATCAAAACAGATTTGAAACATATTTTAGAAAAAATTTGAATGAAAAATTTATCATAAGACACATTTAAATGTTATTTTATGAAAATCAGGAGTTGAACTGTGATTTACTATAAATAAATTAAAATTGAATTTAGTTTAAGTTAATTTTTTTAATTTCTTAAAATCTCTTTTTAGAAAGTTTAATTATTTTACAATGGACGTTTTCCAAAGAAAACAATAAAAATTAGTTAACTTAATAGAAGTTGCCACACAAATCATAAAAAATATATGATTTTAGGCCAAAAATCTTCAAATCTGATTTTGGCAATTTGAGAGGCCAAAATCTGCAAAATACAGATAAATCTGCACTACTGGCAACAGTGCTCAGAAGACAGATTTCAGAAATTACTAAAAACAATTAAATTCAAAGATTTTGATGAAGAAAACCAGAAAACCTTGTACGACATATTCAAACAGCATTAGAAGATTTATATCCTTCTGTAATTACTACAGAAGATTTATTCCAGATTTTGCTAAAACAGCAAATTGCCTAAACAATTTATTGAAACTGAAAGTCAAATTCTCTGAATAAATACGAGAGGAACAAGTCAGTTATTGAAAAGGAATTATTAGGAATTCATTAGGGCATACAATTTTTTAGACCATATCTTTATGGAAGAAAATTCACTGTAGTAACAGACCATAGACCCCTCATTGCTCTATTTTCGCATAAGAATCCATCCTCGAAGCTGACCCGAATACGACTTGAATTATCAGACCATGACTTTGATATTATATATAAAAAGGGAGCAAATAATACTAACGCTACTAAGATATTGAAAGAAATGATTCCACTCTGTATTGATGAAAAAGAAAGAAAAACTCTGGCAATAACACGTAGCATGCTTAATAAGAATAATAAAAATAAAAGAAATGAAATTGAAATAAAAAACAAGAATAAGAATAAGAATTACATATCTCAACAGGAGACTGATCACATCCATATGTGGGAATGTATATCAATGAATGTTATAAAGAAACTTCAAAGAATACAATTTATATATGAAAATAATGAGTATAATATGCAAAATGAATATAATGATAAAATTACACGCGTGACATGCAATAGAAGCGAAAATCCAATGCTTTCAGAAACATTTATGGAGAAACTTTTATTGAAAATAAAGAAATTGAAGAATAAAAAGTACGTACTATATGATAATTATGAAATATTTAAATACATACCGGCAGAAAAATTTAAAGAAGAAAATAATAATTTGACAACCAATGACGTCGATTTAATAATATACAAAATGCCAAAAAGAGTAAACGATAACATAAAACAATACGGACTAATAGAAGAATTTCATAACTCACCTCATAGTGGACATTTCGGAATAAGAAAGACCTTAATGAAATTAAAACAACGATTTATTTGGAAGGATATGAATAAAATGGTTAAAAATTATGTTTGAACATGTGAATCATGCCAAAAGAATAAACAAATGAGACATACGAAAGAACCCTTTTCTGTGACAGATACACCAACAAGTAGTTCCGACATTGTAGTAATGACACAGTTGGACCACTAAGACCATCAGAAAACTTTAGATATATATTCACAATGCAGTGAGAACTAACGAAATATGTTATAGCTTGTCCAATAGTATCAAAAGATGCCAAAACAGTTGCGAAAATACTAGTAGAAGAAGTTATTCTAAAATACGGGTTATTTAACGTTCTTAAAACAGACAGAGGCACTGAATTTACCAATGAGTTAATGAGAGAGATTTGTGTATTATTAAAAATAAAACAGAATTTCTCGACGCCTTACCATCATTAAACTTTGGAAACAATAGAACGCAATCATCGTGTTCTGAATGAATATTTTCTAAATTTCGTAGAATTGGCATGAATGGATACCATACTTTGCTTTTGCTTTTAACACAACTCCCAACACAGATACTAATTATACACCTTTTGAATTAGTATATGGAAAACTTCATAAACTGCGAGGTGACGAATTAAATGAACCTCAAAAGATTTACAATCTAGAAAATTATTTAAATGAACTTATAGTTAGACTTCCTTACTCATTGCAAAGAGCAAAAGAGAAAATTAGAATCTGAAAGAAAACAGAACAAAATAGAATTAAAAATAGGAGACCTAGTTTTAGTAAAAGTTGAAAATAGGAAACAACTCGATCCTCCATACAGAGGTCCATATAAAATATTAGACATAGATGATTTGAATGTCATCATAGAAATTGATAAATCTAAAGTAAAAAGTATACATAAGAATAAGTTAAAAAAATTAAATTAAAATTCTTATTAAAATCTAGTGACTCTTAAATTCATTAAACTTCAAAAAAAAAAAAAAATATGTATATACAGTGGCTCACAGCTTATTTTATGCAGTGAAATATTTTGGGGTTTGAGGTCTATAGAAGCACAACTAACGGTCACTTGAAAAAGAATTTGGTTTTATTTAAAAGCGAAAACATTGTTTTATAGGAAACAAAAACCATTTTTTGTAAAAACATTTATTTGTAACTCTCAAAATTATGAAAACTGCTTATTTTATGCAGCAAGTTTTTACTGTAACGGTACTTCAATGTAGCTTTGTTTTTGGTTTCGTTTTTTATATTTCTACTTCTAGCAATATTTTTTGTTGAATTGTTAGTTAAATTCAAATAAGTCCGCGTACCACTTTAGAACAAAGAGAATTGGTTTTAAACCATTTCAAAAATGGCCACTCGCAGCGAAAAAAAGCTGAAATGGTTAACATTAATTCTTCTACGGTCCAAAAAAATCATTGAGCGTTTCATACATGAAAATCGGGTTCATAACAAAAGCTGAAAGGCACAAAATAAAATTTTTAATGAGCAGGACGAGCGATGTATTTTGCGGAAAATAAAGGCAAACCCAAAGCTATCAGCTCCAAAGCTGGCCTCTGAAGTTGCAGCTGATCTGGGCAAACAATGATGCGCCGAAACTGTTCGCCGAGTTGCACGCAATAAACCATTTATAAGTCCGAAGAATAAACAATGCAGACTTAATTTCGCCAAAGAACATATTTCCAACGAGTCTGCATTTTGGAATTCGGTCATCTTCGCTGATGAATCAAAATTCAATATATTCGGTCGGCATGTCGTATATATGGCGAAAACCTAATACAGAGCTGAACAAAGAAAACTTAAAGGCAACAGTAAAGCATGGTGGTGGTAGCGTCATGGTTTGGGCCTGTATGTCGGCTGCTGGGACTGGAAATCTAGCGTTTATTGAAAGCACCATGGACAAATTTAAGTACCTCCAAATTCTCAAGGACAATTTGTTGGAGAGCGCAGAGAAAGTGGGAATTCGATCAGATTTTCGGTTCTATCAAGATAATGATCCGAAGCACAAATCTGGCACTGTGCAAACTTAGTTAATATATAACTGCCCACATTTGATGACACAGCCACCACAGTCGCCAGACCTTAATGTAATAGAAAATTTGTGCTGAATTTTAGAAAAGAATATAAGAAAACGCAAAATTTCTAGCAGAAACGATCTAAAGGAAGCTCTACTGACGGAGTGGGCGAATATTTCGCCGATTGTGACACAAAAACTGGTCGCATGCCAAACCGCATGAAATCTGTCATAGATAATAAGGGCTATCACACTAAATATTAAATTTTGCATTTGTCAGTTTTAATTTCGAGTTGGTCAACACAATATATACATACCTGCATAAAATAAGCTGTGAGAAAAAAATAAAAAGAATTTTTCGTGTTTTTAGTTTTAATATATTGAAATGTATATTTTTGCAATAAATGAATTTTGTTTGTTAAATTGTAGCATTTTTCCTTTTTAAGGATACCATTTTTTTTCCTAATTTGCCGCTATTGTTACATTTATACAGGCTTAAAACTTAAAAATTGCACTGCATAAATACAACTAATTGTATAAGTAAATATAATATCTATATCAAAATAGAATAGAAAAGAGTTTAAAACACTTATCCACTAACATTAGGCAATAAGAAATTTTATATAAATTACACAATAATCGTAAATATTTCTATTGAACTTTTATTTTTAATAATACACACAACCAAAAAGGGTTAGGGTGTAGTGTATATGCACTTATGCGCAATACTGTTATAGTAAGTATATGCTCGTATACATATGAGCAAGACTGTATGCAACATAAAACCAAAAATACAAATTGTTCAACAAAAATTAAGTAAAAGAAATTTATGTGTAGTCAGCAGAAAATGCAAGTTCAATGTTTAAGAAAATTTTTTGTATCATGAGAATTTGGATTGTAACCAAATATCTTTTTGTTTATAAATTATTTTTGACCAATATTGTATCAATTCTTTTAATTTTATGAAAATGCTGACCACTAGAAAATTGTACTATATAAGCAGCTATTTTTGTCCAATAAAATCAGAATAAATTTAGAAACTGGATAAATCACTTCTCTTTTGATTCTCAAAAAGGGCATTTTAATGCTCGGATAATGCAGCAGCAGTGCTAAGAAAATACTGAAACTTTAGGGAACCAATTCTTTTAAACTTTATAAATGTACACATTACATGGCGATCCTGCCGAATTTAAAAAAAAAATAAGAAGTCCTGCAAATTTATCTTAACTACCACATTTTTAAAAGAAGTCCGGCAAAACTAATTTGACCCTGCCAAAATTTATTCTCTTGTTATCCTGCCTAATTAATTACAATTCCTTGAATTAAATACTCGATTTTAAATCCTAATCCTGCTTAGCATCTAAACAAAATTTTAAATGACAACCAAGGAAGAAATAGATGAAATATTTAGAAAGTGGGAAGAATATATTCCACAGCCAATAACAGAAGAAACGGAACAACCTCCACATTACATACCAACTCCGAAAGAAGCGGGTCCAACACCCATCACAATTGAGGAATGTAAGAGGCGTTGGGAATTAAAGAATTTTGGACAAAAACAAGTGACCCACATACCAAAAAAGAGAGGCAGCAAAAAACGAAAATTTGAAAAAGCTTGTGCCGAATTACAAAGAGTCATTAATATAAGCCAGGGCAAACAAGAGAAAAAACTAATAGAAGAGCTAAAAAACTTAAAACTACAAGGAAAAACAAATGTTAGAAACCTTTGAAACCACGGAAGAAGATAGAAAAAAACAAATAATAGAGAACATAAAAATGGGTATAGCAGACACTAAACTTGAGCAGACATCAAACATCTATGCAGTATACGATAATAGGGTATTCTTAAGTTTAGACATAGTAAGAGTTTTAGTAATAACAGTATTAATGACAACATTTGGAAATTATTAAAAAAAGTAAAAATGTAAATAAAAAAAATATGTTAAAAATATACATGTAGGACTAGGACGAACAACGAGAAGTGGTAACTCTTACTAAATACAACTTTGACTAAGTACAACCTTGAGACTTGACGAACAATTAGAGACATACTCGAAACTTCTTTTCAGTTCTTAAGTTAACGAAATAGTTAGTTGTAGTTTAAACGTCCATCAAGACGAAAGTTATTTTAAGCCTAAATTTGTATTAACAAAAATTGATCAATAAATGTTTTTTAATAAATCAAATTGGCTTATAGTTTAATTAACGGCAACTACATTTGGGGGCTCGTCCGGGATAAGCCAAAATTTTTAGTGTTGAGAGAAAGTAAAAAGAATAAAACTGAACTGAGTGTTCAGAGGAAGAACGTGGAAAATACTTGTTCTGAGTGGACAGGAAGAAGGTGGAAAATACTTGTTCTGAGTGGACAGTTTACATAAAAACTTATGAATTTGTTGTTTTGTGCAAGTGGCAAAAATACGTAAGCACAAGACTTCAAAAGAAAAGAAAATCTTGTACCGTCCATACAATAGTGTATACATACTTGTATTTACGTATATACGCGTTAGTAAGAAATTCGGGGAAAAACACGCAGTCGCTAAAAGTAACGAGTAATGGTGAAAGAACGTTAATTTTAAAATTATATTGACGAGTTTAACTTAACGAAAAAGTGTATTCGTTTGCGAAACTTAAAAAAAACACCGACGAGTATAGCAAATTTAAAGTGGTGCGAAAGAGTTGACAATATAAACGCAAATCATAATAAACTTGAAGAGCAATCATTTTTGCACGAACAGTATGTGTGTATGAAACCAATTGTGCATATTCTAACGAATAAAAGGTGTAACAAAATAGCATACAACAAAACAATTAATTTTTTGTATATTATTTCTTAACAACAACAAGTTTTAAATCTAATAGATGTACATACATTGAAATGAATTATAACACTTTTGAATTCGGTTGCAATTAAATATTAAACCAACCCCTAAAATATTAACAACAACAATAAAACAACTTTAAAAATGAACAGAAGAGAAGCAGTAACTATATGTGAAAGTGTGAGCAAACCGTATCAATCGCAGCTGAATGAGGGAGAAATCAACGGATAAGAAGCAGAATATCTACGAGATTTGACGGGACAAAATGGACTTACAGCAAATTTTATCACTAAACGTTGAGGGGTTGAAGACTAAATTATCGGAGTTAGGGTTAGCTACGACTGGACGCAAGAGTGAATTATAGGATCGACTTAAGGAACATTTTTGCCTGACTGATGGTGATTCAGACTCGGTTTATAATGATGTTCCATCTCGTCATAACGAAGTTTTTCCGGTGGTAAGGAAAAGCATGTTCACATTGAGAGACATAGAAGATTCGCTTACCACATTTTGTGGCACAGATGGTCAGGGGGTGGAACCAGCTGCAAAAGTGATTTATGGCAAGCAGTTATTGAAGGGCGCAGCTCGCATGTTTAATCGCAGTAAAAGTGGGTTGAATAATTGGGATACTTTTAAGGAAGCTTTACTAGATGAATTTGGGGTAGTAGTGTCGTCAATTGATGTACACCGGAAACTTAAAGACCGGAAGAAGAAGAACAATGAAAGCTATAGGTAATATCTTTACACCCTGATGGAAATTTAATTATGTGCCTTTTGGAATTTGTAATTCGCCAGCGGTGTTTTCAAGATTTATATTCGCAATATATAGGGAAATGATTCAGGAGGGTACCATCATAGTGTATGTTGACGACATTATCATCCCATCAGTAGACGAAGAGGATGGTATTAGGAAATTCATCCAGGTGATATCTGTGGCAGAAAAATATGGGTTAAATATAAAATGGGAAAAATGTAAATTTTTAAAGAAAAGGGTCACATTCTTGGGATATATTGTGGAAAACTCTACTATTAGGCCATCGTCTGAAAAGACCTCTGCAATATCAAAATTCCCTATCCCGACAGATAAGAAATCGCTTCAACGGTTTTTGGGACTCACATCCTATTTTAGGAAACTTGGGGAAAATTTTGCGACAGTGGCAAGACCGTTATCTGACTTGTTGAAAGCGAATGTTGTATTCAAAATGGGGGATGCACAGGTCATTGCATTCAACCAGTTGAAGGCAAGTTTGGTGAATGCACCAGTTTTAAATTTATTTAATCCTAAAGCAGCAACTGAAGTTCATACGGATGCCAGTATGTATGGCTACGGCGCCATATTACTCCAGAAAAATTCAGAGGACCAACAGCTGCATCCGGTAGAATATATGAGTCGCAAAACATCTGATGCTCAACAGAAATTTCACTCATATGAACTCGAAGTCCTAGCCATAATTGAGGCATTGAAGAAATGGAGAGTCTATTTAATAGGTAGCAGAATAAAAATAGTTACAGACTGCAATGCTTTTGCATTGACAACCAGAAAAAAGGATGTGCCTTTGAGAGTTGCAAGGTGGGCAATGTTTTTGCAGGAGTTTGATTTTACTATAAAGCATAGGTCTGGAAGCAAAATGCGCCATGTAGATGCTTTAAGTATGGTTTCGTGTCTTTTGGTAGGAGATTCTATTAAACATAGACTCAAGGAAGCACAACTTCAGGATGCATGGATAAGTGCCATCAGAAAAATTTTTGAGAAAGATTCTTATGAGTACTTTTATTTGAGACACGATTTACTTTATAAGGATCCCAATTATGAACTCTTAGTGATTACGGCCACAATGGAGGACGAAAATATACAAGTTGCACATCGTGAAGGCCATTTTGGTACAAGGAAGACGCGTGAGCTGGTAGAAAGAGAATTTTATATACCGAATCTTGCCCAGAAGGTTAACAAAGTAGTACGTCACTGCGTTGAGTGTATTGTTAGTGAAGCAAAAATGGGGAAAAGTGAGGGTCTTTTAAGCCCTATTGATAAATCGGACAAGCCGCTGAGGACTTACCATATAGATCATATTGGTCCAATGGAACAGACGAAAAAACGGTACAATCACATCTTGGTGATCGTGGATGCATTTTCCAAATTTGTATGGTTATATCCGACAAGAGGAACAGGTACTGAGGAAGAAATTTACCGATTAGAGCGCCAATTGACCATTTTCGGAAACCCAGAACATATTATATCGGATCGTGGCACTATGCGTGGAAAATCCTTGTCAATGGTATTGGCATGTCCGTAAAGTGCAGCAATGTCTTAATAATACCCCGCCAAGAAGTACGAAAATATCACCATTCAGAATACTTACTGGTTGTGAGATGCGCACCAAAACGCATTCAGATGTAAATACGAGTAAGTTAATTGAGGAATTCGCACTCAAGGAATTAGATGAAGAAAGAGATGAAATTCGTGCGATTGCGAAAAAGAATATCTCTAAATTGCAGGAGGAAAATCGCAAAGGGTTCAATAAGGAAAGGAAAGAGGATCCTTCATACAAGGAGAATGAGCTAGTGGCAATAAAAAGAACCCAATTCGGAGCAGGTCTTAAGTTAAAACCAAAATATTTCGGGCCATATAAGATTGTTAAAAGACTTAAACGTGACCGATATGAGGTTGAGAAAGTGGGTGAAGTGGAAGGTCCGCGAAAAACTACTACTGTAGCTGAGTTTATGAAGAGGTGGAGCTCATCATTCGGGGCGAATGATCATGCAGGATGGCCCAATGTAGGACTAGGACGAACAACGAGAAGTGGTAACTCTTACTAAATACAACTTTGACTAAGTACAACCTTGAGACTTGACGAACAATTAGAGACATACTCGAAACTTCTTTTTATTTCTTAAGTTAACGAAATAGTTAGTTGTAGTTTAAACGTCCATCAAGACGAAAGTTATTTTAAGCCTAAATTTGTATTAACAAAAATTGATCAATAAATCAATAAATGTTTTTTAATTAATCAAATTGGCTTATAGTTTAATTAACGGAAACTACATACATATGGACCAAATCATTAAAGAACTTCAAAAATTAATAATAAACGCAAAAAAATCAAAG
Organism: Gymnosoma rotundatum; assembly: GCA_916610165.2. Lineage (NCBI taxonomy): Eukaryota > Metazoa > Arthropoda > Insecta > Diptera > Tachinidae > Gymnosoma > Gymnosoma rotundatum. The sequence continues at coordinate 98,853,621 of OU744336.1, forward strand.
GGTAGAAAATATACAAAAGAAACAATACAAGAAAAATATCATATAGTTAATGAATACGGTAGGCAGTTTGGAAAACTTGTAGGCAATTTATCAAATCCACTTAAACAGGAAAAAATTGAAGAATTGAGAACATTAAAGAAAACTGCAATCGAACTTTTGAAAGAACATGCAAATATCAACAGTTCAAACATGTCGAATTTTGATAGCAAAAAAGCCTCGGGTACAATTCCGATATTTGGCGGAAAATATGCACACCTCGATATATTTCTATCAATGGTAGAAATGATTCATGATGAACTTAGCGAACAGGAAAAAAAGAAATTAATAAAATAGGTTACTGCTATAAAACTAAACGATAGGGTAAGAAGTATTTTAATAACACAAGACATACCAACTACATTTAATGAACTAAAAGCAACGCTATCCAAATATTTCAAATCAACAAAGACAGCCGGTAGTCTTCATTCCGAAGTCAGAAATATTAAGCAAAGAGGCAATGTATCAAATTTCAGAGAAAAACTAAACGCACTGATCTCAGAATTAACTATAGTACAATTCAGTGACCTAGAAGATAGTACGAACGAAGTAGCACGTTCTACAATCAGAATGATGAACAAAAAATTAGCACTCGAAACACTCCAAGAAGGTTTACAAGAAAATATAAGAATAGCAGTAGTAGCAGCAAAACCCAAACCATTAATACAGGCATATGAAATAGCTAGTACGCAGGAACGATTATTACAGACAACGAATAGGTTAGAAATTTTTATATAAGTAATAGTAATCAACAATAATTACAACAGTAACAATAATAGAGACAACAACCAAAGAACAAATAGATACAACAATCAGAAAATAAATAGATACAACAATCGAAGAACAAATAGATATAACAACCAAAGAAGACCAGATTTTAACACTAATAACAACAGACATACCAATAGTAGCAACTACAACTAGAGATTCAGGACGAATCTCCAGAAAGGGAAAATTACATATTCACACAATAAATCGTAACACTTCGAACTTCATATATTTATCTATTAAAGGCCTGACGTACAAATTGACTTTCTTAATAGATACTGGTTCTGACATATCCCTTTGTTAAGAAAATGTTGTACACGGATACAACATATTTGAACAAGATATTTTTAGATTGAATGGCATAACCAAAGATTATACAGAGACCCTTGGTTCTACTGAATTGGAAGTAGTACTTGGAGAACATTGCTCAAAACATAAATTTTACCTAGTATACAGTGACTTTCCAATAAACACAGATTGAATTTTGGGAATGGATTTCTTTCATAAATACTACTGTATAATAAATTACGATACACAAACCATAAGTGCCTATATAAATGAAGATACTATTACAGTTCCTATAGAATCCAATACAAAGCATTTAACAAACGTCATCATACCACCAAGAAGTGAAAAAATTTTAAAAATCAATATTGAAATGGGTGAAGATAGTGTAGTATGTAACAAAGAAATACAAAAAGGTGTTTTCGTAGCAAACACGATTATACCAAAAAACGGTAATCGCCACATTAAAATTCTAAATACATTAGAAACACCCATACGATTGTCACAACTTAAACTAGCTACAGTACCTCTACAATACTATGACATTTATAAAACCACTCATCTAGATAACGAACATTTCTCAGAATACAGATTTCAAAAATTACTAAAAACAATTAAATTCAAAGATTTTGATGAAGAAAACCAGTATTAAGAAATATTTCATCTAGAAGGAGAACCCTTGACCACTAACAATTTTTACAAACAAACCATTGAATTAAATGATAATACCATAGTGTACGTAAAAAATTATCGTTTACCGCAAACACAATTGAACGAAATAGACAGGGGGGTGCAAAAACTATTACAAGAAAATATAATAGAACCTTCAATTAGCCCATACAACTCTCCATTATTATTGGTTCCCAAAAAAAGGACAAGATGACGTAAAAAATGGCGTTTAGTTGTGGATTACAGACGCTTGAATAATAAAGTCATAAATTACAAATTCCATCTAACAAGACTAGAAGATATTTTAGACAGACTAGAACGAGCAAAAGTTTTCTCAACTCTTGATATGACGAATTCTTTTCATCAGATAGAACTTGATACAACATCAAGGCCAATTACAGCATTTTCCACTAACAGCGGTCACTATCAATACAACAGACTACCTTTTGGATTGAAAATATCGTCAAACAGTTTTCAGAGGATGCTTACCATAGCATTATCTGGTTTAGATTCTAAAGCATTCCCATATGTACACGACATAATATTTTCGGATGCAGCCTCAAGCACCACAATGAAAATCTCATAAAAGTATTTAAAAGACTAAAACAGTACAATTTGAAATTAAATGCAGAAAAATGTTGCTTTTTAAAACCAGAAGTCCTATATCTAGGACACCTTATTACAAAAGATGGTATTAAAACCGATCCAACAAAAAATGAAATCATTGAACAGTATCCAATTCCAAAAAATTCGGATGAAGTTAGAAGATTTATATCCTTCTGTAATTACTATAGAAGATTTATTCCAGATTTTGCTAAAACAGCAAATTGCCTAAACAATTTATTGAAAATGAAAGTCAAATTCTCTGAATAAATACGAGAGGAACAAGTCAGTTATTGAAAAGGAATTATTAGGAATTCATTAGGGCATACAATTTTTTAGACCATATCTTTATGGAAGAAAATTCACTGTAGTAACAGACCATAGACCCCTCATTGCTCTATTTTCGCATAAGAATCCATCCTCGAAGCTGACCCGAATACGACTTGAATTATCAGACCATGACTTTGATATTATATATAAAAAGGGAGCAAATAATACTAACGCTACTAAGATATTGAAAGAAATGATTCCACTCTGTATTGATGAAAAAGAAAGAAAAACTCTGGCAATAACACGTAGCATGCTTAATAAGAATAATAAAAATAAAAGAAATGAAATTGAAATAAAAAACAAGAATAAGAATTACATATCTCAACAGGAGACTGATCACCTCCATATGTAGGAATATATATCAATGAATGATATAAAGAAACTTCAAAGAATACAATTTATATATGAAAATAATGAGTATAATATGCAAAATGAATATAATGATAAAATTACACGCGTGATATGCAATAGAAGCGAAAATCCAATACTTTCAGAAACATTTATGGAGAAACTTTTATTGAAAATAAAGAAATTTAAGAATAAAAAGTACGTACTACGAGGGCTGCCTTCAGCCTGAGTGGGCACAAACATCAGCAACGCTTTTTTGTGCCCTTTCAGGATGAAGGCACTTTTCTCGAAAACGGCTTGGCGGAATCGTTGCACGGTTGGCAATTTTTGTTCACTAATATCTCTATTTTCATAATGTATGGCCATTTTGGGCGAGAGTTTTATAGTTTCCATGGAAAACATTAGCAACGCTTTTTGTGCCCTCTCAGGATGAAGCCACTTTTCTCGAAAACGGCTCGGCGGAATTGTTGCACGGTTGGCAATTTTTGTTTACTAAGGTCTATATTTTAATAATGTATGGCCATTTGGGGCGAGAGTATGATAGTTTCCATGGGAAACATCAGCAATGCTTTTTGTGCCCACTCAGGATGAAGCCACTTTTCTCGAAAACGACTCGGCGAAATTGTTGCACGGTTGGCAATTGTTGTTCATTAATATCTCTTTTTTAATAATGTATTGCCATTTGTGGCGAGAGTGTGATAGTTTCCATGGGAAAAGACAGCAACGGTTTTTTGTGATCATTAATAACGTTATACAACGAGTACTGGACATCAGCGACAATATATACCATCCACAAAATATTCAAAAAATTACCGACATATTGATGAATAACAGCTCCCCCATAAAATTAATAAAGTCTCTATTAACAGCATACAAACCAATACAAAACAGCAACAATGGTAACACCAACATAGAAAAACAATTTTACAGTGTAAAATACATACCTGGCCTAACCGACAACAAGAGTATAAAAACGACAATAAATAAAAATAAAATTGACATAAGCTTTGCATACAAGCCAAACAAAACATTAAATGCAATTTTTACAAAAACAAAAACACCAATAGCAAAACTACGGCAAAACAATGTAGTTTACGAAATTCAATGTAAAGGGGATGAAAATAATAACTGCAATCTTATTTACATTGGAACAACTAAGAGAAGTTTAGAGACAAGAGTAAATGAGCACAAAGCTGATGTCAACAAAAACAGAGAAAACACAGCACTGTCTCAGCATATAACACAAACAAAACATAAGCCTGATTTTGACAATATAAAAATACTAGACAAAGTAAACAACGAGAAAAAGAGATACACCATAGAAAGCTTAAGAATACAACAAAAAATAAACAAAACAATGAACATTAAAGAGCACACAGACAATTTAAGCGCCAGTTATAAACTCGCATTAGTTTAAGGAACAGTTTAAATTAAATTTTGTGTTTGTTAATTCATGTTTAATATTGTTTTTTATTGTTAATTTTATCAAAATTCCTTAATTTATTAATGTAAACTCTACTGTCATAGTGTAAGTAAACATATTTTGTACATTTTCGCGGTAATTGTTTTTAATTGTAACTGTGTTAAATTTTCTTCTTTTTAATTAAATAGACGACCCCTTGAGAAAGTGAACAAAAAATTCACGAAACGTTGGGGAAAAATGTAATAAAAATTGTTTTTTATTTACATGGATTAATTCAGGCCTGATTAGCTTAAAATATGAGATTATACATAAACGTTTTTTATAATTATTTTCTAAATACACAAATGTTTTGTTTATTTATTTATAATTTAAATTAATTTTTTTCTTCTAGATGCCAAAATTTATTCTAATTTTATTTTTTAATTCAAAATACCCAATCCCGGGGAATTTTACTTCCCGGTTTTTAATTCCCAAAATCGGCCCTATTTCTTCGACGCTATCTTGGCGCACGTCGTTTAGATTGCTCCAAAACTTTGCCACATGCTCCTTTTTTTCTTTTTGAAACTCTTTTGCATATATAGAGTTGGCGCACATCTCTTCCACAAGACAATTTCTTTGTTGTGAACAGTGTTTGAAAAAAAAAACAGTACACTAACATAGCGTACTGTTTGACCAACACAAACTAAAAATTTTTTTATTGTTTATGAATCTGTACGCAAACAAAATACCGTACACAACGATTGTAGGATGCTGATCACAAACACTACGATAACGTACTGAACTTTATTATAGCGTTCTTTTTTTGTTTGTGTACTGACCTTAAAGAGTTCACTACGTAAACTGTAGTGTATTATAGAGTATCTTTTAGTGAACTTTAGCGTACTTTTAAGTGATCTTTAGTGTTTTCTATAGTGATATTGCTTGTAAATTATTTTTGTGTTCTTTAGAGAAGTTTTAGTAGATTTTAGTACTTTTAGTTATATTTGAAATTTTTCATAGCGGTTTTGCTTGTAAAATTACAATTGAAAATTTAATAAATACAATTTTTTATTTTGTATTAAATGAAGATCTAAAGTTTATTCAATTTATACAGTATCAAAATTTCAACATTTAATATGATTAATCCTTGAAATTTGTTATTTAAAATAAAGTATATGTTAATAAATAGAATTTATAAATACTCTTTTGACTCAGTGGAGCATCGACGCAATGTGGAGTGTGTTTCACTGTTTTATCGGTACTACAACGGAATGTGCTCTTATGAAATCAGGGAACTTGTTCCTGAAACCCGTAATTTCGTACGGGCAACGCGTTCTGCATCAAGAGCGCATTCCTTTGTGGTCGATTGGCCAGTGAATCGCACTACGCATTACAGAGAGAATTCGTTTTTTAGCTGAACAGTTCGTATGTGGAATAAACTCCCCGCAGAGGTCTTTCCTGCCACTTTCAATGTGCAAAGATTCAAATCAAATGTCCACAAGCACTACTCCCTTTATCCCCCTTCCCACAACCTAATTTCATAGTTCTGGTACAATGCATTGCATAAGTAGGGGTCATCCCCTGAGTGCTGGTCCTAATAAAAAAAAAAAAGCAAACAAACAAATAATTTTATGAGCAGTTAAACATTTTTTTAACATCTGCTTAAACATTCACCATAAATAACTATGAAAACAAGCCCTAGTTTCTCTAAAATTAATTTTTTGCAGGTACCTACTAACTACAAACCGCATTAAAAAAGACTTCATTGTTATCGTGCATTCTAGGTAGTAAAAAATTTGTTTTGAGAATTTATTGGTTAGTCTTCTTACTAGAAGCTTGTTAGATTTATGTTAGTATAATTTCACCGCGCGGCAAAAACCAATTTTTGCACGATTTATTCGATGAAAATAGTAAAGGTAATATATTATGCAACAATGGAAGTTGCATAAACATAATATTATGTAAACATACGGGAAACTTGGAAAGACACCTTAAACAATTTCATCATAATTTGTATTCAGACTATGTCGCAAGGAAAAGTGCTTTAAAAAAGAAAACAAATATCGTTAAAACGAAAATAATTTCAAATCGCTTAAATCGAGATGATGAGAAAGTAATATGGAATTAATCGAAAGAAATTTTTCATTCTTTAATATAACTGGAATTCGATGTGGTGCACATACCTTGCAACTTTGTTTACATGACGTAATAAAAATACCTCACATTAAAAATAAGCTGGATAATGTTAGATCTTTACTAAAAAAAAAAACTAAGAACTCAACCCTATTTAAACATTTTAAAATCAAGTAACTATAAAAAACCATTAATATATTGTCCAACTAGATGGAACTCCACTTTTGATATGCTTCAACGGCTATTAGAAGTTAAAAGTATTATAGAACCTTTACGTAATGAAAATGCAAGTTTGCAATTTACGGAAGTTTTTAAATCAATTTACAATGCTACACTAAAACTGCAATTGGAGCAGCTTTGCTTTAGTGAGCTATATATAATTATAATGGATTTACTTATCCAAACGGAAAATCTGCCGGATAGTGAAATAACCAAATTGCTTTTATATTCGTTAAATCATCGAAAAGGCAAATAACTTAATGCAGATTTGTTTAATGCAGCGGTCTTTTTAGATCCACGAATCAAGATTTGCTTGGACTCAGAACAAAAAAAGCGAGCAAAGACATATATAATTGGATTATATAAACGGGTTAATTCAAAGAAAGGTAATTATCCAAATGCAATCTTTAACATAATAGAAAACTTAAGTTATACTACAACATTATTTTAATAGAAAATATTTCCGATGATAGTTCCACTGTTATAACGAAAAGAAACGTGTAGAGCCATCAACCAGTAATAAGTTCAAATGTTTTTAAGATTTTTTACAAAGTCTTGACCCTGGTCAAGAATTTAATTCACCACTAGCTGAACTTGAAGCTGAACTAAACTTATACGAGCGAGAAGCTAGATTACCATTAAATTTTAATATTTTAGAATATTGGTGCGATAAAAACAATGCAGATTTAGCTAATGTAATTTTGGCAGTACCATCTACATAAGTAAGCGTAGAACGAATTTTTTCAGCTTTAAAATATATACTATAGGCTAAGTGCATTTAATGTAGAACACATATTGATGGTAAGACTTAATGAAGAATTTAAATACACAAACGCCCATAGTTAAATCGTAATAAATGTTATAAATAAATAAATTTGTTGCTTGTATTTTTTTCTTATTAGTGTACTTATATAAATGAATATATTAACATTAAGAATACTAATAATAAATTTTATTAATTAGAATAATAATTTATATAAATAAAATAATGAACAAAAAACTTATAACAACAGTACTTACTAGTATTTTATTTAATTTTTTTAAACCAAAATTCAAAAAGTTTTTAAAGCTTGTCTGCAGATCAACGCTTACAATTTATATGTATTTAAGCTTAAAAAATGTGATATACACCTAAATTTATTTATGTTTATTTGGACAGTAAAAATTTGTGTGCTATAACTGTGCTATAATATAATGTATATATTCAACATTGTAATAAAATTTAAGTTATTTTTTTATTTTTTAAGTTATTTTTTTTTTTTTTTTTTTTAAGGAATTTTCTTTAAAAGTAAAATAATACCAACTTAAAATTTATGCGGAGAAAGAATAAGTAAGTTCGTGGCAATGACAAAAAAGTAGACAATCTAAGGGTAGTTAAGGAATTTGTTGTAAGCTATTGTCCATGGATAACGATAATTCTTAAGGCCAGTTTTCGACTTCATATTTAAATACGCATTGAGTTAATTAGCATTTAAATTAAGGTAGTATTTAAATACAGTTTTAGTTTTTCAGTTATTTATGATCGTTGTTATTTAACTATGATAAAAATATGGCAGCATGTGACGTATACTACGCACATATACTTTTAATGTCTGCTTTTAATTGCTAGTTTTATTCTATCTATCTGGCCACACTTTATTTATTTGTATGTAAATATAAGCTTTAAGATTCAATTGCGTATTCATTGTATCCTTAATAATTCTCAATTAGTAGGTATTTTAGTTGAATAAGTCTGCAATGATTGGCAGGTATCGTGGCGATTCAAAGTTGACAGGAATCTGCCATAACTGAGTGTGAATGTGAGGTGTGTTTAGTGTGCTTTGGGTATTTTATACCGCCTTGCACAGCGGCTTTAGCTGACTGTTTTCCACAGCGATTTCGACTGACTGTTTTCCACAGCGGCTTCGGCTGACTGTTTTCCACTGCGGTTTCGACTGACTGTTTTCCACAGCGGCTTCGGCTGACTATTTTCCCCAGCGGCTTCGGCTGACTGTTTTCCACAGCGGCTTCGGCTGATTGTTTTCCACAGCGGTTTCGACTGACTGTTTTGCACAGCGGCTTCGGCTGACTGTTTTCCACAGCGGTTTCGGCTGACTGTTTTCCACAGCGGTTTCGACTGACTCTTTTCCACAACGGTTTCAACTGACTGTTTTTCATAGCGGCTTCTGCTGACTGTTTTCCACAGTGGTTTTGACTGACTGTTTTCCACAGCGGCTTCGGCTGACTGTTTTCCACAGCGGCTTCGGCTGTCTGGTAATATAATATATTTGTAATATTTTTTATAAGTTTTTGGCGATCATAAAGATGATCATCACCTGCTGCTACTCCGACTTAGGTTGGTAAATCAAGAAGGGGAAAGTATTCGACGATGATTCCCGAACGACTTCCCGTATAAGAACGAACATTTCCGACTAAATTCAGTATTACCGATGCTGCTATCCCTAACACTACCGACTGGGTTTTAGTATCATCCGAGCTGTCAGGAATATAAGCCGAATGCTATCGACTGATTAAACCAACTACTATAAACCGAGTACTCCCGACTGATCAACGTAACGCCTTAGTAGCGTTACCGAAGTAAATAATTGTATGTGTCAAAGCTGTAAATAAAGATATATGTGTTTAATCCCCAGAAGTGGAAAAAATTCAATCGAGTTATAACTTAAGGTTTTTGTGGATCCGGAAGTTAACCCTGAACAACCCTGATCTACCTCAGCCAACGAGATTGCGAATTGGATTAAAAATATTTATTTAAAATCATTTTTTGTAGCTGTTGGTAATAATCAACAAAAAACAGATCAAGCTAATTATTTTTATACACATATATACATACATACATATACACAAACTATATAAAAAAGTAATTTAGGTGTATATCACATATTTTTAAGCTTAAATATATATAAATTGTAAGCGTTGCTCTGCAGACAAGCTTTAAAAACTTATTGAATTCTGGCTAAAGCAATGTTTTTATCGCACCAATATTCTCGCTCATATAACTTTAGTTCAGCTTCAAGTTCAGCTAGTGGTCAATTAAATTCAGATATACCAGGGTCAAGACTTTGTAAAAAATCTTAAAAACATTTGACCTTATTACTGGTTGATGGCTCTTCCACGTTTCTTTTCGTTACAACAGTGGAACTATCATCGGAAATATTTTCTATTAAAATAAAGTTGTAGTATAACTTTTCTATTATGTTAAGGATTGCATTTGGATAATTACCTTTCTTTGAATTAACCCGTTTATATAATTCAATTATATATGTCTTTGCTCGCTCTTTTTGTTCTGAGTCGAAGCAAATCTTGATTCGTGGATCTAAAAAGACCGCTGCATTAAACAAATCTGCATCAAGTAATTTGGCTTTTCGATGATTTAACGCATATTAAAGCAATTAGGTTATTTCACTATCCGGCAGATTTTCCGTTTGGATAAGTAAATCCATTATAATTATATATAGCTCACTAAAACAAAGCTGCTCAAATTGCGGTTTTAGTGTAGCATTGTAAATTGATTTAAAAACTTCCGTAAATTGCAAACTTGCATTTTCATTACTTAAAGGTTCTATTATACTTTTAACTTCTAATAGCCGTTGAAGCATATCAAAAGTGGAGTTCCATCTAATTGGAATATATATTAATGGTTTTTTATTAGACATGTGCCCGGTCGTTCGTTTCATTGACCAGTCTTTATCTGTAAATTATCAAAGACTCATTCGTTCGTTTAATTCGTTCAATCGGTCAATTTGTACGAAAGGAGCTGGTTAAATATCTGACTCATTTCGTACAATTAAGTCATCCGTTCAATTTAACTCGTATACTATTGAACGAAAAGGCCGGATTTAAATGACCGGATCATTCCGTTCCCTTGAGTAATTCGTTAATTAAACCCGTTCGTTCGCGAACGACATAGCTCTATTTTTTATAGTTACTTGATTTTAAAATGTTTAAATAGGTTTGAGTTCTTAGTATTTTTACTAAAGATCTAACATTATCCAGCTTATTTTTAATGTAAGGTATTTTTATTACGTCATGTACACAAAGGTGCAAGGTATGTGCACCACATCGAATTCCAGTTATATTAAAGAATGAAAAATTTCTTTCGATTAATTACATATTACTTTCTCATCATCTCGATTTAAGCGATTTGAAATTATTTTCGTTTTAACGATATTTGTTTTCTTTTTTAAAGCACTTTTCTTTGCAACATAGTCTGAATACAAATTATGATGAAATTGTTTAAGGTGTCTTTCCAAGTTTCCCGTATGTTTGCATAATATTTTGTTTATGCAACTTCCATTGTTGCATAATATATTACCTTTACTATTCTCATCGAATAAATCGTGCAAAAATTGGTTTTTGGTGCGCGGCATTTTCTCTGTTTTCTTATTAAGTGTGAAATAATACTAACATAAATCTAACAAGCTTCTAGTAAGAAGACTAACCTATAAGTTCTCAAAACAAATTTTTTACTACCTAGAATGCACGATAACAATGAAGTCTTTTTTAATGCGGTTTGTAGTTAGTAGGTACCTGCAAAAAATTAATTTTAGAGAAACTAGGCCTTGTTTTCATAGTTATTTATGGTGAATGTTCAAGCAGATGTAAAAATATGTTTAACTGTTCATAAAATTATTTGTTATTAACAGTCTTTATGCTGTAACAAAAGCATTTTGCATATTTTAAACTGCATAAACTGACAATTGGTTTTTCCAAACCCTTTCCATTCAACAATATCTTTTACTAATTTTTAAATTTTTTCTAATTTAAAATTATGTAAAGTAATTTTAGGATGATATCAGTTTTTCATAGAAAATGATATAATTTAACCCATTTCATTTGATAAAAATGTTAATAAATTCATTTTATTATCAAATACTAAATCATAAATAACTGATTTATTTATTAAATTATATTTAATCTTAAAGTTTTTGTTTTATGTAAATTAAAAGATAATTATCTTAACCAATTTTATAAATACAAAATTAAAAATTTGTAAATTTTCATTTGTTACGGCAAGTGCAAAAAATGGTACATAAAAAATACTCTATACTATAAAGAACACTAAAGACTGTTAAAAAATAGAAAAATAACTTAAATTTTATTACAATGTTTATATTGAAGTAATAACACACAAATTGTAATCGTCAAAATAAAAATTTATTGAGCCAACCAACAACTTATGAACACAAAAATAAATTATTACAAAGCTGATTTAAGTTCGTTTGTTCTCTACCTACTCCATTAAGTTGAAGAAATAATTTTTACAATTAAGACAATTTTTTAAGCAGATGTAAAAATATGCTCCTAAAGTTATTTGTAATAACACTCTTTATGCTGCAGTGAACGCATTTTGCATATTGTAAACTCCATAAATTGACAATTGCTTTTTCCAAACCTTTTCCATTCAGTAATGTTTTCTTTTTACTGATTTTTACATTGCAAAACATTAAAAATTACCAAAAATAATATCTGCCAATCAATTTATAATATATTTGTATTTTATTTTTTTATTATCAAATTTAACTTTTATTTTTACTTATTTCTATATTTGTTTTATAACAAAAAAAAAGTATTTATAAATTCAATTTATTAATATATACTTTATTTTAAATAACAAATTTCAAGGATTAATCATATTAAATGTTGAAATCTTGATACTATATAAACTTTAGAACTTCATTAAATACAAAATAAAAAATAGTATTTGTTAAATTTTGAATTGTAATTTTACAAGCAAAACCACTATGAAAAATTTCAAAGATAACTAAAAAGTACGCTAAAATCTACTAAAACTTCTCTAAAGAACACAAAAATAATTTACAAGCAATATCACTATAGAAAACACTAAAGATTACTAAAAAGTACGCTAAAGTTCACTAAAAAATACGCTAAAGTTCACTAAAAAATACGTCAAAGTTCATTAAAAAATACTCTAAAATACACTACAGTTTACGTAGTGAACTCTTTAAGATCAGTACACAAACAAAAAAAGAACGCTATAATAAAGTTCAGTACGTTACCGTAGTGTTTGTGATCATCATCCTATAATCGTTGTGTACGGTATTTTGTTTGCGTACGCATACACAAACGCTAAGAAAATCTTTATTCATTTTGTATTTTTTAACAAAATGAATTTGTGTACTGAACTTAATAAAATTTGGTACAATACACTAACACAATGTACTTTAGTGTTTTTTTTTTTTTCAAACATTGATTGTGAATTTATTTTGTTATTTTACACATGGGAGTCAACATTAAATTATTTTAATTTATTTACATTTTTCTTTATTATGATTTATACCGACATTTTGGATAAATACCCAGGTGCTCAAGTAAATACATGGGTGTTTTTATTTAAACACCCAGTTTACCATTTGGGTATTTACCCTAGTCCCATCATTAATCCTGCCGGAAGCTATTAGTTGGGGAATTATAGAGGTTTGAAGTTGTAAATTATCGGCTCTGTTCTGTAAACCGAGTCGTTTTAAAAAACCGAAGAAAATACTATTTGGTGTTCTGCAAATCACTCGTTTTGACATTATTCGAAATTAAGTTTGCACGTTTACTTGAACGCCAAAGTCAGCTGTTGATTGAAAAAGTAAACAAATTTATTATTTTGAGGCAAGAATTGAAAATGCCCGGAGCATTTTTATTAAGTTACAATTATAAATAATATAAATAAACTGTGATCGCCATATTAAAAATTTGCAGGAATTTTGTGATTTGGTAAAAAATTTGTTTTCAAATTAGATTTGTTAAAATTTAACTTTTATTGTTTATTTATGTTTACAAAAGATACTTCATATGTGCGTTTAAAACTTTTACCAAAAAAAAAAGTGTTTTTATTCATGCACCTAATTTTCATATTCTTGAGGCAAGAATATGAAGCAATTTAAGAATGTTATTAACGTAACTTTTTTATAATATAAGGTATTAAAATGTATTTAATTTAACTAAGATTAATAATAAATACTTTAAATTTTTTATTGCAATGATTCTTTACTTGTGTTTTCAGTAATTTTTAAGAATAAAATTGCATTCGATTTACTTTCGACCAGGTTTGTTTACTCGATTTTAAAACGAGTAAAATTCTGCGAATTCGGTTTAGAGAACTCCAAGAAAATGTGAATTTGTTTTAAAACGAGAAATTTACTCCGATTCGTTTTAAAAACCATATATACTGTTTTATATCTGCACATAAACCTATGATAAGGTTGAGATGGATTTTGTTTTAAAATGCTTATAAATAACTTTTAAATGAAGTTATATACGACAACAAGCAACATGCTTTCACTTCAAGAATCAATATCGATTTGTTATTAAACAAGATTTTAGCACGCTTAAAATTGACCAACATAAATTAAACTTTAATTAAGATTTGCAAAGTGCCCGCGCATTTTAACTGCTTAAAGAGACAAAAAAAATATACGGCAACGTGAAGACCAATAACAAAATTATTCGTCCGCCCCACTTTCGATTTGCAATTAAAAGAGATATGTATGTACCTTAATGTAAAATAGAATGCACTATTTGGAAATCAGCAAGATCGGTCTATGTATGTCCTTTGAAGCACCGGGCAAAACACCACGCCTACCTCTAATTTCTCCATATTATTTGGAACAATGAAGTAACTCCAATCAATAAAACAAATATATGGGGAGATAGGGAAAAAAAAAACATAAGAAAAAATATCAAATTATGGGCCTCTGAAACTTTTAACTTTTTGCAAATATCAATATACATATCTTTTTAAAGGTTTTAAAGAGATCTTTAGGAAAATACTAAATTTTTCAAATTTGCTTAACCCATTAAAAAAATTTTATGTAAAATGATATAGTACTTAAATGATGTAGTACTTAAAATTTTTTTCTTATTTTTTAATTCTCTGCCACCCCAATGTTGGCTTTTTTATTGTAGTTACTTTACTTAAAGGCCAGGATTCACTATCATACTCAGTCGTACGATCTAGAGATGAGCGATATTTAAGTACCTGTGATTAAATCACTGTGATTAAAAAATCACTAGTCGCTGCAGTGACTGAGTTGATCAAGTAACAGTTCCGCTTAAGAACGTTCTTTTATATTTGCACAAACACAAACTTAAATTTAATTTTACTTTGTGAAAGAGAAATATAAGTACTTTTGACTCCTTCATTTTTAGATATAAAACAGCTTCTTTGCCGCGTAGCTTTTTCTTGCTCTTACTTATTAACAACAACTATTCTTTTTCCAAACTTCTCACATTCATTTGTAACAAAAATGTTGTGTGCCTTTTATTTGAACCTATTATAAATCAGTAAATTCTGTATTTCTGGGCAGCTGCAGCTGCTTTTAATGTTGAGATCAAAATACCCTTTTCATTATGAATACTCGTACTGTTTGCATAAAATATTATTTAAACATGTATGTATAAATTAAAAAGAGCTACTTTCGGTGATCACGGTAACTATTTAAAAGAACGGTGATTTGAAAATCACGTTCACTGGTAACGACGTTCCTCAAAAATCACGGGATCGCTCATCCCTAGTACGATCTGTCAAAAATTTCATATGTGCTTAAAAAGTATGATAGTGTGGATTAAAATTTTATGTGTTTGACAGAGTTTTTGACAGATCTGTACGATTTTATAATCTTTTGAAATAATTCATAAAATATTTTTCTCTATGCGATCAGGGTTGATTTTTTTAAGATGATGAGAAGAGAAAACAACAAAATTATTAAAACCATATATTTTTGCATCTTTTTTGTATAATAGTGTGGCACATACGAGGCCATTTTGGAACGATTTTTAAACTAGGACAGAATTCTGTCAGATTTTTTGTGATTAAATCGTACGATTGTGTATGGTAGTGAATCCTGTCCTTAACTAGATTTCCAGAGATGGTGAAGGATATACGATTCGCCAGTTTTATGAAAGTAATCCTTAAACTGTTTGGTATTATAAAAATGAATTTATCATTTCGGCTTAAGTTCACTCTTAATTTCTAAAAATTTGTTAACAAAGAAAATTTATTTACAAGCTTTAGCAGACGTTTTTCTAAAACACAGAAAAAATTAGACACCAGCAAAGTCCAATGCAGCATTTTCTGAATCGAAATGTCCGTCGTCAGCGTTGTTCGTATCTATCCAGTGTTGCCAGTTTTTTTTTGAGCTTTGTCGCGAAATGTCTACTCAAATATCGGCAATATTAAAAAATATGTGATATTAGTTATAAAAAACATTTTTATTTGATTTACTTATTTAATCACTAAATATAAAAATTGCATTGCTTATAACAATATTAAAAAGTTTTCATTAAAAAAAGGAATTCATTTAAAACAGGTAAGGGTGCTATATTCGGCTATGTCGAATCTTATATATTAACTGTCGTATTCATAGAATATTAAAATATATAAATATAAATTTGTATGGAAAACTTGTCATAAAACACATTTCAAAGATATTTAATTTTTTAAGAATATGGCAGTAAATATTTTAAAAAGCTTGAAAATTTCAAAGCCCTGTTGCTCGGAAAATATGGGCGAGCGCCATTTTTTTAACTTGACGTTTTTTTCTTATTTGTATTCTCTATATCCCCACATATTTATTTTTTGATTGGAGTAACTTAATTGTTCTAAATGACAAAAATATTAGAGGTAGACGTAGTGTTTTGCATTCTGCCTCAATGGACATGGCACGATCATTCTGATTTCCAACAGCACCTCTTTCGACACTATATATGACGATTGACACATTTATTTTTTTTTTCGTGACGGACAGACGGACAAAAGAAGTCAGAATCTATATACTTTATAGGGTATATTGGGATATTGTAGAAATTACACACGGAATGACAAACTTAGTTATACCCTTTTTTCACTTTTTGTGGTAAAGGGTATAAAAAGGCACATTGATTTGATATAACATTTAAAAAACATAAAAATAAAAAACAAAACTTAATAAACAAAAAATATATAACTTAGTTAAAAAAGGTGAGAAAAATCAATGCAAAGGATTGAAGTAATCTTTATAATTAAAGCTTAAACCTTGAGATCCTGCTTGTATATTAAAATATGTTAATGAATTTTAAAAATAAAAAATAAAATATTTAAACATTATTAAATTAAAACTTACATACTCATTTTGTTCAATGTTATTATTGTATTTTGTATCCTCACTGCGGTACATTTCATTTGTGTTAAATCTACTTAATATATTTTTCGTAGGAATGAATGTGTTAAAATATAATTTAATGTAGAAAACAACTTTCTTGTAAAATTAATGTATCAGTTACACTTAAAACAGTTGTTCAATTCAGTTTAAAATTTTGTGCAAAAATCGCTGTCTATATTCAAAAACGAATTTTGTAAACGTTTTTCCTCTTTTAATTTTTTATTCATTCTTCACTACAATTTTTTTTTTTTGTCGATGCCATATCTCATTTAATTTAACAACTATGATTTTTTAACTTTTAATTATAAAATTTATATACATACATTTGTATATACAAGGCAGATAAAAATTTACTTTATTCACCGATATACATACATTTTTAGTCAACTTTAAAATACATATAATAAAGCTGCCAGGTGTCTCAATTTTTTTAAATGCGATGTTATCGTAAAAAAAATCAAAAAAAATAGTCAAAATTTTCACCAAGTATTTCAAATAACGCCACGGATTTCGGCTCTCGGCATTTGAAAATTTTTATTGAAACGGTTGGCGAGAAATCACCACAACTGACAGCACTGCATGCATCTTGCGTCGTGTTGTACGTGCCTAACTAAATTAATATTGATTGGTTTTTAATATTCGTGGTATTCTGAGTTATAAAATATATTGTTTAAATGGCTTAAATCTAGTTTACAGATACAGCTTTAAAACTAACAATAAGTTGTCTACGGGTATTAAATGCAACTGAATATAATTGAAATAAAATTTTTAAGTTCTTTTTTTACTCATATTGTATAACACTTACAAAAATACCATAAATCGTAAAGCGATTTTTCCTTTTTCATATTTCACAATGTAGCAGGTAAACAAGCCCCTTGACTTCGTATTATCAGTGATATATTTAGTTTTTTATTTACTAGATATTGAAAATAATTTTAAATGCTTGTTTTTTTAGATATTTATTTATAAATAATTAAACTGCTTCTGTTTAAGTTGTTTTCGTTTTACGAATATAATATTTTATTCGTGGCATTCCAGTTACACTGTATTGTTTTTCTACTTGGGTTAGGTAAATTTAGCATTAAGAAATCATATCTATAATTCTTAAATTTTATTACGTCACTTCATTAAACCTTTTAAAACACAGATCCAGTTAATGATATCGTCATACCTTTGTACTAGGGAATCATATACAAAACTTTCACACTTTTTATTTAAAACTCTTAAACATTTATTTTATAAATATATAAACTTTCTCTTACTTTTCAAATACAACATTTATATTTGACTGTCAAAGTTGAACTAAATGTAGCTGGTATATTAAAACAAAAAACTCAAGAAACAAACCTAATTTTCTTTTATCTCCCTCACTCTCTATGAGAAATGCTTTACCAAGGCAAATTGAATACTAGGTAGTGGCATGAGTACAAAAACAAAAAACGCTTGTATTTTGCTTCTGTAAATTTACGTGTATGTGTCAATAAAAGGTGTTTGTGTAAATACAATACAATACAATAATAATTTTTTCACTTTAGACTCCAATGAATGGAAAAATATGTAGGTAAGTTGTTTATTATCATCAGCATTGATGCATAAAGTAACAATATTAAATTTCTTTTAGATATCCTACAACAATGAATGCACCTCAGCATTGATAATACTTCATTGCGATGGATGAAAGTCATCAATTAATGGTAGATGTTAAGGCCCAACTATAATGTGCATAAAATAACTTAAGCAAACTTAAACAACTGTAGAAATACATTAAATTATATGTGGTAAACTATAATGTACAGAAGATAACTTTTGGTCAAGTTTCGTTAAATGTAATTTCTTTAAGCAAGGTACGAAACTGGTTGCACTTTTCGTACAGAAAAGTGTTAAATTTTTAGTTTTTAATTAATACAAAATGCAGGAAAAAAACATTTTTGTTTCTGGCCAATTCTCAAAATATATTATTGCTTAATTCACAAAACCCCTTGTATCTGTATATACTGTGTATTCTTCAATTAAAATACATAGTATGATTGTTGTGGGAAATTTTCATATAAAATTTCAATAAACCGATACACTTTTATTATGCATGTTTTAGAAAAGTTGTATTGGTAATCGTGTTATCAACTACATGTGAATTCCATATCACATTGAGATGAAGAAAATAAACAAAAGACATTTGTATTGTTGATGTTAAAAATTTGTTAACAAAAAAGAAAAATGGAAATTATTTCCTTTTTTCAGTCCTATTGTCCATTTTACTTCCTGAAAACCTTCTTCTGAATACTTACTTTTTCTTCTTATTTGCTTTTTGACGTTTAATATACAAAATAAATTGATACAATAATACACTGCGTGTTCACAAGCATACAAACAGAAACTGTATTCAATACAAAATACACCAACAAGATTTTGTGAATTAAGCAAATAATTTAAAATTAAATTTTTATTTATATACACATATATATGCGATACAAGCGAATAACACCGTTGCATTGTTTATTATGGTTGGCCACAAACACAAAACAGAAAGAATTTGTAATCTATTTTATAAAAATTTATCTTAGAACATTAACCAAAAAATGTAAATGTAAAAATGTAATTAAATTTTAAAAGATTCCGAATAATAAATTTTTCATTTTGATATATTTGCATGTGCACCTTGCTTATTAATAAAAATTGTTTTTCAATTTTTATTTTTATTTTTTCATTGAATCTTTCAAATACATATGAATGATTCCCAATGGGATCCCTTATGTAGAAAAATGAAAGAAAAAATAAAAATAGTTACTAAATGTTTGCTGTGTTTTTGTGTAGAACATTTTTGAGTTGTTATTGTCTTCTGTCTTATTGATTCAATGAAATTCTCATTTAATCAATTTGGCTTTTGATATAAGACTTTCTGTTTTTCTATACAAAATTTGGGTAAAATCCACTGATGAGCTATTTGAGCAGTAGTGAAATGGCCATATGGATATGCTTTCCCCGCAGTAATACATTTCATTTTGTAGTTTAGTTTAAAATAATAAATATTTCATGAGAATATCATGAAATATTTATATTTGAAGGAATCAAGCACGAATAAAGTAAAGTAATTAAATTTTAAAAGATTCCGAATAATAAATTTTTCATTTTGATATATAAAATATCTTCTTAAAAGCTTTTTCGTTTTAGAATTTGGTTTATTTATATAAAAATTATTTTTGGCAAAAGTACGAAATAAACATAAATGTGCAACTGTAGCAAATAAGTTACTAAATTTATGTAAGTACATTGTAGTCACCAAAATTATATTCATATAGTACCTAAGTATTTGACCGGCTTTTCGTTGGATTTTTGACATAAGCTATCTTATGCACATTATAGTTGGACCTTTAGTCATCAAAATATGAATGTGCACTGCATGTAATAACATTCAAATACACATTTACATTTTTTGGTTAATGTTCTAAGATAAATTTTTATAAAATATATTGCAAGTTATTTTCAGTGGGCCTTTTAATATATTTCTTAATCGAAAAAGGATAGACAGCACTGATGAAGACAATGATATTTTACTGGCAGCAATGTAGTTCTTTGGACCGATCGTCTAGACAGCCGGCATAGCTCTAAAAAGGTCAACTATTAAGGATTCTTAGATTCTGGGGATGAAACGAGCAGTGATGGTGAATTGATATTCAAAAGCAAGAATGCAAATCACCTACAGGGAAGTCCATAATAATTTTTAATTAGGAATTAGATGAATGTGAAGTAAATTAAAGTACAAAGTGGTGAAGTCAAAGCGCCTTAGAAACAGTCGTCTGCCGAGCTACTAAAAATAAATCCTTTAGCGACAACGGACACAAAAAAGTATGTTTTCTGTACAGAAAACATAACAATTTCCCATTTTACTCTCCACAAAATTTTTACACAAAAAAATTCGCTAATTTGATACTGAAGATGATTTCGTGGCTTAAGTTCGATTTAGTTTAAACAATAATGTGTATATTATTTAAACTTTGGAACTTTGTAACACAAATTTCTTAAACTACACTGTATTAGTTTTTCTTTTCTTACCCTGAAGCCACACGACCAAGTTTTCCTTTTAAGTTTTTCACACATACCGCTTGTTAAGATTCATTTAAATTGACAGCTGTGACGTAGGCCGCACGCAATTCGTAAGCAAATTACTTTCAAGATGGCAAAAACTTATGGCGGCATAATATTTGTAGAAACAAAAACCAAGAATAGTTCAAGAAAATTATGAACAGCTGTTTTCTTGAAAGTAACTTGAAAAACTCAACTTGAAAGAAAAATTGAAAGCAAGTTCGTTTCAATTTTTAAAAGTATGAGTGTATTGGTAAAAAAAAATGTGAATGTATTAAAACTTAAAGCAAAACTTGATCGTGTAACCATCAAGTTAACAAAATTGTCCATCTCTAAAATGCTACCCTGGCGCGGCAATTGTGTAACTGGTTAAGGGGGGTTTAGACGGTACGACTTTACGTACGTAAAATCCAAGAGAAAATAATATAAAATTCCATCCGTATTTTAAAACTGAGAGTAAAAATTTTACGACAGATAGTTTTTGCGTTTACACAATTGGTATGAGTAAAACACAAAAAAACTGAAATAGCTGTTTGCAGAAAAATACATCCCTGATCTAATGATTCGTACTTGTCTTTTGAAAATTTCCAAAAAACAAAGAGAGCCATACGACTGTCAAATTTTCATCCGTATTTTCTCTCAATTTGTGCAGATTCATTACGTATTTTGTTTAGACGATCCCACTGGTACTATTCTGCACAAAAATATCACATGTCGTAAGACTTCTGTGACCATGTAAACCGCCCTTTAAGGTCAGGATTTACTATCATTCTCAGTCGTACGATCTGTCACAAATTGCATGTGTGTTCAAAAAGTTTGATAGTGTGGATTTTAACTGTATAATAATCTTTTCAAACAATTCATAAAATATTTTTCTCTATGCGATCAGGGTTGAATTTTTTAAATGATGAAGAGTAAAAACAACAAAATATTAAAACCATATATTTTTGCATCTTTTTTGTATAATAGTGTGGCACATACGACGCCATTTTGAAACGATTTTTAAAGCAGGACAAAGTTCTGTCAAATTTTGGTGTAGTTAAATCGTACGATTATGTATGATATATATAATTATATAATAAATTGTTATATAATAAATTATATTTTATACAAATTATCATGTAATTAAAAAAAATTAAATTATGATTTAGTATATACTTTTGATATTTTCCGCTTTCATCGTAAAAATTTACAAAGATATTTTTGAAGTATTTCTTCTAATTTCAATAAAAAAAGATAATGAACCTACATTTTTATTTTTAAATTTTCTGAGATGCGCATATGTATTCATTTTTAAATTGTTTTATGAGAATATAAGATTCATAAAATTTATAATGTAGCTGCCGCTTATGATAAGATTCACTTAATCCGGACATTAGGATATTCAAATTCTAAGTGTCCTAAATTCTAAAGAGCAAAAAAAAAGGCCAAAGTTGTAAAATTTCTTTCTATGCATTTTGTTTTTGCTCTTCGAGAATCCTTACCACCTAATAGAAACTAAAATTTTTTTTTATTTTCAAAGGGGAAAAATTTATACCAAAATTGGACTTTGCATTTACTTTAATTAGAAAAAAATATATACATATATATGTATATATATATATATATATATATATATATATATATATATATATATATATGGTGTATGTATACCGCATACTTCGAGGGCAGTTTTTCGGTCTATAGCATACTTGCGGGACATTTGCATACTTTGAGGACAATCCTCAAAATTCTGTATGTCTACCAGAGAATGACAATATGTACTTATAAAGAAGATACACTTAATTATTTACGTGCGAGAAAATAACAAACGTTTTCCAACAAACTTTTTTTAGCTGAGAGCGAGAGAGAAAAAAAATCTCTCAATTGTGCAGAAAAATTAGTGTTTCTCATCTGCTTTGCAGCATATGCTACCAGGCTAGATAAATATTTTAGTACAGGTGCTACCAAATTAATTTCATCTTTTCATAACAAAATTAAAATCTCGTATGTTTTATCAGGTTTTATGAAGAATTTTAATTATACATCCACTTTTGTTAAGAAAATTAAGATTGTCATACCCTACGAATCATTATTGTGGTTAAGCTATTGTTAAAAAATATTTATCTTCCTGGAAGCTACTTTTTTGGCTTATATTGGAAAATAAAAAAAAATAAAATAAAATAAATGTTTACATCTCATTGCTTTAATTTTATTAAATAAATATTTAAAAAATTTAGTTTACTTTCTTAAGAAGTTTTAACTTTGAAATTTGTCGAAAGCATTTCTAAAAATTTTTAAGTGAATTTAAATGATAGTTTTTTAATTTTGTGTCCAAATCTCTGGGACTGTAAATTTTTGTTAACTAAAAATATTTAAGTTCTTGGTTTTTTATGTATTTAAATGTTTTATTATTACAAACAATTAAGGGGCGGTGAATAATAATAAGATTCTAAAACTAAGATTGGGAAACAGATTTATTTAAATGCTTACTAATTGTAGCATACTATATGTAACTTACATACGTAATATGGTTTTGGAGTAAAAATTTTTTGTATGCTTTGTTATATACATATATTTATAAAAACATAGTGAAGTTATAAAATTTAAGTCCAAAATAATTAATTTGATAACTTCAATCAATGGCGTGAAAAATGTTAGTCTGGCCTACTTTTTACTTTCTTGTAAGTGAGCCCAAGTTTCGTTTTGTATTAAAAACATAAAATATCTGCATAACAGAGGAAAAAACGAGAAAGAATATGGTAAATTATTAAAGGTATGATACAATTTCATATATTAGTGTTTAAATAATCACCAAACGCTTGGACGAAGACTTAAAACTTTTAATATTGGCACTTTAGAGGAATATAAGCAGTCTTAGTTTTCTTGTATATCTCTTAATTTTTGTGTTCTGTACCTAAAATTTAATTCTGTTTAACTTAAACAAGAAACGCTAAACAAGAAATACTTAATGTAAAATTAAATTCAATAAAAGAACATTTCGCACATTATTTCTTTAATGCTTTTTGTTTTAGTTGCTGCTAAAAGAAAATTTTTAAATTATTTTATTTATTATATATTTATTCTTGCTTACAGATTAGTCTTATTTATAAAATATTTCCCAAATTTTAAAAATAATTTATTTAGTGTATTTTGACACGAGTGTTTCTAATTTTCCAAATATTTGCTAGTTAATAATTTTTCAGAAAGTTTTTAAGAAGATAACTGGTAGCACGTTAGATTAATATCTTTGGTTTCTGTCGCTTACAGACATTGCGAAATATATTCTCAGAAATTAGTGATGAACTAATTAAATACCTTTTGGCGTTTTTTTATTTGCTAATTACCTTTTTTCAGAGATTGTTTTAGAAAGCAACTTATAAAACTTTAAATTCGTTTTTCGTCCTCTGTGCGAAATATTTTGTAAGAAGTTAAAACAAACTTATTTAATGCATTTTGACGATTTTTTTAATCCTGCAAAGTTAGATTCTTAACTATTTTCAAAAAGTGTTTTATAAAATAACTCATATTATTTTTGATTCGTTTTTCGTCCTCTGTATATGTGTGCGAAAGATTTTTTGAGAAATTAATAACATTTTGACGATTTTTTCTAAAATATGGTTTTTGTTAATGGTGCATTTACATTACACTGAAATCTAATTCTCATGAGATTTCAAGCATTATCTGTTACGGTTAGCTTATCCCGACGTTAAATTCGACTAGCTCTTTTGGTCTCAGGAGGTCCCAACCCTTCCGTCAGGCAAGAAAAGGTAACACAACAAAAAAAAAAGAAATTATTCTGACAAAAAAAAAATAATAACAAAACACTGCATTATACCACCGACAATCTTGGAGACAGATGTTAATCTCCTTACAGCCCACCCTACCATGCCACAGCACTTTTCCAGCAAACTCTTTCTGTGACCCAAAACCCGCCCGATCAACTTTCACACACTTACCAATCCATCATCGCCATCACCTTTAAAAAGAACTTATTCCATTTCAACAAATTTAATTTTCTTTCAAACACTAATACACATATTTTATTGGTATATCTTAACCAAAACAAAATCAAAATTAACTAGGTGTTATAAATTATCAAAAAAAAAATTTACAAATTTACAATAATATGGGAACAAAAACTCTTAACTACCAATATTAAAACAATTTCTTATATTTTTATTTACAGTTTTTTCTTTTTAAATTTTTATACGTAATTATATATGCAACTAAATCCTCTTTCTTACTTTAAAAACTTCGTTTTCTTTTCTTCACAGCTCAAACTGAATTTTGTCCTCTAATTCTAGGATTTTCGAAAAAAACACAAAAAAAATCTGCACTTAAAGGAGCTCCCTGCATCAACTTGTTTGCTGTTTCTACTAATAAACAACGTTTACCTAAATACGAATTTCGCGCCTAATTTCAGCAGTAAATCAGTAAAATTTTCTCAGCTCTTTTAGAGATATATTTAAATATATAATTAACTAAATATTTTATATTTTTTTTCTTTTTCTTTTAGATTTCCCTAAATATAATATTCATGCACTTAGACTCCAACATACACTAAACACTCACGTAAGGACACAATTTCTTCACGATAACACACTTGGAATTAAATAAATATAATATAATTATAATTTATAATAATAGATTATTATTCAGGATATAAAAATAAGATGAAGAATAAAATCCTTCTACAAATTCACTTTTGGAACGTTATATTTTTATTTATTCTTCGATTTGCTTCAGACAAAGATTTCCTAGCGATCATTTAGGTTGGCGACTTGATTTTCTTAGCGCTCAGAATATACAAAATATTTAAGATATATATAGAAACTTTTACCTGGCTATTTGCTCTTGGCTCGTTTACATTAGCTACCTTCTCGCTTCACTTTTACACTGATGTTGAGTCAATAGCCAGCTATACAAAATATACAAAAATGTTTCAATTTTAAACACTAAAATTTGTTACTTCTACCCAATTTCTTAAACTCACATTTTAATATTTTAAAAACACCCTTATCAAAAAATAAAAAAAATGTTCGAGCCACACAGTGTCACTTTGCTGCTAAATGTTGTTTATTTTCTTTACTGTGAAAAAAATCACTAAGATTTATTATGAACTTTTACACTCCTTCACTATTTGAACAAGACTTAGCAATCATCTCAATTTCTTTATTTGATCGCCTTAAATACTTTTACAATTCTCTACACCTTCAACAATTTTTCCTCCTATGCTCCCCTATTTCGAATTTTTGGAGACTTTAATATCTACTAATTTTCCCTCCTAAAGAAATACATGATTTATTTAAAAAAAAATTTCCCGCCAAGGTTACTCTTAGCGCCATTGCACCAAAACGTTTTGATTTTTTCCAACCAATCTACGCCCTGGCTGCTATTTTACTTATTTACACATTTTTAAAAAACATAATTTTTGTATTTAATTTCTATGACCTAGAACTTTCTTTTCCACCATTCTGCCTATCCCGCGGTCCTAATTGGCATTTTTTCTACCTAACCCTCTTAAATCTTACTAAGATCCCATCATTTTAGCAAGTATCTTTTTCCATTCATAAAAAAAATTATTTGAAATATTTTTCAAATATTACGCGCTTTGGACATGAATGAAATACGCCATAACAATTTTTTTCCTTATATTATACATATGCCGGTGCTACCAACTTTTTGTCAGTAATACTACTCTATGTACGTCAGCTATCATATACAACTAATATACACACATGCATACACATTTAACAAGCACATTTTTAGTTTCTTTTGGACGGCACATGAAAGTAGACGTAAATGTTTTAATCATGTTCTTATGTTTTTTTCAGGTCACATTATTTATAGATTTTGAGCTTTAGGAATACTTATATTCGGGTAAATTGTATCGTTTCCTTTACAAAATATTTATTTTATTAATTTTCATAATTCTTTTTTTTCAGGCATAAAAACACAAAATTTTCCCACCCGCAACAACAACAAGCAAAAACCAAAAAAAAAAACTAGGAAGCAAAACATACACACAAGGCAACAAAAAACTGTTTGTTTGGAAAATTAATTAAAAAGAACCAAAAAAATCCGAAAATAAAGTAAAATTTCATTAATTAAATTATAATTTTTTTCAGCTTAAAATCCTAAAACTGAAATGCACGGAAACATGCATGACGCTAATAATAATTAATGTGGGAATTTTTAGCTAAATTCCCTTGGATTTAAAATAAAAGTTATATATTCCTTTATTTTATGTTTTTATTTTATAAATAGTTTTTAATTTAGAAATTAAAATAAGATTATATAGATTATAAGTTTTTATATTTTAATAACTAGTCGTAAGGATAACACATTTTATTATTAAATTATATTTATTTTAGCACTAGGTTATTTTTAATATTTTCTTCACAAAACAATTCACGTCACCGTCTCTTCAAAAACTAATCCAATTTCCAATAATCGTTCTATATGCTTTTTTCCTCTAACTGCCATCCCTAAATTAGCGCGTAAAGCGCAAGATAACTGTCAAAATTTCTCATGTACATACAAAATGTATGAAGCATCCCTAAATAGCTTGGCGTCAACGCTTAGCAATTGGAAAATCCAATTTTGACAGTGCGTTAGGAAGTGAAGTTTGCTGTTTGTTGGTTTGTTTTGTTTTGTTATGGTTGAAAAGTAGTGACAATTTAGTAATTTTCAAGGCAATCTAGCGGTTTTATCACTTCTTTATTCTTATACAGCGGGTTTTATGAAATAAAATGAGTTAACATTACTTTTAACGACACGAAGTTAACGCTTTGCGTCTTACGCGCTAATTTAGGGATGGCAGTAAACGTTTTAGTCAAAGCCTACTATCTGTTTTTGTGTGTGTATTAGTGATTTCTATGTTTGTGTTTCTATGTGTATTATATATGAATGTTTTCATGTGATTGTTTTTGTGTCATAGCCTACTTTGTATTTCATGACCTACTATTCTTCCTGCTTGCGTATTGGTTGTGTTTAATTCTACTTCGTATATCAAGGCCTACTACTTGCCATGCGTCTAGTACTTACAATAGGTAGTACGTTTGCGCAGTGACTTAACTGCCACATCCTACAATCGGCCCTCCTGACACTGGCTTCGTCCCGAAGCCGGATTCCACGGTTTCATGTATTCTACCACAGTTACGCATTTTCTAGTGCCTTCACTTTCACCAACTTTCTCCACTTCATATCGGTCGTGGTAACTTGTCTACTACCTTATATGGACCCAAAAATTTCGGACGTAGCTTCATGCCTACCCCATATTGGGTGCGTTTGATGGCAACCAAATCTCCTACTTTGTAATTTGTGCTCGGTATTCGTTTTTTGTTGAATGTCTTTTTATTTTCCTCTTGAATTCTAACTATATTTTCTCTGGTCTCATCTCTAAATTAATCTCTTTCCCTTTGTAGCTCGGATTCAGCAAACTCTTGTAATATTTGGCTAAGTTGTAAATCGTCTTTTGTTCTCATTCCGATTCCCTTCATTATTTGGAAGGGGGTTTTTTGAGTGCTTCTCGAGGGTGTGTTATTAAGAGCTCTTTGAACTCTATCCACGTATTTGTACCATTGGTTCGGCTTTTCTGCACACATTTTTGCAAGCGTGGGCACGATTATGCGGTGAACTCGCTCCACTTGTCCATTTCCCCTTGGAACTCCTTCGTTGGCACAGTATTGTTTGAACTCGTTGGATGTAAAAGCGGATCCTCGGTCACTTATTATTCTCTGAGGATTTCCAAATACTGACGACAGTTTCTCCAATTTCTCTACTACTTCTCTACTACCCGTACTTTTTGTTGGATAAAGCCACACAAATTTCGTAAAAGCATCAACGATAACGAGAATATGATTGTACATTTTGTGTGTTGCTTCCATTGGTCCAACGTGGTCTATGTGGTATGTTATGAAGGGTCGATCAGATTTGTCGATCGGATTGAGCATGCCTTCTTTTCTCCCAGCTTTTGCCTCCGTTATTATACACTCCACAAAATTTTTAACCACAGTTTCAACTTTTTAATCTAGTTTTGGTATAAAAAATTGTTTTTCTACTAATTCTTTAGTTTTACGAATGCCAAAATGTCCTTGTCGATGGGCCATCTCTATAACCTCCTTTTGCATTTCCATTAAGTGTTTCTCAGGTTTTTTAGGTTTATAAGCATTAACCATTGCTTGTATTTCCCTGCGAAACTCTTCATCCAAATGTGCCACATCTATTGTTTCTCTACCATCAGATGATACCGAGTTTACAATTTCTCCGAATTCCTCTACCAGCTCAACTATTGGATTAGCGTCCACTGCCGGTCTCACACTAACCTCAGACTGTTGTAGAAAGTAAGCAGACTCTTCTTCCGATGAGTTTTCCAAACAATTCTCTGCGTTTTTTCCCATTAAATGCATGCTAGTTATGCTCTTTTGAAATTTAGCGCCCCTAGAATCAATAATCAAATCTACCTTGTTCAAAATATCATTCCCTATAACTGCTGAATATAGTATATCTTCTTTCTTCACCGTATAAAAATCTATATCTAACTCGACAGCATCTAACTTTACTCGAACTTTCACATCACCCATCGTTGAGATGCTTTTTCCTCCAATACCAGTCAGATTTCTAACTTTAGGTTTCACATTTACATTTGTCAAATTTGGGAGTATATCGTACCTCAAAATACTAACGTCGCTACCAGTGTCAATTATCGCTGAAACTATCTTACCCTCAATTATTATTTCTTTAAAAATCCTTCGCGGCGGAAGATTGGTTTCTTCTGCCAGCGTGTGAACGTTCCGCTTGACATCTTTTAGCGCATTTTCTGTTTTATATCCTGGGCAACCGAAAGATTTGTGTCCAGGTTTCTTGCATTTAAAGTATTTTATATCCACGGATCTGCAGTCTTTTGCCATGTGACCTTCTAGTCCACACTTGTAACATCTCCTGCTCTCACTCCTAGACTCTGCTACAGGCTTCTCATATTTTATTTTATCTGCTTTGAAGTTTGACGACCTTTCAGCTAAATAAATTTTTTCATACACGACAAGCTTTTTCTTCAATTCCTCAAGAGTCCGTGCTTGGTATAAAATTGCTTTATTTGAAATAGTTCCGGGGATTCCTTCTATAAAGTACTCGATAGTACTCGCTTCGTCTAAACTAATAGGGTTGCCAATTTTCATCAAGGAGTATAAATATTGGCGAAGTGTTTCCTCACTTCGTTTTTTCTGATTTTTAAGTTTTCGGTGAATGGTGATTGCAGATGGTTTTTTCCCAAATTCCTGTTTTAAAGCAGTCTTAAGAGAGTTCCAATCTCTTATACCAGATTGACTTCTGATGAAAGTCTTGGCAGCTCCTCTTAATAACTGTTTCCCATATATAAATTGCTGTAGTTGATCCCAGTGCAACACATGCGAACAATCCTCGAATTCTTGAATCCAGGTGTCGACATCGTGAGTATTTTCCCCTGAAAATTTTGCCACCGAATCTTCTACGTCTCTTAATGTGAAATGTGAATGCCCTGTGGTCTGAACTACCATTGAAGCCGCTTCACCTAATTCCGAGTCTCTGTCAGCGCCTCTATTAGGACCGAAATGTTGGATGAGCCTCTCCTGTAGGTCAGCCTTTGCTCCTGTAGTCTCTAGGCCTTGCCTTTCGGCATTTACCCTCAACTCTTCTACTGTCATAACTAAAATATCCCTCAAATCCATTTCCCTTTTATCTATAGGTCACCCTCGTATGTATTTGTTGTGTAAAAATATTATTTAAAAGAACCACAGATATAAAATTTTATTAAATTCCCTATATTAACAATTTTATAATTTTATATAAATATGTAATTTAAGACAATTACATGATTCTGTATAAGTATGTAATTTTTAACAAAAATATTGTTTTATATTACACAAAATTTTTAATTTTTGTTTTGAATTTAATTTTAATATTAATTATTATTATTTATTATTTTTTCCTTTTTTCCCCTCTGGGATTTAAATTCAATTAAACTTCGTATGAAATAATAATTTACTCTACTCTGAGTATACCAAAAATCCCTTTGATTCGATAAATTATTGTTTATATTCTCGTTTCTGTTTAGAAAATAATAAAAAATCTTTATTTAATTAAATTACTTTTAGTGTAATATAATTAAACAGTTTTTCATCAAATTTTGAACTATTATTTTTTTTTCAACCATTTAATTCTCAATAACACATATTATTTGATAAACCGTTCACAATTATTATTATTTAAAATTTAATAATGATTATTTGACCCTTTTTTTATTAAATTATTTTCTATTTTATTAAGCTTTGGGTCCTTATATTTTTTATTAATATTTTATTTCAATATTTCGGTACTTTCTGCGTACCTTCTTCAGGAAACAAAATTAATATTAATATTGTTCAATATTAATTTTGTTTCCTGAAGAAGGTACGCAGAAAGTACCGAAATATTGAAATAAAATATTAATAAAAAATATAAGGACCCAAAGCTTAATAAAATAGAAAATAATTTATTATTTAAAATTATTTGACATTACAAAAACACCAACTTTTGGTATACTCTGTTTTTTTTTTTAATTTAAATATAACATAAAACACTCATTTATTTTTATATTTATCTACATACATACAATTTCTCATAACTCAATACGTCTTTATAGGACTGCCAAATTCAGCTCTCCAGCTTTTTGTTGTAGTACGTAGATACCTTCTTCGTATTTGCTTCTTGTTTTCTTCCTCAGGCATTTGCAAAGCTTTCTTTCTCAAGTGGCTGCTTATTTGCTTCTTGTTCTCTTCTTCACTCAAAGCTCTCTCTCTCTCTCTCAATTTAATGAACTCAATTTTATATGCTCTCTGCCGTTCATCTCCATTAGCTTAATGGCAAAATGGGGTGGGTTTTTGTACACACTTTTTGTTTTTTTGCATAAAATTTTTGTACACACACTCTCACACTTGGTTGCTTGTTATTGTTTTTTTTATATAAATGCATAAAATGTTTCTTACATTGCGGCTTTTATTTTTGTCTGTTAAAAAGATTTCGTTTCTCTTTGCATTCAAGTTGTTTGTTTTATAAAGGGTTTATGCGCATGTTTACCACCTTAGATTTTATTTTGCGCACATATTTGTTAAATATTATTTTGCACACACATTTAATTTTTATATTAAAAGTTTTAAAGTTTTTTTTTTAATATTCTTCGTTGTTGAAATTTTGTTGGACTTATATACGTTTATATAGTTTTCTTCTATGGTTTTTTTTTTACTTTGAAATCCACGCATAAACAAAATTTTCTTCTTTTTTACACATATAAATTTTTGTTGCTATTTTTATCTATAGTTTATTTCTGCTTTCTGCCTTGTTTTATTTAAGAAGAATCAACGTTTTTAATTGGATTAGGTATAAACAAAAAGTAAACACATTTTTAAGTACTGTTTTTTTTTTTTTTGTTGCATTAGTTATATGTATTTGTAAATATTTTAATAAAGATTGTTTTGTAGCTGTTAAGTAAATTTCTTTAAATACCAATATAAACTTCACTTTAAAATTTTGCTTTTGCAGTTGGTTGTTGTTATATTGGTTGTATGCCACTCCTGTGCTGGGTTGAACAAAAACAATAAGCAAACCGAAATTAACACATACAGATTTTCCGTAATTCAAAATAATTTCACTTTTCCACTCTCATTAGGGCAATATCACTTAATTTTTTAATACTATTTAACATCCATTTTTTTTATAAATTAATTCTTTACCATTGTTTTTTTTTTTCATATTTTTTATTTAATTTGCATTTAAGTGTATTTTACACTTTTTCCAGTCAACTTATCCGACACATGCATCCACTCTCTGTCAGTTTTTCATACGTTAATAATCTCTTACACACAAATGTTTTATAAAGCCGTACACACAATCTTAGGTTTTTAGTTAATATTAGTTTAAGCAGTATTTTATTTCTTTTTTGTTAAACAATTAGCACACACAACATAATTTTGCTTAACACTTATTCACCAGCTCACATTTTCACACATTCTGTTTTTTAGGTTGAGCCCCCATTTGTGGGAATTTTTGGCTAAATTCCCTTGGATTTAAAATATAAGTTATATATTCCTTTATTTTATGTTTTTATTTTATAAATAGTTTTTAATTTAGAAATTCAAATAAGTTTATATAGATTATAAGTTCTTATATTTTAATAACTAGTCGTAAGGATAACACATTTTATTATTAAATTATATTTATTTTAGCACTAGGTTATTTTTAATATTTTCTTCACACAACAATTCACGTCACCGTCTCTTCAAAAACTAATCCAATTTCCAATAATCGTTCTAT
Source organism: Gymnosoma rotundatum (assembly GCA_916610165.2). Taxonomy (NCBI): domain Eukaryota; kingdom Metazoa; phylum Arthropoda; class Insecta; order Diptera; family Tachinidae; genus Gymnosoma; species Gymnosoma rotundatum. The sequence continues at coordinate 98,886,954 of OU744336.1, forward strand.
ATGCTTTTTTCCTCTAAACGTTTTAGTCAAAGCCTACTATCTGTTTTTGTGTGTGTATTAGTCATTTCTATGTTTGTGTTTCTATGGGTATTATATATGAATGTTTTCATGTGATTGTTTTTGTGTCATAGCCTATTTTGTATTTCATGACCTACTATTCTTCCTGCTTGCGTACTGGTTGTGTTTAATTCTACTTCGTATATTAAGGCCTACTACTTGCCATGCGGCTAGTACTTACAATAGGTAGTCCGTTTGCGCAGTGACTTAACTGCCACATCCTACATTAATGTGATTTTAAGTTGGTTAAATTTTAATGTGTTTTTCAATTTTAAATATTTTGCATTAACAAATTGTTTTAAATTTAATAATTCGTTTTCCAATTTTACATATATAACATTTAAAAACTATGTAATCATGTACAACTACTTTTTTTACTTTATCCAGCTTGTGCTACACATTTTAGAATTATTATTTTTTGTTTGCTGCATTGCCAATCCATTTATTAAAAATGTCAAGCATTAGGGGCTCATATTCCAGAGACTGTGTTCATTCCATGATTAGAGTTCTTTCGAAACAACAAAATGGGTTAAAAATTGTACATCTTAATGCCCAAAGTTTAAATAAAAAACTGACGAATTCAGGTATGTTTTTTTATCATCTGGCATCGATATCATATGTATGTGTTTTTGAAACCTGGTTTTCACTTGATGGCTCAGACTCAGTATTTACAGCCTGTTTATAGAACACGTCAAGAGCGAAACGAAACCGTACGGCATATGGACGAATACGTAATAATTAGCGTCCGTGTAACACGTTCCGGTTTTTTCGTTTAACTTACGTTGTGTTTCGTATAAATAAATGTTTTGTCAAATCGAAGTATTGCCAATGTATTAATTAATATTTTTTATTTACTTTTTTTCATATACACTTTTTATTTTTGCCTGAAATTGTGGTAACCCTGCCTTGGCGCTTAAAAAGAAACAGCTGAGTTAAATAAACAAAACAAAACTATCAAAGATTCAATGTAAAAATTTTAATCTGTAAAACAAAAATTAGTGTAAATACAAAAGTTCAAACAGTAGTAATAAAAATAAACAAAAATTTTAAAGGTTTGAGTGTACTGATAATATGTATGTATGTTAAATACTTATATACTATATAAGTATATGGATGATTTTATTGGTGAAATGTTTACTCCTTGAATCTTCATTTGTGCTTTATATATAATAAATATCTTTTTTACAACCGTCTCCCAAAAACGTTACCGTTTTCCATCTTTGGGTCTTTAAACCACGAATGTCATTTTTTTTAACGTAACAAATGAAAATTTTTTCGTCTCCGTGAAGATAACAAACTAGAATAACAAACTAAACTTATTTCACTCAAATCAAAGAGAGGAAAATTAAATATGGCTTCCTTAGTCTCTCAAATGCATAAAAAAATTAGTGCTTTACATTAAATTGAGTGCTACCAAGTTTAAATCCATCAAATTGTACTTAGATTTTATAAATTATATGGCAACATCAACATAAAGTACACACTCAACAATGAATATCAGCTCTTCTTCTTTTATTTTTTATGGGAGAGGATTTTTAAGTTAACAAATTAACTTAACAAACCGGAAATGAAAAGTTTTATCAATTAAAAAGATTTAATAAATTATTCAAAATTTAAAGCAATAAATTAAATAAAAATCGATATTTTATGAAAAAAAAAACAAACCTTTTGTTAAAAAAAAATACGTTACAACTGCAACTACTACTTGCGCTATTTCTCATAATACAAATGGGCTTATATCTCGAAAACTAAGAGTTGTTCCTGGATGGGACCAATTGTGGATGAAAGCCACATATATTGCCTATCATTTGGTATATATGGGTTATTCGTTGAGCATATTTTCTTGAACCAAGTTTAAAAAAAAAAAGAAATTTTCAACTTGCACTCATACTACAAATGGGCTTATATCTCGAAAACTAAGAGTTGTTCCTGGATGGGACCAATTGTGGATGAAAGCCACATATATTGCCTATAATTTGGTATATATGTGTTGTTCGTTGAGCATATTTTCTTGAACCAAGTTTAAAAAAAAAAATTTTGAACTTTCACTCATACTACATATGGTCTTATATCCCGAAAACTAAGAGTTGTTCCTGGATGGGACCAATTGTGGATGAAAGCCACATATATTGCCTATAATTTGGTGTATATGTGTTATTCGTTGAGCATATTTTCTTGAACCAAGTTTAAAAAAAAAAGAAATATTGAACTTTCACTCATACTACATATGGCCTTATATCCCGAAAACTAAGAGTTGTTCCTGGATGGGACCAATTGTGGATGAAAGCCACATATATTGCCTATAATTTGGTATATATGTGTTGTTCGTTGAGCATATTTTCTTGAACCAAGTTTAAAAAAAAAGAAATTTTCAACTTTCACTCATACTACAAATGGGCTTATATCTCGAAAACTAACCGTTGTTCCTGGATGGGACCAATTGTGGATGAAAGCCACATATATTACCTATAATTTGGTATATATGTGTTGTTCGTTGAGCATATTTTCTTGAACCAAGTTTAAAAAAAAAGAAATTTTCAACTTTCACTCATACTACAAATGGGCTTATATCTCAAAAACTAAGAGTTGTTCCTGGATGGGTCCAATTGTGGATGAAAGCCACATATATTGCCTATAATATGGTATATATGTGTTATTCGTTGAGCATATTTTCTTGAACCAAGTTTAAAAAAAAAAAATTTTGAACTTTCACTCATACTACATATGGCCTTATATCCCGAAAACTAAGAGTTGTTCCTGGATGGGACCAATTGTGGATGAAAGCCACATATATTGCCTATAATTTGGTGTATATGTGTTATTCGTTGAGCATATTTTCTTGATCCAAGTTTAAAAAAAAAGAAATTTTGAACTTTCACTCATACTACATATGGCCTTATATCCCGAAAACTAAGAGTTGTTCCTGGATGGGACCAATTGTGGATGAAAGCCACATATATTGCCTATAATTTGGTATATACGTGTTGTTCGTTGAGCATATTTTCTTGAACCAAGTTTAAAAAAAAAGAAATTTTCAACTTTCACTCATACTACAAATGGGCTTATATCTCGAAAACTAAGAGTTGTTCCTAGATGGGACCAATTGTGGATGAAAGCCACATATATTGCCTATAATTTGGTGTATATGTGTTGTTCGTTGAGCATATTTTCTTGAACCAAGTTTTAAAAAAAAGAAATTTTCAACTTTCACTCATACTACAAATGGGCTTATATCTCGAAAACTAAGAGTTGTTCCTGGATGGGTCCAATTGTGGATGAAAGCCACATATATTGCCTATCATTTGGTATATATGGGTTATTCGTTGAGCATATTTTCTTGAACCAAGTTTAAAAAAAAAATAAATTTTCAACTTTCACTCATACTACAAATGGGCTTATATCTCGAAAACTAAGAGTTGTTCCTGGATGGGACCAATTGTGGATGAAAGCCACATATATTGCCTATAATTTGGTGTATATGTGTTGTTCGTTGAGCATATTTTCTTGAACCAAGTTTAAAAAAAAAGAAATTTTTAACTTTCACTCATACTACAAATGGGCTTATATCTCGAAAACTAAGAGTTGTTCCTGGATAGGACCAATTGTGGATGAAAGCCACATACATTGCCTATAATTTGGTGTAAATGTGTTATTCGTTGAGCATATTTTCTTGAACCAAGTTTAAAAAAAAAATTTTGAACTTTCACTCATACTACATATGGTCTTATATCACGAAAACTAAGAGTTGTTCCTGGATGGGACCAACTGTGGATGAAAGCCACATATATTGCCTATCATTTGGTATATATGGGTTATTCGTTGAGCATATTTTCTTGAACCAAGTTTAAAAAAAAAGAAATTTTCAACTTGCACTCATACTACAAATGGGCTTATATCTCGAAAACTAAGAGTTGTTCCTGGATGGGACCAATTGTGGATGAAAGCCACATATATTGCCTATAATTTGGTATATATTTGTTGTTCGTTGAGCATATTTTCTTGAACCAAGTTTAAAAAAAAAAGAAATTTTCAACTTTCACTCATACTACAAATGGGCTTATATCTCGAAAACTAAGAGTTGTTCCTGGATGGGACCAATTGTGGATGAAAGCCACATATATTGCCTATAATTTGGTATATATGTGTTGCTCGTGGAGCATATTTTCTTGAACCAAGTTTAAAAAAAAAGAAATTTTCAACTTTCACTCATACTACAAATGGGCTTATATCTCGAAAACTAAGAGTTGTTCCTGGATGGGTCCAATTGTGCATGAAAGCCACATATATTGCCTATAATTTGGTGTATATGCGTTATTCGTTGAGCATATTTTCTTGAACCAAGTTTAACAAAATTAAATTTTGAACTTTCACTCATACTACATATGGCCTTATATCCCGAAAACTAGGAGTTGTTCCTGGATGGGACCAATTGTGGATGAAAGCCACATATATTGCCTATCATTTGGTATATATGGGTTATTCGTTGAGCATATTTTCTTGAACCAAGTTAAAAAAAAAAAAGAAATTTTCAACTTGCACTCATACTACAAATGGGCTTATATCTCGAAAACTAAGAGTTGTTCCTGGATGGGACCAATTGTGGATGAAAGCCACATATATTGCCTATAATTTGGTATATATGTGTTGTTCGTTGAGCATATTTTCTTGAACCAAGTTTAAAAAAAATATTTTGAACTTTCACTCATACTACATATGGTCTTATATCCCGAAAACTAAGAGTTGTTCCTGGATGGGACCAATTGTGGATGAAAGCCACATATATTGCCTATAATTTGGTATATATGTGTTGTTCGTTGAGCATATTTTCTTGAACCAAGTTTAAAAAAAAAGAAATTTTCAACTTTCACTCATACTACAAATGGGCTTATATCTCGAAAACTAACCGTTGTTCCTGGATGGGACCAATTGTGGATGAAAGCCACATATATTGCCTATAATTTGGTATATATGTGTTGTTCGTTGAGCATATTTTCTTGAACCAAGTTTAAAAAAAAAGAAATTTTCAACTTTCACTCATACTACAAATGGGCTTATATCTCGAAAACTAAGAGTTGTTCCTGGATGGGTCCAATTGTGGATGAAAGCCACATATATTGCCTATAATATGGTGTATATGTGTTATTCGTTGAGCATATTTTCTTGAACCAAGTTTAAAAAAAAAAAAAATTTTGAACTTTCACTCATACTACATATGGCCTTATATCCCGAAAACTAAGAGTTGTTCCTGGATGGGACCAATTGTGGATGAAAGCCACATATATTGCCTATAATTTGGTGTATATGTGTTATTCGTTGAGCATATTTTTCTTGAACCAAGTTTAAAAGAAAAAGAAATTTTGAACTTTCACTCATACTACATATGGCCTTATATCCCGAAAACTAAGAGTTGTTCCTGGATGGGACCAATTGTGGATGAAAGCCACATATATTGCATATTCGTAAAAAATATGTTTAGAAATTTAGATTGATCGGTTATATTTTGAGAAATTCTAATGTTAGTATTTTTCTCGTTTCTGGCTTTTTAAACATTCCTGAAGTGACGATATTATTAATATAATGGCCACACCTTTGGTTTGTAATTTTTTTCTGGCAACTATAGTTATGCGAATAAAAAAGTTTGTGTCTGGCAGCCTACATTGAGAAAAAGAGTTATCACTCATTTTGCTTCTCAATATAAAGAGAGAGAAAGAGAGCAATTCTCTCTTCATATTGAGTCAAAATTTTAGTTTGTTACATTTATGTGCTGTTTCCATATTACGGGCGATCAACACGTCTAGAAAATTTATATGAAAATAACTCAAAAAACTGAGTGCTTTTCATACAAATTTTTTAGACGTGTTGATCGCCCGTAATATGGAAACAGCACATTAGTTTGTTATCTTCTCGCCCGCAATTTTTTCTGGTTTATGTATCGCGCATCGCGGGCGAGAAGATAACAAACTAAATGTAACAACCTAAAATTTTGACTCAATATGAAGAGAGAATTGCTCTCTTTCTCTCTCTTTATATTGAGAAGCAAAATGAGTGATAACTCATTTTCTTAATGTAGGCTGCCAGACACAAACTTTTTTATTCACATAACTATAGTTGCCAGAAAAAAATTACAAAACAAAGTATAGCTCTGATTTTAGTACATGTATCAACTTGGCATTATTTTATGTCAAGTTAAAAAAACACCCAAATAAAAGCCATTTTTAAAATATACTATATATAATTTTAAATATTAATATATTTTTATATTGTTTTACAGAGTAGGACTATCACTGCACAAGGACAAAGACGCCGATAAAGGACATCAGCGAAGGTAAGTTTATGTGAAATAATAGTTTTAAAGTTGTATGTTAAAATTGAAAAAGAAAGTTCCTGATCAGTGTTGCCAGAAACTTTTTCGTTTAGTTCGCCTAATGCAGTGTTAAAAATCGTCAAAGTGCTTTTTTTAGATTTTGCTAAAAAAAAATATTCATTTAATAAAAAAATTTAAAAATCGCAAACAAATTTTGGAACTTTTTTTGTTTAATATTTTTTTTTTGTAAAAAATGTAGACGGTTTTTTAACTTTATTTTTTGTTTTGTTCTGTTTTTTCGCTAACCCGCTATTTTTATTAACATTTTATGGACCATACAAAAAGAAGGAAGACTTGCATTTTTTGGACGGTGAGTTCTCTTTTAACGTTAATTTTATTAATTAACTAAAATAAAATTAAAATAAAATAAAATTAAATTAAAATTAATCAATTGTATGTTTATATTATACAAAATAAAGAATACAAAAAACGTTTTTATATCTTACAACTTAAAAACTTCTTTTTTCTTTATACAGAGCAAGAAAAGCATAATGGGAGTAAAGCGTAAGTCGAATTTTAATTCAACTGATTTAAAGTCCATACTGATAAAATGCTCTTTTTTGAAAGAGTTGCAGTGCATTTCTTCAAAAAAAATTATTATAAATTCTTTAAATTCTTTGAAAAGAAGAGAAAGTTATAATATACAAAATAATTTGCGCAATAGAAGAAGAATCTGTAGTATGGCAAAATTTTTGCTGAAAAATTGCGAAGTAGTAAAATCTGGCTTAGGCACGCCAAAAAATGCCGATAGTATTATTTGTGATATTCACTATGATCCTGAAAATGAAATGTCGAAATTTGACAATATTCCAAACAAAAGTTGTAATGTAAACTGCTTTAAAGAAAACTCATTTTCAATAGAAAAGGATTATATACCTGCGTTATTGAATAGCACAGATAATAATTTAGCTAGTGAAAATAAAACATACGTAGTTAAAGCACCAATGTCAAGTCCAATTGAAAAAGAAAGTAGTTTTAATGAATGTGCTCCTGAGAATTTGCAATTGAACACAAATACATACGGTCAAACAGTTATAAATGATTCTCCACAAAAATTTCGTAAAGATGTTTACGAACATATAAAATCCTTTGAAGAGTTGAAATCTGATTTAAAAAATAATAAAAGATAGCTTAGTTAAAGTTATTGATAAAATGTCGTTATGTAGTAATCAAGAAATTATTGAAAGCAATAAGAATTGCAAACCACAATTTTACAATATTCTAGAGCATTCTAGTAAAGAGTTAAAATTAGAGAACGATAACCGTAATCATACATTGGGTCCTTTTGAAATAAGTGACGATACCTTAAATGTTTCGAAGTTTATAAAATACAGAAAAGAAGCTAATCCCGATGAAAAGTGCAATAGAATTGTGTTGCGGGAAGGGGCTAAGTCTTTGAGGCCAAAAAGAATATTTCAAAGGAAAATTTTTGACTGTTCCTTTTCAATAAATTTAAGTATTGTAAAAGATTTTAATGACATTAAAATTACTAAAAAGAAACTTCTCGAAGACATAGTTAGAGAAGAGTATTTAAAACATAATTATGTTTGCATCTTATGTTTTTATTGCCTTAAGTCTGTTAAAGAAAATACATTTATATATGCATACTGCAGGTTTGCATATTTGTTTAGAAAACAACAAATTTTGAATGCGGCTGATGAAATTGCTGAAAAGGGCAATTTACAGGACATATGTAGTTTGGAAGCATTAAGAAAATGTAAATCTGAGGGAAATTATGATTATTATTATCACTCAGAAACAATCTTCTCTCTTATTTTAATGAAAAGAGGACCTTATAAAAATTATATACATTTAGTTTCTTCACCCTTTGCTGTTTATACATGGGAAAAAATTACATTTGAGACAATCTCAAGTAATAAAGAGATTCTTGAAGACTCTAAATTCACCCTACATTTAGATGCTTCTGGTGAAAGTGTTAAACAACTAGAATGCGCTGAAAAAAGAATTTTAATCTATAAATTAGTTTTACGAAACTGTAAACTAAAAAAAGTTGTTCCAATTGCTGAAGCAATTCTATCGCGACACACACGCGATGCAATATATTCTTTTCTGGATTGCTTAAAGTTTTATTTAAAAGAAAATAAAATTAAATATCAATTTAAGTGGTCTTTTTGTAAAAGGGTGTGTACAGATGTTAGTGCAGCATTATATGGAGCCGTACTTAAAAGTTTTAATAATCAAACTTTGTTAGAATACCTCAATGCTTGTGCAACATTTTTAAACCATTTTAAAGTAAACCCGAATTCTAAACCTGAATTTGTTATAGTGCAGTGGTGTAAATGTCATTACATTCACATTATGTGCAAGGACTTTCAAATTGAAAATGATATTAAACAAATAAATAAGGGACATGATTTAAATCCATATCGAAATGATGAAATATGTTTGTTTATACTAAACAAATATTGCCCTTTTATTGTTCTCTGGACTAATATTATGGGTATTCATGTTGACTCATCTGGGGAGCATGTAAGTAATGCCCCTGTTGAATTCGCTTTCTATTTACAAAAGCATATTATATTAACTCAAAAATCAGTACGAGCTGATGTATTTGTGAAAGTTATGAGAATGGACTACCTTAGTTCACTGAAGGAATTGCGGTACAAATATAAAATGTTTGGGTCAATATCCGAGAAAATTGAGGATATACTTACCTCTAGTTTAAATAACTTAAATGAAGAAGTTACTAGTACAAGATTAAAAAAAGAACACTGCTATGTTACTTCAACACCCATCAGCAAAGAAGTTGATGATGTTGATATAGTAGAAAAGGACCACAGTTATTCACAAAATAGCTCAAATATTGAACCTGTCGAAGAATGGAAAAAAAGACTTTAAAAAGCAAAAGGTAGTTCGACCTAAAGTGATGTTTGCTTCAAAAGCAAGCAAAAAATTTTCAAAAATTAAAAAAATAGAGAATAAAATAATTAAACAAGATAAATTTTATCTGTTTAAATTTGATTTATTATATACTGAAATTAATAATATAAATAATCCAATCGAAGTTGGTTTTATGGATTATTTAGAAACTTCAGACTGGAATTCATTAAAAAATGGAAATTGGTTAACAAACTTTGTACTAGATTCTTGCCTTTTAGCAATTCTAGAGGACAGTAGATCATCTGCATGCTTCTGCATGCCTACCCAATCGAATGAAATAAATGTTGAAACAATAAGCATTTTTATTCAAAATCAAGCGGAATTGTTATTTGTTCCAATTTTGAGTTTAGCCCATTTTACTTTATGTATACTTAAGTTAAGTACCTTTGAGTTTATGTATGTTAATTCTTTAAAAGATTTTAGTGTTGGAAAAAGAGTTTGTGATCTCTTGATAGCCAAGTTAGAAACTAATAAAAATTCGTGGACATATAGAGAAATAACTGAAAGGGAAATGCAAGCCGATGCTTCAAATTGCGGAATTTTTGTTTTAATGTATGCATTAAAAATAATTCAAAACAAACCGTTAGTAAATTTATGGAATCCTAAAGATTTCCGAAAGAAAATGAGAATATTGTTGCTTAAGCATCAGGGTGACAGATCAAGATTTTGTTGCCATTGTGGTAATCTTAAAAAAATGACTAATGGTAATATATTTATATGTGAAGACTGTAATTTCTATATTTGTCAAACTTGTACAGTAAACCGTCGTTCAATTGGTTCAAAAGCATGTAAAATTATTGAACAAAATATACTATCTATATAAATTTTAGATGCTTGCAATCATTCTGTCAACGATCTTTTTTGACGGAAGTCTTTTATAAAAAAAACTTTATTGTAAAACTGTGATATAATATATATTTAATTATATAATTTAAGTACAAAATGAATGGTATGTAGGCCTAATGGGGAAGCCAGCCATAAAAAATAATTGGCAACGCACATCGCATGGTACCTCCTGGGTTGTGTGGAAAACTATGCAAATGCTTTTTTTTTAATATATTTTTTATATAAATTTCGTTTTTTTGTTAAAACAAAATTTAAAGCAAAATAATAACTTCACATGTAAAAATTTTATACAGGAATTATATTTTTAGTTAATTAAAATAGGAAATGAATTTACATTAGTAATTTAAAAACTAGTTGCATGTTATACCTAGCTTCAAAAACCATTACCTTGTGTAACTAAAACTTTTTGTGGATTTATGGCTTTTGCGCTGTAGCGGTGTTGTCGATTATGGTTTAAGGTTTTTAACCGTAGCAGGCAGACATTCAGAATTCACACAGACTATTTATAAATATGTTCGCTATAAAATGTGTGATGTGCTGGTAGCTGGTTCGGTTGTTGGCCACCATAATTTACAGCCTGTTGAGAATTTAACGAAGATAATGAATTCATTGACGAGGCCGGTCCAATACCCACTAAGGTTTGGGATTTTATGTAGTATGAGTGAAAGTTGAAAATTTCTTTTTTTTTAAAACTTGGTTCAAGAAAATATGCTCAACGAATAACACATATATGTCAAATTATAGGCAATATTTGTGGCTTTCATCCACAATTGGTCCCATCCAGGAACAACTCTTAGTTTTCGAGATATAATCCCATATGTATTATGAGTGAAAGTTGAAAATTTCTTTTTTTTTAAAACTTGGTTCAAGAAAATATGCTCAACGAATAACACATATATGCCAAATTATAGGCAATATATGTGGCTTTCATCCACAATTGGTCCCATCCAGGAACAACTCTTAGTTTTCGGGATATAAGGCCATATCTAGTATGAGTGAAAGTTGAAAATTTCTTTTTTTTTAAAACTTGGTTCAAGAAAATATGCTCAACGAATAACACATATATGCCAAATTATAGGCAATATATGTGGCTTTCATCCACAATTGGTCCTATCCAGGAACAACTCTTAGTTTTCGAGATATAATCCCATATGTATTATGAGTGAAAGTTGAAAATTTCTTTTTTTTTAAAATTTGGTTCAAGAAAATATGCTCAACGAATAATACATATATACCAAATTATAGGCAATATATGTGGCTTTCATCCACAATTGGTCCCATCCAGGAACAACTCTTAGTTTTCGGGATATAAGGCCATATGTAGTATGAGTGAAAGTTGAAAATTTCTTTTTTTTTTTAAACTTGGTTCAAGAAAATATGCTCAACGAATAACACATATATGCCAAATTATAGGCAATATACGTGGCTTTCATCCACAATTGGTCCCATCCAGGAACAACTCTTAGTTTTCGGGATATAAGGCCATATGTAGTATGAGTGAAAGTTGAAAATTTCTTTTTTTTTAAAACTTGGTTCAAGAAAATATGCTCAACGAATAACACATATATGCCAAATTATAGGCAATATATGTGGCTTTCATCCACAATTGGTCCCATCCAGGAACAACTCTTAGTTTTCGGGATATAAGGCCATATGTAGTATGAGTGAAAGTTGAAAATTTCTTTTTTTTTTAAACTTGGTTCAAGAAAATATGCTCAACGAATAACACATATATGCCAAATTATAGGCAATATATGTGGCTTTCATCCACAATTGGTCCCATCCAGGAACAACTCTTAGTTTTCGGGATATAAGGCCATATGTAGTATGAGTGAAAGTTGAAAATTTCTTTTTTTTAAAACTTGGTTCAAGAAAATATGCTCAACGAATAACACATATATGCCAAATTATAGGCAATATATGTGGCTTTCATCCACAATTGGTCCCATCCAGGAACAACTCTTAGTTTTCGGGATATAAGGCCATATGTAGTATGAGTGAAAGTTGAAAATTTCTTTTTTTTAAAACTTGGTTCAAGAAAATATGCTCAACGAATAACACATATATGCCAAATTATAGGCAATATATGTGGCTTTCATCCACAATTGGCCCCATCCAGGAACAACTCTTAGTTTTCGGGATATAAGGCCATATGTAGTATGAGTGAAAGTTCAAAATTTCTTTTTTTTTTAAATTTGGTTCAAGAAAATATGCTCAACGAATAACACATATATGCCAAATTATAGGCAATATATGTGGCTTTCATCCACAATTGGTCCCATCCAGGAACAACTCTTAGTTTTCGGGATATAAGGCCATATGTAGTATGAGTGAAAGTTCAAAATTTTTTTTTTTTTAAACTTGGTTCAAGAAAATATGCTCAACGAATAACACATATATGCGAAATTATAGGCAATATATGTGGCTTTCACCCACAATTGGTCCCATCCAGGAACAACTCTTAGTTTTCGGGATATAAGGCCATATGTAGTATGAGTGAAGGTTCAAAACTTCTCTTTTTTAAAATTTGGTTCAAGAAAATATGCTCAACGAATAACGCATATATGCCAAATTATAGGCAATATATGTGGCTTTCATCCACAATTGGTCCCATCTAGGAACAACTCTTAGTTTTTGGGATATAAGGCCATATGTAGTATGAGTGAAAGTTCAAAATTTCTTTTTTTTAAAACTTGGTTCAAGAAAATATGCTCAACGAATAACACATATATGCCAAATTATAGGCAATATATTTGGCTTTCATCCACAATTGGTCCCATCCAGGAACAACTCTTAGTTTTCGGGATATAAGGCCATATGTAGTATGAGTGAAAGTTCAAAATTTCTTTTTTTTTAAAACTTGGTTCAAGAAAATATGCTCAACGAATAACACATATATACCAAATTATAGGCAATATATGTGGCTTTCATCCACAATTGGTCCCATCCAGGAACAACTCTTAGTTTTCCAGATATAAGCCCATATGTATTATGAGAGCTAGCGCAAGTAGTAGTTGCAGTTCTAACGTATTTTTAGTTTTTTTTACAAAAGGTTTGTTTTTTTCATAAAATATTGATTTTTCTTTAATTTATTGCTTAAAATTTTGAATAATTTATTAAATCTTTTTATTTGATAAAACTTTTCATTTCCGGTTTGTTAAGTTAGTTTGTTAACTTAAAAATCCTCTCCCATACAAAATAAAAGAAGAAGAGCTGATATTCATTGTTGAGTGTGTACTTTATGTAGATGTTGCCATATAATTTATAAAATCTAAGTACATTTTGACGGATTTAAACTTGGTAGCACTCAATTTTGTGTAAAGCACTCATTTTTTTATGCATTTGAGAGACTAAGGAAGCCATATTTAATTTTCCCCTCTTTGATTTGAGTGAAACAAGTTTAGTTTGTTATTCTAGTTTGTTATCTTCACGGAGATTCGCGCATCGTAGTGTCGGAAACGTCAAAGCTGAGCGAAGGTAAGATACCATTCGTTTTAAACATTTTACATATAAGTATATGTTTAGTTGTGTTCCCAAAATTAATTAAAAAATATTTAATAAAATAAAAAATATGGAGTTTTTAGGAAACAAAAGGTAAATAATTACTTGTGTATTATAAAATGTGTTTTTTAAATGTAAAATTTTTGCATTTTCCAGCATCAAGATGACAACGGGTCTACAGTTCCAGAAATTAGTAAACTGTATATCGAGTATTTGATAGCAGAATGGGACGATATGGATATCATTGGAAAGGTAGTTTAAGCGGCTATCTAATTAAATAGAAAAAAGTGCAAATAAATATAAAAGATCGGCTAAAGACTAAAGTGCGATTTTTTTTTATTTAAACGTAACTTTTACGAAGTGTGTAAAATGTAATTTTAAACAAAAAAAATATTGAGTGATAATTGTCGGGAAAACCCTTTGTTTTTGAGTTACGGAACTCTAAAGTTTTTACGTATAATGTGACATACATCGACTAAGCAGGAAATCTTTAGAAAGCGTAGCCCCTCATAACACTTTCCCTAATAAAACATCTATGTATGCATCTACTTTAAAAGTATTATATATTCATATAATCAGTACACTCACACTTTAACAATTATTATTTATTATTAAACTTTTTTATTTATTTATTCTTTAAACTTTTTATTTGCACAAATTTTTTTTGATAATTTTGTTTTGTTTATTAAACTCAGCTGTTCCTTTTTTAGCGCCGAAGTAGGGTTACCATCATTTAAGGCAAAAATAAAAAATTTATATGAAAAAAAGTAAATAAAAAATATTATTTAATACATTGGCAATACTACGATTTGACACAACATTTATTTACACGAAACACAACGTAAGTTAAACGAAAAAACCGAAACGTGTTACATGGACGCTAATTATTACGTATTCGTCCATATTCCATCCGGTTTCGTTTCGCTCGTGACGTGTTGTATAAACAGGCTGTTAGATTATTCCGAGCTGATAGAAAAAATTTAGTGAACAATGTAGAAACAAAAGCCAAAGGCGGTGGAGTTGCAATATATGTACGACAGGACATACATTGAAAACTAAAATTTTTAACAACAATTGAATACCTTTTTCTTGAAATATTAACAGTTGAAAAGAAAAAACTTTTATTAGGCAGTGTCCATAGGCCAAAGGCTAACATTAGTATTAATCCTTTTATTACTATTCTTGAGGATATCTCCATGCTTTATGACGATGTAATTATTGTTGGAGATTTAAATAATAATCTTTTAGTTGACACCTTGATAATGGATCAGATGCACTCCCTAAATCTTTCGCCTGTGAACAAATATATTCCAACACACTTCCACACAACATCCAGTAGTTTAATTGATCTCATTTCAAATTTCAGAATCAGCTTTCTCGAACCATGATATTCTTTTCATGACTTACGATAGACCCATGGCTCTCAGAGAAAAACGTATATCTTATCGAGATTTTCACAACATGGACTTTACAATGTTAAATAGTTATTTTGAGAACATCTGTTGGGAGCAAATTTATTCTTTGAATAGTGTTGATGACCAATTAACTTTTATTCAAAGCAGTATCCGTCAACTTTATGAACTTTGTGTACCTATTAAAACTATAACAATCAATGCCAAACAACCACCATGGTTGACCAGTGAAATAAAAAATTTAATAGAAAAGCGTGAGGCCGCTTACTATCGTTGGAAAATATTCAAAACAGAGGATATAAAAATTCTTCATAAATCTATTCGTAGGGAAGTTGTTAGAAGTATTAAACTTGCGAAAACTCAGTTTAACCCACAAAAATTTTCGGCCGCTATTGACACCAGATCTAAATGAAAGAAATCCGTAAAATTGGTATCGGTAAGCAACGACACGAATCAAATAATGTAGACGTTGACGTTAACCTATTGAATAATCAATTCGTGAATATTGATACTCCGTTACCAAATGGTAAATTGTATGATGACCTGTACTACGTTTCAGTTCAAAATCATTTCAGTTTTTGCTGCGTAGAGCAAGTTGAAGTGTTGGAGTGTTTATCATCAATCAAATCAATTGCCACTGGTACTGACGGCTTAGAACCTAGGTTTCTGAAATTTTTAACTCCCAAGCTTTTGCCCTATTATACCCATTTGTTTAATACTATTTAAACAAAGTCTATTTTTCCTGATGGATGGAAACAATAAAAAATCATCCCAAGTCTAACAATGAATTTCGACTGATAGCTATTCTCCCTTTTTTATCCAAAGTGATGGAGAAACTCATAGCTAAACAAACTAATAAACACTTGGAAATAAACAATTTTTTAACTGGTAGACAGTTAGGTTTTGTAGAAGCAAGAAGCTGTACTACAGCATTAGTCGAAGTAGTTGAAGATCTAAGATCAGGACTAGATAGCAATATGGTGAGTTTTCTAGTGCTCTTAGATCACAGCAAAGCATTTGATATGGTGGACCATGGAATGTTACTGAAAAAGTTTCAAAAACTATTTCATTTCTCTAGTTCAGCTTGTAATCTTCTACGGTCGTATCTTATTAATAGATCTCAATGCGTTTATATTAAAAAGCTGCACAAAATGTTTTAAAAGTTCTATGTTCTAGTGTACACTACTTTCAAACGCAGAATTTCAGTGTAAATATAAATATCAAAACAAGCATAACAAAACATAGATCTCACTAAAACAAAACAAGCACCATTCGTAAAGTTTCTCTTTACAGCTTTGCTAGTGCTTGTGTTTTAAAACAGAGTAGAACATCAAAACGAAAGGCGACAATGAAGTAAAAAAAACTGTAAATCATAGTAGAAACATCGAGTGCACTAGAACATATACAAAGCATGCTCACGAAAATAGCAATAATATGCAAACATACAAAATAGGTTTTTTTATTACAGGCTGTTTTATTGTTATATTTTTAATATGAAAATATGAAGCTTCGGATAAAAAATTAATTTTTAAAAAATATTTTTATAAAAGGGTAGATACTGAACCACGTGTTATTACTTTTAATTCCTTACTATCAATTGCTGAACCCTTTTTAAAATTTTTTGTATAGAACTTTTAAAAAAATATATTATTTAGTACGATCGAATACAGGCATTTTTTATTTTATTTTTGTTAAGTTTTATTACTATTCGTTTTTCTGAAAACCCCAAAATGTAAAAGACAATTTTACTATTATATTTTTAATATAAAAATATTAAATTTTTTTTGAAAAAGTAATTCAATTAACATTTTAAATAAAATAGATATTATAATGTTTTTTTCTCCATTTTTATGCGTTTTCAAATCTTAAAGTTGACGACACCTCATATTGAGAAAAACGAAAATGATTGTAGTTTCTCTTTAGCCTAATTCTGCTATCAAAAACGTCAAGCATGTTTTGAATGTTCTACTTCAGTTTTGATATTCTTTACCATTTTTGTTCTAGTTCTGTTATGTTTTACTTTAATGTTGTTCTAAAACATTTTTGTTCTTTAATCTCTATTTTGGTGGCAAAGCAAAAAATTTGTGTTTGGATGTATGTGTTTGAAAATGAGAGTGTTCTATACACACACTACTTGAAATTTACCTTATTGCTTATAAGACATTTTTCTTATGCTTGTGCAGCCCTTCAGTTTATATGAACAAGATTATTTCGAATGCTTTGGATGTTACAAAGAGAGTTCCACAGGGTTCAATTCTTGGACCTATTATTACCTGATGTTTTAAACACTTCCAAAATTCATATGTATGCGGACGATGTCCAGATTTATGTTAGCACAAAAATTGATAGCATAAATAGATGTACACACATCATTAATAACGAGCTAAACAATGTTAACAGTTGGACTAAGGCCAATGGGCTTTGTATAAATCCTTCGAAATCCAAATGTATTTTAATTAACAAGGTAAATAGAACACTTATCGCACCTGAAATTATATAAATGGGAATAGACTTGATTATGTTAAGCCAGATTCTCGGAGTTATTTTTAATTCTAGGCTTACATGGTCCAACCACATCAATGTCATTGTGGGAAGAGTTTACAGTATGCTTCACAATTTGTGGGCTGTCATAACTTCAACACCATTCGCAGTACGAATGCAGCTCGCAAAGGCATATATTATTCCCATTCTTTTATACGGGTGTGAAATCTTTGCAAATTGTGACTGTAAGGATAAACGGAAAATTAACATTGCTTACAACAATATTGCTAGATATGTTTTCATGAAAACACGAAGGGACCATATTTCGATTTTCGCATACCAGATATTTAATATTAAATTTGACAATCTTTTAAAAGTAAAGTGCTGGATATTTTTACACAAAGTACTCATATCCAAGCAGCCAATATATTTGTTTAATAGAATTCAATTTGCTAGACCCAACCGTGGTAAAAAGATCATTCAAAAACGATATCAGAGCCTTTTATCTCAAAGACAATTTTTTATTTTTACGACAAGTCTCTGGAATTCCTTGCCAAACTATATTCAAAATTTAGGCAATGTAAATCAGTTTAAAAAGCAGTTATTTAAATGTTTTTCCTAATGTGTCTTTCTACATACGTAATAACCACAAAATAATTTAAAATTAGTAACCTGCTTGTAAAACGTATTTTCATATGTAAATGTTTTATGACTATATTTTATTATTATTATTACTACTTTTTATTTACACACAGAAAAAAGATCGGTAAAAAATCAGTTAAATATTCAATATTCAATTACTAACATCATAATTTAATTTGTATAATAAATAAAACATAATATTGACAGATTTTTTGTACTATAAACTAACAAACTATATTAGATCTTAAATGTTGATCGCAACAACAGTTAACAAAGTTTACCTGCCCAATTTGTGTCTGTACTAACACCAATTCTGGTTATTGGGTGATGCAACGAAACTTATTCAGCACTTTAGTACCGAAACCCGAATATTGGAAGTTAGAATTACAAATATCGATTGCGTTATTTCTTCTTAGTTTTTTGACATAATAAAAATAAAATTTATATATAAAATATTAAAATTTGAAAAATATTAAAATTTATAAAAAAATATGCAATAAGATTTATTGAAAGTTGCGAAAATTTCTCCAATAACGTTAAGAGGTGAGTTCAAGACATGTGTAAATAAAATAGGTTTTCAAAAGTTGTATTTACTTTGCAGTGGAAAACCGTGCAGAGTGGAATGTAAGACAGAAGACAATAAGAGTCAAAAGTTTAAAGCATGAAAACGTAAGGAAGTGGGAGTGCTTAGGTAAAAGTTATTGTTAAAGTCAAGAAATGTTTTATTTGTTTCCTTTTTTTTATCCTAAATAAAGACAAATGTAAAAAATATCGTTGTTCAATTTAATTCACAATAATACTTTTTATCGACTATCGAATTTATTTTTCAAATAATTGGAAGTACCGTGTAGTGTATTGGTCACACTATTCATTATAATATATTGGTCACATTTATCAAACTACATTTTAACACTAGAATTTTGCATTGCAATGAATTTGTCACAAAAAGTAAACAAAATAACCCACATATTGTAACAGCAATTGTTTAAAGGGAATTATATTACGATTGACCCATAAATGAGACATTGTAAATAATTGCTGATGTAAGATCAATAACAATACGCAAGCACATAATTATTAAAAGAAGTAGAATTAAGAAATTTTGTATAAATAGCTGTAAGTAAATTAAATAAAGATTCAGAATAATTTTGACAAACAAAGTATTCTCACTATTCTAGCCAAGCACCCTCAACAGTGCTCAGAAGAATTAAAACGTGCTGTGGCTAAGCGCAGCATCATAAAATACTTAGCAAGGTTTTGATCATTTCAATAATAAATATTTTAAACATTATATGGCGATCCTGCCAAACAAAATTTAATTAATATCCTAAATAATATCCTAAAACTGCCTAGTTGTCCTATCACTTACAGGACATTTGAAGGACGTTAACAGTATTAATTCTGAATGTCGCTGGAAGATAGTCCAACTAAAGAAGAGATAGAGCTTATCTTTTCAAAATATATAAGCAAGGAGTACGTGCCAGAAGGAAGTACTGAGAACTATCCAGAATATATTCCAACACCAAAAGACGCCGGTCCAAAGCCCATAACACTTGAGGAATATAGAAGGAGGACACAAAAACCAGAGGTTCCCATACAGCAGAACAAAAAAAAAACAAAAAGAGGGGGAAAAACCCAACAAATAAAGAAACAGAAACAAGAAATATTGCGGTTGATGGGAATAACGAGTGGAGAGCAAAAGAGGCAACTGTATATGAAAATCAAAGAACTAAATGGGAAACCAAAAATCCAAACAAGAGGAGGTGATAAACATCAACAACAAAAACGAGCAGAAAATGGACTTCGGGACGACCATAACAGTAGACGCCTTTTTCATCTTTTGCCACCATGGCTTTAGCAATATTAGTATATAAATTAAATAGATATTTTAAGCAATATGTACAAAAGAAAGCTGTAGTACAAGTTTAAAATAAAATAAAAATAAAAAGTTTATAATTTATATGATAATTGTATAACAATTATATAGTAGAAAAATTTTTTTTTTGTATATTGCTAATGGAAACAATTATAAATAGATTAGAAACATTACTTAAAAACTTTAAAAAAGCAGGAGCTAGGGGATACAATGAAGCGACTTTACTATGTAAATTAGAAGAACTAGAAGTGTTAAAAGAAGAATTTTTAAAATTAACTGATACAAAATTAGAAACAGAAAACGTTCAGGAAGACATAGAAAAATTTAATAGATTTTACAATAAAGCAAAAATACTTTTTGAACAAGCCCTAACTTCTAAAAACCAAAATTTAACAAATATGGCAACTTTTAGATTGGAAACCGCTGTAAAAATTATTCCAGTGTTCAATGGAAATTACAAAGAATTAAACTCTTTCCTCACTATAGTAGAACTGATCAACAGTACTTTAGAGACATCTCAAAAGCAAATCCTAATAACTTTTGTTTATAACGTAAAGTTATCAAACTTGGTAAGAACATCGTTGGGTATATCCGCACCAACGACATTTGATGAATTAAAAAGCCTTCTATCCAACAGATATAAATCGAAGAAAACCGTTGCTCAAGTACAGGCTACTCTCAGCACTTTTTCACAAAAAAGTATGAATGTAAACACATACCATGAAAAACTCTTAGAGTTAATAACAGAACTAAACGATTTACAAATTAAGGACATAGAAAATTGCAATCAATTACAGGCTACAACTATTAAACAACTAAATGACAATCATGCCTTAAATGTGTTTAAAAATGGTCTAAAAGGAGAACTGAAACCAACAGTTTTTGCCTCACGACCAAAAGAACTCAATGAAGCACTACAATTGGCTTTAGAATTAGAAAAAGAATTCTCGAATAACTCCGAACAAGTTCTTTATTTCTCTAACAATAATGCAAATAATAGGAGAAATAATTTAAGAAATTCAAATAACAATTATAGTAACAGAACAAATAATTTTAACTATAACGACAGAAACCGAAATAACAACAATTGGTCAAAAAGGAACAATATGGTAATCATAGACCAACATACAATAATAATTATACAAACGCCAGAAATGGACCAAATACGTATCATAATAGAAACAACAGCAATGGATCATATAGATATAATGACAGAAATAATCGGAATAACAATAATAAGAACAGTAATAATTTTCAAAATAACCGAAGAAATATACACTGTATACAGGAAAACTATCAGGCTCCGGATGTGAGTCAAGAAACTGTACAAACCCACTATCCGGAGAACCAATAATAAGATTAAATAATGTTTTCCAGATATCAAATGACATGACCAATTTCATAACTTTAGATTTAGGCAAGAATTCAAAACTTACTTTTCTGATAGACACAGGAGCAGACATCTCTTTGTGTAAAATTAACAAATTAAATGAAGATTCTATAGACATAAACAAGGAAAGATCGATTAGTTTTACAGGTATCACTACAGAAAAAATTAAATCAATTGGAACATCAGAATTAAAATTCACCATAAATAATTTCAAAGAAAAACATAAATTTCATATAATTGACAAAGATTTTCCAATACCAACAGATGGAATTTTGGGAAGAGATTTCTTTTCAAAATTTTTGTGTAAGATTGATTATGAAACATTTACCTTAACACTTACTTTAGGGAATGAAGAGATTACCATACCTATGAAATCATGGATAAATAAAAATTACTGCATAAAGGTAGAGAAACGATCGGAAAATATTCATCCTATTAACTTAGATATATGTGAAGATAGCATTATTCTTAATAAAGAAGTTCAACCAGGTATATTTATTAGCAACACAATAGTACCAGGAAACGGAAATCACCATGTCAAGGTATTAAATACAACAGATAGCGATGTAGTACTAAAGGACATTAATCTAGAAATAGAACCCTTACGAAATTATATTGTAGTACAAAGACCGCACACGAGAGAAAAAGACTTCAATGAAGACAGATTTAGAAAATTGCTTAATATTTTGAAATTTGACGTAAAGGACGAAAAATCAAAAACAGAACTAATACAGATCTTTAAGGAATATCAGGATATTTTTCATTTAGAAGGAGAGACACTGACTTCTAATAATTTTTATACACAGAATTTAAAGGTTTCAGACAATACACCAGTATACATAAAGAATTATAGATTACCACATACACAACACGATGAGATTAATAACCAAGTACAAAAATTATTGGATGAAGATATCATCGAACCATTTAATAGTGCATACAATTCGCCACTACTAATAGTGCCAAAAAAGAGCGAAAATGGAAAAGCAAAATGGAGATTAGTTGTAGATTTCCGACAACTCAACAAAAAGATAGTTAATGATAAATTTCCATTAACAAGATTAGAAGATGTTTTAGATCGTCTTGGAAGAGCAAAATATTTTTCAACTTTAGACATGACTAGCTCATTTCATCAGATAAAGTTAGATGACGACTCAAGACAATTGACTGCATTTTCAACTAACAATGGACATTATCAATTCAAAAGATTACCATTTGGATTGAAAATTTCTTCAAATAGTTTCCAAAGAATGCTAACAATAGCACTCAGTGGCTTAGATTCCAAAGCATTTTTATACGTTGACGATATAATTGTATTTGGATGTAGTTTAAAACATCACAATGAAAACTTAGTGAAAGTATTCGAACGTTTATCGAGATACAACCTAAAATTGAATGCAGCAAAATGTGCATTTCTCAAATCAGAAGTAATTTATTTAGGACACCAAATAACGAAAGACGGTATACGGACAGACCCTTCAAAAAATAAAGCAATAGAACAATATCCAACTCGAAAGGACAAGGACGATATTAAAAGATTTGTAGCATTTTGTAATTATTATAGACGTTTCATACAAAATTTTGCTGAAATCACAAAATGTCTGAACGATCAAACTAAAAAAGGAAAGCAATTTGAATGGACTGAAAATTGTCAACAAGCTTTTAACTTATTAAAGACAAAATTAATTAGCGCACCAATATTAATATATCCAGATTTTGAACAACCATTTATATTGACTACTGACGCATCAAATTTTGCATTAGGAGCTGTTCTATCACAAGGAAATATAGGAGAAGATTTACCAATTTCTTATGCAAGCAAAACTTTAGGAAAACATGATTTAAATAAACCAGTGATTGAAAAAGAACTACTTGCAATACATTGGGGAATAGAATTTTTTAGACCATATTTATTTGGTAGAAAATTTATTGTAGTAACGGATCACAGACCACTTATTTCACTTTTTTCACACAAGAATCCATCATCTAAATTGACTAGAATACGAATAGATTTGTCAGATTATGATTTTGAAATTGTTTATAAAAAAGGAAAAATAAATACAAACGCAGACGCTTTGTCAAGAATCAAATTAGATTCTGAAATGTTGAAGAATATGATACCTATGGAAGAAGACAAAAGTAAACCATCGAAAATTTTAGTAACAACACGTGGAAAGAAAGCAAAGGAAAATACGGAAAATGTGGAAATAAATAGTAAGAATGACATATCCCAAGGCAAACATAAAAATCATATGTGGGAATGTACATCCTTGCAAGATATAAAGAATATTCATGAATTGAAATTTAGTATTATAAAAACCGGTATAAGAAATGTGAAAGATGGACCAAAGGATGGTACCATAGAAAATAAAAATAATAGCTCTGTAATGAATGTTAATGAAGATCTAGCAAAATACGTTTTGTCACTAGAGAAGTTAATAATTTATATGCATAAGCAAAATATAAAAAATCTCGCTTTATCCTGCGAAGATAGTATTTTTGAGCTCATATCAAAAGAATATTTGAATAAAACTTATAATGAGGTGTACCAGAAATTATTGAAAACGAATAAACATAGAAAGTTAGAATTGAACATAATATTATATAAACCTTTGCAACATATTACGAACAAAAAGTCACAAATGAAGATTATAGAAGAATTCCACAACTCACCATTATCAGGACATTTTGGTATAAGAAAAACAATTCTAAAATTAAAACAACGTTACGTTTGGAAAAACATGAGAAAAATGGTTAGAGATTATATTAATAAATGCGATAAATGTTTGAGAAATAAGCAAACTAAACATATTAAGGAAGAGATGATTATAACAGAGAATCCTAGTACTAGCTTTGAAACAGTAGAAATAGATACTGTTGGACCCTTGAGAATTTCTAATGGCTACAGATATATACTAACTATGCAGTGCGAATTAACAAAGTATGTAATAGCACACCCAATTGAAACTAAAGATGCTAAAAGTATTGCCAAAGCATTAGTTGAACAGTTTATCTTAAAGTATGGATGTTTTAAGAATTTAAAATCTGATAGAGGAACTGAATTTAATAACGAATTGTTACAAGAAGTTTGTAATTTATTAAATATTAATCAAAAATTTTCAGCACCATATCACCATCAATCAATAGGTTCTATTGAACGTAATCATCGTGTACTAAATGAATATTTATTAAATTTTGTTAATGATTATGAATGGGACAAGTGGGTAGCATACTATACATTCGCATATAATACGACACCACATATTGACACCAACTATTCACCTTACGAATTGATTTACGGTAAACTAGCAGCATTACCAACAGACAAAATACAAAACAATAGTATATGTTATGACATAGAAGACTATGCTAATGAGATAAAATTAAGACTAAAAAAGTCATTAGAAAATGCTAAAAGATTAATAGAAATAGCTAAACAGAAATCAAAAGAAGTATGTGACAGAAACACAAATGTAAGCACTTTTAAAGTAGGAGACTTAGTATTAATAAAACTAATATCTAGAAAAAAGAATCAAAGTCCATATAAGGGACCATATGAAATTATAAAAAGATTAGGAGTAAATTCATTGTTAAAAATAGATAATAAGAATAAAATTTTTCATAATAATATACTTAAATTGTATAAAACTTAGCAATATCAATAAAATATAAGCAAATTAAAATTATTAAAAATAATTATAAGCAATTTTAAATTTATTTTCATTATTATAAAACACATAGTATATACTATCCCTACATATCACTAGACATTATATTGTACACACTTATTAATTTCATATTATATCACATTTCTTTTAAGATTTAATTCATTTCATTTATTCATGAATTCAATCTTGAGGACGGAGGTGTAGTGTATTGGTCACACTATTCATTATAATATATTGGTCACATTTATCAAACTACATTTTAACACTAGAATTTTGCATTGCAATAAATCTGTCACAAAAAGTAAACAAAATAACCCACATATTGTAACAGCAATTGTTTAAAGGGAATTATATTACGATTGACCCATAAATGAGACATTGTAAATAATTGCTGATGTAAGATCAATAACAATACGCAAGCACATAATTATTAAAAGAAGTAGAATTAAGAAATTTTGTATAAATAGCTGTAAGTAAATTAAATAAAGATTCAGAATAATTTTGACAAACAAAGTATTCTCACTATTCTAGCCAAGCACCCTCAACAGTGCTTAGAAGAATTAAAACGTGCTGTGGCTAAGCGCAGCATCATAAAATACTTAGCAAGGTTTTGATCATTTCAATAATAAATATTTTAAACATTATAACCGTATTTATTCAGTTCTCTTAACCGAATTTCAGATAATAACCACAACCGACCAAATTCGATTGGCAACAAATTCGGTTCTCACGACGAATCTCTTTTCTCTGTGTATTTATTTATTTTTTTTTTTTCTTTCTTAATAAGTTATTTCTATATTTTAAATCTCTTTTTGTTAAATTTGTTATGATATATTTAACTAGCGCTTATTTCATAAGATATTTATCTTGTAGTGCTAGATTATATGAATAAATAAAAATAAAATCTTACCCAATTGCATTCAGTGTTACGCAATTTTATGTAATTATTCAAGAACGCCAAAAGGTACATTGCTTAAACACTCTCTTCGAAGCTTTTAATCAATATATCATCATTTTTAATTCAAAAATGGCTCAGCGCATAGAAATCGAGTATTTCATGACTTCCGGCAAGGATTGTATAGAAATCTTATCCTGATGTCAAGCCGTTAATGTTGTCGTCAAATTCGACTTTCCAAGGATAGTCGAAACCTATTTACAATCAATTTAAAGAACAAATCTAGTTTACGGGCACCGCTCCAAAATAAAAAAAGTTAAATTAATTACCGATATTGATTATTGAGGGTCAAAGCACGTCTCCTGAAGAGTTTTGTAAGCAGTAACGAAATGGCCATCGAGACGTGCTTTGACCCTCAATAATCAATATCAGTAATTAATTTAATCGGGATAATTAAATAAAAAATAGCACGAAGTTTTTTGTGAAAATTAAATTTTAAAAAAATATTCCCGTGTCTTTAATTAAATAATTTGCAAAGTGCCTGTACATATAAATAAATTATCGTAGTGTTATTGATATTTTATTTTTCATCCTGTTTCAACTGTATAAAAGAGTCGAAAAAAAGTCGACCGTATACAGTAGAGAGAGAAAAATAGAATTACTGTTGGTTATTGTTGTTTTTGCTTAAACTTTGATTTTTGTCTTTTCTTTATTGTTTGGACAAAAATCTCTGATTTATTTAAAATGTTTGTCAGAAGTTTCCTGAAGAGTTATGTAAGCGGTAACGAAATGGCCATCGAGACATGCTTTGACCCTCAATAATCAGTATCGGTAATTAATTTAATCGGGATAATTAAATAAAAAATACCATAAAGTTTTTTGTGAAAATTAAATTTTAAAAAAATATTCCCGTGTCTTTAATTAAATAATTTGCAAAGTGTCTGTGCATATATATAAATTATCGTAGTGTTTCTGATATTATATTTTTCCTCTTTCAACTGTATAAAAGATTCGAAAAAAGTCGACCGTATACAGTAGAGAAAGAAAAATAGAATTACTGTTGGTTATTGTTGTTTTTGCTTAAACTTTGATTTTTGTCTTTTCTTTATTGTTTGGACAAAAATCTCTAATTTATTCAAAATGTTTGTCAGAAGTTTCCTGAAGAGTTATGTAAGCGGTAACGAAATGGCCATCGAGACATGCTTTGACCCTCAATAATCAATATCGGTAATTAATTTAATCGGGATAATTAAATAAAAAATAGGATAAAGTTTTTTGTGAAAATTAAATTTTAAACAAATATTCCCGTGTCTTTGATTAAATAATTTGCAAAGTGCCTGTGCATATAAATAAATTATCGTAGTGTTTTTGATATTTTATATATAAAAGAGTAGAAAAAAAGTCGACCGTATACAATAGAGAAAGAAAAATAGAATTACTGTAGGTTATTGTTGTTTTTGCTTAAACTTTGACTTTTGTCTTTGCTTTATTGTTTGGACAAAAATCTCTAGTTTATTTAAAATATTTGTCAGAAGTTTCCTGAAGAGTTATGCATGCGGTAACGAAATGGCCATCGAGACGTGCTTTGAACCTCAATAATCAATATCGGTAATTAATTTAATCGGGATAATTAAATAAAAAATAGCACGAAGTTTTTTGTGAAAATTAAATTTTAAAAAAATATTCCCGTGTCTTTAGTTAAATAATTTGCAAAGTGCCTGTGCATATAAATAAATTATCGTAGTGTTTTTGATATTTTATTTTTCATCCTCTTTCAACTGTATAAAAGAGTCGAAAAAAAGTCGACCGTATACAGTAAAGCAAGAAAAGTAGAATTACTGTTGGTTATTGTTGTTTTTGCTTAAACTTTGATTTTTGTCTTTGCTTTATTGTTTGGACAAAAATCTCTAGTTTATTTAAAATGTTTGTCAGAATTTTCCTGAAGAGTTATGTAAGCGGTAAGGAAATGGCCATCGAGACGTGCTTTGACACTCAATATTCAATATCGGTAATTAATTTAATCGGAATAATTAAATAAAAAATGGCACGAATTTTTTTTGTGAAAATTAAATGTGTTTTGTTAAATTAAAATTAACTAATATTTGTATTATATTTTTGTATAATATTTTTTTCTTATATTTTGTTTTGTTATATTTCGTTTTGTTATATTTTGTTTTGTTATATTTTGTTTTGTTAGTTTTTTTATTTTGTAAATAAGTTTATGTTCAATTAAAATGAATTATTTTGTTAATAAAAATGAATTTTATTATATTTTGTTTTGTTAGTTTTTATTTTGTAGATAAGTTTATGTTTAATTAAAATGAATTTTGTTAATAAAAATGAATTTTATTATTTTTTATTTTGTTTGCTTTTTGCTATATTAGGACAAAAACTGGTCTGGAAAAAAGAAATGATGGCAAAATGTAGCCAAGACTATGGGCTATTAAACTGCGTTTTTAGATTTTTGGCGAATTTTTCGGTATAGGTCCTATAGGTCAAAAAGTCGGTTGAGTGACTCACGTGAAAACAGTATTTTGCATAGGTCGTATGGGACAAACGCTGGTCTGAAAAAAAGTAATAATGGCAAAATATAGCCAAGACTATGGGCTATTAAACTGCGTTTTTAGATTTTTGGCGAATTTTTCGGTATGGGTCCTATAGGTCAAAAAGTGGGTCCTATACATAAAATTTATCATATACATAATTCATATAGTAGTTAAAAAATATTTTTTTTAATATTTTGTATTATTTGTATTTTTATTTTAAAGGAATTTTTTAAAGAATTTTTATTTTTTAATATTTATGTTATATTTATATTATTTAAAAATTCGCGCAGGTATGTTGAAAAAGTCCAAAAAGTTTGTTGAAGATCGAAAAAAGATAAAAATGAGGCAGTGTTGCCGTATAATTATACGTAAATTTGTACTAAAAGTGTGCATTTAACTAGGCATCACTAAAATTTCAGTCTGCACGTCCGAAAATGCTCAATTCTGGCTGCACAAGAGAGTGTTTCTTCGTTGCCTCTCTCTTCAAACTGACTGCAAAAAAATTTTGGTTGAAAAAGTTTGTTATTTTCACGGAGATTAAATATTTACTCATATTTTTGAGTATTAAGTTGTAACGACACGTTTTCGCTGTAGCCGGGATAGGTCAGCGGATGTCCACCTTTGTTTTGTTAGACGTTATAAAATTTATTTTATATTATTTTGTTTTTTTTTTTATTTCTTTTACTTAAATTTAACTTGTTGAATATTTAAATAAAATAGCACAAAAAATAATTTAGATTACAAAGAAAAAAATTAGTTAGCCCAACCACACGTGAGTCAATTAATTTTTTGGAGAATCGGACACTAAGAGCTAAGCAGGAAGCGATCTACCACTGCGGTGGCATACGCATTACCAACAAGGGTTGACCTATTCCACTGGGCAGCGAGAACCTTGACGGCATACGCACAAACTACGTCCAGGCGGCCCAAGTTTTAGCGATTCCTGACCGATTTGTCCACGAAATTAATTCTTAAAAAAAACACAGGGGTCGTCAAAGCGTGTACGTCTGTCTAGCTAGGAGACGGCAACACCGAACATCAAGCCAGCCGAAGAATCCGAATTGATTTCTGGGTTGGAAACTATAAGGAGGAATTGAACTTTTATTGGAGTGGCATACGCACAACTTCGATATCAGATCTCTTCTCCACTGATCAAGTCTTAGCATTCGATGGCATACGCACGATCCAACGATCCGACTGTTCAGCTCTATAGCTGCCAACTGACTAACTTCTACTTAAGTTACAACAGACTCATTTGCGCACACGCATAAAACATTCAATTACTTTGTCTTTCGTGTAGCTGCGAAAATACGAATATTATGACAACCTATGTTCCACTCTTGAGTGTATAATGACACGAAGTGTGATCCACTCAGACGTGAAGTAAGCCAATGCATATGTAATTCTTACATAACAACAGAATTTGTTCTTAAAACTGCATACATTGTTTATCTTAATTATTTATTACAAAAACAATAACGCAAATAAATATTCTTTATTTAAAGCATAAAGAGCAAACAACAAAATGAGTACTCTGTATATCATAAAAAAAATTAAAGAGTATAATTTAGGCAATTCTCTTCGTGTGGCTTAACCAGCATACAAAAAAAAATACTTCATATAAATAATGGGACAACAACAAAGGCATTTGTTTGCTTGTTGAGGAATGGACAACCGTTGTTCATTTTATAAGGTGTGCCCAAAAACAAGTTCAGCGACTTTTGGTCGTCACACTACCCCCTCCCATTTTGACGAACTTTCCTAGTTTAGGCGGGTGATTATGGGGCGGAGACGGTTGGTCGGTCATTCTGTAGTGGGGCGTGTTGGATTACAAACCGTAAGTGACTCTAAGGATTCTGGGTTGATAACGCTGCGTTTATGGTTGCCTGTAATTCTGCTGGGAGCTGATCGCAGGGAGGGTCGGAACATGACTTGGCGGATGGTCGGGCGGTTTCGGGATGGTTGGTTACACACAAACGATCAGGGTTCCTCAGGAACTCATGTACGCATCTTTCCCGCGGGCTTCTGTTGTACAAATTTGTACCGCTGACAGGCGCCACATATTTGAACGTATCGTCTGATGTCTCGGGACATTCCTGGCCAATAGTAGCGGGTCGCAATTTTATTTAGTGTTTTCCGAACTCCTTCGTGCCCACCGACCGCCTGATCGTGGTTTTCCTGTATTATTCGTTCTCGTAAAGGGCCAGCTACACATGGTGTAGTGTCGTCGTCATTAATTTTCCGCATAAAGTGTCGGTACAGTTGTCCGTTTTCAATAACTTAGTCTGGGAACATTTTATGATTCTGCTGGACCTCCTTTATTTTGGAATTCAACCAGGGACAGCGCGGAGGTTTCTGTGTTGTTGTTAGCATGATTTCGGTGATTGGAGCCGCGACTACATTCTGCTTTCCCTTACGATAACAGACAGAAAACTTGTATCGTTGGAGTTCAAGGGCCCATCTAGCTAATCGTCCGGTGGGGTTATCAATGGAGTTTAACCATTTTAGAGCCAAATGGTCGGTGATTACCTGGAATTAATATCCATCTAGGTATGCTCGTATTTTCCGGATGCCCCATAAGATGGCGAGACACTCCTTCTCCGTCGCGGAATAATTTTTCTCAGCTGCGTTCAGGTGTCTACTAGCGTAGGCGATAACCCGTTCTGCTCCCTCACTTTCTTGTGTTAACACGGCACCAAGCCCGTAATCGCTGGCATCAGTTTAAAAATTGAATGTTTCAGAAAAGTCTGGGCACATCAAGACAGGAGCTTTTGTGAGTTGCTCTTTTAGATGGAGGAATGCCGACTGTTGTTTCTGGCCCCATTTCCAGTGTTTGCCTTTTTTAAGTAGTTGTTTTAGGGATTGTGAAACTTTTGCGAAATTAGGGACAAAACGCCTATACCACGATTTCTTTAACGTTGGTGGGCTGCAGTATTTGTGCGACTGCGGCGATTTTATTCGGTTTAGTCTTAATGCCGCCTCTGGTGACTAAGTGGCCTAAGTATTTCGTTTCCTCGTCTATGATGTCTTGCTTAGCTGGATTTCTAGGGGCGCAGTGGATTTTAAAAGGCCGGTCACCCTTCATCACTATTCGGTGCGTAGCGACAGTCGACACTCCGTTGAGCTGTTGAAACAGCGGGAGTTCCGAATCCAGGAAGGTCCGATTACGTTGTTGGGTGCAGTGCTCTTGACAATGTTGTAGGTGTAACTTTTGTATTTTAGCCACCGGCTGGATACTGACTCTTACCTGATTAACATTCTGGTTACGGGGTTTGGTGGTCGGGCGACCAACCCGGTGCAAGTGATAGTAGCTCCCAGTTTGCGAAGCAGATCAATTCCCAGAATCAGTGGTTCCGTGGCTTCATCCATGATCAGAAAGTCATGAGTGGTGGTGATGCCCCCTAGCATGATGCGGTAGCGACAGGCGGTGGTGATCTGCTTTCGTGAACCGTCAGCAAGGATCACGTCCATGGCTATCGGATCTAGGTGTGGTTTCTTTGACACCTGGTTCACAAAAACGGACGTGGTGAAACTGCATGTTGCCCCCGTGTCCACGATTGCGTTTATAGGTTCGTTTTCTACTAAAACGGTTGCTCGAAGTTTGTCCTCCTCCCACACCAATTGGGTTGACTGTTTTGGGGTTTTTGGCGCATATCGGGTTTCACGGTGCTGTTGATGGTTATAATTTGGTGGGGTCATTCTCTTGATTATTCGGAGATGTTCGCCTCTACCTGGGGGGGCTGTAGAAGGAATAGTCTCCATTTCGACCGCAAGCGTAATCAACTCATTGAGCGTCTTAAAGTCTCTCCTACGTATGAACCATTGGTAGTCTGGAAGCGAATTTCGAAAGGTCCTTCCATCTTTTGTTCCTCACTCAGTTGAGAATGGCGCATCAGATCTTGTAAAGCGAGCACATAATCGCGAAAATTTTCTCTCGGTCGTTGTACGCGACGTCGGATATCATCACCCAGCTTCTCGAAATATCTTGGTGGCAAAAAGAAAGTACAAAAATCACTTTTGAATGTGGCCCATCTCTCCCATCTCTTGTTATTATTGCGCCACCAGATTAGCGCTTTGTCGCGAAAACGTTCCGGCATTACCTTCAAAATGCATTTGAGGTCGAGCTCATACAGCGCCGTTAGCTCCTCCAAGCGTTCAAGGAATCCTAATGGGTCCCTACCACCATCAAACTTAAGGCCCCATTTACGAATCATCTCCATCGCAGCCATAGTGTCCCCCGAAATCGACGGACGTGTCGTGGGGCAACCCGACTGTAGTTTTCGGACTCGACTGTTCACCGGAGGTCAAAAACGTTGCGCTAGGTACGGCTAAATTCGTAACTGGTGTTACGGGAATATTGGTAGCCTCGTGTTTGTTCTGCCATTCTTGAATGACAATGGCTTCCCTCTCGTCATGTTCGGCCAGCACGTACTTCACCAGCCTCTTACGCATTTCCTCGACCGTGCCATCGGGTAGCAAACTGCACTGGGACAGGCATTTCCCTAATTCTTCCTTTCTTAGAGTATAGATCCAACTTGTCTTCACCATGACGGGCGCCAATGTAACGACACGTTTTCGCTCTAGCCGGGGTAGGTCAGCGGATGACCAGTGTCGTACATAAAAAAATCAATTAACACAAACACCTTTGTTTTGTTAGACGTTGTAAATTTTTTTTATTAATATTTTGTTTTTTTTGAACGAACGAATAAGTCTTTGATAATTGACCGAAAAAGACCGGTCACTAAAACGAACGACCGGGCACATGTCTACTGCCAACTGACTAACTGCTACTCAAGTTACAACAGACTCATTTGCGCACACGCATAAAACATTCAATTACTTTGTCTTTCGTGTAGCTGAGAAAATACGAATATTATGACATCCGATGTTCCACTCACACGAAGTGTGATCCACTCAAACGTGAAGTAAGCCAATGCATATGTAATTCTTACATAACAACAGAATTTGTTCTTAAAACTGCATACATTGTTTATCTTAATTATTTATTACAAAAACAATAACGCAAATAAATATTCTTTATTTAAAGCATAAAGAGCAAACAACAAAATGAGTACTCTGTATATCATAAAAAAAATTAAAGAGTATAATTTAGGCAATTCTCTTCGTGTGGCTTAACCAGCATACAAAAAAAAAATACTTCATATAAATAATGGGACAACAACAAAGGCATTTGTTTGTTTGTTGAGGAATGGACAACCGTTGTTAATTTTATTAGGTGTGCCCAAAAACAAGTTCAGCGACTTCTGCTCGTCACAAAGTATACTCATAATTGTAATAGAGAAAATACTACTTATTTACTATCCATTGTTGCCAAAACTATCGAACCATTTCCCGCTAGATACTACTTTAAAAACCGCTAGAAACCGCTAAATATTCGAAAAAAAAACGCTGACATAAACCGCTAAAAAAATTTTTTGAACGATTTATTTGTATACCCTTCACCGAGGCTAACTTGGTTTTACAAAAAAAAAAAATAAATATGTCAATCGATCAGATATACTGTCGAAAGAGGTGCTATTGGAAATCATTATCGGTCCATATCCTTCGAGGCAGTAGGCGAAAAACATCACCCCTACCTCGAATTTTTTTCATGTCATTTCGAACAATAAATTTACTCCAATCAAAAAAATTAATATAATGGATGATAGAGAATTAAAGGTAAGAAAGAAACATTAAGTGATAAAATTGGCGCTCACCCATATATTCCGGGGCTTTGAAATTTCAAATTTTTTTTAAATATCAATATGGGTATCATTTTAAAGCTTTTGAAGAGATCTTTAAATCATTATGAGCCGATGGCATTTTTATGTAAAATAATATAAAGGCATTATTTATATTTTTTAATTGCCTGTAACCCCAATATTTGTTTTTTTTTATTGGAGTTACTTCAAAGTTACATGGTGAAGGGTATATAAGATTCGGCATAGCCGAAAATATCACTCTTACTTGTTTAATACTGTTTTTAAATACTAACTGCCGTATTCATAAAATTTTTTATGAATATGGAAATAATTGTTCATCTCTAGTTAAGATATTGATTATCTATACTTATAAGTTTCGTTTTGAGAACTCAAATAAATAAATATATGAGGCTCCGATTAAGTTTAGAACCTTGTAATCGTAGAAGTATTTTTTATGCCGACAGAGACCATATCTAAAGCAACAAAGTAATTATAAAGAGGCAAATAAAAAAAATTGAGGAATTGACATACTTAACGGTTAAAATAGCATTAACTTTATTCGTTTGCAATCGATTTCTGAGCTTTAATTTAGCTATATTAAGTTGACTAAAAACTCGTTGCACTTCTGAATTAGACGACGCCATGCAAAATAATCGCAAGGCTAACTCAGTAAGCTCTTTGAAAATTTTATTTCCAGCCGAATTTTGATATTAAAAAACTTCGTAACAAAAATATGTAGTATCCATTAGATTATTCCATTTTATAGCATTTATATTATTAAGCTGATTTAAAATCGTTTCGATTATTTCCGAGCTATAATCCAGTTGTTCCAAATATTGAGTTATTTGCTGATAATTTATCATTTTTTTTTTAAATATCCCGATCTTCTGGTAATCTAAAATGACAGTTTCCATTAGTTAGAAAAAGTTTTTATTGGCCTTACTAAAATATATTTCGTTATTTCCTTTTAGATTAATTGTTTTAACAGTTTAAAATAACAAGGAAGAGACGGAAAATCTATATATTTATATAAAAGGTTAAAAATACATAGTTGAGTTAATTTGTAACAAACAAAACTTGTTGTAGCTTAAAAAACGCTAAAAAAAAACCCGCCATTTAAAATGTTCCCAGTTAAAAAACCACTAAGCGGTTTTTTTTCAAACTTCCTGCTTTTAACAAAAAAAAACCACCAGATCTAGCGGGAAAACCGCCGTTTTGGCAACACTGCATATTACTTATTACATTTTATATAATATTGCCACATTTTTACAATTGGGAATGAAATAAAAATGAAAACTTTTTTAGTTTTCGAACACAGTCAAGTATTTAAAATTTACATTTTTTTACACAAAAAATAAGTAATATAAAACCACTTTGGCTTAAATCTAGTTTACGGACGCAGCTTAAAAATTAAAAACAAGTTACCTACGGGGTGTAACATTTAATTTTAAGCAAAAAATATAAAGTGACAAATTTGGGGCTGACCCTTAGTTTTCGAGTTACGGGCCTCCAAAATTTGAATGTACAGTATGAAATATATGGAGTATTTTTTTTAGCATTTTGTTTTATAAAAAAATGTTTAAAAAATATAAAAACAAAAATTTATTTAACAATAAAAACGATTTTCGACAAAAAAAAATAATAATATAATTTTTCTACGCAGAAAATGTCAGCTCAATGGAAACACTTGAAAGTGTTTTTATCAAAACTAGTTGATTTCAAGTGAGCGAAAATGCAGTATAGAGCCTTGATTAAAAATTTTTTTTTTAGTAATAAATAGTAGTTTTATTTAAAAAACTTTCAATTCTCCATATAATGATTGTTTTACAAAAAAAATTTTTTTTTCTTAGATATTCTACTGAATTATGTTACTTTCATTAGTTCTAAAAAATATTGCAATATTTCTTTTAAAGACATTAGTATTTCTTTCTATTTTAACATAATTTGGGAGCAAATTGTATAATTTTAAGGCCTTAAAGAAAAGCGATCTCTGCATTGCTGTTGATGTCACCTTTTGTAGTCTAAAATTTTCTCCGTTTCTCAAACAATATGGCTGAACTTCTCGAACGTACATCAATTGATCAATTAAATAGACCGGAGCATTTCCCATCTTCATTTTATTAACGAAATTAAGCATATTAAACTCTAGTCTTTGTTGTATGTTCAACCATTGAAGTGTGTCAAGCATCAGTCTTGTAGGCGTATACCTGTTGCATTTTAATATGGAACGCATAGCTTTGTTTTGAAGTTATGAAAAGTAATGCTCCTAAAATTTAACCCTGCGGAACACCAAATTCGTTTTCAATTTCTTCGGATTTAACACTGTTTACTTTTGTTATTTGTTTCCGATTTTTAAAATAAGATTTGAACCACTCTAATTCATTTTCTCTGATGACATACATATAAAGTTTATTAATCAATAAATCTCTATCGATAGTCTCAAATGCCCTTTTAAGGTCCAAAAAAACCATTATTTTCTTATTAGCATCTCTATACTTCCATTTATTAATAACATAGTTAACTGCGGTTTCGCATGAGTATTTTTTGCGGAAACCAGATTGGTATTTATATATAAAGTTATGTTGTTCCATATATTTTTCTAACAGTTTTTTGACAATTTTCTCTATAATTTTTTCACAAGTTTTTAAGGTATTTACTGGCCTGAATTCTTCACATTTGATTGTTTTTGACACTTTTTCTATTGGTGTTACCATTGAATATTTCCAACTTTCAGGAAATATGCCAGTTTGGAGAGATTTATTTATAGCTTGTAGCATCTTTTTACCAATAATGTTCCAGTTGTCCAAAATTATCTTAACTGATACTTTATTAAAGTCTGGCTTGTCCTTTAAATACTTACAAATGCTTTTAAGTTCCATCATAGTTATAGTTTGAAATTTAAATCTAGAATATATCACAGGCATTTTAATTGTATATTGACCTTTTTCAATTGTATCTCTTATTGATTTAATACTCTTAACAAAATAATTATTAAATTGGTTAGCGATTTCATAATTATCTTTATACTCTATATCATTAAATATCACATTTTTTATCACATTAGATTTTTTCTTAAGGACTAAGTCTTTTATTTCTTTCCACATTTGTTTCTGGTCTTTAGCATTATTTATTTTTTCATTAACATATTTATTTTTCCCATTTTCAATCTCTTTTTGTACTTATTCCGTATTATCTTATAGTTATTCCATGCACATTCTGTGTTTTCAGATTTTGCAATTAGGTATTTTGTAATTTTTTCTCTCTTGAGTATTCTAATTTCATCACTAAACCAATTGTTAATATCATTCCTGACATCAATTATATTCACGATTTCATTCACATTATCGTTGTCATTACACTTTGCTATTATATTAAGTTCTTTATTGAATATATTTTTGTTGTATTTAAAAATATCAACTGTTTTTTTATAACACTCTTTTGATTTTCATTAATGCATTTAATTTCTATGTCTATTGCTTCATGGTCTGTTATTTTATTTTCATTGTTTACGTTTGCTGTTACGTTGGCGTTATTTGTTATTACGTAGTCTATTATAGTCTTTGAATTTTGCGTGATTCTGGTATAATCTTTTACTATTTGTTTCATTCCGTTATCATTTAAAATACTTTCCAATCTGATTTTATATGTCTCATCTATGCTCCAGTCTATGTTAAAATCACCTGCTATTATTATGTCACAATCTGCTTCACTTATATCCTCCATTACTTGTTCGAATACCTCACAAAATTCTGCTTCACTACTACTTGGTGATCTATATACAGCCATTATAATAAATTGTTTATTCTTAATTTTTGTCATATACGCACTTATCCAAAAATTAGAGTCCACTGTATTCTCGTAAATTTTTTTTACTGTTTCTTAAAATATATAACAACTCCTCCTGTTCTACTGGAATTTGAGTATGTGATGTAGTGATCATATAGAATACTTGTTTGTAAAAATAAGTCATTTTGTTGAGAAAATAGAGATACAAATGTGAAAGCACCCAGTTTTACCGATATAATGGAACTTAATGTCAGCACATTTTATTTTTGTAGAGAAAAATGTTGAACACTGTTTACAGAATAATAATAAATATTTAAAAACACAGCCAGTGAAAAGTATAATGTGCTGAGCACAAATATTAAGAAAGAGTTTAAAACAAAAAACATTTTTTACCACTCTTTCATTCATAAACTTTTTTTCACTACTTTTTATTTTCTTTCTTTTTGTTTTGTAAATAAAAGCTGTGTTTGTTTGAATATACTAAGTTATGGTAACCTTGCAACAAACTGCAATGGAAATGCTGTAATTGATACCAAATACCTAGATTATAAGTTATCTCTATTTTAACATCACTGTAAAACCCAAAAATAAAGAAAATAACACGTTGTTAATTTTTAAGGTTATACTACTCACTTACTTACTTTTTTTCCCTCTGCAAATATAAGAATTGAATTTACAAATAAATTGAATTTCATATTGGATTACATACGCGTGCGTTTCCATTACCTTATAAAAGTTATAATATAAGTATAATGTTTTTTGCTTGCGCCGTCTTCACAATACTAAAAGCGCGATGTTTACAGCACAAAATCAAACTAAAAATGAATTCTTGACTGGTCATCCAGCATTTGTATATCGTAGCAACTGGCTCACGTACACGACTTTGACATCTAGCATTTTGATGGTGTATAGACCGCTAATACGAACAGCTTATAATACACATGCTGTTTCACAAAAATGAATTTTTTACGTTTATTTAAAAGTTTAAGAAAGCTTTAAATATAAAGTGAAAGAAATCTCTATAAAAATCTTAAACTTTAACATAAAGTCTAAAACAATGTTTACACTGACTTTTTTCATGAAAACATATGGTTTTGATCAAATCCTACATTTCATTTCACCAAACCACCTAAACATGTCGAACTGGTTTTGTTTTCGCAACATTCGGTCTTGTTCTGTAAAACGAATCCGAGTAAATTTCTCGTTTTAAAACGAATTCACATTTTCTTGGAGTTCTATAAACCGAATTCGCACAATTTTACTCGTTTTAAAATCGAGTAAACAAACCTAGTCGAAATTAAATCGAAACCAAATATATTCTTAAAAATGACTGTAAACCCAATTAAAGAACTATTGGTATAAAAAATTTAAAGTCTTTATTTTTAATCTTAGTAAAATTAAATACATTTTAAATGTATCTTATATTATAAAAAAATTAGTTTAATAACACTCTGAAATTCCTTCATATTCTTGCCTCAAGCTTGACGAAAATTAGGTGCATGAATAAAAACACTTTTTTCGGTAAAACTTTTAAACGCACGTACGAAGTATCTTTTGTAAACACAAATTAACAACAAAAGTTCAATTTTAACAAATCTAATTTAAAAACAAATTTTTCACCAAAACACAAAATTTCTGCAAATTTTTAATATGGCGATCACAGTTTATTTATATTATTTATAATTGTAACTTAATACAAATGCTCCGGGCATTTTCACTTCTTGCCTTAAAATAATAAATTTAATTTTTGCAAATTTGAGCAAATCCAGTGTTTAGACAAAATCACGTCAATGGAAACGCACTATAAAGTCAGTGGGAACGTATTATAAAATAACCTTGGAATATTTAATTAAAAATAAAACTATTTCTACTTTTTTCGTGATTAATTCATTTAGATTTATGCAGTTAACTTTTCTGTTATTTTTATAAGCTATTTCCCGAAGAATCAATTTAGCAGCTTTCGAGATAACGCTATGTCTCGAAAATTAGACACAATCTAAATAAGCGGTTAGAATTAGCTTTACCCGCTTGTCGGTTTTTTTAAACTGGTACAGTATAATCAACCAGAAAATTAATTTTGAATTTTTTACTTATTAAGCCATTTTTTATTTTCAGTAACTCTTTACATCTTTAGCAATAATATTATATTCTTTATAAGTTCATTTTTCATGTTACCTTTGAAGTTTCTAATAAAAATATAACATTTTACATGAAATTTACAATGATGATGGTCGTTTATTATTAAAACGTGTCCAATGCAATATATGTATTATTTCTTAAAAGTATGTCAATATTGAAAAAAAAAACATATATGTATAACAAAATATTACAAATATTAATAAATTTCACGAGAAAAAATATTAGGTTTTTAAAATTAATATTGAGGTTGCTAGGAAGTTTTCTTTGATTTACTAAAAACTACGTAAATTTTGTCTAACACGTTTAAAAAATAAAGTATTCACATGCCTTTGCTATACTATAGATTTTATTTATTACTTTCAATTCATTAAAAAATAAAGCCAGTTTAGGCCAATAAAGAATAGTGAACAACAAAGTAATATTGCAAACGGAATGACAAACTTAGATATGCCCTTTTTCCACTTTTTGTGGTGAAGGCTATAAAAACATTTTACAAAAAAGTAAAGGATATTTAAAAAACAAGTAAGAGTGGTATATTCGACTATGCCTAATCTTACATACCCTTCACTATATGTACAAATCTAGTTTAATAAATGATACCCATACTGATATCTTAAAAAACATACTGCACAAATGTAATTTTCTATGAAAAGTTCAGAGGGCCATAACTTCGAAACTATGTCTGATCGATTGGCGTATTTAAATCTTCTCTAGCGCATTTAGTATCTTGGTAAAGTTGATTTCAACACTAACATGGAAGAACAGACGGACATCGCTTAATCGACTTCGCTATGCATAAGATTTCAGAATATATATACTTTAAGAGGTCGAAAATTGATAT
The DNA here is from genome assembly GCA_916610165.2 of Gymnosoma rotundatum. NCBI lineage: Eukaryota > Metazoa > Arthropoda > Insecta > Diptera > Tachinidae > Gymnosoma > Gymnosoma rotundatum. The sequence continues at coordinate 98,928,001 of OU744336.1, forward strand.
TGTAGAAATTACAAACGGCATGACAAACTTAGATATACTTAGATATAATTAAATAAAAATAAATACATATAAAAAGCAATCAGAAATATATAAAACTGACTTTTCAAAAATTATACAAATAAACTCAGTTTTACTGCGACTACTGGCATATTCTTAAGCAAATCGCCTTCTCGTTAACACTTAATAGTTTTTTTCATTCTTTTCTTGTCTATTAATACATAGTTGTATGCTTTACTCTTAATTGAATTTGGATTATAATTTTATATTTATTGTTTTATCACATCGAGAAATCTACACATACATTACTTTGCCGTTACAACAGTCCAAGAGATTTTGTAACAAGTGAAACGTTAAATCACGATATCACCTAATTATTTCAATAGCAAAAAATTAACCCTATAATTAAAACTTATTTCTCACTTTCATTATAACATATTTCATATTTCTTTTTATTTAAAAAATTACTAATCAAACTTTTATGCCTTTTTGTTTTTGTTGGATTCAAATTTTTAATAGCTCCATGAAAATTTCGGGTCCATAGACATCTTTACTAATGGCCTCTAGAAGTTCTTAGTAAAGTAAGCTAGCTAGCCATTACTAAAAAGCAAGGCAAAACGATAACAAGTGAATTTTGTAAATGCAATTTTTTTAAGCTGATGCAGTCACCTAATATGAATTTGCATGTAAAGAAAATTAAAATTGGACAAAAAAAGCTATGCTAAAATATTTTAAAAATTTTAATTCAGTTTGACGATTTTTTTTGAAAATTACAATCTGGCAACTAAATAAACTGTATAATATGTATTTTCGTTTCATGTATTCCAACTAGGAATGCAAGAAAAAAACATTAATTACTACTTTTTTTAACTATTTTTTTTTCATTAGTACGTAGTTCCTATTTTTTGCAACTGTGTAAAAAAGTATGCTGCAAAACTATGATTTCTTCACGCCGATATTTTACTAGGGGTCAGACGATCAAGTTTTCATTAGAGAGTTAAAAGCACAGATAATTAACCAGATAAGACAAGAAAAATTCATCGGCGAGAAGAAAACAAACTTTTTGGCAAACTTTTTCTTTGTTTTGGCAAACTTTTTTCAGAGTTGCATGGAGCGTACTTTTTCCGTATACGTGTGAGCACGTGTACTTTTTTTGAGAGAGTGTGGGTACAACGTGCTCTATAAAAACAAATTATGTACAAAAATGTACATAATTTAACATTAATTTTCACAGTAATTTGTTAATGCTTTTTAAAATAAAAAATTTAATTAGATGCGTCTAAAGTGGCAAAATCAAATTTAACGGTTGTCACTTAATTGATTTTAATCATATATAAGCTATATGGTAGACAAATTATTACTTAGTTAAAATCTCCTGATACACTTTTTTGCTAATAACTTCAAAACTATTTCGCGCGCACATATCCCACTACCCGGAATCAATAGAGGACAAAAATACGAACAAAACGTGATATAACTTATTTTCTAAAAAACTTTCTGAAAAAAGTTATTAAACAGCAAACTTTCAAAAATTACGAAAAATCGTCAAAATATATTAAACTTGTATTTTGTTCATTACTCCAAAACGGGTTCGCGCGCACATATCCCACTACACGGAATCAATAGAGGACAAAAATACAAACAAAACGTGATATAACTTATTTTCTAAAAAATTTTCTGAAAAAAGTTATTAAACAGCAAACTTTCAAAAATTACGAAAAATCGTCAAAATATATTAAACTAGTATTTTGTTCATTACTCTAAAACGGGTTCGCGCGCACATATCCCACTACCCGGAATCAATAGAGGACAAAAGTACAAACAAAACGTGATATAACTTATTTTCTAAAAAACTTTCTGAAAAAAGTTATTAAACAGCAAACTTTCGAAAATTACGAAAAATCTTCAAAATATATTAAACTAGTATTTTGTTCATTACTCCAAAACGGGTTCGCGCGCACATATCCCACTACCCGGAATCAATAGAGGACAAAAATACAAACAAAACGTGATATAACTTATTTTCTAAAAAACTTTCTGAAAAAAGTTATTAAACAGCAAACTTTCGAAAATTACGAAAAATCTTCAAAATATATTAAACTAGTATTTTGTTCATTACTCCAAAACGGGTTCGCGCGCACATATCCCACTACCCGGAATCAATAGAGGACAAAAATACAAACAAAACGTGATATAACTTATTTTCTAAAAAACTTTCTGAAAAAAGTTATTAAACAGCAAACTTTCGAAAATTGCGAAAAAATGTCAGAATATATGAAATTAGTATTATATTCATTACTCCAAAACGGTTTTTCGCGCACTTATCCAACTACCCAGAATGGATAAGGGACAAAAATTCGAATAAAACATGGTACAAGTTATTGTCCGAAAAACTTTCTGAAAAAAGTTGCAAACTGAAAAAAATAGAAATATATTAAATTAGATTTTCATACATTTTATACATTCAAACAAAATATTTACCAAACTACTGTTTAAATGTTCGTATTAATAAAAATATCAATGCATTGGAAGTGAAAATATGTAAAAGGAAAAAGAAGTATTGCTTCCTATATGAAATATCCAAAGGTATGGATATAATTATATTTATACGCCAAAAATAGATTTATCACATTAACGAAAATTATTTATGTGACGGAAAATCAATACTTATTTAAAAAAAAAGAAGACGAAGAATATAAAATTTTTTCAATCATTAGGTATAAGGCCCAAATATAAAGGATTGAAATTAGGAAAAAAGCTTAAATTTCACATTAAACAAATGCGGGTTAAAAACTTATACGATAAAGAAAACTTTTTTCCCCGGAAATTTTTAGATATAATCACTATGCATTCGGACCATGGAAAGATCGCTAAAAACAGTTATTTTTTAATAATTGTACATATTCCAACAATAACAACTTAAATAATTAGGGTTTTGTAAGATTTATTTTATAGAAACATACATACATTTGTATGCATATATTTAAATTAAGAGATCAAATTATTAAACTTAACAATAAATATTTATATTTGTAAAGTTTTTACATCTTTTATATAAAAATACACACACCTCCTTAATCTACTTAAACAAAAATGCCAGAAGCAACCATGGTTTTAAAATGTATATTTTGCCGTTAGCAATTGTAACGGTAAAATCATGAGAATTTGTATTTCGATATATTTCAGCTACTTCCACGTCCCTTAAATTAATTTTATGTATTTAAAAGCAGTGCTTATATATAATTAACGAAAAATTAATGAATGTATGAATGATCTTAGTTATGAAATGGTAATAAACTTACAGCAATCTTTTTTTTTTTTTAATACTGTTACGCTATAGATTTATAGCGTAACACTACTATACAAACATGAATCTTTTAGTATTGTATTTTTACGGCCACATTTCAGACAGGACAGATGTGACGTTTGCCAAAGCTTACGCTTTTAATAATGTACATAACGAAATGATTTTCAACACGCATAATACTTGTGTGGCCTCTCCTCTATCTCTACTATGCATATGTTTTTGGGACTCCACTTCGACTTTGTTGTTTTGGGGTTATTAAATTTTAACACCAGCGTTACCTCATACTTTACATTTAAATAAAAATTGATGGATATCATTCTCGTCTAGAATAGTAGTAGAGAGCGGAATCTCAGAAAAGTTGTTCGAGATAGAAATCTTATTGCTGTTAAAAAAAGTACTTGCTGTTTGTTTTACTACAAGCTATACGGCTTGGTTGTCAGGTGAAAATTTCCAAGGGCACTACGCCATCTGCAACTGATGGTGTCTTTTTTGTTTCGCGTAACGAATATTTACTCTCGTTTGTTACATGAGAGATGATTGAGAAAATGCTTTCTCAAAGTAATTTAACCAGAAAAGAAAAATCTTATAAATTTTAGTTTTTTGGCTTGCTGTTGATTTTCAGTTTATTATTTTTGGGCATTGCGTTTTTGACTATAACGCCACTTTTTTAAAGAAAAATCTGTTCGCCCGCAGATCGCCGAGTATGCTTAGTGCCGCAGATGTTCTCATTTCGAGGTAAAGAAATAAAATGCGTTTTCTTCTGTTGTTTGCTATGCATCAGATTTGTCAACTTTTTTTGCGTTGCCAGACCTAAATGGAATTAATGAATGGAATTGAAACAACGAACTAACCATACACTATAAAAATAAATAATTATAATGGCATATACAATTTTTACTTTCAAATGATTAAATTAAAGAAACTAATTATTTAAAACATTAATTATATCCATACCTTTGGATATTTCATATGGGAAGCAATACTTCTTTTTCCTTTTACATATTTTTACTTCCAATGCATTGATATTTTTATTAATACGAACATTTAAACAGTAGTTTGGTAAATATTTTGTTTGAATGTATAAAATGTATGAAAATCTAATTTAATATATTTCTATTTTTTCATTTTGCAACTTTTTTCAGAAAGTTTTTCGGACAATAACTTGTACCATGTTTTATTCGCGTTTTTGTCCCTTATATATTTAGTGGGCTATGTGCGCGCGAATTCGCTTTGGAGTAATGAACAAAATACTAATTCAATATATATAAACGTGTTTTTTATAATTTTCCAAAGTTTGCTACCCTACAACTTTTTCCAGAAAGTTTTTTTAGAAAACAACCCAGACCACGTTTGATTCGTATATTTATCCTCTATCGATTGCAGGTAGCGGGATGTGTGCGCGCGAATTCGTTTTGGAGTAATGAACAAAATACTAATTCTATATATATATATAAACATGTTTTTTATAATTTTCAAAAGTTTGCTACCCTATAACTTTTTCCAGAAAGTTTTTTAGAAAACAACCAAGACCACATTTGATTTGTATATTTGTCCTCTATCGATTGCAGGTAGCGCGATATGTGCGCGCGAATTCGTTTTGGAGTAATTAATAAAATACTAATTCAATATATATAAATGTGTTTTTTATAACTTTCCAAAGTTTGCGACCCTACAACTTTTTCCAGAAAGTTTTTTAGAAAACAACCAAGACCACGTTTGATTTGTATATTTGTCCTCTATCGATTGCAGGTAGCGCGATATGTGCGCGCGAATTCGTTTTGGAGTAATTAATAAAATACTAATTCAATATATATAAACGTGTTTTTTATAACTTTCCAAAGTTTGCGACCCTACAACTTTTTCCAGAAAGTTTTTTAGAAAACAGCCAAGATCACGTTTGATTTGTATATTTGTCCTCTATCGATTACAGGTAGCGCGATATTTGCGCGCGAATTCGTTTTGGAGTAATGAACAAAATACTAATTCTATATATATAAACATGTTTTTTATAATTTTCAAAAGTTTGCTACCCTATAACTTTTTCCAGAAAGTTTTTTAGAAAACAACCAAGACCACGTTTGATTTGTATATTTGTCCTCTATCGATTGCAGGTAGCGCGATATGTGCGCGCGAATTCGTTTTGGAGTAATGAACAAAATACTAATTCTATACATATAAACATGTTTTTTATAATTTTCAAAAGTTTGCTACCCTATAACTTTTTCCAGAAAGTTTTTTAGAAAACAACCAAGACCACGTTTGATTTGTATATTTGTCCTCTATCTATTGTAGGTAGCGCGATATGTGCGCGCGAATTCGTTTTGGAGTAATTAATAAAATACTAATTCAATATATATAAACGTGTTTTTATAATTTTCCAAAGTTTGCGACCCTACAACTTTTTCCAGAAAGTTTTTTAGAAAACAACCAAGACCACGTTTGATTTATATATTTGTCCTCTATCGATTGCAGGTAGCGCGATATGTGCGCGCGAATTCGTTTTGGAGTAATTAATAAAATACTAATTCAATATATATAAACGTGTTTTTTATAATTTTCAAAAGTTTGCTACCCTATAACTTTTTCCAGAAAGTTTTTTAGAAAATAACCAAGACCACGTTTGATTTGTATATTTGTCCTCTATCGATTGCAGGTAGCGCGATATGTGCGCGCGAATTCGTTTTGGAGTAATTAATAAAATACTAATTCAATATATATAAACGTGTTTTTATAATTTTCCAAAGTTTGCGACCCTACAACTTTTTCCAGAAAGCTTTTTAGAAAACAACCAAGACCACGTTTGATTTATATATTTGTCCTCTATCGATTGCAGGTAGCGCGATATGTGCGCGCGAATTCGTTTTGGAGTAATTAATAAAATACTAATTCAATATATACAAACGTGTTTTTTATAACTTTCCAAAGTTTGCTACCCTACAACTTTTTCCAGAAAGTTTTTTAGAAAACAACCAAGACCACGTTTGATTCGTATTTTTGTCCTCTATCGACTACATGTAGCGCGATATGTGCACGCGAAATGATTTTCGAGAAATTATTGAAAAACTAATTTTATACATTTTACAATTTTTTTCTTCTAATTTGTTTTCCTTAAAATATTTTTCAGAAAGTTTTTTAGAAAAAAATTGATGCGTATTTTTAGGCTTTATCGATTGGCATCAGTCGTTTCGATGTACGGATCTTAGTTTGGATTTTATAACTAAAAATCCATTCCATTTAATGACTAAATGTCTTAGGCGTAGCTCATTTATTTCTCAAATGGCGAAAGTGACAACCGGAAAATCAGATTCTACAAGCTTTAAGCTTCTTAATTTAATTTTTTATTTTACAATGCATTAAAATTAGAGGAATTGTGGCCGCATTTAATTACGCTTATTTTTTGTCAAATTTTGTTTACATTTTTGTTAAGAATAACAAAAATACTCCGTTTTTTGCAACTCTGTGAAAAAAGTTTGCCGTTTCTCAGAGTTTGATTTCTTATCATGCGTGAAAAATTCAGCGCAGGGGACGAAGCCGATATTAAATTGCTAACGGCGGCGGCTGAGCAAAATTTTTACGGCGGCGGCTAAAACTCGACTGAAGTCGATAAATTTTCGGCGACGGCGGCTAAGGCAAAATCAGTTCAGCGGCGGCTCAAACCCGACTAAGCTGGCAGCTGTTAACAATAATATTCGAAACATATTTTTTTATTCAATGTATACTTCAGGCCAGATTTCACTATTATACACAATCGCATGCTTTAATCACTCAACAGTCTAACGAATTCTGTCCTGCTTTAAAAAACGTTACAAGATGGCGTCGCAGATGCCACACTATTATAGAAAAAGATGTAAAGTATTTTGTTGTTTATTTCCTCTTGTCCTTTAAAAATCAACTCTGATCGCATAGAGAAAAATATTTTATGAAATCGCACAGACCGGTCAAAGAGCTTGTCTCACACATACATTTTTAATCCCCACTATCATACTTTTTAATCACACATACAATTTTTGACAGTTCGTACGACTGATCATGATAGTGAATACTGGCCCTTATAAGTGTCATCAACCGAGACTTTTTTAAATAATGACTGTTATCTAATTTGTATTTGGCCAAAATTATTATTTTTTTTATTATTGTTTTTTAATTTTTATTTTTTGGCAGAAGTTATTGTAATTTTTGGGTTTTTATATTCTGCCAAATTTACAAAACTACAAACATTTCTTATTGATAAACCTAATCTGCTCGTTTATTTTATTCTTTTGAGAACAATAATTACAATAATTTTTGGAAAAAGAGACAATAAATAAATAAAATAGCAATAGTCAATGAAATTTTAGTCGAAAACAAAAAATAAAAATCTTTATCTGAGGGGCTAAGCCGACACAGTCGGCTAATATTTTTAGCCGATGTAAGCCGCCTATTTCGGCGGCGGCTCACTGACTTAATTTAATATCGGCGGCGGCTATTAGTCGACTATGAGCCGATTGGGTTCGTTCCCTGATTCAGCGTGGCCAGCTTCCGTTAGAGAGGGATAGTAACAGTTCTTGTTTTTTCGCCAAATTATTTACTTAAATATAAATTATTAAATATCGAGTGTGTGTATAAACTCGGTGGTGTGCATTTGTGTGTGATAAAACATAAGGGTTGAAAATCAACAACCACAACAAAATAATAAGAAATATAAAAGGAAAGATGTAAGTTCACCAAAGTTATTTTTTTTATTCAAATAATGTTGAGAGTCACCCTCGTATTTTTAAACTTTGTTTATAAGTTAATTTAAGGTACTATTGAAATATGACTATTTAGCAAGTAAGCAATTTAATTATTTAAATTATTTTTAAGAAATGCTGTTTAATCAGCATTTTTAGCGTTAAGAATTTAGTATAAATAGCGATAAATAATTATTAAGAGTGGAGTTGTAAACTAGAAGTAAGAAGAAACACTTATAACCTGAAATTCCTACGGGACCCTGCAGGTTATAATTAAATAAAATTAATATACTTAGATTATAGCCTGAAATTCCTACGGGACCCTGCAGGCTATATAAATAAATAAAAATTATAAAATAAAATAAATAAAAGTGTTTTCTTGCTTACAAACAACTCCAACATTTTGGCGCAGCCGGTAATAAAAGAATAAATATCCTGCGATTCCTAAGGGACCCTCCAGGAATAAAATTTGGTTTGATTTTGAATCCTTTCCGAATGTGGCAATAATTTTATAGCAACGAAAATTAGGAAACCAAGTAAACACGGAAGTGAAGCATTAGGGGTCATTAAGCATCTGTATACCAGTACGCCTTTAGTGTCTTCAAAGAAGTGTGAATTGGTGGAATTATTAGTAAACTGCTAATTACTTTGGCCACATTGGGAGAAGTTTTGATTCGATTTGTTTTGCTTGTGAACAAAATCGGTTAAGTCGGTGGCAAAGAAAAATTTAAAGAAACCACTAAGTATAGAGGTGAATTCCTAGGGGTCATTAAGCATCTGTATACCAGTACGCCTTTGGGATCTTTGCCAAAATACAAAGTGGTGGAATTGAGAAGTAATTGCCACAGGCCTAAGCCACATTAAGCAGGGCAAATTTAAATTTTGTATGGAGTAAACGTCGCGATCAGTACATTGTGCGTCATTTTTTTTTACTTTTGAAGGCAATAGCGGAAATGCTTTTGGTGCTGGTAAGTATGCCTTTAAAATTTTTATATTTGTAAATGGACAACCCGAAATCAAGGCAGGACGAATCAAAATGCGGACGCTCTCAGCCGCCTTCCAACGGAAGAAGTAAACATAGGTGTAGTAACGAGACCACAATCAAGAGGTGTGGAAACTCCGAATAGGGCAAGTGCAGTGGAGACGAATAAGAATCATGAAGAAGAAGATAATACCACATATTTAACAGATGCAGAAGATATAAAGAAGGTAGTTACAACGTTCCATGACACGCCACTGGGAGGCCACCAAGGTGCACTAAAAACTTATTTCCGTATTAGAGCACAATACAAATGGGCGGGAATGCAAAGTCAAATTAAAAAGTATGTAGCCTCCTGCAAGATTTGCCAGCAAAACAGAAGCTCGACGATAGACAGGATGCCAATGACCCTGACCACAACCCCCAATATGCCTTTTGAAAGAATTTTTATGGATATTGTTGGGCCCTTACCTGAATCATCAAGTGGCAACAAATATATAGTAACCTTTTTGGACGATTTTTCAAAATACCTAGCTTGCGCAGCTATCCCAGACATGGAAGCGGCAACGGTAGCAAGGCAGTTCTTTCGAGAAATAATTGCCCGATTTTTCATCCCCAAAGTTCTCGTGACAGATAATGGAAGCAACTTCAATTCAAAATTGTTCAGGGAAGTTTGCAAATTGCTTGGAGTAAAAAACATATATACAACTCCGTATCATCCTCAATCCAATGGATCTCTGGAAAGGACCCATAGACCTCTTGCAGAGTATTTAAGAAGTTTTGTGAAACTTGACGGAACTAATTGGGATGATTGGCTGCATCATGCCATGCATGTACACAATAACACAAGACATTCGTCTACTAAGCAAACACCCAACAAGGTACTGTACGGATTCGAATTTCAAATACCTGTCAGGTTAAAAAAGCAGCCAGCACCCCTCTATAACATAGATGACTACAGCAAAATACTTAAATACCAAATTCAACGAAGTTATGAAGTGGTGAGACAGAACCAGGTTAGGGCAAAAGAAAAATCAAAAAAATATTATGACAAGGGCACAAAGACTAGACAGTTTAAGACCGGACAAATGGTGTGGCTAAAAAACCAGGCGCGAAAAAATAAATTTTCACCTATATGGTTGGGTCCCTATGAAGTCACGGGAATACCCACACCTGTCAATGTAAGAATACGACTAAGGAACTCCAACAAGGTTTATCATAATAATTTGATAAAACCAGTAAAATAAAGAATTTATAAAAGGTGGCAGGGTGCAAAGGGTTAGATTGCGAATAATTAAAAAGGGTAATTTTTTGTAAGGATTTTTTTTTCTTCTGTTGAGTTTAAAGAGTATCAGTTACTCCGTTTATTTTCTGGTTATCTTGGCTCGAAACTAAAGCTACAAAGGATTTAAGCGGAAGTACAAGTGAGTTACTCATAAAACACTGATTTAGTTACTTTACAACACCGCCATCGGTAATTTGCCTGAAACATTGAACTTAGTGCGAAAATTCGATACGATTTCAACTGACGGCAAGTGCCATGGGGTATGCGAAGAAACATTTCGAGGTAAAATATGAAAAGGTAGCAGCAAATAGGCAAAAGTGAACAAAGGTTGATAAGACTAAAGAGAAAAAAAAGGTAATATAGTAAAAGAAAATCGTATAATACGCTACAAAGTGTATCAGCCACCCAATTTCTGATCCTAGATACTTTGGCTCGAAACCAAAGCTACGGAACGAAATTGGGATATGAGGGCGATAAAGGATAAAATATATAAGTAAATAGAAAGGAGGAAAAAGACCACAGGGTCATATAAGGGAAATAATGTAAGAATATTAACGAACAAGAATGAATAGTATGAAAATATATAGTCAGAAAGGGGAAAAACCAAGGAATTATAAAATAAAATTAAGAAAAAAAAATGTTAAGAAACATATAGAAAATGAGTTAAAATAACGGTAGGAGAATATATGAAAAAAGGAAAAAAAACAGAAGGTTTATGAGTTTAAAGTATAAGAAAATATCAGTAAAAATAATTATATGAACAAAATAAAGAAAATAAAGGGTCACAGAAGGAAGGTAAAAATTTTAAAATAAAGTATAAATACGCACCCTGCACTAAAGTTTTTTAAAAGGAGGAGTTCCTGACTAAGGAAAATTTACATCGAAAAGTTATTTATGAGCACAAAACTGCTACAAATGTCGTAAAAACAGTATTATATAATGGCCTATAATGGATGAAGTTAGTTCTAACATAGATACAATTTCAGCTAAAGGTAAATATTGTGAACAAAACTAAGAAAAAGGCAGTAAAAGATAATAATAACAAACTGAATTAAAATGAAAAAAGGCCACAGAAAGTTTATTTATAAAGGAAAAGTAAAACGCATGACACAAAAAGAAGGATAATGTGATAAATCCATTTTCGGTTGCTAATTCATTTTATTGAATTGTTGGGAAAAAAATATTCTCCAACATTTTTATGCACCTGTATGTTTACATTTTTTTAGCAAATGTTTTGAGTGGAATTTAAGTCTTCTTGAAAAATATGCCTTTAATTTTTGAAATTAAATAACATTTTTACAAAATCTCACTTGAAATATTTCAAATTAGAAAACAATTTTTAACGTTTTAGCACCACATTTTGTGCTTTACTTTTGATATTTCATTAATAAAAAACACTGTTTTTTTCAATTGCAAATGTTTTAAAGTACCCATTTTTTGAAAAAGTATGAAGATTGTTTAAAAAAAATATTCTCTGTTTAACATTTTTAAACACTGATTTATTTTCAAAAGCAAATGTTTTGTTAATTTGAAATTTGAGTAAAAATGTATTTTTTGTTTAAAATTTTTGTGTCGGATTTCTTGTGCATTTTTTTTATTCTTGCTTATTCGCTGCATTTTTGCATACGCAACACTCTTTTTTGTGTCACTGGCCTGACGATAACAATTTTATGTAACAATTTAAATTCCATAAACAAGAAAGATTAATATTTTTAAAAGTGCTACTCTCAGCATTAAACGTAAACATTATAGCATGTATATACAATTATAAACATACTTTTGTGTTTGTTTTGTGTTTTTTGTGTTCCACCCAACAAACATTAAGTTAAAACTTTCTTAAAAGAGATAATATTATAAATAAACGTATATATATATATGTATACAAATATATGTGTTTATATGTATGCACGTATATTTGTGTTTATATGTATACACATATATAGGTGTATAAAGATATATATTGGAAAACGCCTGATTCAGAGGTTTGGACTATTGTTTTCAAAATCCAATATATATGAACAAGCTCAATAGGCATTAAAATGCTTGCTTGGTAACAAAAAAAAAAAAATATAAAATAAAAAAAAAAAAAATATATGTATAAAAAAACAAAAAAAAAAAAAAGATTCATAAATACTTACAAGAACAATATACAAAATATTTATGAGTTTTTTACGTTGTTTAAAAGTAGCAAAAAAGAATTTTTTTTTTTAACAGAAGCAAACAAAAGAAGAATAATGTATTTTATGTTTAAATTATAGCATTATAATACCAAAACCCCTATATATAATTGTAAATAATTTAATATCAATATAATTTTTTGTAAACAATTTTAAATTATGACCTTTTTGTTTTTGATAACAATTTGAAAAAGATGGGTTTTGGGAGTTTTAGTATTTTTTAGTTTTAAAATTTAAAAACTGGGATTACGTGTGGTGTTCTCCAACACAATAAGCGCAACCTTTACATGTCAACTAACATCATGGACTCATCTTGTCCAGCCCCAACGGAGTAGCAACGCAAATGAACAAAAAATACGGAAACATGGCACTAGAGGTGCAAGAAAATAAACAAAAATTTTTTCTTATTAGAGGGCTTTATTGTCTCTAAAGTGGATGAACAACTTTCAAAAATTTCAATTATGATTTTCCTCACTTTATTTAATTAAATTTATCATGAGCAGATGCTGAACCTTATCCAAAAAGCACCATATGATCTAAAATGAAGTGTTTTTGTTATGGTTACGGTCTACGATTTTTTTTCTGAAGTGTGGTGAAAACAAGTGTGATTAAAGCTTCGTTTAACCACTGCAAAATGTAGTAGAGGCAACACAACCGTTACCTTTATGACAACACCTCCGAATACGCAGATGAAATATGAAAATGAAGCAACTTTGTGCATAAGAAAGCAGCCGATGGAAAAATTTCGTTCCGATACAATTCGATATGCATGGTACACATGGTTCTTTGAATGGCATTGACTATAAAAGAAATACTAAAACTTTTCCCGAAGTTGAATTGGTTGGCTATAAAGGACCGACCATAATAAGATGCAGTCTATTTCAGACCAACAGTGATTTTCCACATTCGCATGAGTTGGTTGTACGAAAAGATATTCAAGATATATGTGATCCAAATAATTTGAAGGTGTCACAAGATGTTGGCTATTTTGCAGAATTTAAAAACATGGGTATTACACATACGGCTAAAAGGGAATTATTGAAAAAGAAGTGAACACGTTTAGGACGTGACTTTTTAACAATTAAAGAAGATCAGGAGTTGATACAACAAACAGAAAACGAAACTAAGGAGAAGAATTAATTTCAAGTACGGCTATGCTTTGAAGCTTTCCGAGTTGAGAAAAACAAATCATATACAACTATAGCCCCACCAATTTATATAAATCCAGTTAGTTTTCCGGAAAGAAGGTGACATAACACAAAACAAGGCACCTAAAATAAGCAGCAAAAGACGCATCCTTCATATACGAACGTTAGCTCTCCATCTGCACCAACATCAACACGCTGGGACGCAATTTCCGATAAGGGGGGAGGGATGTTGAGAGTCACCCTCGTATTTTTAAACTTTGTTTATAAGTTAATTTAAGGTACTATTGAAATATGACTATTTAGCAAGTAAGCAATTTAATTATTTAAATTATTTTTAAGAAATGCTGTTTAATCAGCATTTTTAGCGTTAAGAATTTAGTATAAATAGCGATAAATAATTATTAAGAGTGGAGTTGTAAACTAGAAGTAAGAAGAAACACTTATAACCTGAAATTCCTACGGGACCCTGCAGGTTATAATTAAATAAAATTAATATACTTAGATTATAGCCTGAAATTCCTACGGGACCCTGCAGGCTATATAAATAAATAAAAATTATAAAATAAAATAAATAAAAGTGTTTTCTTGCTTACAAAATAACTCCAACAATAATAATAATAATAAATAATAATAATTAATAAAATTATTTCGTTTTTAGGAGTTAGCGCTGTATAATGGGTTGTTCCCAAGGGGAGAAACTGCACCAGTTCCAGAAAAACCCGGCCAAGTAAGTTTATATTTGTAAGTAATTTCATTAAGCAGCTAAATGTTTGCCGGCAGGTTTTGTACATAGGAAAACTAAGTACATATGTTCTTTTTCAATGTACAAATTCTTATTTAATTTAGTCAATTGGATTTTGTTTTAGCAAACATATAAAATTTCAATTTTTCAGAAAGTGTCTGTGTTAATCAAGTGTTCAAAACAGATATTACAAAAAGCAGGTGAAAAATTACTAAAAACTTTGTATTAAAATACCGATAGTGGCATCTAGGATAGTTTGAAAAAGTCAAACAAAAATCCAGGAGTAAGTGTAGCGAACATTTAGAGCTTCCCCTTGCTCAAGACCGTCATGCGTGGTGAAGAACCACACCCTTCACGAGGTGATGCTGTTTTTAACAAAATACGACGGATCTAGACCAGATAAGGTCGAAAAAAAATCAACTACTGGAATTAAGTGGTTAAAAATGAAATTAGAACAAACTCTTTTTTCATTTTTTTTTTACTTTTAATTACTGAAAACTGGAAGTAGATCGATGAAATTATGTTTATTAAAATAAAGGTATATTAAAGTCTTCCTTTTTATATTTTAACACAGATTGTAGCGATACATTGCTAATTGCCCTGAGATGGAAATCAATAATTGCTGGAATTATTTTAAAACTGGTGAAATAAAACATAAAATTTTGCTTATTATAAATTGTTTCTTTTTTTATTATATACTTAAATAAAAACCGTAAAAGTTATCATTAAAGTTAAGAAATATTATAACAAAAATTGTATGTTTTTTTTCTTTATATAAGATTTTTTAAATATAAAAGTAAGTATTATTATTATTGATTAAAACTTTCACTTTTATTTACATATATAAATATAAATTTCATAACCATTTTCACACACATGCTTGGTATTCTCCTTATAGGCTTGAACTTGGTTGCAGAACTCTTCCAAAAAGTGTGTAGATGAGTAATGGCCAAAGATTTTCTGGAAATTGTTGTATATTGCTTTGCTTAAGTTCCTCTGCCTCCTTCAGAGCTTCCTCTTCCCATAAGCGCTTAGCTTCAGGTGAATCAAACATTTCTGGCTTTTGATAGTCTAATTTAATACCGATACATTTAGACGGTGGAATAAAGGCCAACAGCAGATTGTTTTGAACTTCTGATTTGTTAGATGACTTCATAGTGTGTGTAACGGTCGCAATCGGTTTTATATTGGCATTGTTCGAGCTTTTCTTTGCCGTTTTTGCTTTAGGTTCTGGAGTTGATATACCTTAAAAATATAAAAACACAAATATTAGTTTTGCTGCAGTAACCTAGAATATTATAACTAACTTACCTTCTGGCGTAACTTTTTTCTTTGCTGGTGGGGCATTCATCGAGTTTGACGAATCACCAACATCATCAATGTAACGTTTCACTTTTATTTTCCGTCCACTTCGACTAACAGGTTCTGTTAGATCTGTACCAAGTGGGACAGATGAGACGACATCCTTTTTAACACTTTCTTCCTTTACATCCATTACCTATGGTTCGTCAACCGTAGTATTATTGATGACACTTTCATCCACAGTACTTTCCAAGCCTTCATCAGCTTGAGAAATATTTATACCTTCAGGCACTACATTTGGCAAATCAATAGGCGCTAAATCTTTGCCATTGGCTGCAGACTCTATTTGATCAATTGCGCCTCGAAAATTATTCCGTTTCATATTTTTGTCTGTGGCGAATTTTTCTTTCTTTTCAACATAAGGAAAGAGGTCTTCCACCTTAATATTGGCAGTCTCACCGGTTCCATAGAAATATGCATTATATTTTTTGTTGTTGTACTTTGTAATTTTAGCTGGCCATGCTTTGGCAAAAACCAAATCGCCAATACTAAATTTTTTCTCCTCTTTTATCATTTTTGCTGTCTACTTTTGTATATTAAATTTTTGTAGTCCCATCTGAACTGCTGTATATTTTTATTTGATTCGGAACGTTAGTTCTATACACATATAATCGCATCCCTGCCGGCTGTAATGGCATTTTGGATGATTAAGACGCGATTATAATTTATTGTGTACGTTGTAACGGCTGGCCACGTCTAGTCCAGTTGTATGAAGGTATTATAATTATATTGACCGGGTCCTAAAATATTTTTTTGAATGTTTTCTGTTTTTTTAATTTTTATGAGAATGTAAATGTTTAAAATTTTTGAGTTATTTTACTTGAATGTTTTTTTGAGTTTTAAATTTATAAGAATGTAAATGTTTAAATATTTGAATTTTTTGTGGTTTGGTTTTTGATTTTTCTGTTTTTGTTTGAAAAAAAAAATAATTTCATTTCAATTTTGTTATTAAAAAAAAGAAAATCTAATTATTAATATTTTTTGTTTCCTGTTTCCTGATGATGCCACCCAACGGTGTAGCGAAATATTGAAAATATAAATAAAAGTTTTTATAATTTATAAACTGCTTAAAAAATTAGAAAACAACATTTTATAATTTTTTTTTATTAATGTCTTTTACTGATATTTATACTCTTTTTAAATTTTATTAAGAAACTAAATTTTTACCCCAATTTTGTTATATATTTTTGGTTGATTAACCGTTTGAGTGCGAAAGATTTTTTTTACGTATATGCTAAAAGTGCGGAATGAAATGCGTAATTATTTTTTTTGGAAAATAATAAAAATAGTTTTAATTATTATAAAACAAGTAATTTTTACTAACAAAAATGTTTTTTATTCTCACTTATTACATGAGTGTTTTGCTGCACAAACGCCATGAATTCCTTTTTTACAAACAGCGCAAAATTTCTCCGAATGGTGCCAGTTAGATATGTATTTTTCTCTAACAATCCTTTTGCAAGGTGTATGCTTGTGAAAAAATTATCTATGAATAAATGGTATCCTTTATTCAAGTAATTTCCGAGTGATAACAATTTCTCAACCACTACATATCCGACAAGACAAGAGAAGCGCGATCGCGCTCCTCCGCATTTTTAGCATATAACAAGCGAAGCGCGATAGCGCTTCGCCGCACTCAAACGGTTAAATGAAAACATACTTATGTTTGCAATAGGTATGTGCAGCGGTTTCTTCCAACTCATTGCTTTCAGCGTTTTTGAATATTTTTTTATTCACTTAAACGAAAGCTGGAAGAAAATATGATAACTTATTTTTTTAAACGTCACTAGTGAGTTATCTGATTATTAATCTGTGATTAAAAGTATAAAATTTTAAACATATAATAAATGAAAAAAAAAATGACTTTAGGTAATTTCTGGAAAAAAATAATCCAAATAAGACTTGCTGATTGCTTATAAAAGATTATTTAAAACTTCCAACTTCCAATGTTTTGACACATTTATACGAGTATCTACAGATTTGCTAAGAACTATGTAATCTGATATTTATGAACAAAAGTAAAAAAGTTGAATAAGTTTTATATAAAGTTTATAACATCTAATAGAATTTTTACGTACGTAAGTATATAATTTTAACATAACTTATTTACTATGTAACAGTGCAGTCACACGGTCAAGTTTTTTTTCAATTTTCTTACAAGAAATTTACACATACTGCTTGTCAAAATTCATAAAAATTGAAAGCTGTGACGTAGGCTGCATGCAATTTCAAAGCAAGTTTTTAAGCAAGATGTCGTCAAGGAAACAAATAAAATTTATTTGGAGAAAAAAAACTTGAATCAGCTGTTTTCTTGAATGTAATATGAAAGACTCAAGTGAACGAAAATTTGAAAGCAAATTCTCAGCAAGTTTTTAAAGTAAGAGTGTATTGGTAAAAAAAATGAGAGAAATTTTAAGTTTTGAATGAAAACTTTAACGTCATTACAATAAAATAATACGCATCAGCTGTCAAAAACGCTGACAATTGCTTCTGTAGTTTATGCGTCCAGACAATAATTATGACAATTCATTATGAGCATAAAACCTCACATTCTCGGAAAATTTCAAATAGCTTTAGCGTTTCTTCCTGCTATTTTTCCATTTCTAGTATTATATGCAAAGAAAATTTTAGTAATTAAAACGATAATTTAATTCAAATTTCATTTAGTTAAAACAATTATAATAAAACTGTCGGCATACTTCAAATCACTGTTTCATTTCTCTTTGTCTCTTCAACATATTCATGACAGTAATTCAGACAATTGACATGTGTACATGTATTAGTGATATATTGTGCATATAGAAATAAATTGGATATTTTTAATAAAGGAAAATGCATTTGAAGATATACTGAAGATTTTTAAAATAAGGCGCAGATTTTGCAGATTTTTTTCGCGAAATATTGTTGGATTTCGCAGACTTTAGACATTATAGTTCTGGCAACACTGGTGTATATCTCTTCAACATATTCAAGACAGTAATTCAGACAATTGACATGTGTAATTGTATTAGTGTTCAAGTCGACTACGCTATTGAACTAATAAGCAGAAAATGGAACGACAAGTGGACTACGCTATTGAACTAATAAGCAGAAAATGGAACGACATTGAAAAACATACATTAATTTCTAAGGACCTATTTTTAAAAATACTTAAATTCTGTATTAAAGACAATAGATATTTTAGATATAAGGACAAGGTCTACAGTCAACACAGTGGTTTACCTATGGTTTCTCCAGCATCACCTATTGTAGCTTACATTGTTTTGGATGAATTATTAAATGAAACGAGAAAAAAATTGAAAGTACAGCCTAGAGTCCTCACGAAATATGTAGACGACCTCTTTCGGATAGTGAAAAAAGATGCAATTGACGAAACTTTAAGAGAACTATACAATTTCCATCCTAGAATTAAATTTACAAGTGAAAAAGAGAAACAAGGCAAGTTACCATATCTTGACACATTAATTATAAGGAGAGACAACAAAATTTATATTGACTGGTACCAAAAGCCTACTGGATCTGTACGGATTGTGAATTTCTACTCGTGCCAACCAAAAACAATCATAATTAATACCGCAAACAATTTTATAAGACGAGTTTTGACAATAAGTGACGAATATTTCCATGAAAATAATATCAAGAAAATAAGATGTATTTTGAAAAGAAACTCCTTCCCTGACACATTAATAAAGAAACTTATTTTTAATAATTTAAAACATAACAGTTTGGACAAAACAAAAAAACGTAATACTGAGACAACAGAGAAAATTTAAAAATCCGTTCTATATATACCTGAGTTCTCAGAGCGAATAAAAAATGCTGGATTATTTAATGCAGACAAATACAAAATAGCATTTAAAAGTCAAAATACGCTAAGACAACTATTCACAAAAACCAAAAGCAAAATAGACAAGATGGACAAATCAAATGTTATTTATAAAATCAATTGCACTGGGGACGGGGAAAACATATGCGATCAAGTATATGTTGGTACGACAAAAAACAAACTAAAAACCAGAATATCAGGACACAAATCAGACATAAAATGTGGACACAAAACAAATACACAAAAAACAGCACTCGCAGCCCACTGTACTGAGAGAGGACATACTCCAAACTTTGATCAAATAGAGATTTTAGACACAGAAAAGAAATATAATAAGAGATTTACCCTGGCAATCCTACATATTATCAACATACCACAGGACAAGAGAATGAATTATAAAACAGATATTGAAAATTGCGCGCAAAACTTTAGACATATAATAAATAAAAAATAAGAAATCAAATCAGTGCAATAACAGACATAAACAGCGTTGCCAAAATGATGATTTTATCATATTTTTGATGATTTTTGACCCAAAATATGATTTGATGATTTTTTTTCTTAAATTATGATTTCTAATTTATAAAAACTATGAATTTTTTTATTTCAAGTGTGTAGTACTTTTATTGTAATTGTACTACATAGTGAAGTTATGTTTTGTATCAGCTTGTTGTAAACAAAACAAAATATCTCAAAGCTTATCCTGTCAAATACATAGAATGTATAAGGAACTGTAACGGGTTTACTTAAAAATTTTAGGCAATTTTATACAAACAGAATATATGAACATGAGTCTCAATATTGACCTTGATTTTGAAAACAAAAGTCTATTTCTACCTAATGAAGAAGTCTATCTGGGTGTTTTTGTTAAACAAAAGATTTCTAGTTCAAAGCTCACTGCAAATGAAAAAAATTAATTTATTGAAAATTGTGTGTTATTTTACATTGAGTTATGTAAACAAATATTAAAACGATTTGATTTTAACGATACATTTTTAAAAGAACTCTCATGTCTTGACCCTTTGAAAATTATGAATAGAAAAATTAATTCTTTGACAGGCTTAATACACAATTTTCCAAATTTAGTTAGTGAAAAAGATATTCAAAATTTAGATAAGGACTCTAGATAATCTTAGC
The DNA here is from genome assembly GCA_916610165.2 of Gymnosoma rotundatum. Classification (NCBI taxonomy): domain Eukaryota; kingdom Metazoa; phylum Arthropoda; class Insecta; order Diptera; family Tachinidae; genus Gymnosoma; species Gymnosoma rotundatum. Next base: position 98,948,670 of record OU744336.1, read on the forward strand.
TGTGAGGAATTTTGGTCAAAAGTTTCAAAAATAACTCGTGCTGACAATATTCCAGAGTTTCTGGTGTTGTCAAAATTTGTTTAAAACTTTATAAGTCTTCCCATTTCTGTAGTAAATGTCGAACGAATATTCTTAACGGTAAATTTAAACAAAACTAAATATAGAAATAGATTAGACAACAGCACTCTCGAAGGTATCTTATACGCAAAAGATTTCTTAGCAATAATAAACTGTCCCTGCTATAATTTAAGAATTAACCAAGATATTATTAAAAATATGAAACCCTGTATATATTAGAGTAATAGTTCTTCGTAAAACTTCGTACACTTTAAACAATAATAATTTAAATATATACAATGTATGTTAATTTGTTTGTTTGGTTTGCAAATGGCTACCACTTTAGCATTTTTAAATATATTAGGGAAGTAGTTCAATTTAATACAGCTATTGAAGATAATTACAATCAGTTTTACAGCTTTTATAGGAAGTTTTTTTAGTAACATATTGGAGACTTTGTCGAAACCGCTGGATTTCGTGACTTTTAGTGCTGATAAAATGTTGCTTACCTCATTGAATGTAGTAAGTTTTGCAGTTTGGGGGGATATAATTTCTGATTTAAAGTCAGCAACCGTTGAATTGATTAAATCGTCAATTGTGTGTTTGAAGTTAGCGGTAAGTTTATTAGCTTGAGCAAATATATTTGCTAGAACTTCAGCTTTATCAGTATCCGATACTATTTTGGAATCTCCTACTTGTAAATGTGGTATTGTATTTTTACCTTTTCCACGCAAACTTCTGCTCAATTTCCAGAAGGATTTATCGCCAGGTTTTAAATTTGACAAAAGTTTACCCCATTCTTTGTTACGTTCTTCGTTTATTTGCTTTCCTATCATTCTGCTCAGGAGATTTGTGTATTGTTTGTAAAAATTGCTTTCGTCTAGGTTAGAAGTTCTTTGGTACTTACGTTTATAACATCTTCTTAGCCTAATATACTTCAATATTTTTTCAGGTAAAACGTAATTATTTTCTTGCGTTCTTCTAGGCGAAGAAAAATCTCGTGCGAGTAACACAGGGTTTATGAATTTATCTAGTTCTTGATTAATAGCCGTTTTTGAAGTAAACTCATTGGTTAGTAAAGTTATTCTGTTATCAATAAAATTAGAAAACCTCTGCCAGTTTATTGACCTGTAGTCAAAACGATCAGTTATTAAAGATGCTTCTGACGTGCCATAAAAGCACAAATAATGGGGCGGTGATCAGATGGTAATTCATATTCCATTGTTGTTATTTCAATATTTAGAGACGAGTTGCTTATGGCAATATCAACAGTTGACGGGGCCACTCCCCGTTGGTGAGGATATAATGTATGACTGTTGGGGTAATATATAAAAAAATTGTGAGAAAGTTGTAAGTCATTGAGTACATTTCCGGATCTGTTGTTGTTATGGCAGTTCCAAGAGGAATGTTTGGCATTAAAGTCCCCAAGAGCTATGAATTCTTTTGATTGGTCGCATATTTTTAGTACGTCGGAAGAAAAATTATTGGTATAACGCGCTGAATATGCTGAAGATATAACGATTGGGCGGTTATTGATTAAAATTTCTACCGAAATATTTTCGATTGATTCGGTGTTATATGGATTGATGTTCTTATGTTTGATAGATTTATGTATAAGGAGAGCAACACCTCCACCCCTTGTGCCGCATCTGTCATTTCTGTAAAACCAATAATTTTTCATAAAAGGTTTGTGATTTTCAGAAGGAAATGTTTCGTTTAGAGAAGCGATTTTTATTTTTTCTCTTTCGAGTAATAATTCTAGCTGTTTTATTTTTGAAAAACTTGAAATTCCATTGACATTCATATGAAGAATTTTGAAATCGTTCATACTAGTGTAAGCCGTGGGCATATTTAACCATGGACATAACTACTTTGATTTGCTGTACCTTAGAAGTGCATCTTTGTAGGTCCTCCATTGCGGTAGTGAAAATGTCGAAAAGTTCGTCTATGCTAAAGAGACTTTTCTTAACTTGGTTAGCAAAACTTACGTTGGTATTAATCCTATTGTTGCTTGAACTTCGGCTGATGTTACCTAAGGATGGAAACTCAGAGTTGTTTAATCGAAAACTATCACGATGTTGGCTATTTATTCTTGTTGTTTTACGTGTCACTCTGGATCTTGTTTCCAGATACAATGCACGAAAAGGACAATTTATATCATTTGCCGCGTGGTCTGACCTGTCTTTTCCATGTTTTTTGCAGTTAAAACATGTGAAGACAGCGGGTCTTCTATCACTGACATTGAAAGGACATTCGTCAGTATGATGAAGTTCAGCACATATCATACAAGCGGGAATTCGTAGGCAATGTTCACCACCATGGCCATACATTAGGCACTTCCAGCACTGAGTTGGTTTATCACCTTTTTTTGGTTTGTATTTTTTCCAATTAATAATTACGTTCGAGATTGTTCTCACATTTTTAAGTGAGGTTGGGTTGAATGTTTTTCTAGAAAATTGTATTTTGTAAAATGCATTCGTGTCAGAGCTGTATTTGGTTGCTATTTCAGAAACGTTTGTTGGAGAGAGATTGTAGCTTATCAATTCTTTTTTGATGTCATCTACATCGATGCTGGGAAGTCCGTGTAGAAATGTTGTATATAATTTGCTGTCCTTAGAACCATATGAATGAAACTCAATTTGATTTTCTTTTAAAATTTGTTTGCAACATTCAAATTGCAATTGATTTGGCGTAAAAATTTTTGTACCAATTGAGGTACGCTTGTATACATAGTTCATAGAACCTTCTTTTTCCAAGAGTTTTTTAATTTCCGTGATTGGTTTGCCACTGTCTGCAACAATTGGAGGAGGCTTTCGCGACTTGGGTTCTAATACATTTGATGCCTGTTCAACGATGTCCATATCATTTTGATCAGTAAGTAAACTGAACCTATTGTTTGAAGAATTTGGGCCAGTGGAGTTTCCAAAACTAATGGGTAGATATTTTTTAATTTTTTGCTTAAAAATTTGCTTTCTAACCAAATGTGAAGATTTGGCCACGTGGGCCATTTTAGCTTTGTTGATTCTATTTATCGTCTAAAGCCGCTATAAATGTCTACCAATAACAACAAAAGTTCAACCATGAACAAAGTAGACAGTTAAAATAAAAATAGAAAAATACTTGTTTGTGTGTGTAATTGTGTTAATTATTATGCGCTTTTGCTTTTAAACAACCGTTCAGTAAGAGAATTCGAGATGAACTGGGGAAAAAATTATTTAAAATTACATTTTAATTAAAGAAAAAGTCGACTCAACTTAGTGAATATTATATACTGAAGATTTTTAAAATAAGGCGCATGTTTTGTAGATTTTTTCGCGAAATATTGTTGGATTTCGCAGATTTTACACATTAAAGTTCTGGCAACGCTGGTGTATTGGTAAAAAAAAAAACATGAAAGAATTTTTAAAACTTGAATGAAAACTTGATCGTCTGATTCTGGCTACAGACAACGCAATTTGTTTCTGCAACACGTTTCACATTCAGGTTTCATGTTTTGACACAAATACTGAAACCAAGAGTGAAAACATTATTTTATATTCAGCCCAATTATAAACTTTTTCCTTTTCTCCCATTATAAATTTTTCCCCTTCTGATTGACTGCGGAAAGTGAAAAACATTCGTGGGAAAAAAGTAGCTATTATGAATTTTAAAATAAAAATTATACGAAAATAAACAAAACAACTCCCTTCAAATTATGGTCATGCCAATTTTTTATAACTTTATTCCCACGGAATTCATAGTTGGAGGAATCTTTTCTCGAGATAAATTTATTCCGTGGGAAAGAAATTCCGTGAGAATATTCATGATTGGGCTGATTATAACATTTTGTTATTTTATATTATAACATTATCATCGCGCGGGAAATAGAATGCAAAAATGAATCCTGTTTTTAACTTTTTCAATGCATGCTTTTATATCAATATTTTTATATTCAATTACTAATTTTTCAAATGCTGCTGCTTTTATTTTTATATTTCAGTTTTCATATCCCATTTTGTTCTTTCTTAATTACTTAGAACATCAAAACATTTTGATGTTAATGACAGCTGGATTGCAACCCGAAGTGAAACATGAAACACGAATTCAGACGACGCATTCTGTAATGAAATGAAACAGATTTCAGAAACACATTGCGTTGTCTGTAGCCAGCTTTGTGAATTGAAACAGCTTTCAGAAAGACATTGCGTTGTCTGTAGCACTAAGCGGTGGTCTGTAGCCAGCTTTACACCCAAGTTACAGTGCAGTCACACGGCCAAGTTTTTATTCAAATCTCTTTAAGGAAATTTACACATACTGCTTGTCAAAATACACAAAAATTGAAAGCTGTGACGTAGGCTGCACGCAATTTCAAAGCAAGTTTTTAAGCAAGATGTCATAAAGAAACCAAAAAAAATTTATTTGAAGGAAAAAACTTCAATCAGCTGTTCTCTGGAATGAAATTTGAAAGACTTAATTGTACGAAAATTTGAAAGCAAATTCTCAGCAAGTTCTTAAAGTGAGAGTTTTTTGGTAAAAAAATGAGAGAAATTTAAAAATTGAATGAAAACTTGATCGTCTGACACCCTAGTTAAGCAATATCTCTTTCGGCGGCGGCAGCTAATAGCCTTCGGCGGCATGGCACAATCGGCTTTTAGCCGATGCGACGCAGGTTTCTTAGATACTATCCCCAAGTTTCTCGTTTTTATCTCGGGTTTTTCTGAATAGATAAAACAGAAATTTAATCTGTGAATTTTGAAGACATCACCTTTTAAGGCTTACTTTAAATGCAACATTCAGTAATGGAAATCTCGGGAAACAATCGGTATGAGTTATTATTTATGGAAGACGACTGTGCCGGTTCACCGGAACAAGCAGCAACGGCAGTTTCAAAAAAGATAAATTCTGCAGTCTTAATAAAAAAGACAACTACTGTTGATACAAAGAAAATTGAAAAGGAGAACAAGTCTAGTGCCCTTAACAAAAATTATGCTGTGCACAAAACGACTCTTGTTCAAAACAAGCCTAAAACTAGAACTGCTCCTAAAGGTTCATTGAATAACTGTCGTGCAGTAGAGAAAGAATTACGTAGCGTTTCATTTAAATCACAAAATCAGGTTGCCGAACATAGAAATAGACAAAACCCTAATGGAGAATTCGGTTACGAGCAGCGGGACCCACGTCAATTTAGAGAACGTGATAATAAAGGCCTTCCGCGTAATCGCGGCGGTAAACGTGAGTTTGACCGTCAATCTGGTTCGGATAAAACAGGCAAGTATAGAAAAATAATTTCATACATTTGGACTTCTTACTTTTCTGTTGGTTAACTAAGGATTTGGTCGCCATTTTATGGTATATATAATGGCTGCTTTTGAACATGTTTTATGCGTATTTATGAATTTGTATACCCTTACCACGAAAAGTGGAAAAAGGGTATTTCTAAGTTTGCCATTCCGTGTTTTAAATATTAGACATCTCTTCGTTGTTTTATTAATAGCCCGGTGTATTCTAAAATCATTTGCATTGCGAAGATTGTATGGTTGACTTTCATTTACATATCTTAGTTTTTCCGTTAAATATTCTGGTGCGTTGCTGGTTTCATCTTATGAATAAAAGTAAAAGTATTAAGTTGAAGCATAATTTGTATTGGCATAAGCCTATTGCACTTTATTATCGACCTCATAGCCCTGTTTTGAAGCTTTTGCAGTCTTTCAATTTGTAAGTTTGGCCAACATGTATATAGTAGATCTGTTTCAGATGCATAAAATAGTCCGCACTTTTGAGAGCAAAAAGGAAATTACAGCAATTAGGACGAAAATGGCTATGACAAAAAAAATTGAGTTTTGTGAAAATTATTAGAATAATATACATCATGTTCACTTTTGTCCATATTTAAATTGTTTTTTTTTTTTAATCTGAATTTAATGGCAGGGGTAATAACCACAGCTCCAGGGTATCACACAAGTTTTCAGTTATAAACACTCTCTCCAGGAACTGCACATCGACCTATACCTTCGTATACAGGATATCGAAGTATAAATGATTATGTATAAATATCTTTAACCATCCTTATTCTGTTTTGCGTCGTCAATATCGTCGTCAATTTTGGGACAACATCAACTTACCACAACATCAATACTAATTTGGTATTCCCTAACAAACTAATGACGACGTTGACTGTTTATCGATAATATAAAAAAATAAAGCATACATATCTAATATTTGAGTCAGTTGATTCAATTTGTTTTCTATTGTGTTAAGTAAGTGTGGAAAATTCAAATTTTGTAAAAAAATAAAATAGCTATAAACAATAAAATAAGCAAAACTATTACAAACAAATAAAATAAATAGGCTAAGAGCCAATATTACAACTTGTTAGTTAAAGGTAGGATTTTGTCTGTCTGATAAATAGCTTTGTATTATTAAAACTTCCAATTTTTATTGCTATTATTACTAATAATAAGAATATTAAATGGTTAAAAAAATAATAAAGTGAAGTTTTTATAATGCAAATCCATTTATAGGTCCGACAAAATCCTGCCTTTACTAACTGCCTTTTTTTCATTGGGATGGATTTTTTCTAACTCGTACTAAGTTTTCAAATTGGCAGAAGTTGGTAATTTTAGTTTTTTCCATTTCTTTTTTGTGATTTTAAATATTGTTGTGTACTTTTCATGTTTTTAAAATTTTCCTTTGCACACAACACAACTCAACATCAAAAATGGCGACGAGAAACTAAACGGCAATATCAACATCAATAGTTCTTAGAGAATACCAAACATATGGCGACAGACATCGATTAATGACAATATTGACAATTATTACCTCACTTTAATTATAACCTCACTTTTTTGAAAAAGGAAGATAAAGTAATAAACTGATTTTAATTTGTTTTGTTTTGCATATGACAGCTGATAGTGCCACCATAGGATAAAATAAAATAGTTATAAAAAAATGTAACCTTAAGAAAAAGCCATTAGCCAATTTTATGGAAAATAATTGTGGATGTTGGACTTAATGATGTATATTAAGAAGTAAACAATAATTAAGGCAAAAATAACTTTATTTACTAATATTTTTAAAAACTAAACAGAGAAACGACAACCCTGTAAGAGTTTGTTCGTCGTTCGTCGGCGTAAGAAATAGAAATAAATCTATCGGGGAGTTCGTCACGCACACGGAAATTTTTCGACGGCGGTGTTTTGTTAATTTTCAAATGCACCAATGTGTGTTATTTCGTTCGTCCCATTAGTGTTCCCAGCAAAACTTGGGTGTCAGACGATCAAGTTTTCAATTAAGTTTTAAAATTTCTCTCATTTTTTACCAATACACTCAAATTTGCTGAGAATTTGATTTCAAGTTTCGTTCAATTGAGTGTTTCAAATTACATTCAAGAAAACAGCTGATTGAAATTTTTTCCTACAAATAAATTTTATTTGTTTTCTTGATATCTTGCTTAAAACTTGATTTGATATTGCGTGCAGCCTACGTCACAGCTTTCAATTTTTTGGAATTTTGACAAGCAGTATGTGTGAATTTCTTGAAAGAGAATTGAACAAAAAGTTGACCGTGTGACTGCACTGTAAAGCCTGTTATTACTTAAAAATGTATTTATAATTTTTTGCAAAATGGAAAGCCATTCGAATATTTTGTATAAATTTAAATACAACTGTTTTAAAACTCTAAAATGTTTTCTAAATTCGTCCTCTGTGTATTGAGACACCACATCTTCTAATTATTTATTAAAAATTGATGGATTTTGTAGAAATAATACCCTTTTATGATTCCTAGTACTTCAAAACTTTAGAAAATGGAATTTTAATAGAAATTTTTGAAGTTTTCTAAATTTTCAAATTTGAAATTTCTTTGGAGGATGAACTCCAGGAAAACGGTAGAAGATGGGCGAATAAAAATTGATGGATCTTGTAGAAATAATACCCTTTTATGATTCCTAGTACTTCAAAACTGTTGAAAATTGAATTTTAATAGAAATTTTTGAAGTTTTCTAAATTTTCAAATTTGAAATTTCTTTGGAGGATGAACTCCAGGAAAACGGTAGAAGATGGGCGAATAACAATTGATGGATTTTGTAGAAATAATACCCTTTTATGATTCCTAGTACTTCAAAACTGTAGCAAATTGAATTTTAATAGAAATTTTTGAAGTTTTCTAAATTTTCAAATTTGAAATTTCTTTGGAGGATAAACTCCAGGAAAACGGTAGAAGATGGGCGAATAAAAATTGATGGATTTTGTAGAAATAATACCCTTTTATGATTCCTAATACTTCAAAACTGTAGAAAATGGAATTTTAATAGAAATTTTTGAAGTTTTCTAAATTTTCAAATTTGAAATTTCTTTGGAGGATGAACTCCAGGAAAACGGTAGAAGATGGGCGAATAAAAATTGATGGATTTTGTAGAAATAATACCCTTTTATGATTCCTAGTACTTCAAAACTGTGGAAAATTGAATTTTAATAGAAATTTTTGAAGTTTTCTAAATTTTCAAATTTGAAATTTCTTTGGAGGATGAACTCCAGGAAAACGGTAGAAGATGGGCGAATAAAAATTGATGGATTTTGTAGAAATAATACCCTTTTATGATTCCTAGTACTTCAAAACTGTAGAATATGGAATTTTAATAGAAATTTTTGAAGTTTTCTAAATTTTCAAATTTGAAATTTCTTTGGAGGATGAACTCTAGGAAAACGGTAGAAGATGGGCGGATAAAAATTCATGGATTTTATAGAAATAATACCCTTTTATGATTCCTAGTACTTTAAAACTGTAGAAAATGGAATTTTTATACAAATTTTTGAAGTTTTCTAAATTTTCAAATTTGAAATATCTTTGGAGGATGAACTCCAGGAAAACGGTAGAAGGTGGGCGAATAAAAATTGATGGATTTTGTAGAAATAATACTCTTTTATGATTCCTAGTACTTCAAAACTGTAGAAAATGCAATTTTTATAGAAATTTTTGAAGTTTTCTAAATTTTCAAATTTGAAATTTCTTTGGAGGATGAACTCCACGAAAACGGTATAAGATGGGCGAATAAAGATTGATGGATTTTATAGAAATAACACCCTTTTTTGATTCCTAGTACTTCAAAACTGTAGAAAATGGAATTTTAATAGAAATTTTTGAAGTTTTCTAAATTTTCAAATTTGAAATTTCTTTGGAGGATGAGGTCCAGGAAAACGGTAGAAGATGGGCGAATAAAAATTGATGGATTTTGTAGAAATAATACCCTTTTATGATTCCTAGTACTTCAAAACTGTAGAAAATTGAATTTTAATAGAAATTTTTGAAGTTTTCTAATTTGAAATTTCTTTGGAGGATGAACTCCAGGAAAACGGTAGAAGATGGGCGAATAAAAATTTATGGATTTTGTAGAAACAATACCCTTTTATGATTCCTAGTACTTCAAAACTGTAGAAAATGGAATTTTAATAGAAAGTTTTGAAGTTTTCTAAATTTTCAAATTTGAAATTTCTTTGGAGGATGAACTCCAGGAAAACGGTAGTAGACGGGCGAATAAAAATTGATGGATTTTGTAGAAATAATACCCTTTTATGATTCCTAGTACTTCAAAACTGTAGAAAATTGAATTTTAATAGAAATTTTTGAAGTTTTCTAAATTTTCAAATTTGAAATTTCTTTGGAGGATGAACTCCAGGAAAACGGTAGAAGATGGGCGAATAAAAATTGATGGATTTTGTAGAAATAATACCCTTTTATGATTCCTAGTACTTCAAAACTGTAGAAAATGGAATTTTAATCGAAATTTTTGAAGTTTTCTAAATTTTCAAATTTGAAATTTGTTTGGAGGATGAACTCTAGGAAAACGGTAGAAGATGGGCGGATAAAAATTCATGGATTTTATAGAAATAATACTCTTTTATGATTCCTAGTACTTTAAAACTGTAGAAAATGGAATTTTTATAGAAATTTTTGAAGTTTTCTAAATATTCAAATTTGAAATTTCTTTGGAGGATGAACTTTACGAAAACGGTAGAAGATGGGCGAATAAAAATTGATGGATTTTGTAGAAATAATACCCTTTTATGATTCCTAGTACTTCAAAACTGTAGAAAAAGTTTTCTAAATTTTCAAATTTGAAATTTCTTTGGAGGATGAACTCCAGGAAAACGGTAGAAGATGGGCGAATAAAAATTGATGGATTTTGTAGAAATAATACCCTTTTATGATTCCTAATACTTCAAAACTGTAGAAAATGGAATTTTAATAGAAATTTTTGAAGTTTTCTAAATTTTCAAAATTGAAATTTCTTTGGAGGATGAACTCCAGGAAAACGGTAGAAGATGGGCGAATAAAAATTGACGGATTTTGTAGAAATAATACCCTTTTATGATTCCTAGTACTTCAAAACTGTAGAAAATTGAATTTTAATAGAAATTTTTGAAGTTTTCTAAATTTTCAAATTTGAAATTTCTTTGGAGGATGAACTCCAGGAAAACGGTAGAAGATGGGCGAATAAAAATTGATGGATTTTGTAGAAATAATACCCTTTTATGATTCCTAGTACTTCAAAACTGTAGAAAATGGAAATTTAATAGAAATTTTTGAAGTTTTCTAAATTTTCAAATTTGAAATTTCTTTGAGGATGAACTCTAGGAAAACGGTAGAAGATGGGCGGATAAAAATTCATGGATTTTATAGAAATAATACCCCTTTATGATTCCTAGTACTTTAAAACTGTAGAAAATGGAATTTTTATAGAAATTTTTGAAGTTTTCTAAATTTTCAAATTTGAAATTTCTTTGGAGGATGAACTCCAGGAAAACGGTTTTATTGGAATAGATTTTCCTATGTTGCATTTAGAACTAATACAATTGTTTGTCGCACCTTTGTCGATTAATATATTAACGGATTTACCTGTTGTTTGGCAGTGCCTCTGTAGACATGGCAATCCGTTTATTCGCCTAAAAAAGCACTGCCGGTTTCGTAAGTATCTTCGGTGTGTGGTACAAGTGATTGTATATCTTCATTCTTCGTCTGGTTTACTCGTTGAACTTTATTCGGATTATAATTTCTTGATGAAGGCATTCTATCCCTTTTTCTTGGTTGTTGCTCCCTTCTGAGTGGGTTGTATTGCTGCTGTGGAGAATATTGTGTTGAACGTCCACTTCCATGGGTTCCTGTCGTGGTTGATGATTAAGTTGAGCTTGTACATTGGGATTGTACCTCCTTCTATCTTCGTATCGATGTGGTCCGAATTTTGGTTTTTGGTTGTATAATTATGTTGTAGCCAGTGTGTCGAACTGCATATTTGCGTTGTCATGGTATATGGTGCTTGCGATTGCAAATGCAGTTTCTAGGCCCTTTGGATGATGGCTATATAATGTACCGCTTGTGTATTTACTGTTGAGTCCTGTGATGAATGTACGGACTGCTTCCTGATTTGCATATTCCGCCATGGATGAAGATCCCTTATCACCTGACATCTCTATTTTCGAAAGTGCGAGGTTCAGTGCTTTGCTGATTTTGCTGTGAAATTCGGAGTGTTTGTCTTCCCTGTTTATGTTTCTTCATTTCCTCGAGAAGTACGTATAATGGTTGTTGATCTGCGTAAGTGTAGTCAAGCCTGTTAATTATAGAATAAAGGTTCATCTTGGTGTTGTGGTTGATGAGGATGTCTGCTGCTTCTCCAACAATTTTTGAATGCAGTATCGTGAATGCTGGGTAGTAATTTGGGTGGTTGGAAAATTGTTTAATATTTTCCATGAATGTCCATGCCCTTTTTCGCCAGGATCTTTATTGGTTTTTATCCCCACTGAAGCACGGTATAGCTTCGAATGTTTTTAAATTTATCTGAGTTGCATCCTTTATATTTGGTGTGAAGTCACTATGTTGTTCCTGCGTAGTGATTGTATGGGGAGATCGTTCCGCCTCCAGTGTATTTACCTTCAATCGAGTATTCTATAGAGTTTGTGTGAGTACCTCTATTTGTGCTCGTAAAGCTGCGATGTCTTGATTCATTGTGTCGTTGTCTTTTCCTATAGATCGTAGGGAATTGAATATTTTCTACCGTTTCTGACGTTGGTCCACCGTGGTAATTTCTCACTTTTTCAGAGATTGGTTTGCTTTTCTTCAAAGCCGTGGAATTTTTATTTAAATATCTTGAATGTCAAGAATATTTGGCTGTGGTCAAGAGTTTAGACCGGCTTGAGCCCCAGTTAATTTCCAATTATAGGAAATGAGTAAAAAAATATATTTTCTTTTTTCTGCACCAAAAAATGTGCGTTTCTTTATTAAATATATTCTTAAGACTGTCTATCCTATTTTTCTTAGCATCTATTTATATTAATAATTATGTTTAATGTTTCTTTGTCCTAACTCAAAATATGTTTTTCTTTGTTTAGGTTACTAGTACCTTTATTATCAGTTAAACATGTTTTGAGTTATTTGTATTAAGTTAGAAAAGAAAGAATGTGTTTCTTATCGTTACAATAGTTGTATTTATGATGTTTGTCTTATATCTAGCTTAGAATAGTTATATTTGAGTTTATGGATTTATCATCTTTTATTTCTATCTTAGTTATATTTGAATTTATGGATTTGTTATTACTATCTTAAAATAAGAGATTTTAACTCGCGTACGCGAATGTTCCACTAAAGCTATTGTTTGCGTACACGTACTCTACTTTTAGTACGCGTTCCGAAAAAAAAAATCATTGAAAAAGTAAAATAACTTCGTGGTTGAAAAAAGAGTACAATGAAAAAGTAAAACAACGGCGTGGTTGAAAAAAGGGTACATTGAAAATAACTTCGAGGTTGAAAGAAGAGTACATTGAAAAATAATTTGATGGTTGAAAAAATAGTACATTGAAAATAACTTCGAGGTTGAAAGAAGATTACATTGAAAAATGAAAATAATTTGGTGGTTGAAAAAATAGTACATTGAAAATAACTTCGAGGTTGAAAGGAGATTACATTGAAAAATGAAAATAATTTGGTGGTTGAAAAAATAGTACATTGAAAATAACTTCGAGCAAAGACTATAAATATATTAAGATGTTTCACTGCCGTACATTCTACATCCAGTGCATATTTTGTTGATGGACGTACTGCTACTGCCACTTTAAGAGTAATTTACAAAGAGAGATTATTATTCTCAGCAAACTTGTTACTCTCATCTCACATTAATTCATTTGTATATACGTGCATACGAGTGTGTATATATTTACATTATAAAATATCCAAAATAAACTAATGTTACCGATTGTGTAAGTTAAAGGATTTAAAACGGTTTGATCAAAAAAAATTAAATTCAGCCGCACCAACTCGCGGCTTGTTAAAATAAAAAGCTGTATCACAAATTACCTTTTAATTAAGTTTATTTACAATAAAATTATGTATATAATAAATTGACTTTAATTATTATAAAAGAATTTTTAACCATCCGACACTCGTCAAACCTTAGCCAAGACTGCCCGTTCTCAGCCAACCTTGTTGGCTCGTCACATTCGATGATCACGTTGCAACAACATGCGCAGGTATGCAGACGCTGATCGTGCAAAATTATTTTCCCATTGTTTCAGCAAAAAGGCAATTTCGTAATTGGATCGGAAGCGAGTGTTGAAGTAAAAATATTAAAATAGCTTAGGTTGCAAAGTTATTCTTTAGGCGGCAGTACTGCCACTGTTGTTAACTTGTATTTGTATGGTAACAATATGTGTTTTGTTGTTGTATAAAAGAAATAACATCGATTTACACCGAATATTAACTTCTTTTATTATCAATATGAAATTTTATTGTTCGGAACCTTTTCGATTTTAATTTACTTTACTTTTTTAGTTACTGAATGTTTGCTGTGTTTTTGTACACTGTCTTTTTGTTCCTGTCTTTTTCTCTTATTGATTCAATAGAGTTCTTATTTAATCAATTTGGCTTAAGACTTTCAAGTTTTCTATACAAAATTTGGGTAAAATCCACTAATGAGCTAAAATAGCAGTAGTGAAATGGCCATATGAATATACTTTCTACGCAGTAACACATTTCAATTTCTACTTTTAAATAAAAAATGTTTCATGAGAATATCATGAAATATTTAATATCAAGCGCAAATAATGTAAATTAAATTCATTTATTTTCTTAATTTAATTACTACATACATATAAATTAAATACCATAATTATTAACATTAATTAATTTGTTTCAATAACATTTATTAACATTTATTTTATTAACTTTTATCACTATTCTAAGAAAAACACTAGTTTGGCGTCTCAGTTGTAGTGAACATAGTGCTTGAATCTTATATATAAACATGGTGCAAAAAATGTATGGTAATTCATAAAAAGAGAACAGCTGTGCCGATTTCTGTAACATTTTTTGTCAGTTGTTCGTATTTTCAATGAGAAGGTTTTTACGGAAGAAAATTTTTGAAAATCCCTCCAGAAAAGTCGGAAAATTTGAAAAATCAAAAAGTTGGTGATTTTAATAATTTGTTTGGGATAATTAGCACAATATTTTTTAAAGATAAATAATTTAATTTAAAATTCCCGCAATTTAATTTTAATTATTAACTTGCAAGTGCCCATATAAAAAGGCATAAATAAATTATCGTGGTGTGTTGTGATATTTTATTTGTTGTCTTAATTTTATTTTTCATCATCTTTTAAATGCATAGAAGAGCCGAAAAAATTCAGCCTTATACAGTATATAAAGAAAAATAAAATCAGGTGGCAAATTACGACACTCGATATCGATCGAAATTTCAATAGAATTTAAATGTAAATTTCGATCGATAACGAATGCCGTAATTTGCCCCCAGTGTTGATAATTGTTGTTTTTGCTTAAACTTTGATTTTTGTCTTTACTTTATTGTTTGAACAAAAAATTTTAGTTTATATAAAATGTTCGTGAGAAGTTTCCTGACGAGCTAAGTAAACGGTAGCGAAATGGCCACCGAGACGTGCTATTACCTTCAGTAATCAAAATCTGTGATTTTAATAATTTGCTCGGAATAATTAGCACAATATTTTTTAAGATTAAAATTAATTTTTTGTACGAAATTTTGGGTGAAATTATTTCTTAATGGCTTTCCAAATGAAAAATATAAAGTTCTTGGTGTAAAACATGAAAATTGCGAAAAATGCGATATTTCAACGATTTTCTTGCTATTAATGCAGAATAATAGATATAATTAAACCTTCACAAATTCTGACCTATCCATAGGAAATGTATATCCGTTCTAAAAACTATAAAAACACGCATAAAGGTCTTATAAATACCATTTTGTAAAAACAGCAGCTAAAAACATAAAAAATATATTACGAAGCAATGTGCATAGTGTACTAAAATTATTATGTCTAGTTTGACGAGAATAACTCTTGTCACAAAAACAGGTTGGAAATTCCGAATTTGCTTATACTTATGTTGCTAAGAAAGCATTGCTCATGGGAAACACATGAGTGCAAAGTAACAAGTACTGGGAAAGTCTAAATTTTAAAGCGCCAGTAATTTATATTGTTTGGCAATTTTAATTTATAAATTTAGCTATCAAATTCATATATGCAGGTTAAATAAACTTTACAAAAAATTTAATAATAAATATTCATAAATAAGTACCTTATTTTATTACCATTGTTTGAAATTTCTTAAAAAACATATTAAGTATCAACAAGAATAAATGCTAAGAAAATTACCACGTTATTTAGGGTACGAATAGTTCTGTGCGATTATGCATATTTCTAAAAATACACAAATAAAAATATATAGTTACGCTACAATAACAAGAGCAGTCATATAGTTTCGTTTTTAATCTTATTTTACAAACAATTTTTAAATAAGTAGGAAAAATAGAATTCAGAAATAAAATTTTATGAAGCACATTCTTCTTTATATTTAGATATGAAAGTATGTATGTACGTTTCTATATGTAAAATGTGTGTTTTTGTCTCTCAATACTTTCCTTTAACAAAACATTTCTTATGAACATCCACACACATTTTTAAACCTATGTGTGTATGAATCTGTCTTGTTTACAGAACTAATATTGTGCTCTCTTGAGTTTTGGTTGCGCTCACAGAAATTTCTTCCCTCTTATCTCTTACCCCCGCTACCATGAAACTGCTCATAATTTAAGATTTTTTAAATGTTCAAACTGCAACATCTTTATAAATTTAAGGCTGGTTCACCCATTGTTTCGGAACAAAATTTTTGTTCTGAGAGAATTTTAGTTTTTTTAAAGTTTGTTCTGAAACGATTCACCCACTTCGAACAATTTTTCTGGAAAAAAAGCTACCATATGAAACATATGCGAAAGCGAGATGTGTTACTTTACAAGCAGGCAGCACTGTGACAGAAAATTAAAGTCACTGAATGCCGTTTTGTTATAAATAAATTCTAAATTAAAAAAACTTTCATAATTAAATAAAAAAATGAGGTAAAAAAAATTGAGGTAAAAAGTCATACAAGCATTGTCTACCCGGCTTTTTTATTTCTGAAATAAGCTTCAAGGCAAGGGATTCGTTGAGATCCATCACACAACTTTTTAAATTTGCAAGCAGTTTTAGCTTTTAAATTTATATGCGTATATACATATATTTGATATATACATATAATATCATGTCATAACAGCCGAAAAAGCTTAAGTGACAATTTTTCATGATTTCGTTTTTTCACAAATATCGATAACTAATGATTATTTGCACCATCTCTAAAACTGTTATCTCTATACAAAGTACCGTTTCAATTTTACATCAAAAAAAATTTTAGCTCAAGTGCACGTTTGTTATTTGTTTACATTTTTGCTGACAGCAGCTTGTTACTTAAGCTAAAATTTTTTTTAATCAGTAATAAAAAATAAGTTAATAATCTTGTATTTGTATGGCAGAGGTAAAAGTGTATAAATTATGTTTAAATGCATTATAATTTTTCTTAAAAAATTCTATTTAGAAAGCGCTCGTTCCATATAGCGATTCAGATTTAGATATTGAAGAGGAAACATGTGTAGGTCAAAGAGGTTATAAAAAACAAAAGAAGCTACCAAAAACATTACAAAAGTTAAAAGTCCAGGACAAATGTGTTCTACCCAATCCATATAAAAATAAGAAATGTGGAAATTCATGTGGTGATAAGTTTTCTGAATCTGAGAGGGAGCAAATTAACGAACATTTTTGGGGAATAAGTAAAATAAGGCAAAGAGATTGGTTAAGTTCCAGCATTAAAAGAGTCAGTGTTAAAAGACGAAAAGGAGAGAATAAAAAAGCCAGTACAGATATAATTATGTCATTAATTTTAATAATAAAAATTTAAAAGTATGTCAACAGTTTTTGATAAAAACTTTGCATATATCTCAACAATTTTTATAGAGTACAAGAAATAATAAGTCAGGATATAATAAAACTGTTAGACAATCTACTCCACATAATAAGTCAGATGAAGCTTCTGTATCTTTAATAAAATCATTTATTGAAACATTACCGGATGTTCCCTCCCATTATTGTCGAAACCAAAGCAATAAATTATACCTTCCACAGGAATTTGGAAACATAAAAGGAGTTTATAAAATTTATACTGAACATCTTAAAAGTATAAACAAAGAATCTTGCCAATTGTCACTGAGAGTATTTCGTAGCATTTTTAAAAACAACTTCCAATTAGGTTTCCATCTACCTAAGAAAGATAAATGTATCACATGTGAAAGTTATAAGAATAGTCAATCAGAAAAAGAAATGCAATATACGCAGAAATATGAGTTAAATTTAAGAGAAAAACAAAAATCTAAAAAAGTTTTTTTTGGAAGAACAGAAAAAATCTAAAGAAAATTCATCATTTTTATGTACAAGTTTCGATATTCACGAAAATATGCATTTTATAATGAAAGCTTTTTCGAAAGTGGATCCAGAACCGGCTACTGTTTTTAATGAGGAGAAAGTGATGGAAAAAGGGGATGCAACGAAATTTCAACGATTGTCTTCCAGTATCTAAAACTACTCGACAAAAGGAAAACTTACTCCTCTGTGAGTCTTTATTGTGACAGCTGTGCTGGGCAAAATCGTAATAGAGCAACATAATTTTTTTTTATTGAAAGATCAAAATAAATAAAAAATATAAAAATTACTTATTTGTTACTAGGGCATACAATGATGCCCGTTGATTCAATTCATAGTACAATAGAAAATTTTACCCGTGATAAAACTGTTTGGGCACCAAGTGAATTGTCTACTTTAATAACCAATGCACGTAAAAATCCAACAAATTATAACTGCATTCTAATGAACTACTCCGATTTTAAAGATTGGAAAGCATTTTTACAAAAGATGCTACCCAAATCGTTGAAGATTTCATTTATGAATTTACGCTCAGCCTCATTTGAAAAGGGTAACCCTATAACTAGTCTTATATATGGCCATTTTTACAACTCTGAAAAAAAGACTACAATTTAAGTTCTTTTCCAATATCCAAGCGAAACCCTGAAATTATCGCCAGGGGGCCTGTTCAGATATATAAGGAATTGTTAACAATTTCGTTACCTAAATACAAGGATTTAAAAACACTGCGATAATGGGACAATACCAGACAGATATCACTAGGAATTTTTAAATTTAAGGCACAGTAAATCTGAACATGATTCACTATGCGAAACTGACGAAGAAGATAATAATATCTATTAATATTGTGTTATATACGTATATGTACATACCTACTTATAGATTTATGTATGTTTATTAGTTATTTCAGAGCCATTGTTAAAACTTAAAAATTACTAATGTTACAACTCTTAGCTAGAAGTTAGGTTCTGATAAAGCTACTTATGGTATTGAAATAAATATTTTATAATTTCCTTTTCTTTAAACTACATTGTTATAAAAATGAATTCAAGTCTAATTTTTAATAAAATAAATCTACTTAATTAAACCTGTATTATTTTTATTTTTTTCATAAAGGAGATTATTTTATCTTAACTAACAAAAATTTCAGGAATAGGCTTTTAGAGTGACAGCAAAAAAAGCTTAAGGGACAAAAACCACCCTCATATCGCCAGTATTAAAATAAAAAACCTTAAATTGTATGTATCAGACAAAAAAATGCTGATCTACAAAATTTTAATGTAATTTTTAGCCAAGATAACTACAAAAAACCGTCCCCTGTAAAGTTTGGTTTTTTGCACTTAAGCTTTTTCCGCCGTTATGGCACGATATGATGTGGCAGCTTAGTTAAATTTTCTTTGAAAATATAAAATAGTTGGCAGCACAGTTTCATTGTTTCGGAACAAAAATTAAAATTAAACCAATTCAAGCTGAAATTGTTCCGAAGTGAGTTTACTCTTTTTCTCTCTCTCTCTCAAAAAATAAAACGTCAAACTACATATAAAAAAAATGTTTCGGAACAAAATTTTTGTGGGTGAACCAGCCTTTATTGTCTTTGCTTCGAGGTTGAAATAAGAGTACATTGAAAAATGAAAATAACTTGGTGGGTGAAACAAAAAGAACACGGTAAAATTAAAATAACTTCGTGGTTGGAAAAAACAAGCAAAAATATATGCGTGTACGGACGGCAAAATGTAACATGGTACGATAGACCAAATATAATAACATTTATTATTAAAGGCTTTTTTAGTTAAAATTTAAGTATACCATTGCAGATTGTTTTTAAATATTCGTAAGTAGTAGAGTTCCTTGCAAATTCAATAAAATAATGTGCAATAAGTGGTGTTATATAAAGTAAGGATTATTGCAATTATACCTAAGGAAGGAATTTTGTATGTTTACTGTTAGCATAAAATAATTACTTTCATTTGGGTTTTTTGATTGTCCAATTGTTTTTCTGCTTTAAATTTGCATGTGTTATTTGTTGTTGTGGTTTTTTAAAGCAGTAGATGTGCTTTGCTTATAATTTAGGTATGGGATGTTTAGTAGTGCATTTGTTATTGTTTTATTACTCTCTTCATTGATGCTTGTCTTATTTTTTGTTGTTAAATGGTTTGCTTATGTTTTAGGTATGGAATTTTACTTGTAAATTTGTTATTGTTATCTTGATTACAGCTTGTGTTGTTTTTGTTTTCAACGGTAGATGTGCTTTGTTTATGTTTTAGGTAGGGGGATGTTTAGTTGTGAATTTTTAATTGTTTTATTACTATCTTCATTGTAGCCTGCGTTATTTTTTTGTTGTTAAGCGGTAAATGCGTTTTACTTATGTTTTAGGTATGGGATGTTTATTGTGAGTTTTTTATTGTTTTATTACTAAGAACAAGACTATAGAATTCGTGGTAAAAATGAGTTTTTCTTGTTGACATTCCAAAATGCAAAAAATTTAGATCGTTCCTACCTTTTTCTCATACATATGTATGTATGTAAAATAAATATATGTACATATTTTGTTTAGAAAATAAATAAATTATTATATGAATATAAATAAATTTTTTAAACTCATTAAAACAATTCTATAGTTTTGTTCTTAGTACTAATAATTTGGTGTTTTACCATCAATTAAGAAGTAATAAAACAATAAAAAACTCACAACTAAACATTATGATGACTGCATGCAATATGTCCAGAATGTAGACTTTGTTATAAAAGAGATTCAGGATAGTGTCAACAAAAATAGACAAACATTGTTAGAATAGAAAAATGATTTTGAGAGTGCACTAAAAAAAAATGAATATGAAATTAAAGCATTACTAGAAGCTATAGAAAGACGGTATGATGATAGATTTAAAAAAATAGATAAAAAATGTCCACGAAGTAAAAAAATTGTATGGAAATATAACGGAAGTTGAAAACAAAAACAAAGATATGTGTGATACCATCGAAATGAACAATGTAAAAATATGCAACGAAATCAAAAAGGTTATAAAAGAAACAAATACAAAAACAACAAAAATGTCATATGCACAAACTTTAGCTAATAATGTGATGATGCCAGATCTATCGAAAAATGTCCCTTTAATTATTAAACCAAAGGAAAAACGAAGTGTAGAAAAAACCAAAGCTGAACTAAACAAAAAAGAAGATCCAATTAACTTTAAAATTACAAATGTGGAAAACAGAAAAAATGGTACATTAGTAATCCAGAGTGAGAATATCAAAGAACGTGAAAAAATTAAACAAGCGATACAAAGCGAAATAAGTGCAGATTATGAAGTAAAAGTACCAAAAGAAATTAATATCCAAATTATTATAACTGATTTAAACTTTAAACTACCTGATCAAGAACTAATTGAAAAACTAAAAAAACAGAATAAAATATTAAAAAATAGTGAATTAAAAGTAGTTAAAATTTTTGAAACAAATAGATATAATTGGACAATATTTAATGCAAAAATTAAGATCGACAATGAATCGTATCCGAAAGTAATAGCAGCACAAAAACTTAATGTTGGGTGGGATAGATGTAGGGTGTACGATGGTACAAATATAATACAATGTTTTAAATGTCAGGGGTATAACCATAAATCGGTGGACTGTAAGAATGATGATGTAAGCTATAAATGTCATGGAAACCACAAGAGTAAAGAATGTACTAAGGAAATAATAATGAAATGTGTCAACTGCATGAAAGAAAACAACAGATTGCATTTAGGACTTGATGAAAATCACCTCACCAACAACCGCGAATGTCCAGTGTACCAAAATAAATTTAAAGAAGAGAAGGATGGGATTATCACGCTAACAGTCAACTTAGATACATGGAACATATATCCCAACATTCAAGGCTTTATTAATAACTTTAACCAACTGGAAATAATAGCAGAATCTGAGTTCATAATACTAACTGAAACACACCAAACTAGAGAAATAAATGAAAGTGAAAATCAAATAAAACAATACGATCATTACAGCACATTGTCAAATTCGTCTAGATCCGGTGGAGTAATAATTTATTTTAAAAAACACTGGAAAGTCAATAAAGTAAAAGACAATGTGAAAGACTCAAAATACTGGATTAGTGCGTATATGGCGAGGTATGAGAAAACTTCCATTATAATAGTAATAATATATAGATCACCAAGGCTTCAAAATCAGAATTCTGTGATACTTTTGAAGAATTTATGGAAGAAATATGTGACACAAACTGTGATATTTTAATAGCCGGAGACTTTAATACTGACTGGAATCAGGATTTTTATACAAGTAGATTAGAGAATATACTTAATGATAATGGTCTTAAACATATAATGAACGAATATACTAGAATAACACAAAGATCAAAGACGTTAATAGACAGACTATATAATAACATATAATGAATCGATTACAGCGGAAAATAATATAAATAATAAAATAGCAGATCATGAATCAATAGACATTTTTATCGGGTGCGAAAATATAGATTGAAAAACATTTTAGAGAAATAAATATTTTTAAATACAATAAAACTAGATTTTTTAATGAAATAAGTGCAATTCTACAGTATGATGAACAAAACGACCTTAACGACAATGTTTACAATTTTGATAATGTCTTTGAAAATACTATACGAAGATTCAGTGTAAAAACAAAAATAAATTAAAATAGAAATAATAAATGGTTTAATAATGATCTCAGAATGTTGAAAAGGGAAAAGATCTTTAAATATCAATCTGCAATTCTCGAAAACACCAATGAAGAGTGGAATAACTATAAAAAAATTAGAAATGCGTACAAACTTAAAATCGAAAATGAGAAAAATAAATATATAAATGATCAAATAAATAACGTGCAAGACCAGAAAGAGATGTGGAAAAAAATAAAAGATCTAGTATTAAGAAAACCCCGAAAAATGATAAAAACTGTGATATTTAAGCAAATAGAATATAAGTATAATTTTCAAATAGCCGAAAATTTTAATAATTATTTCGCCAATAGCATTAAAGAAATTAGAAACTCCATCGATTATGTGCAATATGAAAACAAAGTACATGTGATAAATTTAAAATTGAAATTTCGTGCAATATCTTTACAAGAACTTAAAATAATATGTAATAATATTAAGAAAAAACCTGACTACTATAGAGTAACAATAAATATGATTTTAGATAACTGGAACACAATAGGAATTATTATGCTAAATATTAAAAACAAATCATTAGAACCTGGAATATTCCCAAATACTTGGAAAGAATCTATGATTACACCTATCGAAAAGGTTAAAAATACAGACAAATGTGAAGAATACCGTCCAATAAACATGTTAAAAACTTTTGAAAAAATTATTGAAATGAGCTTTCAAAAGTCAATTTTCCGCGTCTTATAAAAAATTTCTCAAATTCAATTTGACTAAACTGTGTTTACAGATTAATAGCTCTATATGCGCTCTTGATTTCCCAATAGGTGTAATTCCGCGAGATCGAAGGGTTTGGCCACATTGACAAAATCCCTCACAGAACTCATCGTATATGAGAAAATTGCACTAAGTCAATTTTCCGCGTCTTATAAAAAATTTCTCAAATTCAATTTGACTAAACTGTGTTTACAGATTAATAGCTCTATATGTGGTTTTTATTTCCCAATAGGTGTAATTCCGCGAGATCGAAGGACTTGGCCACACTGACAAAATCCCTCACAGAACTCATCGTATATGAGAAAATTGCACTAAGTCAATTTTCCGCGTCTTATAAAAAATTTCTCAAATTCAATTTGACTAAACTGTGTTTACAGATTAATAGCTCTATATGTGCTCTTGATTTCCCAATAGGTGTAATTCCGCGAGATGGAAGGGTTTGGCCACACTGACAAAATCCCTCACAGAACTCATCGTATATGAGAAAATTGCACTAAGTCAATTTTCCGCGTCTTATAAAAAATTTCTCAAATTCAATTTGACTAAACTGTGTTTACAGATTAATAGCTCTATATGTGGTTTTTATTTCCCAATAGGTGTAATTCCGCGAGATCGAAGGATTTGGCCACACTGACAAAATCCCTCACAGAACTCATCGTATATGAGAAAATTGCACTAAGTCAATTTTCCGCGTCTTATAAAAAATTTCTCAAATTCAATTTGACTAAACTGTGTTTACAGATTAAAAGCTCTATATGTGGTCTTGATTTCCCAATAGGTGTAATTCCGCGAGATCGAAGGGTTTGGCCACATTGACAAAATCCCTCACAGAACTCATCGTATATGAGAAAATTGCACTAAGTCAATTTTCCGCGTCTTATAAAAAATTTCTCAAATTCAATTTGAATAAACTGTGTTTACAGATTAATAGCTCTATATGTGCTCTTGATTTCCCAATAGGTGTTATTCCGCGAGATCGAAGGGTTTGGCCACATTGACAAAATCCCTCACAGAACTCATCGTATATGAGAAAATTGCACTAAGTCAATTTTCCGCGTCTTATAAAAAATTTCTCAAATTCAATTTGAATAAACTGTGTTTACAGATTAATAGCTCTATATGTGCTCTTGATTTCGCAATAGGTGTAATTCCGCGAGATCGAAAGGTTTGGCCACATTGACAAAATCCCTCACAGAACTCATCGTATATGAGAAAATTGCACTAAGTCAATTTTCCGCGTCTTATAAAAAATTTCTCAAATTGAATTTGACTAAACTGTGTTTACAGATTAATAGCCCTATATGTGCTCTTGATTTCCCAAAGGTGTAATTCCGCGAGATCGAAGGGTTTGGCCACATTGACAAAATCCCTCACAGAGCTCATCGTATATGAGAAAATTGCACTAAGTCAGTTTTCTGCGTCTTATAAAAAATTTCTCAAATTCAATTTGAATAAACTGTGTTTACAGATTAATAGCTCTATATGTGCTCTTGATTTCCCAATGGGTGTAGTTCCGCGAGATCGAAGGATTTGGCCACACTGACAAAATCCCTCACAGAACTCATCGTATATGAGAAAATTGCACTAAGTCAATTTTCCGCGTCTTATAAAAAATTTCTCAAATTCAATTTGACTAAACTGTGTTTACAAATTAATAGCTCTATATGTGCTCTTAATTTCCCAATAGGTGTAATTCCGCGAGATGGAAGGGTTTGGCCACACTGACAAAATCCCTCACAGAACTCATCGTATATGAGAAAATTGCACTAAGTCAATTTTCCGCGTCTTATAAAAAATTTCTCAAATTCAATTTGACTAAACTGTGTTTACAGATTAAAAGCTCTATATGTGGTCTTGATTTCCCAATAGGTGTAATTCCGCGAGATCGAAGGGTTTGGCCACATTGACAAAATCCCTCGCAGAACTCATCGTATATGAGAAAATTGCACTAAGTCAATTTTCCGCGTCTTATAAAAAATTTCTCAAATTCAATTTGAATAAACTGTGTTTACAGATTAATAGCTCTATATGTGCTCTTGATTTCCCAATAGGTGTTATTCCGCGAGATCGAAGGGTTTGGCCACATTGACAAAATCCCTCACAGAACTCATCGTATATGAGAAAATTGCACTAAGTCAATTTTCCGCGTCTTATAAAAAATTTCTCAAATTCAATTTGAATAAACTGTGTTTACAGATTAATAGCTCTATATGTGCTCTTGATTTCGCAATAGGTGTAATTCCGCGAGATCGAAAGGTTTGGCCACATTGACAAAATCCCTCACAGAACTCATCGTATATGAGAAAATTGCACTAAGTCAATTTTCCGCGTCTTATAAAAAATTTCTCAAATTCAATTTGACTAAACTGTGTTTACAGATTAATAGCTCTATATGTGCTCTTGATTTCCCAATAGGTGTAATTCCGCGAGATCGAAGGGTTTTAGCCACATTGACAAAATCCCTCACAGAACTCATCGTATATAAGAAAATTGCACTAAGTCAATTTTCCGCGTCTTATAAAAAATTTCTCAAATTCAATTTGACTAAACTGTGCTTACAGATTAATAGCCCTATATGTGCTCTTGATTTCCCAATAGGTGTAATTCCGCGAGATCGAAGGGTTTGGCCACATTGACAAAATCCCTCACAGAACTCATCGTATATGAGAAAATTGCACTAAGTCAATTTTCCGCGTCTTATAAAAAATTTTTCAAATTCAATTTGAATAAACTCTTTTTACAGATTAATAGCACTATATGTGCTCTTGATTTCCCAATAGGTGTAATTCCGCGAGATCGAAGGGTTTGGCCACATTGACAAAATCCCTCACAGAACTCATCGTATATGAGAAAATTGCACTAAGTCAATTTTCCGCGTCTTATAAAAAATTTCTCAAATTGAATTTGACTAAACTGTGTTTACAGATTAATAGCTCTATATGTGCTCTTGATTTCCCAATGGGTGTAGTTCCGCGAGATCGAAGGGTTTGGCCACATTGACAAAATCCCTCACAGAGCTCATCGTATATGAGAAAATTGCACTAAGTCAGTTTTCTGCGTCTTATAAAAAATTTCTCAAATTCAATTTGAATAAACTGTGTTTACAGATTAATAGCTCTATATGTGCTCTTGATTTCCCAATAGGTGTAATTCCGCGAGATCGAAGGGTTTGGCGACATTGACAAAATCCCTCACAGAACTCATCGTATATGAGAAAATTGCACTAAGTCAATTTTCCGCGTCTTATAAAAAATTTCTCAAATTCAATTTGAATAAACTGTGTTTACAGATTAATAGCTCTATATGTGCTCTTGATTTCCCAACAGGTGTAATTCCGCGAGATCGAAGGGTTTGGCCACATTGACAAAATCCCTCACAGAACACATCGTATATAAGAAAATTGCACTAAGTCAATTTTCCGCGTCTTATAAAAAATTTCTCAATTTCAATTTGACTAAACTGTGTTTACAGATTAATAGCTCTATATGTGGTCTTGATTTCCCAATAGGTGTAATTCCGCGAGATCGAAGGGTTTGGCCACATTGACAAAATCCCTCACAGAACTCATCGTATATGAGAAAATTGCACCAAGTCAATTTTCCGCGTCTTATAAAAAATTTCTCAAATTCAATTTGACTAAACTGTGTTAACAGATTAATAGCTCTATATGCGCTCTTGATTTCCCAATAGGTGTAATTCCGCGAGATCGAAGGGTTTGGCCACATTGACAAAATCCCTCACAGAACTCATCGTATATGAGAAAATTGCACTAAGTCAATTTTCCGCGCCTTATAAAAAATTTCTCAAATTCAACTTGACTAAACTGTGTTTACAGATTAATAGCTCTATATGTGCTCTTGATTTCCCAATGGGTGTAGTTCCGCGAGATCGAAGGGTTTGGCCACATTGACAAAATCCCTCACAGAACTCATCGTATATGAGAAAATTGCACTAAGTCAGTTTTCTGCGTCTTATAAAAAATTTCTCAAATTCAATTTGAATAAACTGTGTTTACAGATTAATAGCTCTATATGTGCTCTTGATTTCCCAATAGGTGTAATTCCGCGAGATCGAAGGGTTTGGCGACATTGACAAAATCCCTCACAGAACTCATCGTATATGAGAAAATTGCACTAAGTCAATTTTCCGCGTCTTATAAAAAATTTCTCAAATTCAATTTGAATAAACTGTGTTTACAGATTAATAGCTCTATATGTGCTCTTGATTTCCCAACAGGTGTAATTCCGCGAGATCGAAGGGTTTGGCCACATTGACAAAATCCCTCACAGAACACATCGTATATAAGAAAATTGCACTAAGTCAATTTTCCGCGTCTTATAAAAAATTTCTCAATTTCAATTTGACTAAACTGTGTTTACAGATTAATAGCTCTATATGTGGTCTTGATTTCCCAATAGGTGTAATTCCGCGAGATCGAAGGGTTTGGCCACATTGACAAAATCCCTCACAGAACTCATCGTATATGAGAAAATTGCACCAAGTCAATTTTCCGCGTCTTATAAAAAATTTCTCAAATTCAATTTGACTAAACTGTGTTAACAGATTAATAGCTCTATATGCGCTCTTGATTTCCCAATAGGTGTAATTCCGCGAGATCGAAGGGTTTGGCCACATTGACAAAATCCCTCACAGAACTCATCGTATATGAGAAAATTGCACTACGACAATTTTCCGCGTCTTATAAAAAATTTCTCAAATTCAATTTGAATAAACTGTGTTTACAGATTAATAGCACTATATGTGCTCATGATTTCCCAATAGGTGTAATTCCGCGAGATCGAAGGGTTTGGCCACATTGACAAAATCCCTCACAGAACTCATCGTATATGAGAAAATTGCACTAAGTCAATTTTCCGCGTCTTATAAAAAATTTCTCAAATTCAATTTGACTAAACTGTGTTTACAGATTAATAGCTCTATATGTGCTCTTGATTTCCCAATAGGTGTAATTCCGCGAGATGGAAGGGTTTGGCCACACTGACAAAATCCCTCACAGAACTCATCGTATATGAGAAAATTGCACTAAGTCAATATTCCGCGTCTTATAAAAAATTTCTCAAATTCAATTTGACTAAACTGTGTTTACAGATTAATAGCTCTATATGTGGTTTTTATTTCCCAATAGGTGTAATTCCGCGAGATCGAAGGATTTGGCCACACTGACAAAATCCCTCACAGAACTCGTCGTATATGAGAAAATTGCACTAAGTCAATTTTCCGCGTCTTATAAAAAATTTCTCAAATTCAATTTGACTAAACTGTGTTTACAGATTAATAGCTCTATATGTGCTCTTGATTTCCCAATAGGTGTAATTCCGCGAGATGGAAGGGTTTGGTCACACTGACAAAATCCCTCACAGAACTCATCGTATATGAGAAAATTGCACTAAGTCAATTTTCCGCGTCTTATAAAAAATTTCTCAAATTCAATTTGACTAAACTGTGTTTACAGATTAATAGCTCTATATGTGCTCTTGATTTCCCAATAGGTGTAATTCCGCGAGATGGAAGGGTTTGGCCACACTGACAAAATCCCTCACAGAACTCATCGTATATGAGAAAGTTGCACTAAGTCAATTTTCCGCGTCTTATAAAAAATTTCTCAAATTCAATTTGACTAAACTGTGTTTACAGATTAATAGCTCTATATGTGGTTTTTATTTCCCAATAGGTGTAATTCCGCGAGATCGAAGGATTTGGCCACACTGACAAAATCCCTCACAGAACTCATCGTATATGAGAAAATTGCACTAAGTCAATTTTCCGCGTCTTATAAAAAATTTCTCAAATTCAATTTGACTAAACTGTGTTTACAGATTAATAGCTCTATATGTGCTCTTGATTTCCCAATAGGTGTAATTCCGCGAGATGGAAGGGTTTGGCCACACTGACAAAATCCCTCACAGAACTCATCGTATATGAGAAAATTGCACTAAGTCAATTTTCCGCGTCTTATAAAAAATTTCTCAAATTCAATTTGACTAAACTGTGTTTACAGATTAATAGCTCTATATGTGGTTTTTATTTCCCAATAGGTGTAATTCCGCGAGATCGAAGGATTTGGCCACACTGACAAAATCCCTCACAGAACTCATCGTATATGAGAAAATTGCACTAAGTAAATTTTCCGCGTCTTATAAAAAATTTCTCAAATTCAATTTGACTAAACTGTGTTTACAGATTAATAGCTCTATATGTGCTCTTGATTTCCCAATAGGTGTAATTCCGCGAGATGGAAGGGTTTGGTCACACTGACAAAATCCCTCACAGAACTCATCGTATATGAGAAAATTGCACTAAGTCAATTTTCCGCGTCTTATAAAAAATTTCTCAAATTCAATTTGACTAAACTGTGTTTACAGATTAATAGCTCTATATGAGCTCTTGATTTCCCAATAGGTGTAATTCCGCGAGATCGAAGGGTTTGGCCACATT
The DNA here is from genome assembly GCA_916610165.2 of Gymnosoma rotundatum. NCBI lineage: Eukaryota > Metazoa > Arthropoda > Insecta > Diptera > Tachinidae > Gymnosoma > Gymnosoma rotundatum. The sequence continues at coordinate 98,978,394 of OU744336.1, forward strand.
GACAAAATCCCTCACAGAACTCATCGTATATGAGAAAATTGCACTAAGTCAATTTTCCGCGTCTTATAAAAAATTTCTCAAATTCAATTTGACTAAACTGTGTTTACAGATTAATAGCTCTATATGTGCTCTTGATTTCCCAATAGGTGTTATTCCGCGAGATCGAAGGGTTTGGCCACATTGACAAAATCCCTCACAGAACTCATCGTATATGAGAAAATTGCACTAAGTCAATTTTCCGCGTCTTATAAAAAATTTCTCAAATTCAATTTGACTAAACTGTGTTTACAGATTAATAGCTCTATATGTGCTCTTGATTTCCCAATGGGTGTAGTTCCGCGAGATCGAAGGGTTTGGCCACATTGACAAAATCCCTCACAGAACTCATCGTATATGAGAAAATTGCACTAAGTCAGTTTTCTGCGTCTTATAAAAAATTTCTCAAATTCAATTTGAATAAACTGTGTTTACAGTTTAATATCCTTATATGTGCTCTTGATTTCCCAATAGGTGTAATTCCGCGAGATCGAAGGGTTTGGCCACATTGACAAAATCCCTCACAGACCTCCGCATGAACGAATCCCACTCTATATAAATGAGCTTGATATTATACTAAACAACATAAAATGTAAACAAGAGATACTTTTGATTGGAGATGTCAATATCGATATATTAAGAGATAATTTTACAACAACCACATACCTCAATATGATAACCTGTAATGGTATGAAATGTTTAATAAATGGGAGTACACGAGAAGATGCTACAAGAAACAAGAAATGCATATGCAGCAATAATAACAACAACCATATCCGACCACTACGCTATATTTTGTTCTGTTTATGAAAAAGAAAAAACCCCGGGAAGTGAAAAAGAAAAATGCCAGGGGCCAATATTTAATAATCATAAAATAAACAGACAAATACAAGAAACAAACTGGAATGCAATTATGAATGAATCAGCAAATACGAACATTTTATACAATAAAATACATGAAACGTTTAACAATATATATACAAATTCAATAAAAACATCCTGTAAAAAAAGATCAACACATACATGGATTACTAATGAAATTGTTAATTATTGTGAATATAGGGATAAACTTTTTAAAAAATGGCGAAACAATCGCAATAATAAACATTATGAAATAGAATTTAAAAAATTTCGAAATCTCTTAAATAAAAAGATATTTTATGAAAAAAACAAGTACTATAGAAATAAATTCATTCAAAGCAAAAATGACATTCGTGAAACATGGCAAGTAATAAATGAAATAATTGGAAAGAGCAAAAATACAAATATAGACAGCTTCATTAATAAAAATTTCGGGAACATGGATCTTAATACTACTCTTAACAACTTTGCCCAAAATTTTAGTGAAAATATTAAAAAATTAATCCACTTGTGTAATGTAAAGACAATTAACATACGTCCAGCTAGATTACAAAACTCATTGTTCTTAGAATACACTAATGAAACGGAAATTTTTCAAATCATTAAATCGTTAAACACTAGAAAAGGTTCCGGAATTGATCGAATCAGAGCAAAAGATCTCAGATCAAATGCAACACTTTTAACACCAGTAGTTACTAAGTTAATTAACTTAAGTCTACAACACACGGATGTGCCAGAAACACTAAAAACATCGATAATTAGACCAATATATAAAAGTGGCAACAAAACTGACATCCAGAACTATAGACCAATATCTATTTTGCCCATTTTAGACAAAATACTCGAGGAGATAGTAGCTAGAAGGATCACGAGGTTTATGCAAAAATATAAAATTATTAATAGCAATCAATTTGGGTTTCAGAAAGGAAAAAACATAAATAAACTTCTAGGGAACTTTTCAAGTTATATAAATGAATGCTTAAGCAATTACATGCATGTTTTGGTACTTTTTATCGATTTTAGCAAGGCATTTGACACCCTTTCGCATAATAAGATTCTTCAAGCACTTGAAAGAAACGGCATAAGAGGAATCTTGCTGCATTGGTTCAAAAATTATTTAGAAAATAGATCGTATCATGTAAAAATAAACAATAAATGTAGCGAGAAAGTATCATGCGAATGGGGAGTTCCTCAAGGATCAAAGCTTGGGCCAATTTTGTACATAATTTATGCAAATGAAATGATAAGATGCTTAGAAGAGGGAACAACTTTTGCCTATGCGGACGACACTGCAATAATAGCAGCCCACAAAGATTTAAAAACGGCAACCGAAAAAATGCAAAACCAACTAAATATTGTAACGAAATGGAGTCATGACAATGGTCTTATTATTAATGCCAACAAAACTAAAGTCATGCATATAAAGCCACGTCATTTGATCGACGCGAATATTATATTGAAGTTTCACAATCACAACTGTCTTCATAGCAACAGTACCACAACAAAGAACCAGGCTGACAAATGCACAAGCTTTATTGAAAAAGTCAACACCTATAAATACCTTGGTATATTTGTTGACAGTAATTTTAAATGGAAAACTCAAATTGAAAATATACAAAAGAAGTTAAGAAAAGCGTCGTATATGCTGTACCACTTAAGCAACTGCTCTACGTACGAAGTTCTGCGTCAAGCATACTTCGCATTAGTAGAGTCCTATATTCCGCACGGAGTAACTGCTTGGGGAAGTGCAAAATACAGCAGTACTCTGCAAAAAACACAAGACCAAATATTAAAAATTTTACATAAAAAAACCAATACAAAAACAAGCAGAATTCTAATTATGATTATAACATAAACATACGCAACACAACTAGAAACAGCACGTACTCTATCAGTAGGCTAGATAATCTTATTCATCGATCTTACATAACTGAAAACAACACATTTCACAATCAAAATAACAACATCATTTTAAACACGACAAGAAACAACATTTCATTACAAAACAACAACAACTTCCAACGTATGACAAATAACATTAACAACAATGAACCAAATAGAAATTCAACAACTCCCAATAGCCGATCGTCGATAAGTCTTGCTAAAGGCCTTCATGTTCTGAACGTTAAAAACATCTACTACTCAACTTTAGCCAAAGAATTCTATAAGGATAGTAGACATTTAAATCCGATTAACCATGCCCATAACACACGGAGTCGAGCGGTAGGAAGATTCAAGTTGGGGCGATTCACAAACGAGTATGGTAGAAGCTCACTTCCGGTAACACTGCCAGCAATTTTTAACAGATTACCAATTGAAACCATAAACACGACGCACGAACAAAAGCGGAATAAATTTATAAAAGAATATTTGATAAGTTTACAATAATGTATGTATACATACATATATGAAATCAAAAAACAAGAATATTACAAATAATTATTTAAAAATTCTTTAAAGTAAAAACTATTATATTATATTATTCATGAATTGAATGTTATTTGAATGAATATTTTTATTATTTTTTATTTTTTTATTTTTATTTTTTATTTTATATATTTGAATGAATATTATGCATGAATTTATTTTTTTCTTAATATCCTGCAGACAAGCATAAAAGCTTTGCGGGCTTAGAGAATAATGAAGAAAAATTTTGTCAATTAAATAAAATGAAAAAAAAAAAAAAGAACTCATCGTATATGAGAAAATTGCACTGTCAATTTTCCGCGTCTTATAAAAAATTTCTCAAATTCAATTTGAATAAACTGTGTTTACAGTTTAATATCCTTATATGTGCTCTTGATTTCCCAATAGGTGTAATTCCGCGAGATCGAAGGGTTTGGCCACATTGACAAAATCCCTCACAGAACTCATCGTATATGAGAAAATTGCACTAAGTCAATTTTCCGCGTCTTATAAAAAATTTCTCAAAATCAATTTGAATAAACTGTGTTTACAGATTAATAGCACTATATGTGCTCTTGATTTCCCAATAGGTGTAATTCCGCGAGATCGAAGGGTTTGGCCACATTGACAAAATCCCTCACAGAACTCATCGTATATGAGAAAATTGCACTAAGTCAATTTTCCGCGTCTTATAAAAAATTTCTCAAATTCAATTTGAATAAACTGTGTTTACAGATTAATAGCACTATATGTGCTCTTGATTTCCCAATAGGTGTAATTCCGCGAGATCGAAGGGTTTGGCCACATTGACAAAATCCCTCACAGAACACATCGTATATAAGAAAATTGCACTAAGTCAATTTTCCGCGTCTTATAAAAAATTTCTCAATTTCAATTTGACTAAACTGTGTTTACAGATTAATAGCTCTATATGTGCTCTTGATTTCCCAATAGGTGTAATTCCGCGAGATCGAAGGGTTTGGCCACATTGACAAAATCGCTCACAGAACTCATCGTATATGAGAAAATTGCACTAAGTCAATTTTCCGCGTCTTATAAAAAATTTCTCAAATTCAATTTGAATAAACTGTGTTTACAGATTAATAGCACTATATGTGCTCTTGATTTCCCAATAGGTGTAATTCCGCGAGATCGAAGGGTTTGGCCACATTGACAAAATCCCTCACAGAACTCATCGTATATGAGAAAGTTGCACTAAGTCAATTTTCCGCGTCTTATAAAAAATTTCTCAAATTCAATTTGACTAAACTGTGTTCACAGATTAATAGCTCTATATGTGGTTTTTATTTCCCAATAGGTGCAATTCCGCGAGATCGAAGGATTTGGCCACACTGACAAAATCCCTCACAGAACTCATCGTATATGAGAAAATTGCACTAAGTCAATTTTCCGCGTCTTATAAAAAATTTCTCAAATTCAATTTGAATAAACTGTGTTTACAGATTAATAGCTCTATATGTGCTCTTGATTTCCCAATAGGTGTTATTCCGCGAGATCGAAGGGTTTGGCCACATTGACAAAATCCCTCACAGAACTCATCGTATATGAGAAAATTGCACTAAGTCAATTTTCCGCGTCTTATAAAAAATTTCTCAAATTCAATTTGAATAAACTGTGTTTACAGATTAATAGCTCTATATGTGCTCTTGATTTCGCAATAGGTGTAATTCCGCGAGATCGAAAGGTTTGGCCACATTGACAAAATCCCTCACAGAACTCATCGTATATGAGAAAATTGCACTAAGTCAATTTTCCGCGTCTTATAAAAAATTTCTCAAATTCAATTTGACTAAACTGTGTTTACAGAATAATAGCACTATATGTGCTCTTGATTTCCCAATAGGTGTAATTCCGCGAGATCGAAGGGTTTGGCCACATTGACAAAATCCCTCACAGAACTCATCGTATATGAGAAAATTGCACTAAGTCAATTTTCCGCGTCTTATAAAAAATTTCTCAAATTCAATTTGACTAAACTGTGTTTACAGATTAATAGCTCTATATGTGCTCTTGATTTCCCAATGGGTGTAGTTCCGCGAGATCGAAGGGTTTGGCCACATTGACAAAATCCCTCACAGAACTCATCGTGTATGAGAAAATTGCACTAAGTCAGTTTTCTGCGTCTTATAAAAAATTTCTCAAATTCAATTTGAATAAACTGTGTTTACAGTTTAATATCCTTATATGTGCTCTTGATTTCCCAATAGGTGTAATTCCGCGAGATCGAAGGGTTTGGCCACATTGACAAAATCCCTCACAGAACTCATCGTATATGAGAAAATTGCACTAAGTCAATTTTCCGCGTCTTATAAAAAATTTCTCAAATTCCATTTGAATAAACTGTGTTTACAGATTAATAGCACTATATGTGCTCTTGATTTCCCAATAGGTGTAATTCCGCGAGATCAAAGGGTTTGGCCACATTGACAAAATCCCTCACAGAACTCATCGTATATGAGAAAATTGCACTGTCAATATTCCGCGTCTTATAAAAAATTTCTCAAATTCAATTTGAATAAACTGTGTTTACAGTTTAATATCCTTATATGTGCTCTTGATTTCCCAATAGGTGTAATTCCGCGAGATCGAAGGGTTTGGCCACATTGACAAAATCCCTCACAGAACTCATCGTATATGAGAAAATTGCACTAAGTCAATTTTCCGCGTCTAATAAAAAATTTCTCAAAATCAATTTGAATAAACTGTGTTTACAGATTAATAGCACTATATGTGCTCTTGATTTCCCAATAGGTGTAATTCCGCGAGATCGAAGGGTTTGGCCACATTGACAAAATCCCTCACAGAACTCATCGTATATGAGAAAATTGCACTAAGTCAATTTTCCGCGTCTTATAAAAAATTTCTCAAATTCAATTTGAATAAACTGTGTTTACAGATTAATAGCACTATATGTGCTCTTGATTTCCCAATAGGTGTAATTCCGCGAGATCGAAGGGTTTGGCCACATTGACAAAATCCCTCACAGAACACATCGTATATAAGAAAATTGCACTAAGTCAATTTTCCGCGTCTTATAAAAAATTTCTCAATTTCAATTTGACTAAACTGTGTTTACAGATTAATAGCTCTATATGTGCTCTTGATTTCCCAATAGGTGTAATTCCGCGAGATCGAAGGGTTTGGCCACATTGACAAAATCGCTCACAGAACTCATCGTATATGAGAAAATTGCACTAAGTCAATTTTCCGCGTCTTATAAAAAATTTCTCAAATTCAATTTGAATAAACTGTGTTTACAGATTAATAGCACTATATGTGGTCTTGATTTCCCAATAGGTGTAATTCCGCGAGATCGAAGGGTTTGGCCACATTGACAAAATCCCTCACAGAACACATCGTATATAAGAAAATTGCACTAAGTCAATTTTCCGCGTCTTATAAAAAATTTCTCAAATTCAATTTGAATAAACTGTGTTTACAGATTAATAGCACTATATGTGCTCTTGATTTCCCAATAGGTGTAATTCCGCGAGATCGAAGGGTTTGGCCACATTGACAAAATCCCTCACAGAACTCATCGTATATGAGAAAACTGCACCAAGTCAATTTTCCGCGTCTTATAAAAAATTTCTCAAATTCAATTTGACTAAACTGTGTTTACAGATTAATAGCTCTATATGCGCTCTTGATTTCCCAATAGGTGTAATTCCGCGAGATCGAAGGGTTTGACCACATTGACAAAATCCCTCACAGAACTCATCGTATATGAGAAAATTGCACTACGACAATTTTCCGCGTCTTATAAAAAATTTCTCAAATTCAATTTGAATAAACTGTGTTTACAGATTAATAGCACTATATGTGCTCATGATTTCCCAATAGGTGTAATTCCGCGAGATCGAAGGGTTTGGCCACATTGACAAAATCCCTCACAGAACTCATCGTATATGAGAAAATTGCACTAAGTCAATTTTCCGCGTCTTATAAAAAATTTCTCAAATTCAATTTGAATAAACTGTGTTTACAGATTAATAGCTCTATATGTGCTCTTGATTTCCCAATAGGTGTTATTCCGCGCGATCGAAGGGTTTGGCCACATTGACAAAATCCCTCACAGAACTCATCGTATATGAGAAAATTGCACTAAATCAATTTTCCGCGTCTTATAAAAAATTTCTTAAATTCAGTTTGACTAATCTGTGTTTACAGATTAATAGCTCTATATGTGGTTTTTATTTCCCAATAGGTGTAATTCCGCGAGATCGAAGGATTTGGCCACACTGACAAAATCCCTCACAGAACTCATCGTATATGAGAAAATTGCACTAAGTCAATTTTCCGCGTCTTATAAAAAATTTCTCAAATTCAATTTGACTAAACTGTGTTTACAGATTAATAGCTCTATATGTGGTTTTTATTTCCCAATAGGTGTAGTTCCGCGAGATCGAAGGATTTGGCCACACTGACAAAATCCCTCACAGAACCCATCGTATATGAGAAAATTGCACTAAGTCAATTTTCCGCGTCTTATAAAAAATTTCTCAAATTCAATTTGACTAAACTGTGTTTACAGATTAATAGCTCTATATGAGCTCTTGATTTCCCAATAGGTGTAATTCCGCGAGATCGAAGGGTTTGGCCACATTGACAAAATCCCTCACAGAACTCATCGTATATGAGAAAATTGCACTAAGTCAATTTTCCGCGTCTTATAAAAGATTTCTCAAATTCAATTTGAATAAACTGTGTTTACAGATTAATAGCTCTATATGTGCTCTTGATTTCCCAATAGGTGTTATTCCGCGAGATCGAAGGGTTTGGCCACATTGACAAAATCCCTCACAGAACTCATCGTATATGAGAAAATTGCACTAAGTCAATTTTCCGCGTCTTATAAAAAATTTCTCAAATTCAATTTGAATAAACTGTGTTTACAGATTAATAGGTCTATATGTGCTCTTGATTTCGCAATAGGTGTAATTCCGCGAGATCGAAAGGTTTGGCCACATTGACAAAATCCCTCACAGAACTCATCGTATATGAGAAAATTGCACTAAGTCAATTTTCCGCGTCTTATAAAAAATTTCTCAAATTCAATTTGACTAAACTGTGTTTACAGATTAATAGCACTATATGTGCTCTTGATTTCCCAATAGGTGTAATTCCGCGAGATCGAAGGGTTTGGCCACATTGACAAAATCCCTCACAGAACTCATCGTATATGAGAAAATTGCACTAAGTCAATTTTCCGCGTCTTATAAAAAATTTCTCAAATTCAATTTGACTAAACTGTGTTTACAGATTAATAGCTCTATATGTGGTTTTTATTTCCCAATAGGTGTAATTCCGCGAGATCGAAGGATTTGGCCACACTGACAAAATCCCTCACAGAACTCATCGTATATGAGAAAATTGCACTAAGTCAATTTTCCGCGTCTTATAAAAAATTTCTCAAATTCAATTTGACTAAACTGTGTTTACAGATTAATAGCTCTATATGTGCTCTTGATTTCCCAATAGGTGTAATTCCGCGAGATGGAAGGGTTTGGCCACACTGACAAAATCCCTCACAGAACTCATCGTATATGAGAAAATTGCACTAAGTCAATTTTCCGCGTCTTATAAAAAATTTCTCAAATTCAATTTGAATAAACTGTGTTTACAGATTAATAGCTCTATATGTGCTCTTGATTTCCCAATAGGTGTTATTCCGCGCGATCGAAGGGTTTGGCCACATTGACAAAATCCCTCACAGAACTCATCGTATATGAGAAAATTGCACTAAGTCAATTTTCCGCGTCTTATAAAAAATTTCTCAAATTCAATTTGAATAAACTGTGTTTACAGATTATTAGCTCTTTATGTGCTCTTGATTTCCCAATAGGTGTTATTCCGCGAGATCGAAGGGTTTGGCCACATTGACAAAATCCCTCACAGAACTCATCGTATATGAGAAAATTGCACTAAGTCAATTTTCCGCGTCTTATAAAAAATTTCTTAAATTCAGTTTGACTAATCTGTGTTTACAGATTAATAGCTCTATATGTGGTTTTTATTTCCCAATAGGTGTAATTCCGCGAGATCGAAGGATTTGGCCACACTGACAAAATCCCTCACAGAACTCATCGTATATGAGAAAATTGCACTAAGTCAATTTTCCGCGTCTTATAAAAAATTTCTCAAATTCAATTTGACTAAACTGTGTTTACAGATTAATAGCACTATATGTGCTCTTGATTTCCCAATAGGTGTAATTCCGCGAGATCGAAGGGTTTGGCCACATTGACAAAATCCCTCACAGAACTCATCGTATATGAGAAAATTGCACTAAGTCAATTTTCCGCGTCTTATAAAAAATTTCTCAAATTCAATTTGACTAAACTGTGTTTACAGATTAATAGCTCTATATGTGCTCTTGATTTCCCAATGGGTGTAGTTCCGCGAGATCGAAGGGTTTGGCCACATTGACAAAATCCCTCACAGAACTCATCGTGTATGAGAAAATTGCACTAAGTCAGTTTTCTGCGTCTTATAAAAAATTTCTCAAATTCAATTTGAATAAACTGTGTTTACAGTTTAATATCCTTATATGTGCTCTTGATTTCCCAATAGGTGTAATTCCGCGAGATCGAAGGGTTTGGCCATATTGACAAAATCCCTCACAGAACTCTTCGTATATGAGAAAATTGCACTAAGTCAATTTTCCGCGTCTTATAAAAAATTTCTCAAATTCAATTTGAATAAACTGTGTTTACAGATTATTAGCTCTTTATGTGCTCTTGATTTCCCAATAGGTGTTATTCCGCGAGATCGAAGGGTTTGGCCACATTGACAAAATCCCTCACAGAACTCATCGTATATGAGAAAATTGCACTAAGTCAATTTTCCGCGTCTTATAAAAAATTTCTCAAATTCAATTTGAATAAACTGTGTTTACAGATTAATAGCTCTATATGAGCTCTTGATTTCCCAATAGGTGTAATTCCGCGAGATCGAAGGGTTTGGCCACATTGACAAAATCCCTCACAGAACTCATCGTATATGAGAAAATTGCACTAAGTCAATTTTCCGCGTCTTATAAAAAATTTCTCAAATTCAATTTGAATAAACTGTGTTTACAGATTATTAGCTCTTTATGTGCTCTTGATTTCCCAATAGGTGTTATTCCGCGAGATCGAAGGGTTTGGCCACATTGACAAAATCCCTCACAGAACTCATCGTATATGAGAAAATTGCACTAAGTCAATTTTCCGCGTCTTATAAAAAATTTCTTAAATTCAGTTTGACTAATCTGTGTTTACAGATTAATAGCTCTATATGTGGTTTTTATTTCCCAATAGGTGTAATTCCGCGAGATCGAAGGATTTGGCCACACTGACAAAATCCCTCACAGAACTCATCGTATATGAGAAAATTGCACTAAGTCAATTTTCCGCGTCTTATAAAAAATTTCTCAAATTCAATTTGACTAAACTGTGTTTACAGATTAATAGCTCTATATGTGGTTTTTATTTCCCAATAGGTGTAGTTCCGCGAGATTGAAGGATTTGGCCACACTGACAAAATCCCTCACAGAACCCAGCGTATATGAGAAAATTGCACTAAGTCAATTTTCCGCGTCTTATAAAAAATTTCTCAAATTCAATTTGACTAAACTGTGTTTACAGATTAATAGCTCTATATGAGCTCTTGATTTCCCAATAGGTGTAATTCCGCGAGATCGAAGGGTTTGGCCACATTGACAAAATCCCTCACAGAACTCATCGTATATGAGAAAATTGCACTAAGTCAATTTTCCGCGTCTTATAAAAAATTTTTCAAATTCAATTTGAATAAACTGTGTTTACAGATTAATAGCTCTATATGTGCTCTTGATTTCCCAATAGGTGTTATTCCGCGAGATCGAAGGGTTTGGCCACATTGACAAAATCCCTCACAGAACTCATCGTATATGAGAAAATTGCACTAAGTCAATTTTCCGCGTCTTATAAAAAATTTCTCAAATTCAATTTGAATAAACTGTGTTTACAGATTAATAGCTCTATATGTGCTCTTGATTTCGCAATAGGTGTAATTCCGCGAGATCGAAAGGTTTGGCCACATTGACAAAATCCCTCACAGAACTCATCGTATATGAGAAAATTGCACTAAGTCAATTTTCCGCGTCTTATAAAAAATTTCTCAAATTCAATTTGACTAAACTGTGTTTACAGATTAATAGCACTATATGTGCTCTTGATTTCCCAATAGGTGTAATTCCGCGAGATCGAAGGGTTTGGCCACATTGACAAAATCCCTCACAGAACTCATCGTATATGAGAAAATTGCACTAAGTCAATTTTCCGCGTCTTATAAAAAATTTCTCAAATTCAATTTGACTAAACTGTGTTTACAGATTAATAGCTCTATATGTGCTCTTGATTTCCCAATGGGTGTAGTTCCGCGAGATCGAAGGGTTTGGCCACATTGACAAAATCCCTCACAGAACTCATCGTGTATGAGAAAATTGCACTAAGTCAGTTTTCTGCGTCTTATAAAAAATTTCTCAAATTCAATTTGAATAAACTGTGTTTACAGTTTAATATCCTTATATGTGCTCTTGATTTCCCAATAGGTGTAATTCCGCGAGATCGAAGGGTTTGGCCATATTGACAAAATCCCTCACAGAACTCTTCGTATATGAGAAAATTGCACTAAGTCAATTTTCCGCGTCTTATAAAAAATTTCTCAAAATCAATTTGAATAAACTGTGTTTACAGATTAATAGCACTATATGTGCTCTTGATTTCCCAATAGGTGTAATTCCGCGAGATCGAAGGGTTTGGCCACATTGACAAAATCCCTCACAGAACTCATCGTATATGAGAAAATTGCACTAAGTCAATTTTCCGCGTCTTATAAAAAATTTCTCAAATTCAATTTGAATAAACTGTGTTTACAGATTAATAGCACTATATGTGCTCTTGATTTCCCAATAGGTGTAATTCCGCGAGATCGAAGGGTTTGGCCACATTGACAAAATCCCTCACAGAACACATCGTATATAAGAAAATTGCACTAAGTCAATTTTCCGCGTCTTATAAAAAATTTCTCAATTTCAATTTGACTAAACTGTGTTTACAGATTAATAGCTCTATATGTGCTCTTGATTTCCCAATAGGTGTAATTCCGCGAGATCGAAGGGTTTGGCCACATTGACAAAATCGCTCACAGAACTCATCGTATATGAGAAAATTGCACTAAGTCAATTTTCCGCGTCTTATAAAAAATTTCTCAAATTCAATTTGAATAAACTGTGTTTACAGATTAATAGCTCTATATGTGCTCTTGATTTCGCAATAGGTGTAATTCCGCGAGATCGAAAGGTTTGGCCACATTGACAAAATCCCTCACAGAACTCATCGTATATGAGAAAATTGCACTAAGTCAATTTTCCGCGTCTTATAAAAAATTTCTCAAATTCAATTTGACTAAACTGTGTTTACAGATTAATAGCACTATATGTGCTCTTGATTTCCCAATAGGTGTAATTCCGCGAGATCGAAGGGTTTGGCCACATTGACAAAATCCCTCACAGAACTCATCGTATATGAGAAAATTGCACTAAGTCAATTTTCCGCGTCTTATAAAAAATTTCTCAAATTCAATTTGACTAAACTGTGTTTACAGATTAATAGCTCTATATGTGGTTTTTATTTCCCAATAGGTGTAATTCCGCGAGATCGAAGGATTTGGCCACACTGACAAAATCCCTCACAGAACTCATCGTATATGAGAAAATTGCACTAAGTCAATTTTCCGCGTCTTATAAAAAATTTCTCAAATTCAATTTGACTAAACTGTGTTTACAGATTAATAGCTCTATATGTGCTCTTGATTTCCCAATAGGTGTAATTCCGCGAGATGGAAGGGTTTGGCCACACTGACATATGAGAAAATTGCACTAAGTCAATTTTCCGCGTCTTATAAAAAATTTCTCAAATTCAATTTGACTAAACTGTGTTTACAGATTAATAGCTCTATATGTGCTCTTGATTTCCCAATTGGTGTTATTCCGCGAGATCGAAGGGTTTGGCCACATTGACAAAATCCCTCACAGAACTCATCGTATATGAGAAAATTGCACTAAGTCAATTTTCCGCGTCTTATAAAAAATTTCTCAAATTCAATTTGAATAAACTGTGTTTACAGATTAATAGCTCTATATGTGCTCTTGATTTCCCAATAGGTGTTATTCCGCGCGATCGAAGGGTTTGGCCACATTGACAAAATCCCTCACAGAACTCATCGTATATGAGAAAATTGCACTAAGTCAATTTTCCGCGTCTTATAAAAAATTTCTCAAATTCAATTTGAATAAACTGTGTTTACAGATTATTAGCTCTTTATGTGCTCTTGATTTCCCAATAGGTGTTATTCCGCGAGATCGAAGGGTTTGGCCACATTGACAAAATCCCTCACAGAACTCATCGTATATGAGAAAATTGCACTAAGTCAATTTTCCGCGTCTTATAAAAAATTTCTTAAATTCAGTTTGACTAATCTGTGTTTACAGATTAATAGCTCTATATGTGGTTTTTATTTCCCAATAGGTGTAATTCCGCGAGATCGAAGGATTTGGCCACACTGACAAAATCCGTCACAGAACTCATCGTATATGAGAAAATTGCACTAAGTCAATTTTCCGCGTCTTATAAAAAATTTCTCAAATTCAATTTGACTAAACTGTGTTTACAGATTAATAGCTCTATATGTGGTTTTTATTTCCCAATAGGTGTAGTTCCGCGAGATTGAAGGATTTGGCCACACTGACAAAATCCCTCACAGAACCCATCGTATATGAGAAAATTGCACTAAGTCAATTTTCCGCGTCTTATAAAAAATTTCTCAAATTCAATTTGACTAAACTGTGTTTACAGATTAATAGCTCTATATGAGCTCTTGATTTCCCAATAGGTGTAATTCCGCGAGATCGAAGGGTTTGGCCACATTGACAAAATCCCTCACAGAACTCATCGTATATGAGAAAATTGCACTAAGTCAATTTTCCGCGTCTTATAAAAAATTTCTCAAATTCAATTTGAATAAACTGTGTTTACAGATTAATAGCTCTATATGTGCTCTTGATTTCCCAATAGGTGTTATTCCGCGAGATCGAAGGGTTTGGCCACATTGACAAAATCCCTCACAGAACTCATCGTATATGAGAAAATTGCACTAAGTCAATTTTCCGCGTCTTATAAAAAATTTCTCAAATTCAATTTGAATAAACTGTGTTTACAGATTAATAGCTCTATATGTGCTCTTGATTTCGCAATAGGTGTAATTCCGCGAGATCGAAAGGTTTGGCCACATTGACAAAATCCCTCACAGAACTCATCGTATATGAGAAAATTGCACTAAGTCAATTTTCCGCGTCTTATAAAAAATTTCTCAAATTCAATTTGACTAAACTGTGTTTACAGATTAATAGCACTATATGTGCTCTTGATTTCCCAATAGGTGTAATTCCGCGAGATCGAAGGGTTTGGCCACATTGACAAAATCCCTCACAGAACTCATCGTATATGAGAAAATTGCACTAAGTCAATTTTCCGCGTCTTATAAAAAATTTCTCAAATTCAATTTGACTAAACTGTGTTTACAGATTAATAGCTCTATATGTGCTCTTGATTTCCCAATGGGTGTAGTTCCGCGAGATCGAAGGGTTTGGCCACATTGACAAAATCCCTCACAGAACTCATCGTGTATGAGAAAATTGCACTAAGTCAGTTTTCTGCGTCTTATAAAAAATTTCTCAAATTCAATTTGAATAAACTGTGTTTACAGTTTAATATCCTTATATGTGCTCTTGATTTCCCAATAGGTGTAATTCCGCGAGATCGAAGGGTTTGGCCATATTGACAAAATCCCTCACAGAACTCATCGTATATGAGAAAATTGCACTAAGTCAATTTTCCGCGTCTTATAAAAAATTTCTCAAATTCAATTTGAATAAACTGTGTTTACAGATTAATAGCACTATATGTGCTCTTGATTTCCCAATAGGTGTAATTCCGCGAGATCGAAGGGTTTGGCCACATTGACAAAATCCCTCACAGAACACATCGTATATAAGAAAATTGCACTAAGTCAATTTTCCGCGTCTTATAAAAAATTTCTCAATTTCAATTTGACTAAACTGTGTTTACAGATTAATAGCTCTATATGTGCTCTTGATTTCCCAATAGGTGTAATTCCGCGAGATCGAAGGGCTTGGCCACATTGACAAAATCGCTCACAGAACTCATCGTATATGAGAAAATTGCACTAAGTCAATTTTCCGCGTCTTATAAAAAATTTCTCAAATTCAATTTGAATAAACTGTGTTTACAGATTAATAGCAATATATGTGCTCTTGATTTCCCAATAGGTGTAATTCCGCGAGATCGAAGGGTTTGGCCACATTGACAAAATCCCTCACAGAACACATCGTATATAAGAAAATTGCACTAAGTCAATTTTCCGCGTCTTATAAAAAATTTCTCAAATTCAATTTGAATAAACTGTGTTTACAGATTAATAGCACTATATGTGCTCTTGATTTCCCAATAGGTGTAATTCCGCGAGATCGAAGGGTTTGGCCACATTGACAAAATCCCTCACAGAACACATCGTATATAAGAAAATTGCACTAAGTCAATTTTCCGCGTCTTATAAAAAATTTCTCAATTTCAATTTGACTAAACTGTGTTTACAGATTAATAGCTCTATATGTGCTCTTGATTTCCCAATAGGTGTAATTCCGCGAGATCGAAGGGTTTGGCCACATTGACAAAATCGCTCACAGAACTCATCGTATATGAGAAAATTGCACTAAGTCAATTTTCCGCGTCTTATAAAAAATTTCTCAAATTCAATTTGAATAAACTGTGTTTACAGATTAATAGCACTATATGTGCTCTTGATTTCCCAATAGGTGTAATTCCGCGAGATCGAAGGGTTTGGCCACATTGACAAAATCCCTCACAGAACTCATCGTATATGAGAAAATTGCACCAAGTCAATTTTCCGCGTCTTATAAAAAATTTCTCAAATTCAATTTGACTAAACTGTGTTTACAGATTAATAGCTCTATATGCGCTCTTGATTTCCCAATAGGTGTAATTCCGCGAGATCGAAGGGTTTGGCCACATTGACAAAATCCCTCACAGAACTCATCGTATATGAGAAAATTGCACTACGACAATTTTCCGCGTCTTATAAAAAATTTCTCAAATTCAATTAGAATAAACTGTGTTTACAGATTAATAGCACTATATGTGCTCATGATTTCCCAATAGGTGTAATTCCGCGAGATCGAAGGGTTTGGCCACATTTACAAAATCCCTCACAGAACTCATCGTATATGAGAAAATTGCACTAAGTCAATTTTCCGCGTCTTATAAAAAATTTCTCAAATTCAATTTGAATAAACTGTGTTTACAGATTAATAGCTCTATATGTGCTCTTGATTTGCCAATAGGTGTTATTCCGCGAGATCGAAGGGTTTGGCCACATTGACAAAATCCCTCACAGAACTCATCGTATATGAGAAAATTGCACTAAGTCAATTTTCCGAGTCTTATAAAAAATTTCTCAAATTCAATTTGAATAAACTGTGTTTACAGATTAATAGCTCTATATGTGCTCTTGATTTCCCAATAGGTGTAATTCCGCGAGATGGAAGGGTTTGGCCACACTGACAAAATCCCTCACAGAACTCATCGTATATGAGAAAATTGCACTAAGTCAATTTTCCGCGTCTTATAAAAAATTTCTCAAATTCAATTTGACTAAACTGTGTTTACAGATTAATAGCTCTATATGTGCTCTTGATTTCCCAATTGGTGTTATTCCGCGAGATCGAAGGGTTTGGCCACATTGACAAAATCCCTCACAGAACTCATCGTATATGAGAAAATTGCACTAAGTCAATTTTCCGCGTCTTATAAAAAATTTCTCAAATTCAATTTGAATAAACTGTGTTTACAGATTAATAGCTCTATATGTGCTCTTGATTTCCCAATAGGTGTTATTCCGCGCGATCGAAGGGTTTGGCCACATTGACAAAATCCCTCACAGAACTCATCGTATATGAGAAAATTGCACTAAGTCAATTTTCCGCGTCTTATAAAAAATTTCTCAAATTCAATTTGAATAAACTGTGTTTACAGATTATTAGCTCTTTATGTGCTCTTGATTTCCCAATAGGTGTTATTCCGCGAGATCGAAGGGTTTGGCCACATTGACAAAATCCCTCACAGAACTCATCGTATATGAGAAAATTGCACTAAGTCAATTTTACGCGTCTTATAAAAAATTTCTTAAATTCAGTTTGACTAATCTGTGTTTACAGATTAATAGCTCTATATGTGGTTTTTATTTCCCAATAGGTGTAATTCCGCGAGATCGAAGGATTTGGCCACACTGACAAAATCCCTCACAGAACTCATCGTATATGAGAAAATTGCACTAAGTCAATTTTCCGCGTCTTATAAAAAATTTCTCAAATTCAATTTGACTAAACTGTGTTTACAGATTAATAGCTCTATATGTGCTCTTGATTTCCCAATAGGTGTAATTCCGCGAGATGGAAGGGTTTGGCCACACTGACAAAATCCCTCACAGAACTCATCGTATATGAGAAAATTGCACTAAGTCAATTTTCCGCGTCTTATAAAAAATTTCTCAAATTCAATTTGACTAAACTGTGGTTACAGATTAATAGCTCTATATGTGGTTTTTATTTCCCAATAGGTGTAGTTCCGCGAGATCGAAGGATTTGGCCACACTGACAAAATCCCTCACAGAACCCATCGTATATGAGAAAATTGCACTAAGTCAATTTTCCGCGTCTTATAAAAAATTTCTCAAATTCAATTTGACTAAACTGTGTTTACAGATTAATAGCTCTATATGTGCTCTTGATTTCCCAATAGGTGTTATTCCGCGAGATGGAAGGGTTTGGTCACACTGACAAAATCCCTCACAGAACTCATCGTATATGAGAAAATTGCACTAAGTCAATTTTCCGCGTCTTATAAAAAATTTCTCAAATTCAATTTGACTAAACTGTGTTTACAGATTAATAGCTCTATATGTGCTCTTGATTTCCCAATAGGTGTAATTCCGCGAGATCGAAGGGTTTGGCCACATTGACAAAATCCCTCACAGAACTCATCGTATCTGAGAAAATTGCACTAAGTCAATTTTCCGCGTCTTATAAAAAATTTCTCAAATTCAATTTGAATAAACTGTGTTTACAGATTAATAGCTCTATATGTGCTCTTGATTTCGCAATAGGTGTAATTCCGCGAGATCGAAGGGTTTGGCCACATTGACAAAATCCCTCACAGAACTCATCGTATATGAGAAAATTGCACTAAGTCAATTTTCCGCGTCTTATAAAAAATTTCTCAAATTCAATTTGAATAAACTGTGTTTACAGATAAATAGCTCTATATGTGCTCTTGATTTCCCAATAGGTGTAATTCCGCGAGATCGAAGGGTTTGGCCACATTGACAAAATCCCTCACAGAACTCATCGTATATGAGAAAATTGCACTAAGTCAATTTTCCGCGTCTTATAAAAAATTTCTCAAATTCAATTTGACAAAACTGTGTTTACAGATTAATAGCTCTATATGTGCTCTTGATTTCCCAATGGGTGTAGTTCCGCGAGATCGAAGGGTTTGGCCACATTGACAAAATCCCTCACAGAACTCATCGTATATGAGAAAATTGCACTAAGTCAGTTTTCTGCGTCTTATAAAAAATTTCTCAAATTCAATTTGAATAAACTGTGTTTACAGATTAATAGCTCTATATGTGCTCTTGATTTCCCAATAGGTGTAATTCCGCGAGATCGAAGGGTTTGGCGACATTGACAAAATCCCTCACAGAACTTATCGTATATGAGAAAATTGCACTAAGTCAATTTTCCGCGTCTTATAAAAAATTTCTCAAGTTCAATTTGAATAAACTGTGTTTACAGTTTAATAGCTTTATATGTGCCCTTGATTTCCCAATAGGTTTGATTCTCCGAGATCGTAGGGTTTTGTAGCTGTAATCGTATTCGTTAAAAAAGTCCGGAATTTACTATACAAATTGTACTGTATGTATGGGAGAAAAAAATTATCGCAAGCTACATTTTAAAAAAAAACGTTTTTAACTTGACGTATTTATCTTCACACACATGTAATTATTTTATGCTAACAGTAAACATAAAAAATTCCTTCCTTAGGTATAATTGCAATAATGTTAAAGATAAGCAAATTATTACCCTAATCCTTACTTTTTAAATCACTAATTATTGCATAATTTTATTAACGACCATCGCTTGAATTTACAAGGAACTTAAATGACAAAACACAAAACTCAAATACAAATAATTACTTCATAATACCAGTAAACATAAAAAATTCATTCCTTAGGTATAATTGCAATAATCCTTACTTTATATAACACCACTTATTGAACATTATTTTATTGAATTTGCAAGGAACTCTACTACTTACCAATATTCAAAAACAATCTGCAATGGTATACTTAAATTTTAACTAAAAAAGCCTTCAATAAGCAATGTTATTATATTTGGTCTATCGTAACATGTTATATTTTGCCGTTCGTACACGTATATATTTTTGCTTCTTTTTTCCAACCACGAAGTTATTTTAATTTTACCGTGTTCTTTTTTTTTCAACCACCAAGTTATTTTCATTTTTCAATGTACTCTTCTTTCAACCTCGAAGTTATTTTCAATGTACTATTTTTTCAACCACCAAATTATTTTCATTTTTCAATTTACTCTTCTTTCAACCTCGAAGTTATTTTCAATGTACTATTTTTTCAACCACCAAATTATTTTTATTTTTCAATGTACTCTTCTTTCAACCTCGAAGTTATTTTCAATGTACCCTTTTTTCAACCACGCCGTTATTTTACTTTTTCATTATACTCTTTTTTCAACCACGAAGTTATTTTACTTTTTCATTGTACTCTTTTTTCAACCACGAAATTATTTTAATTTTTCATTGTACTCTTTTTTCAACCACGAAGTTATTTTACTTTTTCAATGATTTTTTTTTCGGAACGCGTACTAAAAGTAGAGTACGCGTACGCAAACAATAGCTAGTGGAACATTCGCGTACGCGTACGCAAAAAAATATTTTAATAGAACACATTCGTGGTTGTGTACGGAAAATTTAAAAATTTAGTAACACACAATTGTTATGAAAAAAAAAATGTTCGTGTTGGTTTTAGTTGTTTGTTTTTAATTTATGTACGAGGATTTTGCACAGTGAGTGTACTTTTCTGAACTCTGTTTCAGTGCCTTGCGCTTGCCAATCGATCTTAGCGCATCTCCCCAAATTTCCCTGCCATACAACAGTATGGAGTTCGTTGTTGCCATGAGCAACTTGCTTTTACTCTGCGTGGGGCCGCCAATATTCGCCATCGGTCTGCTCAGCATACCCGTCACCCTTGCTGCCTTGTTGGCCACGTACTGTATCTGGGCCCAGTAATTGAGCCTTGGGTCCAGTCTCAAGCCCAAGTATTTCACCACCTTCTGCGTTACCAGAAAAACATCGCCCATCCGCATGCCAACCTCAAGTGGCATGTGGCCTCGTGTCATCAGTATAACCTCGGTCTTGTTTGTGGCAAGCTCCAGACCGTGGTCCCTAAGCCACATCCGAGTCCTTATCATGACTTGGTTTAACTTTCTTCTGGCATCGTCTATGTCCCGTGCTGAAATGACAGCCGCTATATCAACTGCGTACCACACGAGGTGTGTATCCTCCGGCATATCTATGCCCAGGATCTCGTCGTAACTCAGATTCCATAGATCTGGACCCAAGATAGATCCCTGCGCTGCGCCAGACGTGATCGCCCTAGCCCGTTGTCCCTCTGGTGTGTCGTAAAGGAGCTCACGGTTGTTCAGATAACTCTGAAGAATCCTCAGTAGGTATCCGGGGACGCGAAATCTCTCCCGTAGTGCCCTTATGATATCCGCCCATCGTAAGATGTTACCCTTGCTGATCAACGCAAGCTTCTGTTTTGGAAAGATTCCCTGGGCTATACAGGAATTGTAAACTTCCAGCATTGCATCTGGTCGGTTTTCAGCTAGTAGTCCCATTACCTCATAATAATATTATTATTATTATTGTTATTATTATTATTATGCTTTATTAGATCTATAATAAATTAGTAAACCTGTTTCGGCGTATATCCGACGTACAAAAAAGCAATGGTTTTTTAAAAGTATAAAAAATGAAACAACAAGGATAAATTTATTTTTAAATCAAATTTCTAATATTTTATTAAAATTTCAAATTTACCTTTTATATATTAATGCTTGGCAGATATCCAATCATCGATTAAAAAACAAAATGTCTCACAAACTTAACTAATAGTGGCAAAACAATATTTAAGTACCGTTAACGGTTTACTCGTTGAAAAGAACAAAAAGGCCTTCCAACAAGGATGAGAAAAAATGTATCAATCCGACACTTAGAGAAACTAACAATTTGTACTTAAACATTGCCGGCCACCTTGCAACGATAAGGGATTTTGCAAACAAGCACATACGTTTCAATAAATGAGCCAATAAGGACTCCTTTTTAAGTAAAAATAATACATTTTTTTTATTTAATTTTAAATGAGCCATTAAGGACTCCTGATGAAAAAAAAATTTATGTAATGAGTCATTAAGGACTCCTGTGGACTGTAGGAAATAAATTAATTTGGTTCATACATAAAATTCAATGAGTCATGAAGGACCCCTGTTGCTTTATTAAAAAAATAATTGAGCCATGATGGGCTCCTGTTGCTGTCAATGACCAGGTAGAACTAAATTCTAATACGGCGAAACACCCGAGATAACCCATCCAAATATCGTGTACTGAGCAAGCGGAAGTCCTGGACTGCTCTGAATTCTGCCCTTTATTATGAGTGGCATTACTTCAGGACCCAACACCAACGCGACACACAAAATTGAATCAACGACGGACACGGGCGGGGTTTTAATACCATTCATTCGGTTCAAGCGTGCTGTGATAAAAATTCGCTGGGACGTATCATGGATCGATCCCAGCTCAATCCGACAGTATTGATCATTATTTACTTGAAATACCGGTATTTTAAGCTTGTTGGCTAAATCTTTGCAGATATAGCTATGTTGACAGCAAGCATCTAAAACCGCACGTAACGGTATACGCGAACGTCCGTGAAGGAACTGTAGCCGAAGCGTAGGCGAAAAGGACACGGCTTGGCGCAATGGGATATGAACCACAGACGACGATTTGACGCGATTTTTTCGTGCCGTTGTAGTCGTTTTATGCTCGTGAAGCAAAGAATGGTGGTTTTGTTTGCAATGCTTGCAAGTTGCCACACTCTTGCAATCCTTGCCAACATGACCGCACGACAAACAACGAAAACAAATCTTATGAATTGCCACCGTACGAAGTTTGCGTTCCAGGCTCATGTCCCGGAATTTGTAACAAAATCGAAGAGGGTGATTTTTGCCACAAATGGGGCATTTCGACCCTCCTCGCTTTACAACTGGGTGTGGAATGGCAGGGCTTGAATCTGCGTTATGAGCCTGAACCGCAGCCTTCAAAGTCAGGACTTCCCTTGCTTCAACGGTTGGGTTATCTTGAGGCGGTACCATAGCCACATCTGGCTGCACAAACGATGGCGCCGCTACCAATTCCAAACACGCAACCTCCTCTTCTATAGTCATGGAATTGGTTTGCTTGGAGAGATCGCCAGAACCAACCTTTGAGACAACGACAGGATTGTTGGTTTCCATTGCTTCCTCATAATCCAATAAACCATCGTCGAAGAAGTCGGTTTGCATTGCTGGAGTAGTGGAGTACATTTTACTAGGAAAAAGAAAGGTTAGTAGTTGAAATTGATAGAAAAATTGATATAATTTTATAATGCAGTTAAAACTACAAGCTTGGTTATAGGACGAGTGATTATACCGTTTTGAGTACGAATATCGGCAACGCGAACATGACCGTCAGTACCCGTATATGTCTTAACTATTATGCCTAATTTCCATGAAGTTGCAGGTAATTGTTAATTTTTTATTACTACCAGGTCATTTACTGCAACTTCCCTTTGGGGATGTTGCCATTTGTAGCGTTTGTGTAAACCTACGAGATACTCCTCTTTCGATCTTTTACAAAATTCATAAATCAAAGCCTTTACTTTACGATATCGATTTACTATACTGATAGGACTGTCATATATCGTCGGTTCCGGCGGTGCCAAAATGGCCGAGCCAACCAAAAAATGTCCTGGTGTTAAGGCAATCGGTTCACAAGGATTATCAGGCATAGGACATAAGGGACGAGAATTTAGACAAGCTTCTAATCTAGCCAAAATTGTTAACAATTCTTGAAATGTGTAACGGCAAGATTGTACCTCTTTTCGAAAATGTAATTTAAAACTTTTTACCCCGGCTTCCTAAAGGCCGCCCATATGAGGAGCTCCAGCCGGTATAAAACGCCATGTCAAGCCCATGTGGCCAAAAGTGGAACACATTCTTGCCTGACATTCTTTTAAAAAGGTTCAAAAGTCCCTTGCAATTTCGTTTGAAGCGCCAACAAAATTCGTACCATTGTCCGAAAACATAGTCTTAGGACCACCTCTTCTTGAAATAAATCGGTTGAAGGACGCTAAAAATGTATCAGTCGATAAGTCAGACGCAGCTTCTAAGTGTATCGCTTTCATAGAAAAGCATACAAAGATACAAACATACCCTTTCGTAATTCGACACGATTTGCCATTATGATTTTTTACATCAAAGGGTCCAGCGAAATCAAGTCCGGTGGTTGTAAACGGCCGATCAAGGGTAGTGCGTTCTGGAGGAAGGGCAGCCATTATTTGACTGCAAGAACGCTGTCTATCAATTATACACCGCTTGTATCGTTGAATTACCATGCGAACCAAATTCCGCAATCGTGGTATCCAATACTCACAACGGTATATCCGCAGCATTAATTGGTTTCCACAGTGAATAGACATCAAGTGTATAAATTCTGCCATAAGTTTCGCGAACCGACAGTCATATGGTAGAATAATAGGATACTGTTCACGATACGACAGTGAAGGTGATTTAACAAGTCGCCCATTAAGTCGCATCAATCCTAATTCGTCAAGAAAGGGATTTAAAGGTACTAAAGAACTTTTCGGCGACAAGGGCTTCTATCCAAAAGATTCCTATAATCCTCAGCGTAATAGACCCTCTTAGCAATAACCGCTAAGCGTATCTTTACCATTTTAAGCTCATCACTAGACACGAAAGCATCCCCATAGCTAAAGTGACTTTTATGGGCTGGGTGCGTTGAGTGAAAAAATCGAAAAATATACGCAATGACCCGCATAGCCCTGTCCAGTGATGAGAACCTTTCTAAGATGTCCTCAAATTTCAAAAAAAATGATGCATGAACTTTTACGCTTCGACTTTCTATGTCAGTATCGAGATTTCCCAAAGTTGGTGTATGCCAACGGTTTTTGTTCTGCCTTAACCATGTTGGGCCGTGCCACCAGAGTTCACTTTTCGACAAAGCGAGCGGATCCACCCCCCAGCTGCCCAGGTCGGCAGGATTATCCTCTGAACGAACATGAAACCAATTATGGTTTCCTGTATTCTCCTGAATGCGACAAACCCTATTTGGGACAAAGGTGGTCCAAGAGCAAGGAGGTTTGCGAAGCCATGCCAGCACAATCGTGGAATCTGTCCAACAATAAACACGCCCAATAGCAATTTCAATTTCCCTAAGTATATTCTTTAACAATTCTGATGCCAAAACTGCTCCGCATAATTCAAGGCGAGGTAACGAAACTGATTTAAGTGGTGCCACTTTTGTCTTAGAGGATAATAAATGAGTATGAATTTCCCCATCTGGTGACTCAGTTCGGATATAAATTACCCCCGCGTATGCCTTTTCCGAGGCATCTGAAAAAACATGAAGTTCGGCAGTCGAGTTTTTGTAATAGTTCACCCATCTTGAAAAAATTCAACAAATTTTAACCATTCCTTTTCCGTAGAAGGTATCAACACATCATCCCAACCGATATTATCAAACCAAATGTGTTGCATAATTATTTTTGCCATGACAATTACCGGCCTTAACCAACCAACTGGATCAAAAAACCTAGCTATAGTTGATAATACCTCTCTTTTTGTATAGCCTGATTTAACCTGCAGAGGACACACTTTGAAAAAGAACTTATCTAATTGAGCATTCTACAAAATCCCCAAAGTTTTGGAACAACTAGACTCTTCAAACGTCAAAACCTTTGCATCCACCAAGTGATCTGAAGGCAATCCACTCAAAATAGATCTCTCATTCAATGTCCACTTCCTTAGCTCGAAACCCGCAGATAACAATGCCGCAGTCAACTGATCCCTGGCCAGCAAAGCACCTGAGATCTCATGCGACCCAGTCAAAACATCATCGACGTACATACCTTTCCTTAAGATTTCTGACGCTAGGGGAAATTCATCCTCACAATCATCAGCCAATTGCAGTAAAGTCCTAATTGCCAGATAAGGTGCGCAATTTAATCCAAAAGTTACTGTCTGTAACTCATAATCAATCATCTGATGATCGGTTGTCGACCTATAAAGGATTCTCTGAAAAGGGGTATGAGAAGAATGCACCCGAATCTGCCTATACATTTTCGAGATATCACAATTAAATACAAACTCGAATAATCTCCAACGTAGTATCAAATTTACCAAATCAGCCTGCAAAGTAGGCCCTACGAGAAGACAATCGTGCAAGCTTTTGCCATTGGAGGTTTTATTCGATGCATTAAAAACGACCCTCAGTTTTGTGGTTTTCCTCTCCGGCTTAATCACTGGGTGATGTGGCAATTAGCATGTACTAGTGACAGCCTGATCACAAAATATTACCCGTTGTAAGTGACCCAATTCTAAATAATCGTTTATCACGTCATCATACATGCTCCTAATTTCTGGTTTACGAGAAAGGGAAGCCTCTATCCTCATAAATTGCTTCATAGCACTCGACCGGGATATGCCCAAATTTATCTCACGAGGAAATTCTGGCTTAAAAGGCAACGAAACTATGTATCTACCAGCAGAATCCCGGATAGTGGTGTTCTTATAAATCTCCTCGCAAATCTTGTCAGAAGGAGTCATAGTCTTTTTTTTTGGGGTTTCTTCTAATTCCCAAAATCTCAAAAGATTTTGATTTAAATTATCTTCTTCGGAAAGGGTAACGGCAGTCGAAAAAACGTTAATAGAATTATTAACTGAAGCTTCAATTGGACCTGTCAGAATCCATCCAAAAACAGTCTTCTGAGCCATTAGAGATCCAAAAATATTTTTGCGCCAAGAATTATTTTTGGGTACAAATCAGCGCCAAGCAAAAGATTAACTGGTCTGCTCTTGTAAAAGTTTGTGTCGGCAAATTGAATTCCAGATAATTCACACCTGATATCTGAAGGACAATTAAATGTAGGTAAATTACCCGAAATTGATGGTAAAACAAGTGCAAGAGTTTCTAACTCAATTCTTTTACTCAATGGAGAACCCACTCTAATTGTGCAAATTTTCTTTGAAGTCGATAAAGCTTCTTTGTTAACGCCGGAAATCTTTACATTCGTAGAATGTGAAGGAATTCGTAATTGATTTCGCAAACGTTCTGAAATAAACGACTTCTGAAGCTGGGTCAATTAAGGCCCGTGCCGGATACGTAGTATCATGACAAAGTACGGATACCATAGCAGTCCCCAATAAAACAGACGAATTCTGTGATATGTGAAAAACTTGACGATTCAAGTTAGCACGAGTACTGGCTGACGTCGATGGCAATTGTGGTTCCATTTGCACAGCATTTACCCTCTGTCTAGCACTTAAATTGTTATCATTATCACCATTGTTATTATTATTGAAAGAATTTTCCGTTGGCGAATTGCGATGAAGTAAGGTGTGATGTCTCTGATTACAAATGAAGCAATTATGCTCACTTTCGCAATCTTTGACTTCATGGGATTTCAATAAGCAGTTAACGCAGCAATGAAATTTTTTCACGGTAGAAAAACGCTCAGATATTGACAATTGTTTGAACCGACGACAAAATCGAAGCAAATGCGATTGCTTAGGACATAAAACACAGTTATTAGAAGAAGCTGTATTAGACATATGCGACTTAACTTTACTTTCAACAATTTTTTTTCTGTTTCCATGAATTCGTTCTGCTAAGAAAGTATCTAAGTCTTTCCAAAGCGACAAGGCAGTTTTGTCCTTAATACTTTGCTCCCAAAATGTGACTGTCTGATTGGGCAATCGTTGAAGGCAAATAAAAACAATTATTGGATCCCAGTTATGAGTATCTATTTCGTAAACCGACATAGCAGTTAAAAAGCTATTAATACCGCGTTGTAAATTTTTTAGGCCCGAACTAGTTTCCTTTGATATAGTCTCTAGGCTAAAAAGACTCTTTAGTTGATTATTAACCAACATTCGCGGATTCTCATATGTGTCTTTTAAATTTTTCCACGCGATATCAAATCCTGCATTAGTTAACGGACACTTCGAAACGATCTCTTTTGCCTCTTTCCCAGTTCTCTTGACCAAATAACACAATCTTTCAATATTACTAAGACGGCTATTGTTAATATATAAGGCTGTAAAAAGATCCCTAAAGGTTGGCCATGAAAGATAATCACCATGAAAGATATCGGTATCACATGGTGGAAGAGGTAGATTATAGCAAGAATTACCGCCAGCCGAATCTTCAAAACTTTTAAAACGTTTCGGTTCCGCCTTTGCCCCTGGTTCATCACGTTTCGTTTAGATGCATTCATACACCGAACATATGCATTAAGGGTGCTCGCATATTTCCCTTCCGCGACTTCTAACACGCCCGATTTTACTTTCGGGGACGCTTCCAAATCAATTAAACATTGCTCGTATTCTATTTTGACCTTGTCCCAAAGCTTATCTAATTCACCACTCAATATCTCACTAGTATAGCCCTGATAATCTTCATCGCGAATTTTGTTAAAATTTACTTCAAATTTATATATGGCATCTGAAGCACGAGTAAAACTTTCAAAATATTTTTCCGACATTTTTAAATAAATTTAATTTTGCCTTAACTTTCAGGGAGGAAGGCTTTGATAAATAAATAAATAAAATTCAATAAAAAATTAACTAAACGAATTCAAAAGGAGTCAATTCGACCAACAGTAGGGTGACCAATGAAATAAGTAGAAGAAGAATACTAACAAAACAAAAAGTTAACTCTCGTATTAATTTACACAAATCTCACTGGATAAATAAAAATTTCTTTAATTTACAATTAATTTCTCGGAAAGTATACCGCACTGTATAAAATTTTATTCACGCAATATCGATATTAACTCTTACCCTGGAGTTAATGTCGACGTCGTTGACGGCGTCAAATGTCAAAAAAAAAGTTGAATCGTATGAAATTGTATGAGAGCAGTTAATCTCAACGCGTCGCAACGCCGTAAAAGTTCAATCTGTTTCAACTTTTTCGGCGTTGAAACGCCGTCAACGACGTCGACATTAACTCCAGGGTTAATTTTTCTTTTTTTTCAATTTATATTTAATTAATTTATATTTATTCAATTTATATTTATTTTATTTATTTATTTAATTTCTATTAAATTTGAGACTGTCCGTCTACTCAGCTTTGATAAAATCGGTACTTATAATAAATGCAGGCGATCTTACATAACGCACTGTTTTATCCTCTGTCGTACTCAATAACCAATTTCTTGTTTATTTTATTTTACACACATACATATATGTACACCCGTGTGTATGTATGTATGTTTATAAATATAATAATTTTCTTTATGCTTTAACACAAATCACTTCTTTTCAATTTCAATTTTACTAACCTGAATTTATCCTTTGATTGAAGAAAGGTGAAATTTGATTTTAAGTTCCCGTAGAGGATTCCTTGTATGTTCTTTTATCCGGATCGTTTGGACCAATGTTTCGGCGTATATCCGACGTACAAAAAAGCAATGGTTTTTTCAAAGTATAAAAAATGAAACAACAAGGATAAATTTATTTTTAAATCAAATTTCTAATATTTTATTAAAATTTCAAATTTACCTTTTATATATTACAAAAGCACGTAATGCTTGGCAGATATCCAATCATCAATTAAAAAACAAAATGTCTCACAAACTTAACTAATAGTGGCAAAACAATATTTAAGTACCGTTAACGGTTTACTCGTTGAAAAGAACAAAAAGGCCTTCCAACAAGGATGAGAAAAAATGTATCAATCCGACACTTAGAGAAACTAACAATTTGTACTTAAACAAAACCTAATATTAATAACAAGGAGCACTAGCTTTACATGCCAACGGCTTTAGGTTTTAAATAATTATTATTCAAAAATCAAAAATAATTAGTGTGAAAACATTAGTATTCGTAAGAATTAAACATTTAATCTAATTTTTGTAAATACCATGTATAGTCTTTATTTGGTAATCAAATAAATCGATTCTTCTTTCTTTAACTTTAATGTGTTTTGATATACAGGATACTCTTTACTTGAAGTAATATAATTATCGTCAAGGCCTAAGTTGAACTTTTCATTCGATCTTACACAGTTTATGCATTTATTAATTTGTTTTTTATTACATTATTTTGATCTGTGCTTTCCATGACACATAAAACATATTTCTTCATTTTTGCAATCCACATTAAAACCTCTACATTTAAAACACTGTATTATTTCCGTACTATCAAAGACTACATTTCTCCCATTCAACATTTACTCTTTGTGCTGCAATAGGTCTTTTTTATTTTTATATATATTCTCGATATTTCGCTACTCCGTTGTGTAGCATCATCAGGAAAACAATTATTTTAATTGTTACTAATTCAATATTTCGATGATTTCTCTATCTTTGTATTTGGAACTTCACTTCACTTCATATTTTTCGCTCATTTTCGTTTTGATAGCAGTCTTAATCTTTTGCCTTTCGTCTATGTTTTCACTCTGTATGACTAATGTTCCATTTTTTCGATTTTTAATGTTTGAAATTTTTAAATTTTCTTGATCTACTTGTTCTAAAGAGTCCGCCAAATAACTTTTTTTTTGAAAATGCTATAAAAAAAACTACTTGTCTTCAACTCCTGAACCAATTGGACTTTTTGTATCGCGTCATACCAAGGTCTTTATGCAAAATTCGTCTCAATGATGTCTGCTAAATGTTCAATTGTTGAGAACGACGGTGAATTGATGTTGATGACGCTTCACGCACACTTTCTGCTACAGCAGCAATATTCTCGGGTGTACGCACTGTTTTCGGCTTTTCACGCTTTGGTTTATCAATAAGGAAGATAACGAACGTACGGAGCTGACGGTGCTTCTCTTCTCCGTGCGCAATTTTTGCACTCATTCTGCAACATTTCCATGATTTTCAAAGTAACAAACATATTCGTTCATCGGAAGGATACAACTAATTATCTTTCAAATCAGACATGAGCTAAGTGTTACCAATCACGAAATAAGCAGTAGTTGAAAAAAAAACGTTAGATAGCGGACACTATCACCCCTATCTTGAATATATTTTCCCTCGAAATTTTATCCCTTTTCCCCAAATTGCAATCGTGAATAGTTCACGTGAACAATTTTTCACGTAAACAAAAATTCCCTCTATCATGATTGATTTTTTCCCTCGAAATTTTTTCACTTTTCCCTTAGATTTGTTCACTTAAATTTTGCTGGGGAACTGCATACATTATGCCAGTTTTTATATGTTTTAATTAGAAAATTTACATCAATAACACATTTTTTTGATTCGATATCAGTTACTGCAGTGTGACTGACATTATGCTCATCAAGATGCAAAACAAAGAGATCTATTGGTTATAAATTTATAAAGATTTTTTATTAAAACCATTTTTAAATGAAAAAAATGGAGATAGAAAAACTCAGATAAAAATTTATTTTATTGAAATGGGTCAGTAGCAAGGTCTAGGGTAGGTTAGGCAAGCAGCCGTATTGACACAGCCCACTTTGGTCCATTGTTTGGTCATTTTGCGTCTAGGGTAACTATAAGGACTTTTACGCGTGTTGCACGTCACGTTCTTGAAATAAAATTGTTCTCTGTTGTAGTATCTTCTCCTCTTGCAACAATACAATAGCACAAATCACTTAACTTTAAAAAATTTGGAATATTTTTTTCCCTATTTATATTTTCTTCTTTCTAATTTGCATTCAGTACGAATTGATAGCGGGAACAAACGTTCCCATGAAATTCACGATAGCAATTTTCCCTTCATGGGGAATGAGAATTTCATGGGAACAAAAATTTCACATTTTGTTCACGATAGGGGTGTATATGTTGTTACACATTTCATTGTTTTTATTTTAGTGTTTTTTTGTTGTGCCGAAAAGTTTTTTTAATTTTATTTACATTTTTTGCACAAGTTTTTTGAGTATTATCTAGTATATTAAGCGCTTGTTCATATCGTTTTTCTATTGACTCCAACAAAATTTTTATTTCATTTTCGTTCTGTCTCAAAAATGCCTCAAATTCTCTTCTGTATTCTTTAAGGTTTTGTTTTTTTACTCGGACACCATCTTGAATTTCATCCAATAGAAGATCTACATTTCTTAGTCCGAATTTACACAGGCGATTATTCAATTCTATTTTAATAGCATCGGCATTTGTACACAAAACAATAACAACATGAAACTAGTTAGAAGAGAATTAAAAAAAATGGCATGAAATAATCCCACGTATAAATCTGAAATAATCCCACGTATAAATCTTATCCCTGTTTTACCTCGTAATTACTGATTTACATGTATGTATGTATACAGTGAATCACAGTGAAAACGGCCAACCTTTAATAATGATACATTTTAGAATTTTTCCCATAGAATAATATAAAATACTAATTAATACCCCCATATATACAAAGCTAGTTTAGTTAGTATTAATGGAAATAATATTTGATCAACTCTTTTACAATAATAGTTGTTAAAAGAAAAGAAGGTTAAAGAAATAACTCAAATTTTTCATCTCACAGAGAAAATGGCCCGTTTAAAAAAAGTGACTCATGTAACGGCAAATTTATAAATTTAACAAAGTAGGCTTAAAATTATTTTTGTTTTCTTTGTATTTACAAATATATCTGTTGATTTACGAATATTAAATCCTATTAAATCGAATTTTAAAGAGATGGGACTTCACACCACTGTTGAAGTAGGAAAATTAATTATTGACCAGCAAAAAGATAAAATAAGCCAACGCAGATTGCAGATATTATAAAAATAGCACGGGGAACAGTCAAAAGGGGTCAAAACGAAAAACAAATCGCGAACAAGCCAAAAATAAGTAAAAAAAATCTTTTTTGTTAGGGATGAACGGTGGATATTACAAAAGCCTAAAAACAATATTTTTTATTTTAAGTGGTTTCAGCAATGCTGGCCTTAATAACAGAATTGCCCGAAAGAAATCACTTGTCAGTGCAAAAAATAAAAAACTAAGGCTCGAGTTCGCCCCAAGATATTTTTTGGATTTTTGTTTTTGGAATATAACGTCTCTATTTGTAGACGAATCCAAATTCAACATTGTTGGTTCGGACGGTAGGGTTAATGCCTGGAGAAAGCCCAACGAAGAGTTAAATGCAAAACACTTAAGACCAACAGTAAAACATAGTGGGCACGTTATGGTATGGGGTGCGTGCTTTGCGCAAGTGTTGGAAATCTTCATTTTGTAGAGGGAAATATGGTTAAATTCAATATTTAATAAATCCAAAAAACAACACAAAGCAAAGTTCAGAGAAACTCGGAATAAAGAATACTTTCAACTTTATTATGTCAATGATCCGAACCTACAGCGAGAATAGTAAAAGAATGACTAATGTATCATTGTCCAAGGGTTACCAAAACTCCACTACATTCACTAGACCTAATGTGAATGGTCTCAAAGTTGTTTTACAAGAGGAATGGAAAAAAAATTTCTCTTGATTTTACAACAATGTGGGTAGAGTATATTCCTTACCGCCCTTAATCCGTCATTAAACAAAAGGGATTCCCAACAAAGTGTTAAAAAATACAATATGTGCACTAATCTTTTGATACTAATACGACATTGTGAGGCTAATTTTGCAATATGATTGTTTTCAAAGATAGTTGTCCATAGGTTAGGATGCACAGGCTGTCGGCGTAATGAGACCGACTCACTTGGGTCCTAAAAGTCTCGTTGCGTCACCTGGAAATAGGATGTGCAAGGATCAGATTCAGGTCCCTACGGTACAGAGATCGGTTTCGGTTGCGTAATTTTCGAGTCTAGTTAAACATGCACTTAGTTTTTTATTACTCGACTCGATTTGTTCAAAAGCAAAAAACACTTGTTGAAACAACCGCTCGTTTAAAACATTCATTTTATGTACTCGTCATTTTGTGCGAACATGAATGTTCTGACAGTGTCATTTAAGGTTTGAATCTATTTTTGCATCAAATCAAACTTGTTGTTAGCGAAACAAGTGTTTTATTCAGTTGTAAATTAATTTTCTACTCGATGTTTTCTTCTCTTGTTGTTTTTACTTTTTTTTTAAATTTTTAAATTATTTTTCAATAAATTTTTGTGCTTAATATCGAAACGTTTTTTGAATGTCCGTAAAATAAAGTGTTGAACTTGTTCTTTTTTTAACATGAATTGCTACTTAATTTTGCTTCTTTTTCCTTTTTATATTAATTTTTGTAAATATTTTTTAATTAAGATTTGTTATGTCCTTTTTATTGTTTTATAAATAATTTTTTCATGAAAATTTAATTTTTTTTATAAAACATTACTTTTTAGTTATAAGTATATATATGTATATATACTTTTTTTTTGAAAATAAAGTCTGAAAATGAAAAAAAAAAACAAATTACTTATATACTTTGGATTTCATTACTTATAGGTATTTGGAGAAAAAATTTCAAAACATATATTTTTAGATTTATGTACATAGTACATGTGTAAATATAATTTCAACAAAATTTTGTTTGCTTGTAAAATATTTTATATGTATAAAATTTTGTTTTCACCTTTAAAGCTAGAAATAAAAAAAATGCTAATATGATAGAAAATGCACATCTGTAAGTTTTTCTTATTGTTTTTATATTTTTCTGCATAGCGCTTTTTTACTTTCAAGTGGCTCGATTGTTTTGGGTAAAACTCCAATCAGATCATGTACAATAAAGACGTTGTGCAAAAAATAACTTCTTGTTAACGAGACTTTTTTGTTTCAATATAAATCTGTTCGAGTCTAATGTTGAAAACGATTTACACTTATTGTTGCATTTTGTGTTTGTGTATAAAAAGCAACAAGTATTTAATTGATGTAATACTTGTTCGTGTTGTTCTTAAAATTCAACTACTGTGAACAAGACGGCTCGATCATACTAGTTGCAGGTCTCTGCTATGGTACCGTCAAAGATCCATATCCAAACCACCCCGAGGACCGGATAAACAAGTTTATCTTAGCAACATCGCAGACGGTAATACCCTGTTCAGACATACGTTTTAATTGCGCAATAAAGGAATTTACGCAATTAAGTCCCTAATTGAATTTAATTTACCATATAAGAAATTAATTAATAAATTTTTCAATTAGTACTTAATTGAGAAATTAATTGATTAAGTTTCCTCATACAACCCTTGTGAAGTGTGTTCAGTGAGAGAAAATTTTATAAAATGACAAAACTAAATGCCATAAAAATGAAATATTTTCAAATTAAATGAAATGAAAAATTTTTGAAAATTTAATGGAGATCCAAAGCTAGCGTGCAGTTAGAACTTGATCGCACTGACTGGAAGAGTTCCATATTTCAAATAAAAACAAGCTAACTTTCTTTTAAAGCCGAAATTCTCTTCATTCTTCCAAATTTACAAACACAAATTTCTAATGTAAAAATTAGGTCTGTTCAATAAATTTCCGGCAGAAACTAGCAACGATAAAGTAAAATAATTTACATTACTATTCCAAATAAAAAAAGGAATAAATGCATTTTTGGAAAAAATAGCAAAGTAAGGCCGAACTGACCATAATAACAAACAACCATAAAAATAAATATTTATCTAAAACAGAAAAAAGTGGTGTTCGATGCGTAAAGCATTTTGTATTGCAGCAGTTAGCATTTGCAAGAGCTTTGTCATCGATTGTGAGCACCTTTTTTCGAATACTTTGAAAAATTGCCAAAATTGTTCCGTCTTCTTTGTAAAACTTTGTTTATTTTATTCTATTTCTTTTGTTTATTGTTTTCTTATCCTGGCATTTACTTGTACATAGTTTTCCCAGCTTTTTTCTAACTATTATACAAACTGTTGTTATAATTTTCGGTAATAGCCGTCGTCACTGGCTGTGTACTTTGGATGTTCGGCGAGCGCTTTCGATGTGATAACATCATTTTCAAGCCGCGTTTTTATTTATTATTATATTAATAAAAACGCGGCTTGAAAATTATGTTATCACATCGAAAGCGCTCGCCGAACATCCAAAGTACACAGCCAGTGACGACGGTTATTACCGAAAATTAAAACAACAGTTTATTATATACTGGCGGAATCAACCCAATTAATTTAATATTATACAAACGTTAGCTTCAAATCAAAATATTTTGTATTTAAAACCGAAAACTAAAAATGTTATGTATATTTTGTGCTGTGTGGTTGTAAGAAATTTCAGTTGTAGATATTCGGTTTTGAAATCGCCATACAAATTATGGCAAAAAAGCCACACCATTTTAGTCCAGCAACGAAATGATGTAAATATTTTCGTGGAAGTGCTAATAAACACTTTTTATTTATTAACTTATTTTGTAAAACAGAACAAGAATCTCAAAAGAGAAAGAAGAACAGAAAAGAAGCAAAAAGAATAATCTCTTAATAAAATCAAAGAAAACTATTAAAATAAGTTTTTTAAATATAACAAAAACATTATAAATATATTAAATAAGACCTCTTTTGTTACAAAAAAATAAAAATGAAGTGAAATTGTTTATTGGATAATATTATTTTATACTTGGCCAAGCTATGGCTGAGTGTCACAAATGTAAAAATACAATACGTGGTGAATCGGGAATACAATGTGAAGGTGTTTGCAAAAAAGTATTTCATAGTTCTATTAAATGTTCTGGGATTGATCAATATTCAGGAAAAATATTAGAAGAAAGAAATTTTACGCGATTTATGTGTGATGATTGTCTTCAATATATTCATGATATTGATTTGGTGCTAAAAGAAATTCAAGATGGAGTAAATAAAAGTAAACAGAAGTTAATTGAATATAAGAACGAATTCGCTAGTGCCTTAAGTCAAAATGAAAATGAAATAAAACAACTTCTTGAAGCAATCGAAAGGCGATATGAAGAGAGAATTAGAAAAATAGATAAAGCACAAAAAATATGTGAACAAAATGTATTAGAAATAAAGAAACTTCATGAAAATATAAATGAGTATGAAAATAAAAATAAACATTTGTGTAATAAAATAGAAGAAAGTAATAAGAAGATGGAAAATAATATAACAAAAGTAATAAAAGAAACCAATGAAAAGCAACAAAAAATGTCATTTGCAGAAACCGTAAAAAAAAACAATAGTAATTCCAGAATTAAAAAAACAAATGCCACTTATAATAAAACCTAAAGAAAAGCAAAGAACTGAAAAAACAAAGGAAGAATTAAATAATAAGATTTACCCAATTGATCTGAAAATAAGTAATGTGGAAAACAGGAGCAATGGTACTCTAGTAATCCATAGTGAAAATAAAGAAGAGAGGAAAAACTAAATCAGCCATACAAAATAAAATGAGTGAAGGATATGAAATAAAAATTCCAAGTAATAATGAAATGAGCGTTACAATAACTGATATGTCATTTAAATATTCTAATGAAGATTTAATCGAGAAAATAAAAAAACAAAATGAGTTTATAAAAAATAGTAATATAACAATTATTAAAACCTATGAAACAAAAAGAAACAATTATATTAAATACAATGCGAAAATTTTAATTGATAAGGAATCGTACTCGAAACTACTGTCAGCACAAAAAATTAATATTGGGTGGGAAAAATGTCGAGTATTTGATGGAACCGAAGTATTGATATGTTATAAATGCAGAGGATTTAATCACAAAGCTAGAGAATGCAGAAACCAAGAAGTATGTTATAAATGTCATGGTAACCATAAACCAAAAGAATGTGAGCAGGAAATTAGAACAAAATGTATAAACTGTATAAGGTCAAATCAAAAGTTTAATCTTGGACTTGATGAGAATCATAGCACTACAAGCAAAGAATGTCCAGTTTATCAAAATAAATTAAAAATAAAAATGAGAATGATTGGCTTTAATATATAACAATCAAAATGTATCAATGGTATATATACAAATGCTCTAGGACTACTGAACAACTTTAATAAAGTGGAGATAATTGTCGAATTAAAAAAGCCTGAATTTATAATACTATCCGAAACGCATTTAACAAACGATATTGAAGAGCGAGAATACCATTTATTAAATTATGAACATTATGAGACGTTTTCAAGTTCAACACGCACCGGTGGGGTAATAATCTATTTTATAAAAGAATGGAATGTTGAAAATATTTATGAAAAAGTAGTTGAACCAAAATACTGGATGTGCGCTTGTAAAGCAAAAAATAAAAGTACAAACTTAATAATACTTGCGGTATATAGATCACCAAGCTATAGTGAAGTGGAATTTTGCAATGAATTTGAAGAAATAACAGAACTAATTACGGAAACAAATCTAGAAATAATTATAGCAGGTGACTTCAATATAGACTGGAAAAAAAATAATACGTATAAAAATATGATACAATCAACGTTGAATGATAATGGACTTAGGCAAATAATTACTGAATATACGAGAGTAACAGAAAATACAAAAACATTAATAGACTTTGTTACAACAAAAAATATAAACATCGTAGCCAAAACCAATTATGAAAATAAAATAGCGGATCATAAAGCAATAGATATAATAATAAAAAATAAAAATTGTGATCAATCAACAAAGAAAGAAATATAACAAAAAATGTTTAATAGAGAAATAAGAAATAATATAAATCATTCCGAAAATAACAGCGTTAATAATATAACTTATAATATCGAAAATTGCATTGAAAATACAATAAAAAAATTTACAATAAAAAAACTATAAAGGAACAAAATAGCACAAAAAAATGGTTCAATAGGGATCTGAAACAACTTAAAAAGTATAAGAATATAAAATACTATATTGCAAAAACGGTGAACACAAGTGAAGCCTGGAATAATTACAAACTAATAAGAAATAAATATGAAACGAAAATTAAAAATGAGAAAAACCAATTTATTAATAAGAGTATAAGTGAAGCCAAAGACCAGAAGCAAATGTGGAGAAAAATAAAAGAATTAGTTATGAATAAAAAACAAAATGTGATACAATCTGTGATATTTAATCAATTAGAATATAAGGAAGATCATGTAATAGCCAATGAATTTAACAATTATTTTATAGAGAGTATTAAGTCAATTAGAAATTCAATTGAGAGTGTGCGGTACATGAACCAAATACCTGTGATAAATTTCAAATTTAAGTTTCACGCAATAAATCTTAATTTTTAATAATAAACCTGACTTTAACAGAGTATCGATTAAAATAATATTGGATAATTGGAACACCATATTAAATATTATTAATAAGTCGTTTGAAGAAGGAGAATTCCCGGAAAGCTGGAAAATATCATTAATAACACCAGTAAAAAAAATCAGCAAAACAAAAAAATGTGAAGAATTTAGGCCAATAAATACTTTAAAGACTTGTGAAAAAATTATTGAAAAGGTAGTACAACAGCAACTTGAAGAATATTTTGAAAAAAACAATTGCCCTATTCACAAGCCCCCTAGTACGTGCTAAGTGCTAACAAAATACAAAGGTGCTAGCTGTGTTGTTGGTAATTTTCATGCAAACATGCGATACAACACTTAGTACTTTTTTTCATATGTTTTTCAAACGTTGTATTTGTTTAAATGTTTAAATGTTTTATGTTTAAATGAATTATTATTTTTGTGTTCATGTGTGAATTATATTAAATTAAATTGAATTAAAAGATATTTTTATTAGTTTTATTTATTTAATTTTTTGATTTGACTGATTTGTTAGAAAGTTGAAGTTGAAAGTTGCCAATATAAAAACTGTTCTTTAGGATTTATTATTGCTTTAATGACTCGATTTCTAATATTTTGTATGGTACCGCCATCACCTATACCAAAAAGAGATGCTACCTTACGAACACAAGCACCATTTTCTGAAGATCCCAAGCAGTAAAGTACAATTTTAAGCTGCAAGTCAATGCGTGGTTGGAGCCTTTCCCAATTGTGTGAAAAACATCGTCATTTTTTATAAGGTTGAATATATAGGCAAATTCCTCTGGCCGTAGTCGTATCATATGAAGAAATCTGTTTTCATCAAAATATCTCAAAACCCGATTATGCCATAATGATGATTTTGGTAGCCCTAAATGTATAATTCTGCGACCGGAGAGCAAGTACTTTAGGTTCATCCTAAAAATGTCTTGAATTTCATCCTCACACAAAAAATTTATTAATTTACTTTTTTCTGTTTTCTCCCCCATTTGGCTTATAAATAACAAATGATGAATAGCACTTTTCTTCTTCTTATTTACTTTTTGACGTATGAAGTACAATGTACAATGGAACACTGATACAATTGTTGTTCACAAAGAAGTAAACAAAAGGTAGTATGCAATACTACCTACACCTTAGCAGAGCTTGTGAATACGGCAAATATATTTTCAAAATACCAATCTGGATTTAGAAAAAACTTTTCATGTGAAACAACATTAAATTATGTTATTAATAAATGGAAATATGTGAAACGGAGCAGGAGGATTATGACTATTTTTTTGGACTTCAAAAGAGGTTTCGAGACAATTGATCGTGACATTTTATTACAGAAACTTTATAATTACGTAATACGGGAAAATGAACTAATGTGGTTTAAATCATACTTAACGGGTAGAAAACAAATGGTGAAAGTGAATAACGTAAGGTCGGGACATGCAAATAACGAATACGGTGTACCTCAAGGATCAATACTTGGAGCATAAGGGTGTGAAGATAAATACGTCCTACAAAAATGTCAAATACGTTACACATACTGCAAACTGCGCTGTTAAAGTTAATGTACATTAAAAAACCATACAGCTATAAATTATAACAATTTAATAAAAATATTTAAAAATTTTACAAAAACCGTCTTCATCCCCATTAAAAATTTTAAAACATAATTACATAGAAAAATGTTTTTAGAGTAAAATAATAGGAAAAATGAGTGGAAAAAGTGGGTATTTAGAGAAGACATAAATCGGGTCACCGGCATAGTGGGAGTAGCCTAGGACTAGTAGATTCCAGTGGTGTACAATCTACGTCTGGATTCAGCCCGATATCGGAGATATGAATTTTTGAAAATTTTGCTTTTAGGGAAAATCAATATGAAAAAAGGGCATATTTTGAAGTGGAAAAATTCGATATTTAGAGAAGACATGAATCGGGTCACCGGCATAGTGGGATTAGCCTAGGTCTAGTAGATTCCAGCGGTGTACAATCTTCGTGTGGATTCAGCTCGATATCGGAGATATGAATTTTTGAAAATTTTGCTTTTATGTAAAATCAATATGAAAAAAGGGCATATTTTGAAGTGGAAAATTTCGATATTTAGAGAAGACATGAATCGGGTCACTGGCATAGTGGGAGTAGCCTAGGACTAGTAGATTCCAGCGGTGTACAATCTTCGTCTGGATTCAGCCCGCTATCGGAGATATGAATTTTTGAAAATTTTGCTTTTACTGAAAATCAATATGAAAAAAGGGCATATTTTGAATGGAAATATTCGATATTTAGAGAAGACATGAATCGGGTCACCGGCATAGCGGGAGCAGCCTAGACTAGTAGATTCCAGCGGTGTACATTCTACGTCTGGATTCAGCCCGATATCGGAGATATGAATTTTTGAAAATTTTGCTTCTACTGAAAATCAATATGAAAAAAGGGCATATTTTGAAGTGGAAATATTCGATATGTAGAGAAGACATGAATCGGGTCACCGGCATATTGGGAGTAGCCTAAGACTAGTAGATTCCAGCGGTGTACAATCTACGTCTGGATTCAGCCCGATATCGGAGATATGAATTTTTGAAAATTTTGCTTTTAGGGAAAATCAATATGAAAAAAGACCATATTTTGAAGTGGAAAAATTCGATATTTAGAGAAGACATGAATCGGGTCACCGGCATAGTGGGAGTAGCCTAGGACTAGTAGATTCCAGCGGTGTACAATCTACGTCTGGATTCAGCCCGATATCGGAGATATGAATTTTTGAAAATTTTGCTTTTAGGGAAAATCAATATGAAAAAAGGGCATATTTTGAAGTGGAAAAATTCGATATTTAGAGAAGACATGAATCGGGTCACCGGCATAGTGGAAGTAGCCTAGGACTAGTAGATTCCAGCGGTGTACAATCTTCGTCTGGATTCAGCCCGATATCGGAGATATGAATTTTTGAAAATTTAGCTTTTAGGGAAAATCAATATGAAAAAAGGGCATATTTTGAAGTGGAAAAATTCGATATTTAGAGAAGACATGAATCGGGTCACCGGCATAGTGGAAGTAGCCTAGGACTAGTAGATTCCAGCGGTGTACAATCTTCGTCTGGATTCAGCCCGATATCGGAGATATGAATTTTTGAAAATTTTGCTTTTATGGAAAATCAATATGAAAAAAGGGCATATTTTGAAGTGGAAAAAATTTAATATTTAGAGAAGACATGAATCGGGTCACCGGCATAGTGGAAGTAGCCTAGGACTAGT
Source organism: Gymnosoma rotundatum (assembly GCA_916610165.2). Lineage (NCBI taxonomy): Eukaryota > Metazoa > Arthropoda > Insecta > Diptera > Tachinidae > Gymnosoma > Gymnosoma rotundatum. The sequence continues at coordinate 99,020,625 of OU744336.1, forward strand.
AGATTCCAGCGGTGTACAATCTACGTCTGGATTCGGCCCGATATCGGAGATATGAATTTTTGAAAATTTTGCTTTTAGGGAAAATCATTATGAAAAAAGGGCATATTTTGAAGTGGAAAAAGCGATATTTAGAGAAGACATGAATCGGGTCACCGGCATAGTGGGAGTGGCCTAGGACTAGTAGATTCCAGCGGTGTACAATCTACGTCTGGATTCAGCCCGATATCGGGGATATGAATTTTTGAAAATTTTGCTTTTAGGGAAAATCAGCCCGGACTGAATCCAGACGTAGATTGTACACCGCTGGAATCTACTAGTCCTAGGCTACTCCCACTATGCCGGTGACCCGATTCATGTCTTCTCTAAATATCGAATTTTTCCACTTCAAAATATGCCCTTTTTTCATATTGATTTTCCCTAAAAGTAAAATTTTACACCGCTGGAATCTACTAGTCCTAGGCTACTCCCACTACGCCGGTGACCCGATTCATGTCTTCTCTAAATATCGAATATTTCCACTTCAAAACATGCCCTTTTTTCATATTGATTTTCAGTAAAAGCAACATTTTCAAAAATTCATATCTCCGCCGATATCGGGCTGAATCCAGACGTAGAATGTACACCGCTGGAATCTACTAGTCCTAGGCTACTCCCACTATGCCGGTGACCCGATTCATGTCTTCTCTAAATATCGAATATTTCCACTTCAAAATATGCCCTTTTTTCATATTGATTTTCAGTAAAAGCAAAATTTTCAAAAATTCATATCTCCGATATCGGGCTGAATCCAGACGTAGAATGTACACCGCTGGAATCTACTAGTCCTAGGCTACTCCCACTATGCCGGTGACCCGATTTATGTCTTCTCTAAATATCGAATTTTTCCACTTCAAAATATGCCCTTTTTTCATATTAATTTTCCCTAAAAACAAAATTTTCAAAAATTCATATCTCCGATATCGGGCTGAATCCAGACGTAGATTGTACACCGCTGGAATCTACTAGTCCTAGGCTACTCCCACTACGCCGGTGACCCGATTCATGTCTTCTCTAAATATCGAATATTTCCACTTCAAAACATGCCCTTTTTTCATATTGATTTTCAGTAAAAGCAACATTTTCAAAAATTCATATCTCCGCCGATATCGGGCTGAATCCAGACGTAGAATGTACACCGCTGGAATCTACTAGTCCTAGGCTACTCCCACTATGCCGGTGACCCGATTCATGTCTTCTCTAAATATCGAATATTTCCACTTCAAAATATGCCCTTTTTTCATATTGATTTTCAGTAAAAGCAAAATTTTCAAAAATTCATATCTCCGATATCGGGCTGAATCCAGACGTAGAATGTACACCGCTGGAATCTACTAGTCCTAGGCTACTCCCACTATGCCGGTGACCCGATTTATGTCTTCTCTAAATATCGAATTTTTCCACTTCAAAATATGCCCTTTTTTCATATTGATTTTCCCTAAAAGCAAAATTTTCAAAAATTCATATCTCCGATATCGGGCTGAATCCAGACGTAGATTGTACACCGCTGGAATCTACTAGTCCTAGGCTACTCCCACTATGCCGGTGACCCGATTCATGTCTTCTCTAAATATCGAATTTTTCCACTTCAAAATATGCCCTTTTTTCATATTGATTTTCAGTAAAAGCAAAATTTTCAAAAATTCATATCTCCGATATCGGGCTGAATCCAGACGTAGAATGTACACCGCTGGAATCTACTAGTCCTAGGCTACTCCCACTATGACGGTGACCCGATTCATGTCTTCTCTAAATATCGAATTTTTCCACTTCAAAATATGCCCTTTTTTCATATTGATTTTCCGTAAAAGCAAAATTTTCAAAAATTCATATCTCCGATATCGGGCTGAATCCAGACGTAGATTGTACACCGCTGGAATCTACTAGTCCTAGGCTACTCCCACTATGCCGGTGACCCGATTCATGTCTTCTCTAAATATCGAATTTTTCCACTTCAAAATATGCCCTTTTTTCATATTGATTTTCCCTAAAAGCAAAATTTTCAAAAATTTATATCTCCGATATCGGGCTGAATCCAGATGTAGATTGTACACCGCTGGAATCTACTAGTCCTAGGCTACTCCCACTATGCCGGTGACCCAATTCATACCTTCTCTAAATATCGAATTTTTCCACTTCAAAATATGCCCTTTTTTCATATTAATTTTCCCTAAAAGCAAGATTTTCAAAAATTCATATCTCCGATATCGGGCTGAATCCAGACGTAGATTGTACACCGCTGGAATCTACTAGTCCTAGGCTACTCCCACTATGCCGGTGACCCGATTCATGTCTTCCCTAAATATCGAATTTTTCCACATCAAAATATGCCCTTTTTTATATTGATTTTACCTAAAAGCAAAATTTTCAAAAATTCATATCTCCGATATCGGGCTGAATCCAGAGGTAGATTGTACACCGTTGGAATCTACTAGTCCTAGGCTATTTCCACTATGCCGGTAACCCGATTCATGTCCTCTCTAAATATCGAATTTTTCCACTTCAAAATATGCCCTTTTTTCATATTGATTTTCAGTAAAAGCAAAATTTTCAAAAAGTCATATCTCCGATATCGGGCTGAATCCAGACGTAGGTTGTACACCGCTGGAATCTACTAGTCCTAGGCTACTCCCACTATGCCGGTGACCCGATTCATGTCTTCTCTAAATATCAAATTTTTCCACTTCAAAATATGCCCTTTTTTCATATTGATTTTCCCTAAAAGCAAAATTTTACACCGCTGGAATCTACTAGTCCTAGGCTACTCTCACTATGCCGGTGACCCGATTCATGTCTTCTCTAAATATCGAATTTTTCCACTTTAAAATATGCCCTTTTTTCATATTAATTTTCCCTAAAAGCAAAATTTTCAAAAATTCATATCTCCGATATCGGGCTGAATCCAGAGGTAGATTGCACACCGTCGGAATCTACTAGTCCTAGGCTATTCCCACTATGCCGGTAACCCGATTCATGTCCTCTCTAAATATCGAATTTTTCCACTTCAAAATATGCCCTTTTTTCATATTGATTTTCAGTAAAAGCAACATTTTCAAAAATTCATATCTCCTATATCGGTCTGAATCCAGACGTAGAATGTACACCGCTGGAATCTACTAGTCCTAGGCTACTCCCACTATGCCGGTGACCCGATTCATGTCTTCTCTAAATATCGAATTTTTCCACTTTAAAATATGCCCTTTTTTCATATTAATTTTACCTAAAAGCAAAATTTTCAAAAATTCATATCTCCGATATCGGGCTGAATCCAGAGGTAGATTGTACACCGTTGGAATCTACTAGTCCTAGGCTATTCCCACTATGCCGGTAACCCGATTCATGTCCTCTCTAAATATCGAATTTTTCCACTTCAAAATATGCCCTTTTTTCATATTGATTTTCAGTAAAAGCGACATTTTCAAAAATTCATATCTCCTATATCGGGCTGAATCCAGACGTAGATTGCACACCGCTGGAATCTACTAGTCCTAGGCTACTCCCACTATGCCGGTGACCCGATTCATGTCTTCCCTAAATATCGAATTTTTCCACATCAAAATATGCCCTTTTTTATATTGATTTTACCTAAAAGCAAAATTTTCAAAAATTCATATCTCCGATATCGGGCTGAATCCAGACGTAGATTGTACACTGTTGGAATCTACTAGTCCTAGGCTACTCCCACTATGCCGGTGACCCGATTCATGTCTTCTCTAAATACCCACTTTTTCCACTCATTTTTCCTATTATTTTACTCTAAAAACATTTTTCTGTGTAATTATGTTTTAAAATTTTTAATGGGGATGAAGACGGTTTTTGTAAAATTTTTAAATATTTTTATTAAATTGTTATAATTTATAGCTGTATGGTTTTTTTAATGTACATGCAACATTAACAGCGCAGTTTGCGGTATGTGGAACGTATTTGACATTTTTGTAGGACGTATTTATCTGACGTATTTATCTTCACACCCTTTTGGAGCTTTTCTATTTATTATATACAGTGTCGGAAAAAATAATAGGGACACAAAAACATCTCACTATATTCTGAAACTGTTTTTTATTTTTACAAATATCAAATCAAGTATATACATTAAATTAAAGGTATTTAATTTTTCCTTATAAAAGTGTAACAAAAAAAAAAATATATAGTCCTAATGTAATTGAAAAATTAATAAAATTAAAAGTATTACCGGAAAATATAATAGGGACATTTTATATATTAAAGAAAAAATTAGTTATTTCTATCGAATCCAGATATTATTTTAATATTTGGTAGAAGCTCCTTTCATTTTAATTAATTCCTGACATCGTCGGTTCATTGAACGCACAAGGTTGGCACAAATATCCGGGGATATGGAATACCAAGCTTCTTGAACATTATCCCACATTATCTGCTTATTCGTACATTTATAAGTTCCAATCCTGTTTTTTAGAATACCCCAAAGGTGCTCTATAGGATTCAAGTCCGGTGATTGGGATGGCCACTCCATAACTCCCATTTTAACGGCATTTCTTCCTCGGCAAAAGGAAGCATTTGGTTCCGCAGTATGTCCAAATAATCTACAGCGGTCATTATTCCTTGTATCCGGAAAATGGGACCAACGCCGGACGCAGAAAAACATCCCCAAATCATCAAAGACCCACCGCCGTGCTTAACGGTCTTTTTCGTGTACTTTGGTTCAAATTCACTGTTAGCTGGGCGTCGCACAAACGACTTTCCGTCTGATCCAAATAAATTGATTTTCGTTTCATCGGACCACAGTACATTATTCCAGTTTTGACGGCCCAGATTTTTTCTGGCAAACTCCAATCTTTTTTGTATATTTTTTTTATTAAGAAGAGGTACCTTTCTTGGACTGCGACCCATAAGACCAGCTTCTCTTAGTCTGCTTCTAATAGTGCGACACGTTATGGGAGCACATAACTTATTTTTAAGGCCATTTGCTGAATCAAAGGGGTTCTTTTTTGAATACCGGATCAAAAGTTTGTCAAAGCGTGCTGATGTTTTACGTTTTCTACCTCTGGTTTCGATGGATGTTTTTGAGTGGATTGCGTTAAACACTTTATTTCTGGAGCAATCCATTGTTTGAGCAATTTGCCTTATTGAAAACCCCTCAGATTTTAATTTTAAAATCACGTATTTTTCGGAAGCATTGGTATGAGCACCACGACCCATTTTTTACTGATATTCACAACAAATTGAATTAAAAAAATTATTAGATTTTTTATTTAAACAATTCAGATTAAATTTTCAATGATTCTATGATTTTTATGGAAAAATTATACACAGCTTTAATTTAGCAAGGTTTTTAAAAATTTGTCCCTATTATTTCTTCCGTATAAATTTACGTCTTTTTTAACTTTTCTCTAAAAAGCAAATAGTTAAAGAAGAATAGAGTTTAAAAGCAAACTGACAGTGAAAAACCGTTATATATGAAAGAGTTTTATAGTGAGTTCCATCAAAAATAATACACCATAAAAAACTTAATGCTATATGACTAGGATTAAGTATATCGTCCCTATTATTTTTTCCGACACTGTATATAAACGATATGCCAAAAATGCTTCAAAAAAGTGAAATAATATTATATGCTGATGATACACTGATATTTACAGAAGGAGATACAGATCAGCAATGTTATGACAACATGATACATGATATGGATAATGTTAATGATACAGTTTTTAAGATAAATAATCAGATAATTGAAAAAGTTAGGCAAATAAAATACCTTGGATTTATAATTGATAACAAATTAAAGTTTAGTGAACATATAGAGTATATTTGCAAAAAAAATTGGCAAAAAAAATTGGTTTTTTTAAACGGATACGTAATAAAGTGTCTATAATCACTGCAATTAATATTTACAACATAATGATAAAACCACATTTTGAATTTGGCTCAACAGTTTTATATACGTGCTGCACAGAAACACAAATTGAGAGAATCCAAAAACTACAGAATGAAGGAATGCGTTGAATATTAAAAAGTAATATATATACACCGATAGAAGGAATGCTTAATATACTTAAATGGCTCAATGTAAAACAAAGATTAGAAATGAACACGCTAGTTTTTATACAGAAAATGAAAATTGGAAATGCACCCCAATACCTAATTGAACAACTAAGATATGTAGGAGAAATACATCCATACCGCTTGAGAAATGATAACAAGTTCAGACTACCAAGAATAACAACAACTTCAATGCAGAGGTCACTATTCCATAAAGGGTTACATCACTACAACATGCTTCCGAATGATACTAAAAATGCAACAAATATTACCGAATTTAAAAGAAAAACTATACATTTTATTAAACGAAATATTGTAAATTAAAAAATAAGAAAAAAAAAAACGAAAATTTTGTTATAAAAAATATTATAATTGTAAAATTGAAAGTATTCTAAATACTACAAATAAAACTACTACTATTACTGTTCTGTTCTTGACAGTAACAAAAGTAGTAACGAATTTATTAACATTTACATCTTATACTCTTTCGCTGCTTCTTTTGAGGTACTGAAGCAAAAACTTTCCAATAACAATTAGTAACAACTTCTTGTTTTTGAACAAAACTATATTCTACTGTCAAATTTTAATTAAGTAAATTAAATTGGATATGTGTGAACACAAAAATTAATTACTCAATTAAAATTTTAATTGTCTAAATTAAAACGTATGTCTGAACAGGGTATAAGTCTGCAAGACCATGTAGGTTCGGACTGCCGAAAATGGCCGCTCTATTCCCAGAAATAGCTGAACAATAGTTATTCATATTTCACTTATAAATTTTTAACCAGTTTCTGTTACTTTTATTAAATATAAAATAAACTTTGTTTAGAAGAAAAATATTTTTTCATTTTCGTTGTTTTTAATAATATTTTACAGGTTAACTAAAAATGCTGACGGTGGGCCGTTTTCACACTATAAATTATCACTTCTTATGCATAGCGAAATCGATTAAGCGATGTACGTCTGTCCGCCCGCGTTATTTACTATAACTATTTACATTCATTTATTATTCTGTTGGCGTTGGCTACATCGTCGTCAATTTTTGAGGCAACATCACTTTAACACAATATCCATACCAGGGTTTAATATTCAGCACCAACAAAATTTTTTTTGGACTGGCGACTGAACTAAAAATAGTTTGAGTATTCATTTTCAACTATTTGACTGCTTAAAATAGTTTAACTAAGCATACACAAAACTAAAAACCAACTGAATTCAGTCTACTATTTTCACGAGCAAAACGAACACACAGCAGTTTTGAGTTTGTAAGTTAACAGTAAGCAACTGAGAAGCCAGTTCGTATGAGTTGAGCGGACGTAGTTATGTTTTTCTAGTAACGCAACACAACTGAAAATGTGTGTGGATAGTCTGACTGAATAGTTTGATTGTGTGTTTGTACACAGTGTTTTAACAAATAGATACATATGTGTATTATCATTGTTGGTATAAATAGAAAATAATTTCATTTTACATTCATTTATTATTCTGTTGGCGTTGGCTACATCGTCGTCAATTTTTGAGGCAACATCACTTTAACACAATATCCATACCAGGGTTTAATATTCAGCACCAACAAAATTTTTTTTGGACTGGCGACTGAACTAAAAATGGTTTGAGTATTCATTTTCAACTATTTGACTGCTTAAAATAGTTTAACTGAGCATACACAAAACTAAAAACCAACTGAATTCAGTCTACTATTTTCACGAGCAAAACGAACACACAGCAGTTTTGAGTTTGTAAGTTAACAGTAAGCAACTGAGAAGCCAGTTCGTATGAGTTGAGCGGACGTAGTTATGTTTTTCTAGTAACGCAACACAACTGAAAATGTGTGTGGATAGTCTGACTGAATAGGTTGATTGTGTGTTTGTACACAGTGTTTTAACAAATAGATACATATGTGTATTATCATTGTTGGTATAAATAGAAAATAATTTCATTTCATACTGTTTGTATGAAAGTTAGATTGCAAATGTCTTGTTACATGCACGTGTAAATAAATTTCAAGGAATAGATTTTCTGCTTATTTCTTTTTTAATTGTTTAAATATTAAAATGGTTCTACACGATTAGAATAATTTTACTTAAAATTAATTTTTGGTTTACATGTTTTTGCTTTCAACTTGGAACTTTATATATAAATTAACCTTAAACTTAGTAAATTACTATATAACTTAAAATGTTTTAATAAAACAATAGCTATTCATATTAAATCGTCAATAATTTCATCGAGAAGTATAGAATTAAGTTAAGCCAATAAAATATTTTCAAGATTTTCTACGCCTAACCGATTTTTGCAGTCTGTCAATATTAGCTTTAGCACTCCTGTTAAGTGTAGTCTACTAACCTATTATATAAAAAAGTCTCAGTTGGGTGGAATTTGTTTGGGGTTTTTACACCCATAAAATTTAAATATATCTATGTTTTTTCTTTCGCGATTTTGTTTACAACTATAATAAAGTCGAAATTCCCACAAATTGAAATTTAAAGGATTTGTGCCTGTTACAAAGTAACTGCCGCTCATCCGCAATTTTACTACCTAGCTTAATGGTCAAGCAAATAAATATTCTTTGCCGTTTTTTTTTTCATAATTAATTTTTTAGTTTACTTACATACATTGTTTAAATACTAGTTAACTTAATGTATATTTTATAATTAAATTTCGTAGTATTTTAAAGTCAATTCAGACTACCTTTGATTTACATCCTTGTTGGAAATCTTATTTTTGTACTTTCAACGAGTAAACCGCTAACGGTTTTTAAACATTGTTTGCCGCTTTTAATTTTTATAAGTTTCTAACGAGTAAAAATATCATTCGTTTTGTTGAGCTCTTAATAGCAACAAGGTAAATATATTTACAAACAATAAAGAAAGCTAAATTCATTTTTGATATTGAAAAATTCTTGTGTTTTCTTTTTATATTTTTTGTGAACCTTTTTCTTATCGGATATACGCCGAAACATACATATAGATAGATAGATAGATAGATAGATAAAGAATAACTGCCATATTCATTAAAAATAAAATAATATGTTTTTTATGACAAATTTTCCATATAAATTTGTCCTAAAATATATTTTTGAATTTAAAATTACTATTACTGAAGAAACTTTTGTGCAGATTTAAAATGAATTAATTAAGATAATTATAAAGAAAAAATTTAATGTCGTCTAATAAATAAATGAGATTATTACCAACAGGCGTTTTCAAAAGGAAACTTACACGAAATGGATGTTTGTAGCTCTTTAATATTCATTTAATGCAAAATCAGTAAAATGTATTCACTTTAAGTAAAATTAATAACATACAGTGTGAGCTCTTGGTCTCTAAGTAAATCAATTTTGTGAAAGAAGAAGAACACTCCAAAAGAGGAGGAACGTACACTACCTAATGTAAAAAAAAACCCATATGTAATAAATGTACAAAGCACTAACGGGAACCTTTTAACTGTGGGATTTTGTTAACACCAGGTAAATCGATTTTGTATTGTTGTTGCTGTAATATATTAAAAATTTTTTAAAGGCTGCAGTTTCTTTAACACGGGCACAGGACAATTTATACATACAACAGCAAGAACGGATTTTTTTCACATAGCAAAAAGCCTCTAAAAATAATGAAGCATTCACATTTTAATTCCACTCATAATTTCTACAAATTAATTAATAGTTAATTAAAACCCAAATGTGAATATTTCTTCTTTTTTTTTCGTTTATTTATTTTCATTTTTTATAAAACTTTTAAACTACATAAACAATAGTTAACAATATAAATTTAAACTTATACAATGTCCCGTGCAAGAGCTCTCTAGTATCGATAATATTATTATTATTAATGAAATTTACTTTTGGGGGTATACATTTTATTTGATTTTCTATAAATGGAGAATATATTCTTTTATTTATTTATAGATTTAAAAACATTACACTCTTGATTTTAATTTGATTAGGTTTGTCAAGGTAATAAAAGAGAAGTAATATAATAATTTATTGATTTAGCCACCAAAATTTTTTAATTTTTATTCTTTGATTAATATGAGCTACGTTATTGCCTATACTTTTATTAAATCTCAAATTGTTTGTCGGTAAATTACAACCAACACTTTTTACGTTAGCCCGTCTATAGTTATGGTAAAATATAGGGACTAAGTGTTCATTTTGTATGATATAAAGTTTATCTAAATACAAAAAGTCTTCAGGAGGTACAAATCCTTTTTCCACTGTATGAATAATATATTCTTCATTTGTATAGTATGGTGCCATTATTAAATTATTTCTTAAACAAGACATACATCTTGTGATGTGGTTTCTTATTAGATATATAATAAAATTATCGATTCTTATTACATTTGATAAATTGTACAAAGTATTGTTAGTAATATATTTCACATAGCTACTTTCTGAAGATCTAAATTTAGATACACAAGCCCTAAGACATTTTCTTTCGAACACTCTTAACTTTTCCATATAAGATGGTGAGATATTAAACCAAATAGGACAGCCGTAAGTAATTATTGGCCTAACTAGCGTGTATTTTTTTACTGTATTAAAATTTGTTTGGAGAATTTTATTTATTTTTTCAATGGTATTATCAGCATGATATATTATAATATCATCTGCAAAGGATATGATATTTTCTATTTCGTTAAGAAGGTCCAATATAAATAGGTTAAAAAGTATAGGTGAGTTTACCTTTCCCTGTTGTAAACCGTTAATAATTGAAAACGTATTCTTACTTTCAAAGTTTTGATGAAACACTTTAAAGGTTTTATTGATATGCATATTATAGATGGTGAAATGGAAATTTATAATTATTTAATTTAAAAATTAGTCCTGGAATCCATACGCTATCAAATGCTTTCTCCATATCTATTAAACATGCACCCGTGCAGAGTTTCTTATTCCAATTCCAATTGACGTTTGAAGTCATCAAATTTATTGCGTTTATTGTGGAATGTTTGTGTTTGAAACCAAATTGTTTCTCACTTATTAGTTTGTTGTCTTTACAGAATGCATTGATATTACTGTTAGTATGCATTTCAAACATTCTACTAATGTTAGGTAGTAAACTGATAGCACGAAGATTCTTTGGATTACTTAAATCTTTATCTTTTTTAGGTAATATTACAACTTTGGTTTTTTTCCATTTGGGTGGAGAGTAAGAATTGTTTAGCATATTATTAAACAAATTACAGTACTCGAACACAATTTCATTATGTATATTTTTTAATACAAAGTTTGGAATTTTATCAACGCCCGAAGATATTTTACCTTTTAAATTATGAAATATGTAAATTATTCCCTTTCTTGTTATGAAATAATTTTCAGCTTGAGTATCATCCATGTTATCAGATGTTCTGTCGCAGGAAAAATTTATTAACGTTGTTTGATTGTTTTCATAACTACCTTTCATTTCTAAAAACTGATGAAAGTAGTTATTAACTTGAGCCTGTAATCTATTATTAACCCTCTAGTACCCAAATTTTTCGTCCGCATTTCACAACTTTCTAAATTTAAACGATCGTGTTAGCTACCCAAGATGCCACCATAAGTTAAAAATATGAGTTCAAAATATATAATAATATATTAAAAGCAATTTTTGGACTTCTCCGAATTAGACAAAATGCAAAAAAAAATAACGGTATTTGGAAAGCGAATAAGTAGGTAACGAATTTAGCCCGTCTACAGGCGGCTTGGGTACTAGAGGGTTAATATCAATTTGTTTGTGTGAATCAATGGACTCTAAATATGCTCCAACAGTGTCTTACACTTGCTCTTGATAGCGAACTATGAAATTATTTAAATTATCTTTTTCCAGATTGTTTGATACAATACCCGCTCTGACCAATATATTTTCCGAACCTTCTGGTATTTTTATATTCTGGAGATGTATTGGTTTTAATTTTTTGAAATTATCTTTGATCTCTTTGAACATATGTACAGAATCCTTTTGATCTGTGTTAGTTGATTTTTCTTGTATACTTTTATTAATACAAACTTGAAAATTTTCTTGGATTAGTTTTTTAATAATTTTTGGTTAAGCTTTTAAGAATTTTAGAGACGCCTCATTTAATGTATGTTCTAATCTATTGTGTTTTTTAATACAATTTAAAATTTAATTTTTTCTGCATGAAGCTTTTATATAATTTTGTTGGCTTTTTTGACAAAGAATCGATGTTTTTATATTTAGGCGTAACTTCTTCTATAGTACCTACAATTATATTATTTAGTCTAGAGACATGGAAATCGATTTCAGAATTCGATAAATTTCTATCATTAGGGATTTTTGCTTCATCTTGTTATTTATTTTTAATTTTATTTTGAAACATTTTCCAATTAGTTTTTTTGAAATTGTATTTATTTGTTGGGGGCTCTGTAATGAGAACAAAGTCTTGCTGTTCATTATTAATGGCAGCTTTAATCTGAATAGCGTTGTGATCGCTATCAAAGTCTAAAGTTTCAAGATTGTTTAGAGAATTGTTTTCCGTATGAATGTGAAGCCTGCAATCTGCAATACAGACATCAATATATGATCTTGTTCTTGGATGCGAAGGAAATTTTGATGCATAAAGCCGACATCTGAAATTTATTTGATTATCTGTTAACCATTCTGTTAATTTATTGCCTTTCTGATTGTTTGTTAGATTACCCCACTCTGTATATTTAGAGTTAAGATCACCTGCTAATATATAATAATTATTAAGGTTTTGTAATTTTAAGGAGTCAAATAAATTATGCATCTCAGTTTTTATAAATGAGTCGTTATTACCAGAAGGAAAATAAGCTGATATAATATAAATAGATTTATTAGAAATCATTGGTAAGCGAATTATGCAAGTTTCTAGAAATGTAAATGAGTCTGTTGTATTATTTGAATATTTGTAGAATTTTAGGTTATTTTGTATTAATATTGCAGTACCTCCTCCTTGTTTTGCGCCTGCCCTATCATTCCTAATTATAACGTAGTTATAGAATTCTACTTTGTGTCTAGAATATAATTTTGTTTCGTTCAATAGAACAATGAAAGGGTTGTGTATATTTAAAAATTGTTGCAGATTATATCTTCTGCTTATAGATATTAAAGAATTTACATTTATGTGTATAATTTTTAAATTTTTTGATATCGTGTTTTGATTATTATTTCCAACCATTGAAAAAATTATATATATACGGGTTGTTTGTAAATGTAATTGTTTTTGTAAATTTGCTAATTGATTATTTAAATTAATCGTCATATTTTTTAATTCTAAAAGAAAAGAATTATTACAATTTTCATTTAAAATATTTTGAATAGTATTTATACCATCATTTCCTCTAACAACACTAGCAAAACTTGTATTAGTTGATGCCATGTTAACATTATTAGTTTTATTTTCTATTAGGGATTTTTTCTTTAGTCTAAATTTTTGTTGCAGTTGTTTATAAACTTCACAACCTTTGTAAGAAGCGGGATGACCATATTTGTTACATACGACACAATATAATTTGTCTTTTTGTTCTGCTGACACATCATTTATAGGGCATATCCCTTTCTCGTGGTTTGAGTTACATTTGACACATTTTGTATCAAGAAAACAATTTGCTGCACTATGGAAGAACCCTTGGCAGTTGCGACATTGGGGTATTTCAGGTCGTCTTATTTGCTCCCATTTTACACAGCGATGTAAGAGCCTTAATATTTTTTAGTTTATTTATGTTGCTTTCTGGCGAGATTTGAACAAGAAAAAACTGTAAACTGTAACCTGTAACTGTAACATACAACAGCAAGAACGGTTTTTTTCACATAGCAAAAGGCCTCTAAAAATAATGAAGCATTCACTTTTTAATTCCACTCATATTTTCTACAAATTAATTAATAGTTAATTAAAACCCAAATGTAAATATTTCTTCTAAAGCACTGCTCTACAATACTATTCAAAAACTATTAATATTGTTAGTTAAAAAATTTATAATTTTCCTACAAGTTTTATTAATCAAAATAAATTTACATTTTATAACTCAAATATTAAAAAAATATAAATTAAAGCATTTTCGAGTAACAGCACAAAGTAGTAATGCATGTATATATTTTTCTTTAATTTGTTAAACAAAAAAATGATTACGAACGCTCACTTTTCTACTTTGTTGAACCACCCCATTCACATTATCCAGTCATATTTCTAGTTTTGTTACGATACTAAAAAAACATAACTACGTCTGCTAAACGCACACGAAATGGCTTCTCAGTTGCGTACTGTTATCTTACAAACTCAAAACTCAGTCGCTTTGTGTTCGTTTTGCTCCTGAAAATAGTAGACTGAAGAATTCAGTTGGTTTTTAGTTGTGTGTGTGCTCAGTTCAACTATTTTCAGTTGGCGTAAAATAGAAAACTGATTTCAGTTGTTTATTTTCAGTATGTAACTGAAAAAATATGAACTGGGGTGGAATCGTTACATCCGTGTTCGTATCGACAATCGTACGAAAAAAATTACGTGATACGTTAGTCGTATGAAGTAAATGAAATTATGACATACGATTGTAAACGGATCGTAATCTTTTGAATGATTCACAATAGTTTTAAAATTTAAAAATTCTAGAGCTAAAGAAAGAGTATTCAGGCTGGTCAGGTTTTAAAATTTTTTTGTTTCCAAAGGTCAAAACCGATATTTTGCCTATAGCGCTTGATTCAAGGGCTGCTGCTTCAATTAACACTTCTTCACTTGGCACCAGCAGCTTTTCTTCATATAGGACTTCTTCATTCTGGTTTTTCAATTTAAAAAAACACAAACTTTTTTCTTTGCTTGATACCTATTTTGGATCAGCCTTCAGCACAAAATTATAAATATTAATATTTTCTTGCAAAAATATAAATTGCGAATTACCTATTTTAAAATCATTAGCAGTAGATTTTAATATGCCCAATTAGGAAGCGTGATTTTTGCCGAATTTTTGTGCTCATTTATGAATCTAAGATTTAACTAATTGCAATAATAACTTTATAATAAACTAAAATTAAATTTGTTTAATTCGCACTTTTTTTTTTTAGCGAATTTGTTGCATTTTTCATCTTAAGTTTTGTTAACGTAGGACAGTTCGTAAAAAATGTACGTTCATGTATACGATAACGTATGTTATAATCTGCGTTATTTTGAATTATCATCCGTTAACGTATGTCATTATCCGAAAAACGTATTTTTACGATAAGTGTTTTACGTTCACGGATGTAACGATTCCACCCCTGGTTAGTAAAATATGACTGCTAATAGCAGTTTTTCGAAACCCTGATCCATACATATTTGGTATTCCCTAATAGTTTAATGTTGATGTTGCCTATTTATCGATAATGTCAATAAGAAATAACACAATTGTGTTAAAAATAACAATTTTCTGAAAATTTGTAAAATTTAATTTCCTTCCGACACTGACTGATGAAGAAAGCAAGAAAAAATGGTGCAAAAAAGATTTTTTTTTAATTTAATTAGTATTAAGACTACTTTTAACATAATCGTGTAACAAAAAGTTTTAAAATTACATTATTTAATTGCATTGATACATAATCTGCGAATTATTTTTTACAAAGGCAATATCTGAATTTGCACTTGTAGATAGTCTTGTAATCTTTGTTGAGAAAACGATAGTCTCCACACTGGCGCCAATCTCCATTCGATTTTGATACCATGTGAAGGGGATTAGCCCATTCACTTTTAGATGGTTGAATAATACCTTGATCAAGCATGAACTGAAGCGTTTGGAATCAAGTCTACGGACTTTTGCCGTTACTGGTCTCCCAGTAGTCTCGATGTAATGAAAGCATCTAGTTTCTTTTAATATAAGAAATTGATGAAGAAGGTATCGAAGATAGAGGGTTGCTGGAGTTGAAATTAAAGTTTTTCCATCAATTAATACACGATTCTTGAGATCAGGTAATAAATGATCGTGCTTCAAAAAATCAGAACCTAAAATTGCACGAGTAACATCGGCAATAACAAAAATCCAAGAAAAGTCTCTGCGTAAAACAAAATTGAGCTGTAGCAATTGTGTTCCATATGTTCGAATTTCAGTTCCATTTGCGGCAAAGAGTTTAATTGGATAAGAATCAAGATTTAATATTGAAGAATTTTGACATTACGATGCAGGTGGAATGACAGACACGTCAGCTCCTGTATCGATAAGAAACGTGTATTTGGTTGTTAAATCCCTTAGAAGTAAGCGGCATGTTGTTGTTTCGGAGCCGCTTTGTCCGAAATTGCATTTAGTTTTTTGCTTGTGGGTGATTACAAGGCGAAACAAATTTTGTTGCCTTGATATCAAAACGTTTGTGGTACTGCGGTTTCTCTGACGGTTTTTATTAAAACTCCATTCTTTACTTCGACCCCCCGTAGGGATGAATCTAATTTCATTTCTAGTGCTTCAATCTTTGCAGTTAAGCTATTTATAAAGTTTTCAGAAATGCTTATACTAGAAATTTGTGGATGTGTAAAATGAAATATTTTATCTGCTTGCAATGCTAGATCAGTGTACTGGTTGCTAATATTGGCCGAATATGTTCAGGAAGTTGCTCCAAGAAAAGCGTTTTTAAAACATTTTCACCAACATCATTGGCAGTAGCCAAGGAATTGTTAGTACGCAGTATATTTGAATTCAATTGACTAGACACGTGTTTGCGGTTCAAAGGTTTATTAAGAAGTAAGTAAAATATTAATGAGAAATACATACATAGAAGAGTAATAAAAAGAGTAAAATACAGAGTAGTAAATATTCGCATTGTTAGCAGGGTTGTATAATTCATATTCCAATACTCCTCCTCAATGCCAATATTTATTTTACAATTTAAAAACAAAAGAAAAATAAAAATAAACTACATTGTTAATCCCAATAATCTTGAGAATCTTTCATGGATAACCCTTTGCAAATTTTTAGTAAGCACATCTGCAACCATATCTTTTGTATTACAGTATTTTAAATTGATTTGTCCGTTCTTGTACAAATCTCTGACGTGATGGTACTTTATGTCTATGTGCTTGCTACGAGCATGATATATTGGGTTCCTCACCAGTTGCAATGCTCCCATGTTGTCGCCTTGAATTTCAATGACCTCTTTGTTTTGTAGTTTGATTTCAGCCAAAAGTTTACTGATATACGTGGCTTCTTTTGCTGCTGAGGACAATGCCATATACTCAGCTTCAGTGCTTGATAGGGCCACTGATTTCTGTTTACGACTTTCCCACGAAAAAGCTGCTCCTGCCAAAATAAAAGTGTAACCTGTGTACGATTTACGGTCAACAGCATCTCCACCCCAGTCAGAGTCAACATAGCTCACAATTGGTTTGCCGGTTTTGTAATACTTCAGCTTCATATCCTTGGTTTTACTTAAGTATTTCAGCACTCTCTTCGATGCGGTGAAATGTTCTACGTGTGGATCGCTATTTCTTTGAGATAATTTTGAAATGGAGTGTATGATGTCAGGTCTTGTACATAATCCAATGTACATTAGGGATCCAACTAATGATTGATATTCGGTTTGGGTGACTCTTTTACAATTATCATCATTGCAGGTGACTTGATAGTTTGGCTCCAAAGGTGTTGCTACTGATCGACAACTCTCCATGTTGTAGCGCTTCAATAATTGTTCTATGCTCGCCCTTTGACTTATAGCAATTGAGCCCGTTGGACCATCTCTTTCTATCTCTATACTCAAAAAATGACTCACTGGCCCTTTGTCCACTACTTCCACCCTTTTTGCAATTTCACGTTTAACAAGAACGATATCCTCAATTTCTGAACACCCAATTAACAGGTCATCAACATATACTGCAATTATATTTACCTTGCTTTCATTTTGCTTTATATACAGGCATGGTTCACTCTCACATGCATAAAAACCAATTTCATTTAAAATGGAATTCAACTTTTGGTTCCATTGACGGCCTGATTGTTTAAGACCATATAAAGCTTTCTTTAACTTTAAAACATGACGTGGACGCTCTTTGTCCACAAATTTTTCGGGCTGGCTGATATAAACATCATCATCAAGTTCACTATTGAGGTATGCCGTAGAAACGTCCATCTGGTGTAAATGCAACTCATGCTCCGCCGCTAACGCAAATACTAATCGTATAGTTTCGTATCTTATTACGGGTGAATATGTTTCATCGTAATTCACTCCGTAAACTTGTGCACAACCCTTTGCCACCAAACGAGATTTAAATCTGTCAATGTCACCATTTTTGTTTTTCTTAAGTGAAAACACCCATCTACAGCCGATTGCTTTATGATTACTAGGTAATTCTACGAGCTCCCATGTTTTGTTTTTTAAAAGTGCATTATATTCACTTTCCATCGCATTCCACCAAAACTGCGAATATTCACTAGAAAGGGCCTCATTTACGGTCTCAGGAATCTCAACATTGTCAGAACTCATGAAATTAATTGTATTATATATTTTCTGTGGCCTACCAGGTGTGCCGTTACGATTTATCTTTGGCCTTCCAGGTCCTCTTTTAACTGGTATTTCATCAAATCCATAAAATTCATCTTCAGATTCACTGTTGCTCTCATTTTTAGCATTTGCTTTTGCATCATCTATTAATATTGTAGCATTATTCTGTTGTTCATTTTTGTCTGGCAGCAATTCAAAATCAACATAATCTTCCCCTTTTGTTTCTATAAAGTAAACGTCCCTGCTTACGATGACTTTCCTGGTAGCCATCTCATACAAGCGATAAGCTTTTGCAGTTTCCGAGTACCCTACCATAATGTATTCTTTGCCTTTAGCTCTGAACTTATTATGCTGTTTCTTGTCTAAAGCGATAGCAACTGATCCAAACATCTTTAAATGTTTGACTACTGGTTTTCGTCCAAACCAAACTTCATAGGGTGTAATATCACCTAACGCCTTAGTTGGTGCTCTATTTCGCAAATATGCTGCAGTGTTGACTGCTTCAGCCCAAAGGTTTTCCGCAAGTTTTTCACCAACTAACATACACCTCGCCATCTCTACCAGGGTCCGGTTAAACCTTTCCGCAACACCATTTTGTTGGGGTGTATAGGGTACTGTCAGCTGCCGAACAATTCCGTTTTCCTTTAAATACTTATCGAAGGCCCCATTGACAAATTCAGTGCCATTGTCACTGCGTAGTATTTTAATCTTGCGATTAACCTGCCGCTCAACCATACATTTAAATTCTTTGAATTTATCGAACACTTCGTCCTTGCTCCTTATGAAATAAACAAATACATAGCGGCTCTTGTCATCAATAAACGTCAACATATACTTTGCACCGCCAAAAGATACAGTATTCATGGGGCCACAAACGTCGCTGTGTACAATTTCGAGTAAATCATTGGCTCTATTTTCCGAACATTTGAATGGTCTAACGCTGCATTTGCATTTCAAACATACACTACAGCTTACTTTATCAGGTATGTTCACATTTATACCAAAAACCATATTCCTGTTTACTAATTGCCGCAAACTAGCAAAATTTATGTGTCCGAAGCGTTTATGCCACATTATCGCCTCGTCATTAGTATCACATGAAAAATAAACATTCGTTATTATCCATACCAAATAAAAACAATCCGCCAACTTTTTTAGCTCTAAACAGCACCTTACCGCTTTTTACAATAATTGCCTTTTTGTCGCTGAATTTTACAGAACAACCAGTACTTACAGCTTTACCAACTGAAATAAAATTACACTGCAAACACGGAACATAGAGAACATCCTTCAATGTTATATTGAACTCTGTAATGTAAACTTGCCCTTTACCCTCAGCTTGAATTCTGTTGCCACCGGCAAGTATAATTTCTTCTTTATGTTCTTCTAACTTATCAAACATGTTGCGGTTGCAACACAAATGTGCTGATGCTCCGCTGTCGACGCACCAAATATTCTGCCGCAACGTTTTTTCGTTGGAAACAGAAAAAACACGATGTGTTTGATCATCTTTCTGCTCTGCTTTTGTGCCTTTTTCTTTACATTGCGCTGCATAATGCCCATTACGACCACAAGCAAAACATTTCAAATTCAACTTCTTACGGGAGTTTTTACTACTATTGTCATTGTTGTTTTTATTATAACTGTATTGCTTATAACGTTTCTTTTCTTTATTTTCTCGAGCCATAAAAACTTGAACACTGTCTGTAGCTGTGTTTTCGTTGTTGTTGTTTGATTTTCGTCGTTCACCCTCCTCAATTAGCTTAACCTTTAGCATTGATAATTTTGGCAGTTCATCTCTTGCCTCGAGTGCCACTACCAAATTTTCGTACGATTTTGGCAAGCTAGCAAGTAGCATAATCACGTACAGCTCCTCCTGAAGGGTAACACCTGTTTCGGCCAATTTGTCCACAACGGCGGCAAAGTTGCATATGTATTGCTGTATACAATCACCTTCTGTCATACGCATTTGTAGAATCTGTTTAAATAACGTCACTTTGCGTACAGGTCCCTTTGATCGGTGTACCTCTTTTAACGTTGTCCAAGTGTCTGCAGAAGTCTCACAATTTTTTATATACGCTATTTGTATAGGGGTTGAAGACAAGATTATTGTTGCTGTTGCTTTTTGATCCTTTGCGATCCATTCAGCAACCTGAGCACCGTTGGCATCGTTTGGCTCGGGCTTCGGCAAACTACCAGATACCACTGCCCACAAATCTTGGTGTACAAGCACGCTTCTCACTTGAAGACTCCAAGAGTCATAATTCGTGTCATCTAACTTCTGTATATTATACATTGCCGCCATTTTTCATTCACTTTACTACACTTATAAATCTTTCTTATTAAACTCCATGTGGCACTGGGCCCATAACCTGTTAGTACGCAGTATATTTGAATTCAATTGACTAGACACGTGTTTGCGGTTCAAAGGTTTATTAAGAAGTAAGTAAAATATTAATGAGAAATACATACATAGAAGAGTAATAAAAAGAGTAAAATACAGAGTAGTAAATATTCGCATTGTTAGCAGGGTTGTATAATTCATATTCCAATAGGAATTCATTGCTTGGAGAAAATGAAATGGCTTCTGAGCGCCAATAACACTGTTCTGCATGAAAATTCTCCTTCAAAACAATACATGCTTTCTTACTGTATTCAAATGTGCTGAACACGAATTTGAAGTCAGATTCTGTCTTTCACGCACAGTTTCTTGAGAAATTCCGGTTTTTTTTTTTTAACAAAAAATGTGAGTTTTTTGTAAATTTGACGAATTTTTTTTGGCATCAAAACAAAGTAAAAAAAAAATTCAAAAGCCTGATGATTTTGAGCGCAATGAAGTATATTTGAACGAAAAAAAAAAATTTGATGGGAATATTACAAGTGGTTTAAAAATAGGACTCAAAATTTTTTTATGGTGGTATTCCTCAATACCCCAACTCCCCCCTCCCACTCAGCCCCTCTCTTGTCCTGTTTTCTTCTAGGATTTGATCAGTACTCTCGAGGCTTTCGCTATACGCACTTATTTGGATATTCAGTTGTGCTATTATTGTTTTGGGAACAGAGCACTTTTTCTCTGTCACGACAGTGTATAAATAGCCTAATTCCTTTTGCTATGTTTGTGGTAAAGTCGCATTCAAGTCTACTCAGAAACCTCTGACTTCGCTGGTGAAGAAGGCATACGAGTTATACTTTGGATGTAAAGTAAGTGATCAGGACAAATCCGGGGCTCCTAAAATATGCTGTAGTTCATGCTCACGTTCTCTGACTGGTTGGCTAAATCGGACACATAAGTCAATGCCATTTGCAGTTCCCATGATATGGCGAGAGCTTTCAAATCACGTGACCGATTGTTATTTTTGCATGACCACAATAACAATAATTTTCAAATACAATTTTTCATTTTTTCCAAGTTTCTCCGCTTTTCTTCCAGTCTTCAAAATTCTCACTTCTACGAAGTTTTTCAATTTGAAAACTTGATGACAGTATTCCTTCTTTAATAGATGTGTATAAATTCACAGCACAAATTAACACTGATATTTTTTTAAATATTTATTAATTTATTATATTCTCGTTAAGCTCGTTTAATGCAGCGCTTTGCAATGAAAGACATAGAAAAAATTAATAATTGGATCGGAATCGATATAAAGTATAGTGATGATAGAAAATTAATGGAATTGAGTAAAAAAAATATATTGAATCTTTGGCTGTAAATTTGGAAAATACCAATTTGTATGATACTCCAATGGAAAGTAATTTCAAGTTAGGACAAGCCAGGGAAGTAGATGAAAGAATATAATACAGAAATTTAATTGGAGAATTACTGTATATTAGCACTGGCACGAGGCCAGATATTTCTTATAGCGTTAACTACAAGAGTAGATTCCAAAGATGCTATAACGTTAGAAACAAATTAATGTATAAAACATGCAGATTGTAAACATATTGTAGAAACATAAAAATGTGTCTATAATGTTAAAAATTCAAGGAGGCGGGTTGTAATATGTGAATATTTCAACATTTCCTTTTTTATAATTTTGCAATGTGGCATCACAGATTATCTATTACTTTTTAGTTAGTCTTCATATTGTACTCAGTGTGTGTAGTACACTTAACTAACCTGCTTCAACATAGCAACAAGTTTATATATTGTATAAATTAATGAATTTCAAACAAATAAATGAATTAAATAAAAAAATACAATAATTTAAAACAAGGTTAATTTCCCTATACCGATTTGATGTAAGCTCCCAATTGAAGCGTTATAGAGATATTGATATATTTGAGAATGTCTTTTGCGTTCTGATTTTGTTTAAAAAAAGGGAGATTTTAGATTATTCTTAGCTGTTAAGTCAGCAGGAGAATAAATGTTATTATTATAGAATTTAAGATACATTTATCCGATCGTAGAAATCGTAAATGTACAGTAAATGTAAATGCAGTTGTGCTTATAAAATGATGTGTGTGATGATAAATTCGAATTTAACTAGTAGAGACACAAACCAATTTTTTTAACATAGCTAATTTTGCAGTTAACAGAGCACTGTTAATCATTTAACAGTCGTTAGAATTTTGACCTTTATAATATAAAACGCTTAACCCGGGAATTTGGGACCCGGTCCATCTTAAGTGCAATATGTAAAAATTGTGCTAGAGAGTACTGGGTGAGATTATAAAAGTTAAATGCTGCTGTAGTCTAGGTGGTAAGCACGTTGACTACAAATCTGGCTGCCCTGGGTTCAACCCTTGCGGCAGCCAAAAAAATAAAAAAAATAAATGTTTTTTTCTGTTAAATGGTATAAATACATAATCAGAATTAACATAAAAACACGCAGCCTCCTTCGTCGGTACTTCTTCATAGCATAATAAATAAAAAAAATACAAAGTTTTTTAACATAGTCAATTTTCAACATTTCTTGAGAAGATTGGTGGTCATTATGGAAAAATGGGAAATGGCTGGTATAACACACCCTATACAAATGGAGGCCCAAGGGCTACTCCAATCTTCTCAAGAAATGTTGAAAAATGACTATGTTAAAAAAGTTAAATTTGTTTTAGTTTCTAAGGTTATTTCAGATATCCCACTAATATGGATCAATAGAGTAGCCCTTGTTGGGCCTCCATTTGTATAGGGTGTGTTATACCAGCCATTTCCCATTTTTCCATAATGACCACCAATCTTCTCAAGAAATGTTGAAAAATGACTCTGGTAAAAAAGTTAAATTTGTTTCAGTTTCTAAGATTATTTCAGATTTCCCACTAATATGGATCAATAGAGTAGCCCTTGGGCCTCCATTTGTATAGGGTGTGTTATACCAGCCATTACCCATTTTTCCATAATGACCACCAATCTTCTCAAGAAAGGTTGAAAAATGACTATGTTAAAAAAGTTAAATTTGTTTTAGTTTCTAAGATTATTTCAGATATCCCACTAATATGGATCAATAGTAGGCCTCCATTTGTATAGGGTGTGTTATACCAGCCATTTCCTATTTTTCCATAATGACTACCAATCTTCTCAAGAAATGTTAAAAAATGACTATGTTAAAAAACTATGTATTTGTTGATCTTTAAGAACTATTTTGAACATTTAACTTTTATAATCTCACCCAGTACACTCTAGCACAATTTTTACATATTGCACTTAAGATGGACCGGGTCCCAAATTCCCGGGTTAAGCGTTTTATATTATAAAGGTCAAAATTCTAACGACTGTTAACTGATTAACAGTGCTCTGTTAACTGCAAAATTAGCTATGTTAAAAAAAATGGTTTGTGTCTCTACTAGTTAAATTCGAATTTATCTTCACACACATTATAAAATGTGGAAAAACGTGCCATGTGTTTTTGACATATTTCTATTAATCAATAATAACAACGCATAGCTGTTCAAACCAATGATGGCCACTTTGCGATTTTGTGTAAAAAGTACGTAAATATATCCACTGTACTAAAAATGATATTGTATTGTCATAATGAAAAATATAACATTTGCATAAGTTATATCATTTTACACAACATTACATATATAACATATTTAATTTAGAAAATAAAACTTTATAATTTATTTAAAATTATAATGTGTGTCATAATATTTAACAACTTAAAAGTTTAAGTAAATAAGCACAAATAAGTACTAGAAAAGGGGTATTGTACTTCAGAGAAGCAAGCCGAATAAAATATTTCGGCGGAGGCTGAAAGGGTGTTTTTAGCCGGCGGCGGCGGCTCAGCCGCTTGCGCCGAGTTTTTACCGGCTTATTTGACTATGTACGGCTGAGCTGAGATATATAGAAAAAATATCAGTGCCCATGACATCGTCTGCGTGTCATTTCTATTTAAAAAAAAATTTAAATTTAACAATTTAATACAGTTTTTATTTGACCTTTTTAATAATTAATATATTTATTTAATTTTTAAGCACTAGGTCTTTTTTATTTTTATATATTTTCTCAATATTTCGCTACTCCGTTGTGTAGCATCATCAGAAAATAATTATTTATTGAATCAAACAAAAAACAACAACAAAATGTAATAAAAAATTTTTTCAAACTAACATATTTCAACAAACAAAAAATTATTTTGTCAAATAAAAAATTTTTTATAACAAATACAAAGTACAAAATTATTTCTTATTTACTAAATGTCTATAAATCTGTGCTACATTATCTGTGTCTGCCTTAGCCAATGATTTATAAGTCTTTAATTTATGTACCAAGAATATCAGAACGATTGGTGAAATCAAAAATTTTTGATTGTAATAAATATAAAATGGCATACAAAACCCACTATACATTAAAAAGGTTATTTAGCAAAACTAAAGATAAAATACCAATTCAAGAATTATCAAATTTAGTCTATAAGATTCCATGTAGCGGAAACGGTAATGAGATTTGTAATAAAGTGTATATAGGAACAACGAAAAATAAACTAAAAACTAGAATTGCTGGTCGTAAATCTGATCAAAGATTTAGAAATATTAATTCACAAAAAACTGCATTATCGTCTCATTGTGTCAGATTAAATCACTATCCCAATTTTGAAAATGTTTCAGTAATAAACATAGAAAACAATTATAAAAGACGTTATATTTTAGAGATGTTACAAATTATTAATACACCAACAGCACAAAGAATTAATTTTAACACTTAACGGACGGGCCCCGTAGATTTACGTTTTTCCATTCTGACTTCCTAGGACGGGCCACGTAGATCTACGTTTTTGCATGAATATTTAGTATGCTGCATTAGGGTGTTTCTTTTACTAAATAAATATGTTTACTAAATAATAATAAATTTAATAAATACTTTTTTTGAAATATCATAAGAAATATAATTGATTTAATAAAGTTTTATTGTAGTTACAACGCTTTAAATCCATACATTCTTCTTTATTTAATTCCCCTGGAAAATGCCCGGAAACTAGGAAAGACAGAGCAGATTCGACCCGTCCGTTAAGTGTTAAGCAGACACAAATAATGTAGCACAGATTTATAGACATTTAGTAAATAAGAAATAATTTTGTATTTGTTATAAAAAATTTTTTATTTGACAAAATAATTTTTTGTTTGTTGAAATATGTTAGTTTGAAAAAAATTGTTTATTACATTTTGTTGTTGTTTTTTGTTTGATTCAATAAATAATTATTTTCCTGATGATGCTACACAACGGAGTAGCGAAATATTGAGAAAATATATAAAAATAAAAAAGACCTAGTGCTTAAAAATTAAATAAATATATTTATTGCTGACAACTGTTTTACAACCATTATACCGGTAAAATTGGGTGCTTTCACGTTTTTAAAAAACGAAGTATTCTTTATTGGAATCAACGTTCTAAGAGACCTTCCCACAAAATGTTGTTCAAATCCATCAAGTAGTTTTTACGAGATGCGAACACAGATAGGCAGACAAAAATTCCAAAAGTAGGCGTTTTGTATTCTATATCAATTACTATCTAAACCAACAATAAAATTTTCAAAAAATATTTCATGAAATGACGCCGTTACAGTTTTATATAGATATGTATTTCCTTTATAACAAACATACCTAAACAAGGGCGGAAAGCGTTTTTTTGCTGTCAAAGGTTTTCATGTCTGTATATTTTGTATGGAGCATACAGAAATAATGCGGCGGCAACGCTTTGCAATTGGAAAATCCGATTCTGACAAGGCGTTTAATAACAAAAATAATTAAAAATAAACAAAAGCAAAACAAATTTCATTTCATTTATTCAAACAATATGTAATAAATAGCCTCAGAGGCCATAATACTTATATTACATAACAGCAATAAAACCTAAGTGATAAAGAATATCATAATACAATTATAGAATATAATTACCAGCTCCCCAGCTGAAAATAATCTAAACGATAGCAATTTAAGCACTAAAAAGGTCCCATTTCCAGTCAGTAGCATAAACAAATTCCGATACTTGCTTCTAAGAATGCGAGTAGGAAAGCATAAGTTTGAGTCGAAAAACATTATTAGAATGTGAAAACACACGTAAGGAAAAAGGCAGCAGATTCCACCAACGCGCAATTCTTACCATAAACGATTTACCAAAAAAAGAACAAGATATCCTTGGAATTTTAAGTTGTGGGTTTCTATTAAAACGTAAAAATGTAAAAGATTGATATAAATGCAAAGGAGTGCGACTCTTGATAATCTTATAAAAAAGAAGTAGATTACGAATTTCAACGAAATTAGCAAATTACAGCCTAGGTTCTTTTTATAAAATTTTTAATTTACATAACACAAACAACAGAATTGTTATAATTTTTAAAATAGTTAGGGAATTTATATATATTTTTGAAAAAAATCTAGTTCAGATGTGAAAAAATTGTGTCCGGGGTGTTAAATTTGAAATGAACATTTTAGGGCTGACCGTTAGTTTCGGAGTTACGGACCTCCAACGTATGTATGTAAAATATGGTACATATCGAGTATTTTATTGCGGAATGTGACTATATGGGAATTATAGTAAAGGTAATTTTTTGCCTAGATTTTCATTTACACCCCGTAGACAACTTTATTTCATTTTTAAGGTGCGTCCGTTAACTAGACTTAAGCTTTAATGTTTTTAATAACCCTGTTTTTTATCATTTTGACAAACCGTTGCCGCTTTTGTTTAGGTATGGTATTTAGCGCAAAAGCTTTGCGGAAGAAAACGATCTGCTTTTATTTAGGTATGGCTGTAATTTTGTCATTTAATTTTTTATTTTAAAGTTATCAAAACTGGAACAAAAATTTGTTTTCATTGTTTTCAATAATGATACCGAATTTTACAAAAACTTCTCTTCTTTTATTAGTAACATAAGGTAATCTTTGCATATAATAAAACTGTAAAATTAAGATGTTGAAGATAATGATCGATATAAAATTCAAAAGAACTAGTTTTTACTATGTAAATCTAGTTTAGTAAAGTAACTCTGATCAAAGAAGCAAATATTGGGGTGACAGAGGATTAAAAAAATTTAGTACTGCATATATATAATTTTACAGAAAAATTACATCGGCTCTTACTGGGTTAAGCATTTTAAAAAAAATTTAGTATTTCCTTAAAGATCTCTTCAAAAGCCTTGAAATTATACCCGTATTGAAATTTTAAATTTTTTTTTTAATTTTAGAGCCCCGTATCTCGAAAATATGGTCTTATTTATGGTCTTCTTAGTTTTTAATTCTCTATCGCCCCATATATTTATATTTTTGATTGGAGTTACTTTATTGTTACAAATGACAGGAAAAAATCAGAGGTAGGCGTGGTGTTTTGCCTGCTGCCTCGAAGGACATGGACCGATCATGCTAATTTCCAATAGCACCTCTTTCGACACTATATCTGATCGATTGACATATTTATTTTTTTTGTGAAATCAGCAAACTTGATTTCAACACTAACATGTACGGACAGACGGATCGGACATCGCTCGATCGACTTCGCTATGCATAAGAAGTCAGAATATATATGCTTTATGGGTTCAGAAATAGATATTGTAGAAATTACACACGGGATGACAAACTTATATATACCCTTTGTCCAGTTTTTGTGGTGAAGGGTATAAAAAAATATGTATTAAGAAATAATAACTACTTAAAATTTCTTGATCATCTTGTCTTCTTTCCAATATCTTTCACGTAAATATAAAAAATTAAATTCTTAATAACAATTATACGAGAGCTGCTTTATATATTTCTGGCCTAACAGTGAAAATGCGAATATTTATACTCAAAAATGGTTTTGTTGTTTTTCAAAGTATTCTCCAGCATGATTTATACACTTTTGCGGGCGCTCAAACCAGTTGTCGAAGCACTTTTTCCACTCCGATTGAGACACCTCTAAAACACACTTCAACAGCTTCTTCTGGTGACGAAAATCGTTGACGACGCATTTTTTTCTTGATGTGCCGAAACAAGAAGAAGTCATTAGGTGTCAAGTCAGGGCTGTACGGCGGATGACCCATTAATTCGACGTTTTAGCCGGTCAAAAACGCTCTGGTTTGAGCCGATGTGTGAGAGCTCGCATTGTCATGGTGACCAATGATTCGTCTTCTCTTGTTGGTTTTTCGGATTTCTCCGATGACTTCAGGCAAACAAATTGTAGTGTACCACTCAGAAATGACCGTCCTACGTTGCTCAAGCGGAACAGTCGCCACATGACCAGTTTTGCCGAAGAAACAGGCGACCGTTTGCTTCGAAGTGCTTCTTCCACGAACAACTTTCGTTGGATTTTGCTCGTCTTTGAAGACCCACACGGTCGATTGTTGTTTCGTTTCGGGCTCATACGCATAGATCCATGATTCGTCACCTGTGACGATCTTACAAACGTCTTTTGAAGCACCGCCATCGTATTTTTGACATGAGCCTATTTTTGAGCGACTTTCAAATTGTGCGGGATATTAACGAGAACAAACATTTTTTACGGCCAGGTGATCATGCAGTATCGAATGTATGCTGGTGGAAGAAATGTCCAAGGATGTCTCTATCTCTCGGTATGTCGCATGTCGATCTTGAATTATGAGTTCACGCACGGCATCAATGTTCTCTGGCACAACAGCCGTTTTTGGACGACCTTCACGGAATTCGTCTTTAAGCGAGCTTCGGCCACGATTAAATTCATTTTACCAATTTTTCACAGTGCTATAGGATGGTGCTTCATCGCCATACAAAGATTTAAGTTCATCAATGCACTCTTATCGTGATAATCAACGTCGAAAGTTGTGAAAAATAATGGCACGAAAATGTTCACGAGTTAATTCCATTTTTTTCTATATTAATTTTTTTTAAGTCACTGTAAACAACACAAATAATGGTCGTACGTCAAAACGTTTTGAGTACGATTATTCTTAAGAATGACAAACTTTCCAATGGAAATGTCAGATTGCACTTGGCAGCACTCAGTGTTGCCAGGCCAGAAATATATATAGCAGCCCTCGTATTACTATTAAAATTTAAACTTGATTTAAAGCAGTTTTTTCTACCATAAAAATTTTTTTAAATATGCATAATGCATTCTCATTCTTGACAAAAAACTTATACTCGTTTTATACTGTTGACTTTTAAAAATAAATATTATTTTTGAAAATAAATATGATTTTTAAAAATAAATATACATAAAATGGAATTTTGACACGACTATTTTTTACGGTGTTCATGCAGTATCGAATGTGTGCTGGTGGAAGAAATGTCCAAGGATGTCTCTATCTCTCGGTATGTCGCATGTCGATCTTGCATTATGAGTTCACGCACGGTATCAATGTTCTCTGGCACAACAGCCGTTTTTAGACGACCTTCACGGAATTCGTCTTTGAGCGAGCTTCGGCCACGATTAAATTCATTATACCAATTTTTCACAGTGCTATAGGATGGTGCTTCATCGCCATACAAAGATTTAAGTTCATCAATGCACTCTTGTCGTGATAATCCACGTCGAAAGTTGTGAAAAATGATGGCACGAAAATGTTCACGAGTTAATTCCATTTTTTTCTATATTAATTTTTTCAAGTCACTGTAAACAACACAAATAATGGTCGTACGTCAAAACGTTTTGAGTACGATTATGCTTAAAAATGACAAACTTTCCAATGGAAATGTCAGATTGCACTTGGCAGCACTCAGTGTTGCCAGGCCAGAAATATATATAGCAGCCCTCGTATTACTATTAAAATTTAAACTTGATTTAAAGTAGTTTTTTCTACCATAAAAATTTTTTTAAATATGCATAATGCATTCTCATTCTTGACAAAAAACTTATACTCGTTTTATACTGTTGACTTTTAAAAATAAATATCATTTTTGAAAATAAATATGATTTTTAAAAATAAATATACATAAAATGGAATTTTGACACGACTAAACAAATATTAAAGAATAAAGTAAAAAAATAACGAATTCTCATATTTTTTTTTAAATTAACCAAAAAAAACCTCGAATAAGAAACTGACTAGTTAAATTAAACGGCTGATAATTGAGCCGCCGACAAGCCGACAAATTCGGCGGCGGCGCGACTCATGAAATTTATTCAGCGGCGCGGCTAGCCACCAGTCGCGCCAATACGACTCTCCTCTCTGTTGTACTTCACTTCAATTTATGATTGTATTTACCATCACTGGATACAGCTGTCACGTAAATTCGTATTGAAATTCTATTTTCAGCAGGTTGAAACGTTACGACTAAGTGACATTTCAGTCGGCTAAGCATTTGCATAGCTCTTGGTATAACAAAAATGATCAGCTGACACATCTACATTCAAATTTCTACATTTACGGTCGGCTAAATGTACCTTTAAAGTTGTTATACTACAGGCTAAATTATTGTAAATTTTAGAACCGTCAATGTGTATCAAGGAATAGTTGCTTTAAGAGTTAGTAATTTGGAGAAAATATTTTTTATACACAGTGGGTCACAGCTTATTTGATGCATTACAGAGAAAAATCTTATTGCATGTTAGCTTGCATGTTTTATTTAATAACAAAAGTTAACAAAATAAAATAATTCAGTTACAGTTTTGAGGTCATAGCTTAAATGATGCACTAAATTTTAAGTAATCAAAAAACATACTAAGTGGGGTATCCCTTTTGGTTTAAAACAGCTTTTAATCGAGAATTCATAGATTCTACCAGTTTTTCAGTATAATCGGGACTAATTTTATCCCATTCCTCCTGTAGTGCCCGTTTCAGATCAGAAGCATTAGAAATATTATGGTTTCTTATTTTATTTTCAGTTTTGACCACAAATTTTCAATGACATTGAGATCTTGACTCTGTGCAGGTGTCTGTACTATATGTGGGCAGTTCCAGATAAGCCAAGTTTTTACAATACCAGACGTATGCTTGTGATCGTTGCCTTGGTAGAACTTAAACGAATCCCTAATGTCTATTTTATCCGCACTTTGTACTAAATTATCTTTTAGCAGATCTAATACATCTTTTTATCCATGTTACCTTCAAAAAATGTTAAATTTTTGACGCCTGAAGAGAACATACAGCCCCATACCATCACACTGCCTCCATCGTGTTTAACTGTAGAGCGCAAATTACATGGTTGAAGCGTGGTATTTGGTTTTCTCCAAATGCAGGATTTCCCATCAGATCTAAAAAGGTTAAATTTGTTTTCATTCGCAAAAACAACTGACTTCCACAACGAAGTGTGTTTGTTCATATGTTGTCTGCAAAACTATTAAGAGCATTAATAAACGGCTTATTTCGGGCAGTCCTTCCATGAACATTTTCTTCGCGCAGGACTCTATGAACAGTTTCAGGGTTACAGTCCTTACCTAAGTATTTTTCGACTTAGTTCGTTAATTTTGAAGCGCTCAAATCGGAGTTTTTTTTTAACTTTGCGAACAATCAACCACTTATCTGCATCACTAAATGTTTTATTTGGCGCAGACCTGCCCTTATCTTCTATCCTATTTTCGTGGCGAAACCTTTCTATAACGTGCTGTACTGTTGAAGAACTAATATCAACAATTTCTGCAATTTTTCGTTGGCTTTTGCCATCTTTATAATAACGTCTTCCCTTTTTTCAAATGAGGTTCGTTTTCCCATTTAAAAAAATTTATATTTTTTAGACTTTTCTTTACAAAAATTTCTTGGGAATGACTAGCCGCTTTGTTTTGTTATTGTTTTTTCTGCAGCGGTATACAGTACATACATATCTCATTACAGCTCGTATACATTTTTTTTAATAAATTTAATAAACATCCAGTAATTTTCGTTTTTCTAAAAAAAATTTTACCTGCATCAAATATCAGGTGGTGTGTTTATCTAAAGGTGTTTAGTCAATCACTAGCTTAGATGCCAAGGTGGTCGAGAGGGCTTAAAAAATTACTGTAAGGTTCTGTTGGTAGATGATTGCACTGTCCAACAGCATTTTTGGAACAGAATAGCGACCCTATAATTCTGAAAGGGCTTGTTGAGTAGATCATTTTTGTAGAACAAACTTATGGTCCAGCACGTCTGAGTTTTTTTTTACAGTGGGTCAAAGTTTTCATTTTTTGGTCGAAGCGAGCATTATACCGTATGAAAAAAATGCTGTAAGTTAATGTCTGAGAGAATTCTTATGGTCTGAGTTATATTGTGGAATTGTATGAGGATTATTTTTGTGGAAATTCTTAACCCTCTAACTGATCCCTTTATGGGTCAATTTGACCCTTTTTTCGAGAAAATCAAAAAATATCCTTTAAAAAAGGACATTTAAGGATTAAAATATTGTACGAAAATGTTTGCCGAAAAATTTCAGTGGGGGTCACCAAAGACACCATTGTTGTAAAAAAAGCTCTTGACGCTTAATTAGTAAAATTATACACCAACATATAAAAAACAGGTAAAAACAGCGTCAAGTTCGGCCGGGCCAAACACTGAATTCTCGCGTCTAGTCAGCTGTGACTTACAAATCGGGTGTGATATTAATTAAAATTAATAATAAAAAATAAAAAAAAATCAAGCATAATTGAGCTACTCGGCAGTACGTATCGGGTGTGACTTTTACTAAAATTAATATAAAAAAAGAAAAATTGAAGCTTAAATAAGCATGGCGGATTCTGTTTGCAAATTAAGAGATTGGTTTTGTTTTATTTGTGGACATTTTACGCACTATCAAAACAGAAGAAAGATATTCCCTATCATTGAAGAACCATGTATTCTTTTCTTTGGAATACGATTTTTAACTGAAGCTTGGATACCAAAAACTGTATGTACTACTTGCGAAAGTGGTCTTTTGACCTGGTACAAGATCTGTACTAAGGCGCTGCCATTTTCTGCGCCTATGACATGGATTGAACCTGAAGATCACAAATCAGATACATGCTATTTCTGCGTAAATTACAAATTTGGTAGAAGCCAAAGGCACTACGCGATAATGACATTCGAAGCAACAAATAATGTCATTTTACCAGAAGTGCGCTGTGAAGGTGTTCCGGTGCTTCAACCGCCTACACATATATTTTCGGCCAATATGACATATGCCAGAAATAACAGCGGCGACAGATATAAGTTACTTGCCTCTTGATGGTTTAAACGTATGTCCTAATTTGATAGACCAAGCTTATTTTGAAGATCTTGTAAGTGATTTAGGACTAACAAAAGAGAAAGCTGAAATATTATGTTCCAGATTAAAAACAGGAATTTGATAAAAGCTGATGTAAAAGTTACATTTCTAAGAAAAAGACTCGTAGATCTGGAAAGTTATTTTAAAAAATCAGAAGAACTCGTATACTGTTGCAGTATTGAAGAGGTTCTAAAATATCTAAAGCTTCCACTGGACTCTTCCGCTTGGCGACTATTTATAGATAGTTCAAAACACAGCTTAAAAGCAGTTTTACTGCACAATGGTAATCAGCATTCATCAATACCGGTTGCGTATTCCACAAAAAAGGAGGAAACACGCAAATATTTCAAATCTCTTAAATAAAATTGAATACTATAAATATAAATGGGAAATAT
Organism: Gymnosoma rotundatum; assembly: GCA_916610165.2. NCBI lineage: Eukaryota > Metazoa > Arthropoda > Insecta > Diptera > Tachinidae > Gymnosoma > Gymnosoma rotundatum. The sequence continues at coordinate 99,055,024 of OU744336.1, forward strand.
GCGCAGACTTCAAAATGATTGCAATATTGACTGGAATGCAAACAGGATACACAAAATATATGTGCTTTCTTTGTAAATGGGATTCACGTGCTATCAGCAGCCATTATCATATTAAATATTTCGAAGAACGTAAAGAAAATATTATTGGTGATTTAAATGTAATCCATGAATCCCTTGTCCCAAAAGATAAGGTCATACTTTCACCGCTGCATATTAAGTTGGGCGTGGTGAAAAATTTTATTAAAAGCTTAAATACACAAGTAAATGCTTTCAAATGCATTAAAACAATTTCCCCAGATTATCTGCAGCAAAATTAAAAGAAGGTAAAATACGGTTTTAAGAAATAATTTATTTCATTTAATATAAATTAACTTTTATACGAATGCTCGTTGGACCCGATATAAGAAAATTATTACAAGATGAAGAATTTTATGGTCATCTGTCAGATATGCAAAATACAGCATTTGGACTTTATGCAGTTGGTTATATCAGAATTCCTTGGAAACTCAAAAGCACAAAACTATGCAGAAAATATTGAATGCATGCTAATCGGTTTTAACAATATTGGCGTTAAGATGTCACTAAAGCTTCATTTTCTGCACTCTTATCTCAATTTTTTTTAAAGAAAACCTTGGAGCGGTTTCAGATGAACACGGTGAAAGGTTTCATCAGGATATAAAGGTATTGGAAGAAAGATTCAAAGGGAAATCCCAAAGTGTAATGCTTGCACAGAAACCTTGACCCATCGGAAAATTCACTTCAAGCTAAATACATGAAAACATATTAAGTTTAATCTTTAATCCATTGTCATACTACTGCTATTTCCTAATATTTACATACTAAATAAACCACTATTAAAACAAAATTATAATTTTTTTTATAGAAGTTGCCATGTAATTTTGCCAATTAATCGTGATCCCCACTGAAAGTTTTCGGCAAACATTTTCTACAAAAATGATCTACTCAACATACATACCCTTTCAGAATTATGGGGTTGCTATTCTGTTCCATTCAAAAAGTCTTAATTTGTTGGACAGTGTTGTTATTGGCAAATTTGAGAATATGATTAGGGACAGATTGGTTTAAATTAGTGTTGGGGATTTTTTATAAGGTCAGAATATAATTTAGAAATTCGCGAGTTGTCACAATTAATGATATTACGTAGGAGTCTGAGAGTGTAGATGTCCCTCATGACTTCAAGAGTTTTAGTATTTGCGTCATAAAGTAGATTATATATTAGTGTAGTTTTAAAGGCACCAGTTGCTATTCTGAGTGCTGAATTGACAATAGTTTTAATTTTTTAAAATTTGATTTGGGAATCCAGCCGTAAAGGTTGAGACCGTACTGAATTTTAGATAGTGGATGCTTTTATAGCTGAGATTGTGGACAATATATTACAGTTATACTTTTTATTAGCGATACATTTTACTACATTTTTCTTTGGTTTAAATCTGTTTTGATATAACGAAGGTGATCTTTCCAATTGTATTTCTTATTGAATATTACACCTAATATTTTTGAAGAAGTGGTGTTATCAAAGTTAAAAAAACAAAATCAAATTCTAAAACTTAGCAAAATTGAATTAATGAAAACATACGAAATTAAAAGAAATAATAGATCGGTTTTTAATGCGAAATTGAAAATTGAAAATGAAACATACCCAAAACTATTAGCAGCACAGAGAGTTAATATTGGATGGGAGAAATGTAGAGTCTTTGATGGTACGGAAATAATACAGTGTTTTAAATGCAGAGGTTTTAATCATAAAGCTGTGGATTGTAAAAATGAAGAAATATGTTTTAAGTGTCATGGAAAACACAAATCAGGAGAATGTAATAAAGAACAAATTAATAAATGCATTAACTGTATAAGATCGAATGAAAAGTTCAATTTAGGCCTTGACGATAATCATATTACTTCAAGCAAAGAGTGTCCTGTGTATAAAAACAAGTTAAAGTTAAAAAAAAGAAGAATGGGCTTATTCGATTAACAACTAAAGACAATACATGGCATTTATACAAACATACAAGGTTTAACTAACAACTTTAATCAGCTTGAGGCAATCGCTAGTATCGATAAACCAGACTTTATAATTCTCACTGAAACTCATGTAACTGACAGAATAGATGAAAGTGAAATATATATAGAAGGTTACCGTCAGTGTATTACGCTTTCCAATTCTCTAAGAACTGGTGGCTTAGTAATATATTTCAATAAAGACTGGCAAGTAAGTTTGATGTGTGAGAAAGTGAGAGATTTTAAATACTGGATAAGTGCATATTTTATCAAATATCGAGAAATGTCCTTTATTATAACAGCAATATATCGATCACCAAGCAGTCAGGAACCAGAATTTTATGAAGTTTTTGAGAATATACTTGAAGAATTAAGTGAAAAAAATACAGATATTATTATCGCTGGAGACTTTAATGTAGATTGGGCTAAAGATAGCATCTATAGGAGCAAATTGGAACAAATTATTAATGATAATGGACTAAAACAATTAGTGAAAAACTATACCAGAATTACACGCGATACAAAAACTATAATTGGTTATGTTATAACAAATAATGTCAATTTTAGTGTAAATATTAGTAATTCAAATAAAATATCCGATCATGAAATTATAGATATTAATGTCGATAATACTAATCAAAATACTCAACATGAAAATGGAAAGACAATCGATTTTTTTAAATATGATAAAAATAAATTCCATAGAATAATTAGCCAAACACTTAAGTTTGATGAAGGCCTAGAGTTAAACACTAACGTGTATAATTTTGATAAAGCTATTGAAAACACTATAAAAAGGCTAACAATTACGAAAAAAATTTATACAAAAAGCATTAAAAACAAATGGTTCAATAGACAATTGCAAACACTTAAAACCGAAAAAATTATAAAGTACAACATAGCCAAATATGAAAACACTTACGCAGCATGGTATAATTACAGAATAACAAGAAATAAATATAAAGTTAAACTTGAAAGTGAAAAAAATGCATATATAAATAAAAAAAATTACTAATACCAAAGACCAAAGACAAATGTGGAATAATTTAAAAAATTTAGTGCTAAAGAAACCCAGGTCTGTGATACAAAATGTGATATTTAACAATGTAGAATATAATAACAATCTTGAAATAGCAAACCAATTTAACGAATATTTTGTTAAAAGTGCAATATATTAATCATATAAATATGAAAAATACTATATTTAAATTCCATTCAATTAATATAACAGAATTAAAGAATACTTGTAAAAGTATCAAAAAGAAACCGGACTATAATAATGTAAATATTAATTTGATACTGGAAAATTGGAACTTTATTGGTGATAAACTTTTAAATATCATTAATAAATCTTTAGATTCTGGAGTTTTTCCTGAAAATTGGAAAACGTCTATGGTAACACCAATTCATAAAATAGCAAAGACAAATAAGTGCGAAGAATTTCGGCCAATAAATACGTTAAAAATATGTGAGAAAGTTATTGAAAAAATTGTAAAACAACAGCTAGAAGAATACTTGGAAAAAAATAATATTTTATCTAAATACCAATCGGGTTTTCGAAAAACATTTTCATGTGAAACAGCTGTGAATTACGTTATAAATAGGTGGAAAAAACTTTAAAAAAATAAGAAAATTATGGCAATTTTTCTAGACTTTAAACGGGCATTTGAAACCATAGATAGAGAAATATTAAAATTATTTTTTTACGGAATACAGAATAAAGAGTTAAATTGGTTTAAATCATACCTTAAAAATAGAATACAGATAACGAAAGTTAACAATGTCAAATCTACAGGGATCGATATTAGGTGCTCTATTATTTATTATTTATATAAATGATATGCCCACTATAATTAAAAACTGCGAAATAGTATTATACGCGGATGATACTCTTATATTTAGTGAATCAGAATCAGACGATCAGTGTCACAGAAATTTAACACAGGATATTGAAAATGTAAATTATTGGTTAAAAATGAACAAACTTAAGCTTAACGAAAATAAAACAAAGATAATGGAAATAAATATGGACAAAAGTTCTGTTTTTAAAATTAATAATACGGTAATAGAAAAGGTCGAAAAAATTAAATACTTGGGATTTATAATAGACAAGAAAATTAATTTAAAAGAACACATGGACTATATATGCAAGAAAATTGGCAAAAAGATTGGATTCTTTAAAAGAATAAGAAATAGGGTATCCATATTTACAGCGATTAATATATATAATAACATAATAAAACCTCATTTTGAATTCGGTTCAACCATACTATATACATGCTGCACAAACCTACAAATAGAAAGACTGCAAAAACTTCAAAACAGGGCTATGAGATCAATTATAAAATGCAATAGACTTACACCAATACAATTTATGCTGGACACTTTAAAATGGCTAAATATAAAACAGAGGCTTCAACTTAATACTTTCACTTTTATCCATAAGATGAAAACAAGGAACGCACCGGAATATTTAACGGAACAACTTAGATATGTAAACGAAACTCAACCATATAATCTTCGCAATGCATATGATTTTAGAATACCCAGGGCTATTAACAGCACAACAAAGAGATGTCTACTATATAAAGGACTACAATTATTTAATCAGCTGCCACTTTATATAAAGAATGAAGATAATATCGATATATTTAGAAGGAATTGTGTATTTTTTATTAGGAACACTTTTTCTCAGAGCTTATAAAAAAAAGAAACTGTAAAGAAAACTAATTTTTGTGTTACTGTTTTTTATATAAGCTAATTAGGCCTATTTAGATAAATGTAATGAAAACCAAATTTATTACATTTTTTTAATCCCGACGTTTCGTCAATTTTCTGTTGACTTTTTCAAGGGATATTCGTCTGTATTTAATAAAATTATTATTATTAAAATATATATACAAAAAACAACAATCAGAACTTACAATAATTTAAGCAATAATACATTTAAAAGTAAACAATAAAAAGAATTTTACAAAAGACAAACATTTAAACATTGCACTACTTCTTTTATTAACAGTTGTACTTTTTAAATTTTTATTTTTATTTTAGTGCAACTCTATAGCTTGCGCTTATGTTGTCAGTGTCTTCTTTATGATTCATTGTTTTTGTAATTTTTTGTTGTATATGTAAGCTCTCAATTATGAAACGTTTTTTCTCCACTTTTTCTTTGTCAAGTATTTTAATCTTATCGAAGTCAGCTGTGTGTCCTGTTTCTATGATGTGTTGAGCTAGTGCAGTCGATCTTTTTCTTTTTTCAATGTCCATCTTGTGTTCGTTCATTCTTGTATGTAAAGCTCTTTTTGTTGTGCCAATCTATATGAGATCACAGCTTTGCTCTTCTTTTCCCTTACACCTTATTTCGTACACAATGTTGTTTTGTTGTAATTTATTGACTGGCGCTTTTACGTTAGTAAATATTGATTTTAGAATTTTGTTTGGTTTGTACGCCAAACTAACTTTTTCTGTTTTTATTGTTTTTCTTATGATTTCGTTGTCAGTGAGCCCCGGAATGTACTGTACACTGAAAAAAGTTTTTGTATCTTTAACCGTTGTGTTACATGAATGTTGATTTTTGTTGTTTATTATTTCGTTATACGTAGATTCAATAAGAAATTTTATTAATTTTGTAGGGAAGCTGTTGTCCTGTAGTATTTGTTTAATTCGTTTAATATTGTTATTGTGGAATTTATTATCACTGATGTTCAAAACTCTTCTTATTAGGTTTTTTGCGGTATTTATAATTTGGTATTTTGGTTGCGTTGAGTTAAAATTCATTATCCTACCAGAGGCTGTTTCTTTTTCGTACCAGTCAAATATTATTTTGTTATTTTTCCTTATTAGTTTTGTATCCAAATATGTGATAATTCCTTTTTCTTCTATTTCAATTGTAAACTGTAATTTATTGTGATATCTATTTAGGGTTTTTAGAATTTCATCCTTGTCCTTAAGTTTTACTATAGCCAATATATCATCCACGTATTTAGCTATATATTTAATATATATATTTTTAGTCTGTAGTTCAGCTATAGCATCGTCAAGTAATTTGTCTAATATAATATCAGCAATCGTTGGAGACAAAGGATTGGTTGTAGATTTGTCCATTATGATTAAAATAATTGTTGTCAATTAAACAGAATTGTAAAATTTTTTGGAACTTAGATTTCCTAATCTTCGTGTGCTGCTTTATTGTGTTCCATTCGGTCAAGATATTTCTAATTGCCATATAAACTGGGATGTTCGTAAATAGGGAAATCGCGTCAAAAGATATTAATATTTCGTCATTTTCTATACATATGTTTTTTAAATTGTCAATCATTTGAGAAGAATTTTTGATATTATATTTATCTGAAACTATATTTTTAAAATTTGTCCTACATGTTTGGATAATTTGTAACAAGGTACTTGAACTGATGATACAATTGGTCTAAGAGGGGTATTTGGTTTGTGTATTTTTGGTAGGCCGTATATTCTAGGACTATTAGCAGATGAACATAATAGATTCTTTTTCAGCATTGAATCAATGTCACCAGTTTTGAATAGTGAACACACTATGTTATTATTTTCTTTTTGGAGTGCCGTAGTAGGGTCAGATCTCAATGTCTTATATGTATTTTTGTCTCCTAGTAATTCCTCCATTTTTTGTGTGTACTCATGTCTGTACATAACAACCGTTTTGTTTCCTTTGTCTGCTTTAGTTATAACTAAATTAGGGTGTTTCTTTAAGAAAATCCTAGTAATATTGTAAATTTTCAATATATACTTTTCTTTCGGCGTACTTTTTATTTTTCTTTTAAATCTATTAATATTATAGGCGAGTGTATTTCTTGCGATTTCTTTTTCTTTGTCCACTTTTTCGTCCATTACTTGTATACATTGTTCAAGATCCGCTATTACATGTAAGGGAGAAAAATTCTTTTTGTCTATAGGAATTGCAAATTTTTCCCCTAAAGAGAGTATCCACTTACATTCCAAAGGTATGTCAATATCCGTTTTATTCTCAAAAAATTTTTTGTTAAATTTAAGTCCGTATATATTGAACATATTTTCTTTCAGTGTATTTAGTTTATTTATTTGCTTTTCTTTTACCTTGTTAGTTATGTGTTTTGTTCTCTCTTTTTGTTTACGTATAAATGTTTCAAAGTCCTCCTCTGTCAACATCTGTTTAATGTTAACTTTAATATGTACAATCTTCTGTTTAATAATTGTAATTGTGTTTATAGTTTGTGTGATCTCCAAATTTAAAAATTTTTTTTTTGTGAAAATAGGCCTAATTAGCTTATATAAAAAACAGTAACACAATCAATAATATATATATTGGCCAATAAAGACATAAACAAGAAAACTAATTTTTATTATTGTAATTATAAAGTATTTTTAATACTACTTTAATTAATAAATAAATAAAATAAATAAATAAATAAAAATAATAGGCCAGCAGAGATAGAAGTATAAAATGCTCTTTTCCTGCATATGTGTAAATGTCCGGATTCATCTAGAGATATTCTGCTCCAAAATAATTGCACCATTGCAAAATGTGGTTTATCACTGATTCTATATTGATGGTTTGGGATTTACTTCTTGAAAGATTTTTAATAATATAAAAGTTACCAGCATTTGCACAAAACTTGTATTGATTTAGTGAAAGGAGATGCTTACTTAAGCTGTGTTTAGACGGCGTGTACAAGTCGTATGGAATGTGAGATTTGCCATATGTAAGTCCATACACATCATGTAAACCTCATGAAACATAACATGTTATTTTCCTATGTGTTATAACATGTTTTAGTTTTTTATTTAGAGCACGCTCAATTTTGATATGTAAAACTATATGACAACAGATGTTTTCAGTGATGCTAGGTTAGGTTGCACAGGCTGTCGGCGTAATGAGACCGACTCACTTAGGTCCAAAGGGTCCCGTTGTGTCACCTGGAATAGGATGTGCAAGGATCAAATTCAGGTCCCTACGGTACCATCAAAGATCCATATCCAAACCAACCCTAGGACCGGATAAACAAGTTTATCCTAGCAACATCGCATACAGATTAGTCTGCAAGACCATGCAGTCTCGGACTGCCGAAAATGGCCGCTCTATTCCCTGAAAGAGCTGGACAATGGCAGAGCAGATGCTCCACCGTTTCCTCCTCCTCCTCATCTTGACAACTTCTACAGTAGTCATGATGCGGAATATTCAGTCTCCCCGTGACCCAGCTGCCCTCGAGGAAACCTCAGTAGTTGTGCGGATCTCCCACTATCATACTCAGGCCCCAATGTCCTCGAGACCTTGCAGCTGACCTCTTCAGACCATCTAGACTGCGCAGCCCTAAAGAGTTCCTGCTAAAATAAAGCTCTACAGCAGCTTAAAGGGACTCCCACCAGTGGATCTATCTCCCGGTCTCCCAACCGAGATCCAAATCCGGTGAGTTCGTCCGCGGCTATTTTTCCGGGTATGCCCGAGTGAGCCGGCACCCAAAATAGTTCCAGATTGGAATGTTTCGCCATCTCGTCAAAAGATGTCCGGCATTCACGAACTAATCTGGATGTCGTATAGACACCTCATAAGAAGCTAATCACAGGCTTGCTGTTAGTGCAGATCCGGATATCCTCTCCGTATATCCTGTGGTACCTCATTCAGCAAGCCGCACTTTCAATTGGCTGTAGCCAAAACTTCATCCTGATCCGAAATCTAGGAATGCCGACTTACGTTCAGTCCCTCCAGGGCCATCGAAATGGCCTCCGGTTTCACATTGTCGAAGGCCTCTTCTATATCTAGAAAGGCAACTAATGTATATTCCTTTATTATCCTCCTCATGTGGAGGTCAACTATCCGTTCCAAAGTCTTCAAGAGGAAGGAGGATTGACTTATAGGTCTAAAGTCCTCGATTCAGTGTGCGTAGTCTTCCCTCCCACAGAAAGGAGGGACCGTTGTCGCTCCCAGTCCGTTTTCTGTTTCGTCGGGGAATGACTCCATGTACCCAAATTGCTACATCGAATTCAATATAACTATGATCAGAGAACCGAGCAGTCACTAGAGACCTTCCATGCCCTAATCAAATCTGAAAGCTTAGTAATAACTAGCGTCACGTCAAGAACCTCTCTTATATTTACTACAACAAAAGTGGGTTCTGACCCAACGTTAACAACGTCTAAATTATTACAAAGAATGAAGTCAAAAAGAGACTTACCCCTTGCATTGGCGTCCACCGCAATAATAACCGGCAGATTTCATGTAGCTCCCACCTTAACCACTCTGCGAAACATTGGTGGTGGTGATTCGCACTCATGCGCCATGTAGCAAGGGACAATTATAACTGTGCCCCTGTTTGTCTCCCAGGCAGCTGCTACCGTATCTTCATCACTGTAATCAGAGAAAATGAAGATATTCAAATTGCTTTTAGCCACTATGCATTATCTGATCTTACCTGGACCATTTATATATAGCAGCTTTAAGCCTCTAACCGCAAACCCTGCCTTGATGGTTCTTGGGCTAATACAAGCTCCTTCCCTCTCTCTGAAAAATGAATGACATCACTGCTTCAAGCATTTTAGTTTTCTCCTCAACAATTACAGGTTATGTCGTTTGTACGTAACATATGTGTTAAACACAGATTTTGACATACACAACAAATTACATTTTGACATTCCATATGACTTGTACACGCCATCTATACACAGCATTAGTTTATTGAAGGAAATTAAGAATTTGACTGAAAGAGGGGAGCCTTGGGGGATACCGTTGAATAGGGGATATGATTTAGAGTGACTATTATTAATTCTGATCTGTCTATTTGTTAAGAAAGAGATTTAAACTTTTACTTTCTGGAACAACGAAATTGTTACATTTCCCGATGGATTACGGATACAAATTGCTTTCCTTTTAAAAGCATTTATTTTAATTCCCCGTTCATCATAAAATTGCTTTACAGGTTGTAGATGGTTAGAAACTTGTTAAAGCATCACTATGAGAATATATGAGAGAGTCATCGGCATAAAGTAAACGAGTAGAGTTGGGAATAATGTGAAGGAAGTCACACATTAAAATGTTGCAGAGGCGAGGCGCCGAAATTGAACCTTGGGGTACGCCGCAGTTAATATTGCCGAAATCGGATAATTTTTTTATTTATTGTAATTATTAACATTATTTGAAAACTCATAATAGTTTCATAGAGGTTAGACATGTTTTGTGTCTCTTAAAAAAATCTTGGAACATTGTTAAAAAAATAATGAAATTTTTCAACTTACATATCGCACTTGATCAACAATAGGGTATTAACTCAAAATTTTTGAAATATCACTTTTTTCAAGAAATCAGCTAACAACATCAATATCTATCTACTGTAAAAATTTCAACGGATTCCGAAAACCACTTTTGAGACCATATTCATGATAATGTAGTGATTACCTTTATTTCAACAAAAAGGTATTATTTCGAGTTAATACAAAAGTTGAAATAGGTATGAGACGTATATTTTCATAAAAAATTTATTATTTTGATTTGAGCCTTTATTTATGTTAAAAATAATCGAACTGTTTATTTATATTTGGTTGTATTTCGAGTTACTGCTTTTTTGTTGAAAAAAATATTTTTAAATTTTATTAAAATTTCAACTAAAGCGTCATAATTCAAAATAATACAAAAAAAATATCGATAAATTTCAAAAAAATGGTGTTAACTCAAAAAATTGATTTTTTTTTGCCATGATTGGTAAAATTTAAAACAAAAACAAAGTATATATATTTTTAAATGGAATTTGCTTCCTATGGTATATTTGAATTTTTAAATTCTGTTAAAATGTGGCCACAAACAGTTTTTTGACTCTACTGAAAATTTTAAAATTTTGAGTTAATACCCTCTTGTTGATCAAGTGCGATATATCAAAAGAAAAAAAACTATATTTTCCTTTTGGAAAATGAATTCTTTACCATAATGGGAAGAGAATTTACCTCCTGATAAATCTAAAAAAGCCATAACACCAGAGATGAAACAGCAAATTCAAAACATCATTCTTGGAAATTCTTTGCCAAATGATAGCTCATGCAAAACTAGTAATGGTGTAAATACTAAAGGCAGTCATTAAAACTAAGCTGAAGAATGGATAAAGAAGGTTTTCAAATAATCACAACGTTGGCAAGTCATTTGATTACGATGACTCAATTCTTTCATTTTCATCAGAAGTTAACGATTTTCAACAAGTTAATAAGCATAAGCGTAGTAACAATGATAGATATGTTTAGATTAAATGTCAAAAACCAAAAGTGTAATGGTGAAAATTTGTCAAACACACAAGATTCCCAAAACAGCAGGCTTATTCTGAATTGAATTATAAAATTTATTTAGGAAATTCTGTAAGAAAAACAAAATAAAAATGGATTCTGTGGCACTGGTTCGAAGATGAAGAAGGCTGTGACCAAAATGAAAGGATACTGATAATATTTCTTAGAAGCAATTGTTGCTCCGAAGGAAAGTGCGTCCGGTAGTCCATTTACGGAATTCGTCAAGTTTAACAATTTTACCACTTGCCCCCCTAAGGGAGATAATGGATTATATCTTGATGGGCCACCGGCAATGTCGGTTTTAAGCTTCTGTTTGGTGTGTACTTAAAAATCGGCCTAAACTTATTAAAGTTGAAGTCAAATATTTTTGACTGGTATATATATTTAATACTTTTTTCCATCCTGCAGCTTTTCTTATAGGTGGTCCATTGAAATTTAAATCTTCTTTTAACGTTTGCTACAAAGTATTTGCCGACTGCTGTGCATTTATTTGGTGTTTTCAAAAGGCCTCTTGCCAATTGGCTGTGCTTATTCATGAGTTCTATCTTTATTTCAAATTGACGTCTTTTGGTGGTTTTATTGCTTGCTTCTCCGAATTAAATAATAAATATATAATGAATAAATAAATAAAATATTATCTTTCACTTACATGTTTGTACTTTGCGAATGCTACTTTGTTGTCGAATAAATTTTGCGAATTTTACATTTGTTTTCGCAATTTAGAATACCGAATTGCCAACTTTTCGCAATTGAAATGCTATTAAAAAAGAACTTTGCGAATATCGCAATACAGAACAGCGATTGTTCGCTTTAATGTATTTTAGCATCGCAATTCAGAATAAGCCTTCATCCTAGGTGAGTTAGACGACATTCAGGAAGAAAGAAATAATGCCAGGAAATTGAATTTTTCACAGGAGACTAGAAATAGCTTAAATATAGAAGTCATTTTGTCCGCCTATGTTCTCCAATAATTTTTTTCGCCCGCTCTCTTTCATTTTCGAGAAAAGGACCGACAAAGTCCTTTATCAAATTTCAAAAGTGGTGTTTTTGGAAAAACCTCTATAATTAAAAAAACTAAATGTTAATATATTTGACTATTGGAGTTTAATAAAGACACTACTAGAAGTGTTCTCTAACAATTTTTTTCACCCACTCTCTTTCATTTTCGAGAAAAGGACCAACAAAGTACTTTATTAAATTTCAAAAGTGGTGTTTTTTGAAAAACCTCTATAATTAAAAAACTAAATGTTAATATATTTGACTATTGGAGTTTAATAAAGATACTACTAGACGTGTTCTCTAACAAATTTTTTTCGCCCAAAGTCCTTTTTCAAATTTCAAAAGTTGTGTTTTTGGAAAAACCTTTCTAATTTCTTAAAAAACAAAATGTTAATATGTTTGACTATTGGAGTTTAATGAAGACACTACTAGAAGTCTTCCCCAATCATTTTTGCTATCCACTTATATTTTATTTAAATATCGTCCGGAAACCTTTTATACCTATTAGATTTTTTTGTATTACCTTTGGTTATGTTAACATTGGTTATGTTTGCTGGGGTTTTAAATTTTAGAATTTAACTTCACACACGTTCTTTTCTCTGTTGTTGACGCTTACAGCACGTACTTTCATGATAAAATATATAACACTTTATTATTTATATTTTTTGCTAAACTGACTAATATATAAAAAATGTATGTATTATTAAAAAAAATTTATTTTGTTTTAAAGGTGTTAAAGCGATAGAAAAGCGAGATGGTGCTGGTGCACATAACTGGGGATCCGTAAAACAGGAAATCGATGTCATTAATAAATCTACAAGTGAAGCTGATGCTACTTTAATAGACAAAGAAGAATCATTAAATGAACAAACTCTCGAACAACCCGCTGCTACAGATGAAGATGTAAAGGAATTAACACTCGATGAATGGAAAGCCTTATGTGGAGAACGCGCAAAGCCGCAATACAACATTCGCAAACCAAATGAAGGTGAGGACACGTCCCAATGGAAGAAAATGGTTGTGCTTAACAAAAAGAAGGAAGGAGACAGCGAGGAAGAGTACGAGTATGATCCATCTATGTATCCCCAGCGTGTTGGACGCTTGCAGCGTATTGTTGACATTCAATTCAACTTTAACGACGGTCGTCGAGGTGGTGGAGGCTTAAGCAGAGGACGTGGTCGCGGTCTCCGCCCTGGTAGTGATAAAGGAACTATCCGTGAAGGTGTCAGTCAACCAAGACAGCGGCGTAACGTCGTTGGCGTACGACGAAAACCGTCTTCTCCAAATGCTCTTAAAGTTGATGATGAACGTCAATTCCCTTCTTTGAGTTAAATACAAAACATTTTAAAAGTTTTTATGCTGTCAAATAAAAAATACAAGTTAGCTTGTAAATAAAAAACTTAATTGCATTTTAATTTTATACAGTGTTCCTTGTCATTGACACCTTTCCAAACTTTGTAAGGGATAGAAGTATAAAAAAAAAAGATTTGGTACTTACTGCATACATATAATTTTACATAAAAAATCCATCGGCTCTTAATGGGTTAAGCATTTTTAAAAAAGTTTAGTATTTCCTTAAAGATCTCTTCAAAACCTTTAAAACGATATCCATATTGATTTTTTAAGAAATTTTAAAACTTCAGAGGCCCGTAAGTTGGAAAATGCGGCTTGGAAATGAATTTTGTAGAAATTACAAATGGAATGACAAACTTAGTCATACCTTTTTTTCACTTTTTGTGCTAAACGGCATAAAAATTAAATACTACATTTAAATTTTACATAAAAATGCCATCGGCACTTAATGGGTTAAAGAATTTATAAAAACTTTAGTATTTCCTTAAAGATCTCTTCGAAACTTTTAAAATAATATCCAACTTGATATTTTCAAAAATTTTACAATTTCAGAGGCTCGAAACATTGGGGGTCGGGTTTTTCCAAAAACACACCACTTTTGAAATTTGAAAAAAAAAACCTTGGTCCTTTCCTCAAAAATGAAAGAGTGGGCGAAGAAAATTATTGGAGAACACTTCTAGCAGTGTCTTTATTAAACTCCACTAGTCAAATATATTAACATTTTGTTTTTTTTTAAATTCTAGAAGTTTTTCCAAAAACACCACTTTTGAAAAAGGACTTTGGTCCTTTTCTTGAAAATGAAAGAGAGTGGGCGAAAAAAACTTGTTGGAGAACACTTCTAGTAGTGTCTTTATTAAACTCCAATAGTCAAATACACAACTTTTGAAACTTGAAAAAGGACTTTGGTGCTTTCCTCGAAAATGAAAAAGAGTGGGCGAAAAAAAATTATTGGAGAACACTTCTAGTAGTGTCTTATTTAAGCTTCACTAGTCAAATATATTAACAATTTTTGTTTTTATTTGAAAAAGGACTGGTGCTTTTCTGGAAAATGAAAGAGAGTAAGCGAAAAAAAATTGTTGGAGAATACTTCTAGTAGTGTCTTTAGAAAACTCCACTAGTCAAATATATAAACATTTTGTTTTTTAAGAAATTATAAAAAAAAATGGTCCTTTTCTCGAAAATGAAAGAGAGTGGGTGAAATAAATTGGACAAAACTGCTTGTAGTTTCTTTATTAAACTCAAATATATTAAAATTTTGTTTTCTAAGAAATTATAGAGGTTTTCCAAAAACACAACTTTTGAACAAGGACTTTGGGCCTTTTCTCGAAAATGAAAAAGAGAGGGTGTAAAAAAATTGTTCAACACTTCTATTAGTGTCTTTATTAAACTGCAATAATCAAATATATTGTTACGAATAATAAAATCTGGCAAACCCTGTAGTTGTCTCCGTATGAGCGTGGTGAATAAGCTAATTCAACTATTGGTGTGTTTATAGAATAACAAAACCAAAAGTTAGCCAACAAAATCTGAGCAGCCTCAATGGCTGCGTTTTTAGAGGTCGAAAATAAAAGAGAGTGGGCGAAAAAAATATTAAAGAACACTTCCAATGGTGTCTTTATTACACTGTAATATTAAAATATATTAACACTTTGTTTTTAAAGAAATTATTTAGCTTTTTTTGAAAAATACTACATTTGAAATTTAAAAACACTACTTTTAAAATTTGAAAAAAAAACTTTGGTTCCTTTCTCGAAAATGAAAAAGAGGGGGCGTAAAAAAATTGTTGAACACTTCTAGTAGTAACGTTATTAAAATCCAATAATCAAATATATTAACATTTGTTTTTTTAAGAAATTATAGAGGCTTTTGCAAAAACACCAATTTTGAAATTTGAAAAAGGACTTTGGTCTTTTCCTCGAAAATGAAAAAGAGTGGGCGAAAAAAAATTATTAGAGAACGCTTCTACTAGTGTCCTTATTAAACTCCACTAGTGAAATATATTAACATTTTATTTTTTAAGAAATTATAGAGCTTTTGCAAAAACACCAATTTTGAAATTTGAAAAAGGGCTTTGGTCATTTCCTCGAAAATGAAAAAGAGTGGGCGAAAAAATTATTGGAGAACACTTCTAGTAGTGTCTTATTTAAGCTCCAAGAGTCAAATATATTAACATTTTGTTTTTTAAGAAATTATAGAGCCTTTTTCAAAAACACCAATTTTGAAATTTGAAAAAGGACACTGGTTTTTTCCTCGGAAAAGAAAAGAGTGGACGAAAAAAAAATATTGGAGAACGCTTCTACTAGTCTCCTTATTAAACTCCACTGGTCAAATATATTAACATTTTGTTTTTTAAGAAATTATAGGGGTTTTTCCAAAAACACCACTTTTGAAATTTGAAAAAGGACTTTGGTCCTTTTCTCGAAAATGAAAAAGAGGGGGCGTAAAAAAATTGGTGAACACTTCTAGTAGTGTCGTTATTAAACTCCAATAATCAAATATATTGACCCTCTAGTGCGCCGTGATGCAAATTTGAATCATACCGAATATCTCTCTGTAGCTTCAAAATTTGAAAACAGTTTTATGTAAATGTTCGTTATATGATGTCTCCATTTAATAGACGTCGTTTTCTCTGCTTTTGAAGTACCGTTATAGCAGCATTGAATTGTTGTGCAATTTTGAAGTGCCTGCTCATTCCTTTGTTGTTCATAGAGGCAACAGTGTGTTTTTCTGACCTTAAAATTTATTAAGTTCAACAAGTTTATAAATAGTTTTGAGTTTTAAATAAGTTACACTCTTTTTTTATTACAATGTTATAGGGTGTATTGTTTTTTTATGGTAAGTACTTTGAGCTAAATGCGCAATGATGCAAATTTGCATCAAAGGATTTTTCGCCTCCTGCACCCATATAAATGAAAATTATACAAACTGCTAGAACAAAAGTTTGCTTTTAAACCATTTCCTTTCGTTTAAGTAGTATTTTACTTAATTTGGTTTTCTTGCGCACTAGAGGGTTAACATTTGGTTTTTTAAGAAATTATAGAGGCTTTTGCAAAATCACCAATTTTGAAATTTGAAAAAGGGCTTTGGTCATTTCCTCGAAAATGAAAGAGAGTGGGCGAAAAAAAAATATTGGAGAACACTTCTAATAGTGTCTTATTTAAGCTCCAAGAGTCCAATATATTAACATATTGTTTTTTAAGAAATTATAGAGGATTTTTCAAAAACACCAATTTTGAAATTTGAAAAAGGACACTGGTCTTTTCCTCGGAAATGAAAAAGAGGGGGCGTAAAAAAATTGTTGAACACTTCTAGTAGTGTCGTTATTAAACTCCAATAATCAAATATATTAACATTTTGTTTTTTAAGAAATTATAAAGGCTTTTGCAAAAACACCAATTTTGAAATTTGAAAAAGGACACTGGTCTTTTCCTCGGAAATGAAAAAGAGTGAGCGAAAAAAAATATTGGAAAACGCTTCTACTAGCGTCCTTATTAAAGTCCAGTAGTTAAATATATTCAGGCATGTTCTGACAATCGCAAATCGCTTAAAACTGGCGATGCGAGTTAAAATCGCATGAAAGGTGTTCTGTAGTTCACAATCGCAAGAAATTTGGCGACTTCAAATCGCAAGCACATACTGAAGTGAAGTTGCAAATTTTACTTAAAATAAACTTTAAAGCAACAATAAAATTATACACAAATGAAAATTAATATGTTCTCTTTAATTTTTAATAGAAATTATTTTAATTTTTACACAATAAAGTCGCAAATAATTAATTTAAAATCTGTTATTTGTTCCATCAATTGTTTATTTTGATTGTTTTCTTGAGTACTGGCGATTTCATACAAACAGCTGTTATAATTGATGTTCGAAAATATACTTGCACTAGTGCGGTTGAACGTATAGTTGTTACGAATTATTTTTTTTTCCTTTGCCTTCGCTTCCTATAGAACAAACATAATTCTACACAATAAACCAAGATTTAATCGCTATTTCACCCTGTATCAGTAAATATATTTTTTTTATGTACACGTACCCGTTAAAACTTCATACATTCATAAGCCATACATTTTGTTACACACATAGCTACTCATATTATATGCACTTGTTCTTCTTATTTATTTTTTGTTGTACACTCAGCGTAGTTGACAACAACCCCCCCTCAAAATTTGCGATCGACAGTGACGGCACTGACGATTGGAATTTACATTTTAGTTATTTCGTTTGTATTCTTCTGCATATGTACCATCACCTGACTTTACCGTTATTTAAACTGACCAATGATAAGACGACACATGCAATTGACAATGCTTAAAAAAAGAAAAAAGGGAGAAGAAGAAGAACACACAAGAAAAAGTTAGTTGACAAAATAATAAAAAAGGAAAGATTTTAGTCAGTCTGTGTTGAGCCTTGGGATCGTAGTGTTGTGCCAAAAAGATTAAAAAAAGAAATATATTGAATTTGATTTGGTAATTAAGACCTGTAAACTAATTATGGTGAAATTTAAAAAGCAAATAAATTAAAGAAAGAAAGTATTAGCAACAAGAAAGTGCAATTTACACACACATACACACTGAAAGAAACAAAATTTAAGTATTTTGTGCAAATAAAGTAAAATTGTAATTAAAACTGCTTACATATTATTATTAACATCTTCAAGGAAAAAAGTATTAACGAAAATATTTAAAAACAAAAATACTCAAGTATTTCTGAAAAGAAAAAAAATTATGTGCCATAATTAAAAACTGAAATAATTATTAAATTATATTATAAATAAAATTTATACTTAAATAATTATAAATTCCTAATGAATATACAACTCGTTGAATTTGACATTTTTTCATTGTGATTTTTTTCTTTGCTGTGTGTAAATTCATAAAATAAATTTGTAAATTTATTTAGTTAATCAAATATTTTTTACCTTAATATCAGTATGAAACTATTTTGTTATTAAAGAAAATCGGTAAAATTGTGTAACTTTTTGTAACAGATTATGAATAGTTAAATATAAAAAAGTTGGTTTTGTGGCAGCATTCGGAAAAGTAGCCTCTACGCATATGTAGGTGTATATGACATTACTGGAAAGTAAATGTGCATAAAATTAAATTCACTGATTAGTCTCAATAGGGTAAACGCCCCAAAAAAATGAATTGTGTTTTAATGCTGCAAAATTAAATAGTGATAGTGTAATGTTAAAAACTAAAAGTGCTCGATATACATACATATTTTGTGGTTATGTCAATGTATTTTTATACAAATAAGTGAAAGACAAAGGCTTATGTTTTAAACAATAATAGTTACAATTAAGAAAATCCATCTAAAAAGTTTTGAATGTTATTTTAAAAACAACAAATCTATTAATTATAAAACGAAATAGATTCCGCAATTGCAATTAAAATATTGAGAAATCAGATACAATAGTAAAATCCTTTTGTATGTTATAAGAGTAAAAGAGAAGCGCTGTTTTGGTAAAGGGCATGTTTATTTAACAAGAAAAAAAAAATAAATAAAAGGCAAGTGAAAAAACAATAATAAACACACAAGTGAAAAACACACAAATTTGACAAAGTGTAAACATTGTATTCCTAACAGTATTATTAGCACGTAACCTACGTCACATCATCATCGTCAACAACGACATACATACGCGAAACATATTTAAAACAGCAAAAAAAAAAAACGGCATCTTGAGTGAGAAAAAAAAATGAGAAAAGGTACAGTTGTGCGCAAAAATCTATTGTAAAATAATTAATAAAATCACTAAGAAGCTACACTTTTCTATAAAACAAAAATGAAAAACTTACAAAATGTTAATCAGTTGCAAAAATGATTTTTAAAAAAAAATTAAAGATAATTAAGCTATGTATTTGCAAGCATAGAAAAGAATTCGGGAATGTTAATTTTTTCCCAAATTGTCTAGCGGGGGCTAAATGGAATAGTTTTTTTTTGCCTAAATTCCATAATATAAATAAACTAATTTATGTGAAAATTCATGTGCTAAATAAATAAATCAAATTTATTAACAAAAAAAAAACAACAAACAAAAGACAAAACAAATCACAGTGCCCGGCAATGGGGCCATCCGCAGGCCGCCGCCACTAGCTCTTCGACGGCGTCGACATCTTTACCACCAACAACGACAACTATACCACCAGCAACGACAACTATAACACCAGCAACGACATCTTTACCACCAGCAACGACAACATCATCCTTAGTTAAGTAACTTTCTACATTTGAATATTATTATATTATATTATATCATATTATATTATTTTGTAGTTTACGTTAGATTTCCTTATGTTACAGTAGCATTAAAAATTTTTTTTTTTCACATATATATTGTACACTATATTAAAAAATTTATTAAACATTTTTAATACATACCTAAAATGTACATATTTTTAACTGGAATGAATTAAATTGCATAAAAATGAAACTATAAGCTTCTTTTTTTTGAAGGATAGCTGGATGGAGGTGAGTTAGAGGGGGACACATGTATATTAGGGACAGGTTAAAAATTAGGGTACTCAGCCTGTAATGGCGCTTGACTTTGAGTCAATGGGAGGGAACAAAAAGGTACCCAGCCTGGCATAACAACTGGCCAAAGTAATATATCTACACACTAATGGTAGGATTTAAATGGCATGTGTAGTGTATTTATTTGTTTACGCGCCACGTAACTTAAGGGTCAAGAACCAACCGTACCGTAACCGTAGCTAGTCGGGGAAAATCTATAAACATGCCGCTGGATCGTATTTTGCTTTGCTTCCGGTGATAATTCGTAACGGGTTTCAGTGTGTCGCAAATGGCGTGTAACATAGTCGGTAGTCAAAAAAAATATGTGGTTATTTTAATTTTCAATTCTTGTTAATGTCGTGTGCACCCGGTCGTTTTTGTTTGATAAGGCAGTACTATCAGCTGTTAGGTAGGTATTAGGACGTAAAGGTAAAAAGAAGAAACCCTGGCGAAACCATAGACATGATATTGCTGAAACCTTTTAAAATGGGGATTAGACATGGCGACAAGAAAGAAAATGTCTTCCTTCTTTTTCGACGGCAGATGGTGAGAGGACATGGCAATTGGAATAGAAATGTGCGCTTGAGAATTAACGCCATCGCAAAAACCCAAAAACAAAGAAAATCAATTGTATTAAAAAAAAAAAAAACACAAACAAACAAAATTAAAACATTCAGACATTAAAACATGTTATAAAAGTTTTATTGAGATCAAACAAAAAAAAAAGAAAAAAAAACAATAAACTCAGAGGCAATAAATACTTAAAGCTAAATAACAAAAAAATTAAAAAAAAAGTCTTAGAACAATTTTTAACATGAGACCGTGAGGCTAAATAACAATAAATGCGACTATTTGAAACTGAACACATAAAAAGAATAATTATAAACAATTAAAACCGATAAAACTAAAAAAAAAGAAGGAAAATCAACAGTAAAATTTATAGTTTATAAAACTTAAATTCAGCCACTGTCACGTCCAACGCATGAAGAGATAGCCGCTGTACAAGTAGCCGAATCCAGGTATGCCAGATCATGGACAAGAACGCTTAATCGACTGACTGTGGACTGACCTGTAATACTTTTTTTATATACATATATTATACTTTATATAACCTTTGTAGCGTTTAAGTGAACACTTACCAGATAGTATTAAACAATCCCTTCTAGCAATTGTCAAGAAGGTGCGCGAAGATAGGTTGAGCTCATAATAGGAAACCATTAGCAAAAAGGTAGATTGCCTCGTGTAGGTGTTTGCTAGAAATAAACGAGATAAGGGCAATTTAGAAAGTTTAATATATAGTAAACAGGCTTTGGTAACAAATAAAACGGCACCGTACATAAGACCAACTGACGGACGGACAGCGATCCTGAGGCAGCGATATTGGAGGCCGGGGAATTGGTTGGAGGCCGCTAAATCATTTATGTTTAAAACTATTTAACAATTTAGTTGTCAATTTAATTGTAGTATACACCAATTTTTTTTCTTTTTATACCAACACTTATTTGTAAACCGAATTCCTTTTAATTGGTGATTTTGCATTCAAGCTTAGTGATGTTTTGAGTAAAAATTCAAATAATAAAGTTTTATAATGTTTTCGAATTATGAATATTAAAAATTTATCTTTAATAATGGAATAGGTTTTAATGTTCAGCGGTAAGTGCGACATAAGCGTGAAATAGAAAGGTAAAGTATGACGTTTGGGACATCTCAGAAAAGATATTGTGATGTCATGGTGAGGTTTTGCGACTTCAAGTGGGAGGGTTAGATAGCTTCTACAGACCACCGGTGGAAGCCAAGGTGAGCGTGTGTGAGTGTCCAAAGGAGCTGTATGATTTGCTTCGGGCCTCGATATTTTTAACTAATATTCTCCATCTTAATTTTGAACTGGCATGATTTGTGTGTGTGTAGCTATTACGTCAGGTTGATTGGCAAGAACCCTACCAAGACGGCGAGCCCTAGCCGGAGCATCCGCCAGCATGCCAGTGCAGCCAACAATCTGGCCACATCCTCAACTTTTTGTTGCATAGAGACAGTTCGACAACTACACATTACAAAATGGCGCCCAACGTGGGGCCAGAAGCAAGTACTGATAGGCAGATTCATCCATTTATTTTAGTTCTTTGTTTTTCTTAGTTGGAGAGTACATGTCCCGTTAGGTATTCAAGAGTCCCTAACGCGTTGCTGTACTAGGCAGCGGAAAAATAAATTCAAGTTAGTTATTTTCCTTTTTACCGTAGTTTAAGTGGATCTTTTGAATTGTCTTGACCTCGTTCACTCAGCAATTTGTAAGTCCCGGTATGTGAGACGTGACATCTTGTATCGCGTTGCGACATTTTTGGATGAGTGAAGTGGTCCTGACACTTTGTAGATTTGTATACCTCTGACCTTTTTGTTCAACTTGAGGCTTATTTTTTTTAGATAATATCACAGAGTTATTATACAGGGATTTAATCGCTCAACTTGGAGGGAAAGCTAGTGGTACCTTTGAACATTTCATCATTAAATCAATAGCCATAGAAATAGTTGGCCGTAATAGCGGTACGATAACACATTACTCACCCTTAGTGGGACTTTTTCAGTAATCACTCTGGATGCAATTTAAAGCGTAAAAAAATGTTGTGGCTAGTCCATGCAGTGGTAAGGATAGACTTCACTTTATCGTTGCAGCACAATTTTCTTTCCAGTTACGTAAGCAAACTATTTCCAATATTTCTTTTTTTTTAGTATAAAGAAAACCTTTACATTCCTTTATTTTTTCAGCTTCTGGAAAATAGTGACACAAATGTTTTTTTTAGACACACGCACACTCGAAGATCGTTTATACTTTACCTTTTTAATTATACCGTTTTTCCGCAATACTGCCGATTACCAAATGAAATTTATTATTTTTAGAACGGCAAGTTAACAGCTGAAAAGTTTTTAATCATTTAAGTCGTTTTATTAGATTTGCTTTACTTTTTATTTTATGCGTTTGAGTTTTCCAAATTGTGTTCATTACACTTATCGTTTTTGGGAAAAGGTTTAACTACCTTTATTGGGGTAACAATCTCTGAGGATTACCTTTTTCGTTATCTAAATATACGTATTTGCTTTTATTAATATTTCGTCTTGATGGTTTTGACTCGGCGGGCAAGCCAAATGTTGTCCGAGACCGACAACATGCCGTCGACCAGTGCGGGTGTGACTTGCAGCACGGATACCCGGACGACAACAACAGTATCGTCGTTGGCAGGTACATCCTCCGGGGTTGCATCAGTAGTAACAACAGAAACTTCGGCTACGTTCACGACTTTGAATGAGCCGATTTTTGCGACCTTAACACGATTTATCAACTAGTTCGGAAAATGGCGATCAGACGGTTATATCGCTTGCCTTTTGCAGCGTTACAGCCCAGAACATTAGAAGAGAGATTCAGGAGAGCACTTTGGCAAACTCTCGTCAACCAGGGTCGCCTGGTTTCAGAAATATTCAACAAATCGTAGAGGCGTCGATTGGTCTATGCCAGACGAGAATGATGCAAGAAGTCGATGACAAAATACAGAAATCGCTAGCTGAGATAAAAGAGGCTTTAGCTTCTCTTTCAGCTTACAGACTGAATTCAGGGGCAGCTCCTGTGGTTAACTCTAATCTTGAGGACATAACCCCTCGACCTAATCAGGCGCAGGTCATGTACACCCAGCCACCCGTTGGTTCCCGGCCTCCTGCTGTGACTGGGTGCATTCAACATCAACAACAGCCTAATATCCATGGATTACCGCCACCTTTAATTCCCGCTCCACATGTTGGGGAGACTAGACCAGGTAACCAGTCTGCACAGTTAAATACCGGTCCATCACAGTCGGTTCTACACCAACAAACACCAAACCCTGTTCAATTCTTAAATCATTTTACACAACAACCACAACAACAACAGTTTGTTACACAACACATAAACCCAGTGTCGTATGGTCAACCAACAGTCCAAGGGCTGAATCAACAGCAGGAAAATACCTTGCCGGAGATTAGACCACAAGTTCAGGTGCAATTTCACCAGCAAACAGTTTCACCGCACCAGAGTCAAATACCACAACAAAGTATTCCATCATTCATGGTCTGTTCCAGTTTTTCGACCACAAAACCAGCCACAGCAAAACTATCTTGCCATGACCTTGCCTAGCCGCTCTGAAGCATTAGACCCGTATAAATTAGCCAAATGGGGTATTAAATTCGACGGCACTGGTAAGAGCATTAATGTGCAAGAATTTATTTTTCGAGTTAGAGCTCTTGGTAGAGATTACAACTGCCCCAGTAGTGACATTTTGCGCAGTTTTCATTTACTACTCGAAGGACCAGCGCTTGATTGGTATTGGGACTACCGCAAGATAGTCCATATCACCACGTGGGACGAGTTGGAAAAGGCTCTTCTATCCCAATATAGGCAATTTGAGAAAGAATATCAGGTACAGATGAAGATTTTAAATCGTCGCCAGTTGGCAAATGAACATTTTGACGATTTTTATAGTGCGATAATTAAATTGCGCAACCAGCAAGTAAATCCCTATGACGAGGAACAGCTAGTCGAAATAATGAGAGGCAATCTTAAACCATCCTTGGCGCAAATGATGTTTTCTGTGCAGCTGAGAACTTTGTCTGAATTTTGCCGTGAAGTAAGAAGGGCAGAAAACCTATTAGCCAGTCAGCGACAGCTATACCAGCAGCGCACAAATTTCGTGCAAAGGGTAAACGAGATCGGAAATGAGGATGAGGATTTGCCTTTGCTGGATCTGGAGGTGGACGGGATACGGTCCACCAACAATTACAGCTACTGGAACTGCAAGGTTGTTGGTCACAGCTTTGTGGATTGTCCCGAGTCAATTACTAGGCAGTTTTGTTTTCGGTGCGGTAAGGAGAATGTAGTGGCACCAAAATGTCCAAGATGTGCGGGAAACCGGTCACGAAACCCGTCTCGAACTGGGGAGGCGCGGTCGACCGAGGTCTAAGCCCAGTAACAGGTCAGCAGGTGGGGAAGGGAAAGGATGAGTTTAGAATTTTGAAAAGCAAAAGTAAAGTAGGTATAGATGAAGATAACACAACTAAGCTAAGAGAGCTTAAGCCTTTGCATATTCGTATCAAAGAATATAACGAGGCGAAGCTCCGAATTTTCGGTACGATATCTAATAAGGTTAAGAAGGCGCGAGAACGTTTTAAAATTCGCAAAAAACTAAGGCACGAGATCTCTGCGGCTTCTCTATACGAGGGTAAGGACGCACGTCTTTATTCACGAATTAATTTATGGGGGTCACGAGATTGAGGGTCTCTTGGACAGTGGTGCCACAGTAACGTGCTTAGGCCGGGGTTGTCTTGATTTCGTGAAAAAAGCGGGGCTTAAAATCCACGATTTTTTTACTATTATCAAGACAGCTGACGGCACAATGCACAACATTGTCGGGCGTGTGCGGGCTGAAGTGACGTTTGGCAAAGCGACGCAGGTCATAACGTTCTACCTAGTGCCTACTTTGAGTCGAGAGCTATTCTTGGGTATTGATTTTATGAAGGTTTTCAATTTGTTTGCTAATATCGAAAGTCTTACGACAAATGGAGTTAGTCTCTGTACAGAGGCGGATAGTACCCAAGATGTCTTAACACACAGCCTGTCACCTGAACAGCAACAGGAATTGGATTTTGCTATATCGATGTTTCCCTGTTATACAAAAAAGGGCTTAGGAAAGACGCATTTGGAGGTACATACAATAGATACCCGTGATGCAACTCCGGTGAAAGACCGCCATTACCCCGTCTCTCCGGCTGTGCAAAAACTTATGTTTGCGGAGCTGGACAGGATGCTTGACCTTGGTGTAATTGAGCTTAGTGAGAGTCCATGGAGTCATCCTGTTACTTTGGTAAGAAGGGGTTAGAAGAACCGGTTGTGCCTGGACGCTCGTAAGCTTAATGCATTGACGGTCAAGGACGCCTACCCGCTACCACACATTGAGGGCTTGCTCAGTCGTTTGGGAGATACGATACATATATATCAAGTGTCGACTTGAAGGATGCATTCTGGCAGATACCGTTAGATCCGTCTAGTAGGGAGAAAACTGCATTCACGGTACCAGGACGACCACTTTATCATTACACGGTTATGCCTTTTGGGTTATGTAATGCGGCCCAAAGGTTATGTCGTCTAATGGATAAAGTGATCCCCGCGGCCCTTCGTGATAGAGTTTTCGTCTATCTGGAAGATATTCTGATTGTATCGCCAGATTTTAATACACACTTGGAGTTGTTGAAACGGGTAGCTAGTAGATTGTTAGAAGCAGGGTTAACAATCAATGTAGCAAAATCGAAATTCTGCTTTAAAGAGCTAAGGTATCTGGGATATATAGTAGGAGGAGGCAAAATAAAACCTGATCCGGCTAAAGTGGAAACCATAACTCGTTTTGCTTATCCTAAGACAGCTAAACAGGTTCGGAGCTTCATGGGGGCAACTGGCTGGTATAGGAAATTTATACCGGACTATGCCACCATTGCGGCTCCAATCTTTGAAACGCTGAAAAAGGGTAAGCAATTCAAGTTCTCGGAGGAAGCTAAAGGCGCGTTTGATCGGCTCAAGAAAGCTCTTACTTCGAGCCTACTGCTTAATCACCCTGACTTTTCTAGGCATTTTTACGTTCAGTGCGATGCATCAGATACGGATGATGGAGAGCATCCTATAGCATATTTTTCGCACAAGCTAACGCCGGCGCAGAAGAACTATTCTGTTACTGAACGTGAATGTCTAGCGGTAGTCTTGGCGATTAAGAAGTTTAGGCCCTACATAGAACTAATGCCGTTCTCCGTAATAACCGATCACAGCAGCCTTAAGTGGCTTATGTCACATAAGGACCTCTGTGGTCGTTTGGCTCGATGGAGTCTACAACTGCAATCATATGATTTCACAGTAGAGCATAGGCAGGGGAAACAGAATGTAGTACCCGATACCCTATCTCGGTACGACATGGAGGAAGTCTCTGCAGAGGTACGAGGACTGGTCGATCTCGACTCAGATGCTTTCAAGTCAAGTGATTATTTAGAGCTTATGTCTACAATAGAAGCAAATTCTGAACGCTTGCCTGATTTGAAAGTAGTTGAGGGTTATGTGTACAAAAGAGTACGACCGTATGATGGAGTGGTCGTGAATGAGGATTTCTCATGGAAGCTATGGGTTCCTCATGAATTGACCAGGATCATCATAGACAAGTCGCATAACTCTCCTCAAGCTTCTCACGGGGGTGTCGGAAAAACTCTACATAGAGTTAAAGAGTACTTTTATTGGCCAAACCAAAACACTCAAGTTCGCGATTTCGTTATTAATTGCCAGGTGTGCAAAGAGACCAAACCCGCTAACAAGATTCTTAGGCCACCTATGGGGGCGGAGATAATTAGTGATCGGGCATTTCAGAGAATTTTTGTGGACTTCCTTGGTCCGTATCCGCGTTCAAAGAATGGTAATTGCTTTATTTTTATTGTTTTAGACCACTTAACTAAATTTGTTTTACTGAAAGCTCTGCCTACGGCTAATGCCAGAAAT
Organism: Gymnosoma rotundatum; assembly: GCA_916610165.2. Taxonomy (NCBI): domain Eukaryota; kingdom Metazoa; phylum Arthropoda; class Insecta; order Diptera; family Tachinidae; genus Gymnosoma; species Gymnosoma rotundatum. Next base: position 99,082,730 of record OU744336.1, read on the forward strand.
ATAATCAAATTTTTAATCGCAGAAGTTTTCCACAAATTTGGGACTCCTGAGACAATTGTCTCCGATAATGGAAAACAGTTTCTCAGCAAAGAGTTCGCTAGCTTGTTGGAGAGTTTCGGTATTAAACATGTTAGAACTGCAACACACTCACCGCAGGCCAACGCGTCCGAAAGGGTGAATCAATCGATTCTGTCTGCCATACGTTCACACTTACAAGACGATCAGGGCGATTGGGACAAGCATTTGTCAGATGTTGAGTTTTCGCTGAGATCATCTGTGCAGACATCAATTGGTGTCACGCCTTATTTTGCGCTATTCGGCAGTAACATGATTGGCCACGGAAGTGTATATAAGCTGGCAAGGATGCTTAAGAGCCTAAGCGATCCCGAGCTAGACGTGATCTCAAAATCAGAGCGAATATCATTAATACGCGAGAGAATACGTGAGTCGTTACATAAGGCGTACACAAGAAATGAAAAGACCTACAATACGCGTTGTCGTTACGTTAAATTTATTCCAGGTCAGGAAGTTTATAGGAAAAATTTTCAGCAGAGCGATTTCCGAAGTGGTTTTAATGCCAAGCTCGCGCGCAAATTTGTTAAATGCCGAATAGTAAAACCCGTGGGGAATTGTCTGTATGAGATAGAAGACTTCCAGGGGAAATCGTTGGGGGTATTCCACGCCAAAGATTTGAAGCAGTAGCTTATTAGTGGTGGTTCTAGTCCTGGCGTTACAGCCTGAGGGTTTTGTAAAACAAATTGTTTAAGTTTAATCCTGTGTTAATGTCCGGCACATATATTTTTTTTAGATTACAGCCCTTTCGGCGAGGGAATGATGTCATTTTGATGGAATAGCATGCCTAGTATCAAAGAGTGGTATTTGCTTTTTTCCTTTTTATATATTATTGTCATTTTATTTGCTTATCCGTAACGCTTACGCTCCTAAGCTGATTACATATTGTAACCGTTGACACTCTAATAATGCACCTCCCTTAACACCCTGGGGATCTTTGCCATTAAGGGCTAGGAGGTGTTAGTCATCTAGGGCGGCAACTTACGCCAGGGAGCGATCTTACAGCAGGATTACAGCAATGAAATTTTATTCAAATATTTCCCAAAAAAAAAGGAAGGGAGCAAATGTGTCTCTTAGACCTCTTGGGCCTGCAAACTAAAAAGGTGAATTTCACCATCCCAAGCGAGAGAAAGGGCTGTCATTCGGAATGGTATAGGTCGCGAACACGCGTGATATACATTATTCGTAAAGAAAAGTTAACTATGTACCTCTACTGATGGTATACGTATGAATAAAAAGGTTCTACTACTCACATGCACACTTCGTTTGTTCCCATTTGTTGCAGCTTTTATGGTTGTAATCGTTTCCACTTTTGTTGTCACATTTCCATTTGTTGGCACCTTTTATTTCGATGGTGGAAGTAGTTTTAGATACCTTAAAAATAGAAATTAAAACTTTAGTACAGTGATTAATGTGATATCTGATATGAGTTAATTTTGTTGTTACAAAACTTTGTTTACTCATCTAAAAAAAAGGTTGCTGACTCCTACCCTGGCCACACCTTACGTTTCTCTGTTTGGAGGAAAAAGGAAATTATTGAAGTTATGTTTCTTTAGTCGCTAGAAAACGTTTAGTTTTTGACGTGGGCTGGATATGCAGGGGGTATCTTTCGCCAAGCATTTAATGAGCTAGCGTTAAACTCCTTGGTGGGTTTAGTCCCGCATCTCTAGATGTAGGCTTCAGGAGTGAAGAGTTTCGATCATTTCCTGATCCAAATGATAATTTCCAATATGAAATAAAAATACAGTATTGATATTAATAGTAAGAATCAAAATTTTAATAATTAGGGTTCTGGCCCTGGTAATAGCAAGTATTATTAGTATTAATAAGGGTATTATTAATAAGAATTACTAGTATTAATAATAAAGGTGTAGACCATAGTAATAATAATCATAACGATAACAAGCAGAACAATAGCAGTACATGATAATGATAGATAATATAAATAATAATAATAGAAATGAAGTAGTAGATGTTAGCGAATAAATAAGATGTAAAATAAAATAAATGGGGAATTAAAACATATATATATATATATATATATATATATAGAATGCAAAGTTAAATAACACAATGAATTAATAAATAAAAAGCATATTAAATATACGGATTAAGAAATGTATTAAATAAAGTAAATAATGAATTAGTTAATATACTGAATATAGTGAATAAATATAATTAATGAATAAATTTGGGAAAACAAATATTATAATAAAGCTTTGAATTGTAGAGTTAACGCCATATTAGAAAAAAAAAACAATATAATCTTGAAATGTGTTTTATGGCAAATTTTCCAGACAAATTTGTCCAAAAATTTATTTCAAATCTGTTTTACAGACGCATTATGTAGTTAATACATATGGTTGAATAATGTAAAGAATTAATAAAAGGATATATAAAGAATAAGAATAAATAAGTTGATTATATAAGTAAGCAAATAAACGAGATCATAAATAGTAGAGTATGAATAGGAAAAGGCATTAGTAAATAATATAATAAACAAGTTAACACCTAAACCATATAATGAATAAATGAATAATATGGATACCATAATAAATAGCAATACCGCATTTGAATATCCGTTGAGGATTAATAGATGATTTAATACATAACGGGTATTTAGTATAATATTAAATAAATTAGTTATACATACATAATGAAGTAGTAGTAATAAACAGATTATAGAAGTGAATTTAAAAACGATACTTATAAGAGGAAATATTTACAGAATCTCCATTATACTCACCTGATCTTCAAATGTTGGGTGTTTTAATTATTATTACATGAAAGTTTCATAATTTTTTCTTTGCCAATCCCGGGAGGGTTCGGCTCTCTGATGATTCTGGTCTAGTCCGGCCGAAGGTATGGTGTGTGCAGGAACAATAGGCCTACTTAGTAGAGTAACGTGATGATTGCTCAAAAGAAGAATTTTTATTTAAACCTTTTGGGAACCGAACAAACGCCCTGACCTTGATTTGATTTAGCCTTATATTCTTAATATTCTCTTTGGTCCTGTATTAAATAGAAAAATTTAAATAGAGACGCTATAAAAAAAAATATATAACAAAATAAGGAACTGCTACTAACCTTATTTTGCAGGAAGCTGCTAGCCGGCGTTAGAGAAAAATCTGTCGCCGTCAAGGAGTAAAACCACGGTGCTCCGATGTCATCCGCTGATATTTGAACCTAATCGAAATGAATAGATTATTTCACTCACCTTATTGCATGCCTTGAGATTCCTCGGTGTTCTTGTCCTGGAAAAGAAAAATTACAAATTATTTAAGTAGATCAAACCATTAGTTGTAGCGATGTAAATTTAAACCTGATTTTACTTGCCTTTTTCTCTGCACATCGTCTTGATCAATGATGTATATTCTTGATTACACGCGTAGTAATTTTTCGTTTCCTTTTCGTGTAGTTTCGCCCATTCATGAAATAATGTTTGAAGTAGTATTATAGAATTGCCAGACCAAATAGTTTAAGTTAGAGGTGTATTATCGTTGAGTCAGTGTTACCGCAAGGTTAGTGTTACCACAGGGCTTCTAGTAGTGTTACTGATTTAGAGACTCAAAAATTACGAGAATAGGTAGTATAGCTTCCCTCCCATCCTGGATCTTTTGTAGGATTCCAGGAATGGTTGGGTTTGTCGTGTGCACCCGGTCGTTTTTGTTTGATAAGGCAGTACTATCAGCTGTTAGGTAGGTATTAGGACGTAAAGGTAAAAAGAAGAAACCCTGGCGAAACCATAGACATGATATTGCTGAAACCTTTTAAAATGGGGATTAGACATGGCGCCGAAAGAAAAAGGAGAAGGTTTCCTGGGCGGACAAGAAAGAAAATGTCTTCCTTCTTTTTCGACGGCAGATGGTGAGAGGACATGGCAATTGGAATAGAAATGTGCGGCTGAGAATTAACGCCATCGCAAAAACCCAAAAACAAAGAAAATCAATTGTATTTAAAAAAAAAAATAAAACCACAAACAAACAAAATTAAAACATTCAGACATTAAAACATGTTATAAAAGTTTTATTGAGATCAAAAAAAAAAAAAAAAAAAGAAAAAAAAAAACAATAAACTCAGAGGCAATAAATACTTAAAGCTAAATAACAATAAAATTAAAAAAAAGGTCTTAGAACAATTTTTAACATGAGACCGTGAGGCTAAATAACAATAAATGCGACTATTTGAAACTGAACACATAAAAAGAATAATTATAAACAATTAAAACCGATAAAACTAAAAAAAGAAGGGAAATAAACAGTAAAATTTATATTATATATAAATGTTTTTTTGACCTTTTTAAATAGTTTTTCTTTTCTAATTTATTAAGCACTAGGTCAGTTTTATAAATAATAAAAATTTTTTTATTTATATTTTCAATATTTCGCCACACCTTTGGGTGACATCATCATCATCCTGTCACGTCCAACGCATGAAGAGATAGCCGCTGTACAAGTAGCCGAATCCAGGTATTCCAGATCATGGACAAGAACGCTTAATCGACTGACTGTGGACTGACCTGTAATACTTTTTTTATATACATATATTATACTTTATATAACCTTTGTAGCGTTTAAGTGAACACTTACCAGATAGTATTAAACAATCCCTTCTAGCATTTGTCAAGAAGGTGCGCGAAGATAGGTTGAGCTCATCCTAGGAAACCATTAGCAAAAAGGTAGATTGCCTCGTGTAGGTGTTTGCTAGAAATAAACGAGATAAGGGCAATTTAGAAAGTTTAATATATAGTAAACAGGGGGCTTATTCTGAATTGCGATGCGAAAATCAATGCGATGCACAAATGAAATGCGATGCGAAAGAAAATTGGTATTCTGTTAGACTTTCGCAATTGCATTCGCAATTTTTTTTCAAATCGTTGGCAACGCTGCTCAAATAAACATCAGTATCAACAAACGTCAAATTAAAAATAAATAAATTTTTTGTGCTTCGCTGTGAAAATTGTTTCTAAAATTTATTTAATAGGTCCAAACCTATTAAAATTTAAGTCAAATATTTTTTAATTTCTCTAATAGGTGGTCCATTAATATTTAGTTCTTCAGTTAACGTTTGCCACAAAGTATTTGCAGACTAACGTGCATTTGGTGTTTTTAAATGGCCTCTTGCCAAATGGCTGTGCTTATTCATAAATTCTATTTTTATTTAAAGTTGACGCGGTTTGTTTGTCTTACTGCTTACTTCCCTGAATTAAATAATAAATATATGATGAATACATAAATAAAATATTGTTTTTTACTTACATGTTTGTACTTTGCGAATGCTACTTTGTTGTCGAATAAATATTGCGAATTTGACATTTGTTTTCGCAATTTAGAATACCGATTTACCACCTTTTCGCATTTGAAATGCGATTAAAATAGAACTTTGCGAATATCGCAACAGAATAGCAATTGTTCGCATTTATGTATTTTCGCATCGCATTGACTTTCGCATCGTAATTTAGAATAAGCCTCCAGGCTTTGGTAACAAATAAAACGGCACCGTACATAAGACCAACTGACGGACGAATAAAAATAAATTAAATCACAGATCAATATTTCTTATAAAATTGACAGTCTTCCTTCTAAAAAGATTTATATTAACTTCATCTTTGATATAACTCGGCATACTGTTATAAAGGTTCAGTCCTTTGTTAAATAAAGTTCTCTTCTTTGCGTTTGTGTCTGCCCTCTGGGGTCTAAAGTCCAAGGCATTCCTAAGGTTGTAGGGTTGAACTTCGCCAACGTATCTTATTTGTTCAATTAGATATTCTGGTGATTTTCTCATTTTCATTTTCTGAATAAAGTATATTGTATTAAGTTGCAGTCTCTGATGTACATTTAACCATTTTAGTGTATCTAGCATATATTTTATTGATGTGAAGCGGTGACATTTCAAAATTGAGCGCATAGCTTTGTTTTGCAGTTTTTGCAGTCTATTTATTTGATGGTCTGAGCAGCAAGTAAACAGTATAGTTGAACCATACTCAAAATGTGGTTTTATTGTTGTGTTATATATGTTTATAGCCGTTAATATTGAAACTTTGTTTCTTAATCGTTTAAAAAATCCAATTTTCTTACCAATTTTCTTACATATATATTCGATGTGTTCCTTAAAATTTAAGCATTCATCTATTAAGAAACCAAGGTATTTAATTGTATTTACTTTTTCTATAGTCACATTATTTATCTTGAATATTCTGTCAGTTTTCATACTTATTTCCATTAATTTAGTCTTGTTCTCATTCAATTTTAGTTTGTTCATTTTCAACCATTTATTTATATTACTGATGTCATTATCTAGATTTTCATAACATAATTCTTCGGTGGCTGCTTCTGTAAATATAAGGGTATCATCTGCATATAATACAATCTCACATTTGTTTAATACATTCTCCACATCATTTATGTAGAAAATAAAAAGGAGCGCTCCTAAAACTGAGCCTTGTGGTACTCCAAAATCATTATCTATTGCATTTGATACCGTGTTATTAACCTTTGTAAATTGTTTTCGGTTCGTTAGGTAAGAATTAAACCATTTTAGTTCTGTGCCTTGTATTCCATATTTAAATAGTTTCCTGAGAAGGATATTCCTATCTATAGTTTCAAAGGCTCTTTTAAAATCAAGAAAGATCGCCAATACTTTATTATTTTTTTGTCTACTTTTCCATCTATTTACGACGTAATTAAGTGCTGTTTCACATGAATAAAGCTTTCTAAATCCAGATTGATACTTCGATAGGAGACCATATTTTTCTACATAACCTTCCAGTTGATTTTTTACTATAATCTCGATTACTTTTTCACAAGTTTTTAAAGTATTAATTGGTCGATACTCCTCGCATTTTACTGTATTTTTCACCTTTTCAATTGGGTAAATCATCGACTCTCTCCAGCTACTAGGAAAAACTCCCGTCATTAGTGACTTATTCATAAAGTTTAATATTGTACTGCCTACTATTTCCCAATTATCTAGAATTATGTTGCTTGTTATATTTGTATAATCCGGTTTTTTCTTAATAGTTTTGAATATAGTTTTGAGTTCTTGTAAATTTATTCTTTGAAATTTAAACTTAGACTCTATTACAGGTATCTGATTTTCATATTGCACGTTTTCAATGGATCGTCTGATTTCATTAATACTATTTACAAAATAATTATTCAAATTAATAGCTATTTGCATATTATCCTTATATTCTATATGCTCATGTATCACAGATTTTATCACATTTTTAGGCTTCCTTAATACTAATTCCTTAATTTTGTACCACATTTCTTTCTGGTTATTTGCACCATTTATTTTATTGTTTATGTATTTATTTTTTTCTTGTTCAAGTTTTACTTTATAAATATTTCTTGTCATCTTATAATTATTCCAAGCTTCATTTGTGTTTTCTATTATTGCATTTTGGTATTTAAAAACTTTTTCTCGTTTTAACGTCCTGAGTTCATTATTAAACCACATATTATAATTTTTCTCATTTATTTTTTTCTTAGTCTGAAATTTTTTTAAAGTGTTTTCGAGGCATCGGTCAAAGTTATATACATCTACATTAAGATCATTTGTTTCACTAATATTAAATATTGCACTTAGTTCAGTTTTAAATCTGACTTTATTATATTTTAAAATGTCTATTTCCTTAAATCTATTTTCCGTATAATTACACTTATTCTCAATTAAAATGTCTATAGATTCGTGGTCAGATATTTTATTATTTTTATTACTCTTTGCCGTTATATTCATATTATTAGTTATTATATAGTCTATTAAAGTTTTTGAATTTTCAGTTATTCTTGTATATTCATTCATTATATGTTTCAGACCATTGTCATTAAGAATGCTATTAATTTTACTTGCATAGAAGTCGCTCATTCGGTCAATATTGAAATCTCCAACAATAAGAATATCACAGTTTCTTTCACATGTTTCTTCCACAAAGTCTTGAAAAATATCACAGAACTCTGATTTTGAACCACTAGGTGATCTATATACTACTATTATTGCAAATGATGTTTTTTCATATTTCGCCATATATGCACTTATCCAGTGTTTATTATCTTTGGTACTTTCTTTTATTTTATTAACACTCCAATGCTTTTTAAAATAAATTATTATACCGCCAGTCCTTGATGAATTCGATAGAGAAAAGTAATGATCATAATTTTCTATTTCTATTTCACTTTCATCTATTTCATTAGTTTGATGTGTTTCAGATAGTATAATGAACTCAGATTTACTTATTTCAGCTATAATTTCAAGTTGATTGAAGTTATTAATTAATCCTTGAATGTTTGTATATATTCCATGTAATTGCTTTGGTTGTTAGGTAAATAAACCTATTCTTCTCTTTTTTAGATTTAACTTATTTTGGTACACTGGACAATCTCGGCTATTTGTAGTGTGATTTTTATCCAGACCTAAATTCAGTCTTTTATTTTCTTTAAAGCAGTTAACGCATTTCATTATTATTTCCTTATTGCAGTCTTTACTCTTATGGTTTCCGTGACATTTGTAGCATACACTTTCATTTTTGCACTCAGATGATCTATGGTTGTAGCCTTGACACTTAAAACATTGCGTTATATAAGTACCATCAAATACTCTACATCTTTCCCAGCCAATGTTGATTTTCTGACAAGCTAATACTTTTGTGTAAGATTCATGGTCTATTCTTAAATTCACATTATATATTGTTCTATTGAATCTTTTAGTTTCAAATGTTTTAACGACTTCTAAAACGCTATTTTTTAGACTATTATTCTGTTTTTTTAATTTTTCTACTATCTCTTTGTTAGACATTTTGAAGTTTAAATCTGTTATTATAATATTCATACTTATATCTTTTGGAATTTTTATTTCATAATCTTTACTAATTTCGCTTTGAATTGCCTCTTTAATCTTTTCGCGCTCTTCAATATTTTCACTCTGTATCACCAGAGTACCGTTTCTTCTATTTTCAACATTAGTAATTTTAAAATTGATTGGATCAACTTTTCTATTTAGTTCAGCTTTAGTCTTTTCAACACTTTGTTTCTCCTTAGGTTTAATAACATTTTTTGAAAAATCTGGCATCACTATATTGTTTTTAACAGTTTGTGCATATGATACTTTTGTTTTTTCGTTTGTGTCTTTTATAACCTTCTTTATTTCGTTGCACATTTTAACATTGTTTTTTTCGATTGTTTCACACAAATCTTTGTTTTTGTTTTCAACTTGATTAATATTTCCATATAGATTTTTCACTTCCAAGACATTTTTCTCACATAGTTTTTGTATATTATCTATTTTCCGAAATCTCTCGTCATAACGCCTTTCTATTGCCTCCAATAAAGCCTTAATTTCACATTCGTTCTGTTTCAGAGATCTTTCAAATTCATGTTTGTAATCTAATAATGATTGTCTATTTTTATCAACACTATCTTGAATTTCACGTATAACAAGGTCTACATTCTGAATATATAGCATACAGTCATTGCAAATATACCGAACGAAATTGTCTTCATCAATAATATTCGCCGAGTATTGGTCGATGCCAGCACATTTCTTGGTAAAGTGATAGACTTTACCACAAACTCCATTACATCGTATGCCACTTTCACCTCTTATTGCTGATTTGCATTTACTGCATTCAGCCATCTTATAGCGAATCTAAAAAGATCCTTTATTTTATCAATTAGATACACTTTCGCTTAATATTTAATTTTTATATTGACAAAAGCGTATATATTGAATGTTTTAAATAGTCACTATCTATTTTAAACACTTTATTTTATTTATTTTTTCTATTTATTCAGAGCTTTGCTAATTTTGCTTGTATACCACGACAGGGTTGCCAAATACGAAATACTTGAAATATAAATAGGACTGTGGTCCTTTTCTCAAAAATGAAAGAGAGTGGCGAAAAAAATTATTGGAGAACAGCTCTAGTAGTTTCTTTATTGAACTCAAATGTATTAAAATTTTTTTTCTAAGAAATTATGTAGAGGTTTTTCCAAAAGCACTACTTTTGAAATTTGATAAAGGACTTTGGTCCTTTTCTCGATAATGAAAGAGAGCGGAAAAAAATTATTGAAGAACACTTCTAGGAGTGTCTTTACTAAACTGCATATTAGCATTTTTTTTAAGAAATTATAGAGGTTTTTCCAAAAACACCAGATTTGAAATTTGAAAAAGGACCTTGGTCATTTCGTGAAAATGAAAAAGAGTGGGCGAAAAAGAATAACTGGAGAACGCTTCTTGTAGTGTCCTTATTAAACATCACAAGTCAAATTATTAACATTTTGTTTTTTAAGAAATTATATAGCTTTTTTTTCAAAAACAGTACTTTTGAAATTTAAAAAGGGACTTTCTTTGGTGCTTTTCTCAAAAATGATAGAGAGTGGGCGAAAAAAAATTATTGTAATTAATTATATATTAACATTTTTTGTTTTAAAAAATTATAGTGGTTTTTCCAAAAACACTACTTTTGAAATTTGAAAAAGGACTATGGTCCTTATCTCGAAAATGACATAGAGTGGGCGCAAAAAAATTATTGTTATTAATTATATATTAACATTTTGTGTTTTAAGAATATATAGTGGTTTTTCCAAAAACATCACTTTTGAAATTTGAAAAAGGACTTTGGTCCTTTTTGTCGAAAATGAAAGAGAGGGGCGAAAAAAAATATTAAAGAACACTTCCAATGGTGGCTTTATTATACTGCAATATTAAAATATATTAACACTTTGTTTTTAAAGAAATTATATAGCTTTTTTTGAAAAATACTATATTTGAAATTTAAAAAAGGACCTTGGTCCTTTTCTCAAAAATGAAAGAGTGGGCGAAAAAAAATTATTATTAATTATATATTGTTGTTACTAATTATATATTCACATTTTATATATTATATATATTTTATAAACAAAATTTGGACTTTTCTGTAAAATGAAAGAGAGTGGACGAAAAAAAAATTGTTTGAGAACAGTTCTAGTAGTTCCGTTATTAAACTCCAATAGTCAAATATATAAACATTTTGTTTTTTAAGAAATTATAGATGTTTTTCCAAAAACACTACTTTTAAAATTTGAAAAAAAAACTTTGATCCTTTTCTCGAAAATGAAAAAGAGGGGGCGTAAAAAAATTGTTGAACACTTCTAGTAGTGTCGCTATTAAACTCCAATAATCAAATATATTAACATTTGGTTTTTTAAGAAATTATAGAGCTTTTGCAAAAACACCAATTTTGAAATTTGAAAAAGGACTTTGGTCTTTTCCTCGAAAATGAAAAAGAGTGGGCGAAAAAAAATTATTAGAGAACGCTTCTACTAGTGTCCTTATTAAACTCCAGTAGTCAAATATATTAACATTTTATTTTTTAAAAAATTATAGAGCTTTTGCAAAAACACCAATTTTGAAATTTGAAAAAGGACACTGGTTTTTCCCTCGGAAAAGAAAAGAGTGGACGAAAAAAAAATATTGGAGAACGCTTCTACTAGTGTCCTTATTAAACTCCACTAGTCAGATATATTAACATTTTGTTTTTTAAGAAATTATAGGGGTTTTTTCAAAAACACCACTTTTGAAATTTGAAAAAGGACTTTGGTCCTTTTCTCGAAAATGAAAAAGAGGGGGCGTAAAAAAATTGTTGAACACTTCTAGTAGTGTCGTTATTAAACTCCAATAATCAAATATATTAACATTTGGTTTTTTAAAAAATTATAGAGGCTTTTGCAAAAACACCAATTTTAAATTTGAAAAAGGACTTTGGTCTTTTCCTCGAAGATGAAAAAGAGTGGGCGAAAAAAAATTATTGGAGAACACTTCAAGTAGTGTCTTATTTAAGCTCCAAGAGTCAAATATATTAACATTTTGTTTTTTAACAAATTATAGAGCCTTTTTCAAAAACACCAATTTTGAAATTTGAAAAAGGACTTTGGTCCTTTTCTCGAAAATTAAAAAGAGGGGGCGTAAAAAAATTGTTGAACACTTCTAGTAGTGTCTTTATTAAACTCCAATAATCAAATATATAAACATTTTGTTTTTTAAGAAATTAGAGAGGTTTTTCCAAAAACACCACTTTTGAAATTTAAAAAAGGACTTTGACCCTTTTCTTGAAAATGAAAGAGAGTGGGCGAAAAAAACTTGTTTGAGAACACTTCTAGTAATGTCTTTATTAAACTGCAATAGTCAAATACACAACTTTTGAAACTTGAAAAAGGACTTTGGTCCTTTTCTCGAAAATTAAAGAGAGAGGGCGAAAAAAATTATTGGAAAATACTTCTAGTTGTGTCTTTATTAAACTCCACTAGTCAAATATATTAACATTTTGTTTTTAAGAAATTATAGGGATTTTTCCAAAAACACCACTTTTGAAAGTTGAAAAAGGATTTTGGTCCGTTTCTCGAAAATGAAAAAGAGGGGGTGTAAAAAAATTGTTCAACACTTCTATTAGAGTCTTTATTAAACTGCAATAATCAAATATATTGTTACGAATAATAAAATCTGGCAACCCCTGTAGTTGTCTCCGTATGAGCGTGGTGAATAAGCTAATTCAACTAATGGTGTGTTTATAGAATAACAAAAAAGTTAGCCAACAAAAGCTGAGCAGCCTCAATGGCTGCGTTGGTAAAGGTGCGTACTACAAACCAGGGGGTCCGAGTTCGATACCGCATGCAGGCATGCGTGCAACGAAAAAAATAATAATTGTTATAAGCAATTAAAATTAATAAACGGCAGTACAAACCTCCCGAGAGGCAAAAGGCAATTATTGTGTGAAGCCATGACAGATAATTTAGTGGACACGTCCAACTTAATATAAAAGCAACAGATAATTGTCAAGAAGCCCTTTATAATAAAAAGTAAGAGCAATAGCGGTTAGCGCGGGGAAGTGTAACAGCCTAACAACAGTGTATGGCAGACGTGTGTTGTGGCTACTGGATTAGAGGAGAAGACTGGCTTGGATAAAAGGAGTAGTGGAGATGTCTGTGGATGGTTAAGGTTACTAAACAAGGCTTCGAGTAGTTTATGTCTCGCCGGAGTAACACAGTAGTGTAGCTTGGATGGCTGCGTTTGTGGTGATAATACGTGTTTAGTAAATACGAGACCAAGGGTTCACAAGACCGGTAGGATCGAGAAGTATAGCCAGAGAAAGCCATAAAATAAGAAGACAGAATTTAGCCACAGTGGTATTTGCAATCAAAAAGAATCCGTAAATTTGCCTGTCTTAAAGGGGAAAAACGTAACAATATTAACATTTTGTTTTTTAAGAAATTATAGGGGTTTTTCCAAAAACACCACTTTTGAAATTTGAAAAAGGACTTTGGTCCTTTTCTCGAAAATAAAAAGAGGGGGCGTAAAAAAATTGTTGAACACTTCTAGTAGTGTCGTTATTAAACTGCAATAATCAAATATATTAACATTTGGTTTTTTAAGAAATTATACAGGCTTTTGCAAAATCACCAATTTTGAAACTTGAAAAAGGACTTTGGTCCTTTTCTCGAAAATGAAAAAGAGGGGGCGTAAAAAAATTATTGAACACTTCTAGTAGTGTCGTTATTAAACTCTAATAATCAAATATATTAACATTTGGTTTTTTAAGAAATTATACAGGCTTTTGCAAAAACACCAATTTTGAAACTTGAAAATGAAAAAGAGTGGGCGAAAAAAAATTATTGGAGAACACTTCTAGTAGTGTCTTATTTAAGCTCCAAGAGTCAAATATAATTTAATGTTTTGTTTTTTAACAAATTATAGAGGCTTTTTCAAAAACACCAATTTTGAAATTTGAAAAAGAACACTGGTCTTTTCCTCGGAAATGAAAAAGAGTGAGAAAAAAAAAAATATTGGAGAACGCTTCTACGAGCGTCCTTATTAAACTCCATTAGTCAAATATATTAACATTTTGTTTTTTATGAAATTATAGGGGTTTTTTCAAAAAAACCACTTTTGAAATTTGAAAAAGGACTTTGGTCCTTTTCTCGAAAATGAAAAAAGGGGCCTAAAAAATTGTTGAACACTTCTAGTAGTGTCTTTATTAAACTTCAATAATCAAATATATTAACATTTTGTTTTTTAAGAAATTATAGGGATGTTTCCAAAAATACCACTTTTGAAATTTGAAAAAAGACTTTGGTCCGTTTCTCGAAAATGAAAAAGAGGGGGCGAAAAAAATTATTGGAAAATACTTCTAGTTGTGTCTTTATTAAACTCCACTAGTCAAATATATTAACATTTTGTTTTTTAAGAAATTATAGAGGCTTTTGCAAAAACACCAATTTTGAAATTCGAAAAAGGGCTTTGGTCATTTCCTCGAAAATGAAAGAGACTGGGCAAAAAAATAATTCTTGGAGAACACTTCTAGTAGTGTCTTATTTAAGCTCCAATAGTCAAATATATTATTTTGTTTTTTAAGAAATTATAGATGCTTTTTCAAAAACACCAATTTTGAAATTTGAAAAAGGACACTGGTTTTTTCTTTGGAAATAAAAAAGAGTGGGCGAAAAAAAAATACTGGAGAACGCTTCTACTAGTGTCCTTATTAAACTCCACTAGTCAAATATATTAACATTTTGTTTTTTAAGAAATTATAGGGGTTTTTTCAAAAACACCACTTTTGAAATTTGAAAAAGGACTTTGGTCCTTTTCTCGAAAATGAAAAAGAGGGGGCGTAAAAAATTTGTTCAGCACTTCTATTAGTGTCTTTATTAAACTCCAATAATCAAACATATTAACATTTTGTTTTTAAGAAATTATAGGGGTTTTTCCAAAAACACCACTCTTGAAATTTGAAAAAGGACTTTGGTCCGTTTCTCGAAAATGAAAAAGAGGGGGCGTAAAAAAATTGCTGAACACTTCTAGTAGTGTCTTTATTAAACTTCAATAATCAAATATATTAACATTTTGTTTTTTAAGAAATTATAGGGGTTTTTCCAAAAACACCACTTTTAAAACTTGAAAAAGGACTTTGGTCCTTTTCTCGAAAATTAAAGAGAGAGGGCGAAAAAAATTATTGGAAAATACTTCTAGTTGTGTCTTTATTAAACTCCACTAGTCAAATATATTAACATTTTGTTTTTAAGAAGTTATAGGGATTTTTCCAAAAACACCACTTTTGAAATTTGAAAAAGGACTTTGGTCCGTATCTCGAAAATGAAAAAGAGGGGGCGTAAAAAAATTGTTCAACACTTTTATTAGTGTCTTTATTAAACTCCAATAATCAAATATATTAACATTTTGTTTTTTAAGAAATTATAGGGGTTTTTCCAAAAACACCACTCTTGAAATTTGAAAAAGGACTTTGGTCCGTTTCTCGAAAATGAAAAAGAGGGGGCGTAAAAAAATTGTTGAACACTTCTAGTAGTGTCTTTATTAAACTCCAATAATCAAATATATTAACATTTTGTTTTTTAAGAAATTATAGAGGCTTTTGCAAAAACACCAATTTTGAAATTTGAAAAAGGACACTGGTTTTTTCTTTGGAAATGAAAAAGAGTTTGCGAAAAAAAAAATATTGGAGAACGCTTCTACTAGTGTCCTTATTAAACTCCACTAGTCAAATATATTAACATTTTGTTTTTTAAGAAATTATAGGGGTTTTTTCAAAAACACCACTTTTGAAATTTGAAAAAGGACTTTGGTGCTGTAGTGTATTTGTGTGTATAAAATATATCTGTCCACATACTTATGTGCTTGACTGTATAATTCATATTTGTCCACTTACTTATGTGTTTGACTGCATCAGTTATTTCGTTATCAGCAAGTAACTTGATGATCCTGCTTATTTGGATATTTTATACCCACACATACCATGCAGCTGGTCGGCGCGTATTTATGCCGACCAAGCATTCTCTCACGATAAGTTTAAGATAGTTTTTAAATTTTTTAAGGAAAAGTACTTCAAGTGTTGAAGTACTTAAGAACAGAAATAAAAGTACGGTCGACAATAAAACAACGTAGTTTTCTTATTGTTATTTTTAATATTGAACATGGCGATCCTGCGCCAAACCGGTGAAAAAAAAATATCTTTAAAAATAGACGTGTAAAGAAAATTTACTAAAAAAAAAAACAAAAATGTTCACAAACTTATTAGAAACAAGACAATTCAATGAATTTCATTAAAAATTACAAAATACCGTTTTATAAATTACAACCTATTTGGCTAAAGTTTGAATAAAAAGAGAATTTAACGAAAAGCAGATAAAAATCTGCGGTCTGACAAACCAAATGGTAAAGTGTAATAGAAATACGTCATATGGTGAACTGCGGATTCATTCTAAAAAAATAAAAGGGACCATTTGCTAATTTTAAAACCCGCTTAACGTCGGTTATAGACCCTGATCTACCAGCTTTACCCTCAAGTCATGACCATCATATATCCCGGAACGCCTACTATCGTCCACGTATGTTGCACCAACAACAATTACAGGATAAATTTGCTTATGCTCGTCGCCCTTCCCTGCAACTTTTAACACCTGATGAACTTAAAGCCTCAGCCGATTACAACGTTGGAGTCGAAGTATGATGTTGAACCATCACCCTACCATGCCCACGACTTGGAGTCTACAACTCGCTTGACAAGATTTGCGGATTTATAAGGCTGTTGCAAAATAAAGCAAGAGGTATTTGAAAATTTGTGTCGAAAGAAAAACAAAATATTAAAGTAATTTCAATTCACAAAAAGTTTTATATATAATATTATGAATGAATATACATACAAAAATAATTTTTTCTTTAATACAACAAAAAAAAAAAAAAATGTTGAAATTTGAAATAAATTCCAATACACATACAATACGCACATATATAAAAATAAAGAACAACCAACCAAATCTTTAAAAAAAAAAATGAAATAACAAAACGATATTTATAGCTGCTAATGTCTTTCTTAGTAACAAATAAATTTAAATGATTTTAAGGTTTTTAGCTAACAAAGCAGCAAACAGATGTCATTTTAAACAAATTGATTGATTAACTATCATTAAAGAATATAATACATACATAGATGCATACCCACTTATATAATTTTTAACAAACTTGTTACAGTAAGAGAAAAAAAAGTAGAAAAAAAATATTTTTTTTTTAATATAAATTTTAAAAGTAATCGTTTTTAATTTTTATTTTAAATATTAAAACACAATTCTCAATAAATTTCATATAACAATAAATATTAAATAGCCGTGTATACATAGTTTTCTTTAAAAAAAAAAAAATTATGATAAAAATTCTATTCAACCTAACCTACTACTGCGATACATACGTGTCCCTCCAGTGGTATAGTTTTAAGGGATTAAAAGCCTAATTCAGATATCAGTCGGCGATATCTGGTTTATATCATTGTACTCTATTGACCATCACAAAATGGTCACGGCATCCGTGATATAAGCACCATTTTTTTTACTAACACGCCCTTGACTTTTATAGACACATTAACATTCGTCTGCCTGTATAAACTTATTTTTAAGTAAAATATTGTAAACTTGCATTTTGCTTATGTAAACAGTTACTCGAAATACGTACATGACAGTTGAAATCTATATGATTAGGTCAATATTTATAATATTGATGCTGTGCGCAGCAAGCCTTTTTATATATCATTATTTTCGTTCATATGTTCATACTGGCGCTGCAGATCCTTATAACGCTCTACCAGCTTCATAAGAGATCATTACGAAAAAATTACACGCGCCAGAAATTTAGACCAAGTCTAAATGTTGAATCTCCGTTTTAGATAGCTATAAAGCATACATTGAATATATATTATTTTTTTTTTTTGTCTCTCATTATTCAGAATTAAAACCCCATGGAATGGGAAATAATAGTGAATTTGGCTAGAGCAATAAAGGAAGAATTCATCAAATCTTATAAATGTCTTAATCTCAATAGAGAGATAAAACCTGAAACAATCAATAAACACATAAATAATCTCGTGCGAAGATTCGAACAGGTTAGAGCTCTTCTTAATGTTAATTATAATAGATTAACCCACTCTCATAAAACAGCAGCTGAAGCCTTCTTTGCTGATATAAGAGATAAATTAATAACGATATCCTTAAAAAGAGGTATCGTACTAAATGTCCCAAACTTATTACATGAGGAAACAAATTTTAAATATCTACCAGAACTAGATTCAGACCCAACTTCAAATCTACCAAGTACAAGTAGAGTCTCTACCAACATGTCACAAACAAATATTGAATTCCTAAACACAGCAGCAAAACTTTTACCTGACTTCGACGGAAGTCCAGAAAATCTACAAAGCTTCATTGATGCTTTGACACTTGTGGAATCCATAAAGGGTACACATGAAGCTGTTACGGTAAGCCTTATTAAAACAACATTAAAAGGCACTACCAGGAACATAGTAATAACGGAATCGACCATTTCAGCGATAATTTCAAAACTCAAATCGACTGTTAAGGGAGAATCCGTTGACGTCATCAATGCAAAGTTGATGAATATAAAACAAACAGGCAAAAATGCCAATGCCTATGTCAAGGAAATAGATGAACTCACTAAAAAATTAGAGACCTCCTACATATCTGACGGTCTGCCAAATGAAACTGCAAGCAAGTACACAACACGTGCAGCAGTTTCAGCAATAGTAAAAAATGCATCCAACGAACGGGTAAAACTGATCATGGAATCAGGATCGTTCCTAAACATGGATGAAGTGAAAACAAACTTCATAAGCAGTTGTACCGACGCATACGGACAACCTAATGCTGTATTAATTTTTCAACACAGCTACAACAATAATTCTTCTAATTTCTCTAATAATAGACAACGTTACTCTAGGAATACTAGTAACACACCCAATAACTCTAATAGGGCGCCTACTTCTTATAATCGTAATACTAGTAACAGAAATCCTAATAACAGGAATACAAAAGGCCGTTATGTACCTAGAACCTACAATAATAGTGGAGTTAGCAATCCATTCAATAACAATAATAACCGTTACAACAATAACAACCTAAACGTGAATAGAAATAATAATATACGTTGCGTGCATGACAATAGTTCGGGAAACGAACTGACACCCCTAAATACTCAATAGACACAAAAATCCACAACATAAATACAAGTTTATACAGTTATCTAGTCTCCAGAACCACTCTAAATGACAACAGGTCCACATTCTTAGTAGATACAGGTGCAGACATATCAATCGTAAAACACCACCAAGTTCTAAACGAACCAATAGACCTTACTAGGCGAACTAGAATAAATGGCATTGGTCAAGGTGTAATAACTACAATAGGCAAAGTTAAAGCCGATTTAAAACAAGAAGATCTGTCTTCGATTTTCATGTCGTAAAGGATGATTTTCCGATTCAAGTAGACGGAATAATAGGTATGGACTTTATTCGAAAATACAAATGCATTTTAAATTACGAAGATGATCAAGATTGGATCACCTTGAGAACTAATGATGTTCCGTACGACATAGCAATCCCTTTAAGAAATGGTCCAAATATCAATTCCATATCACTTCCAGCAAGATCAGAAGTTATAAGACCGATAAATTTCATGTCAAATGAGGAAGAAGTATTAATACCTCAACAAATTATTCAGGATGGCGTATGTATCGCCAACACAATAACTACTAAATCAAGGCCTTTGGTAAAAATCATTAATACCACTGATAAAGACGTTATAATTTATAACATTCAAGTCAAATCCGAAAGTCTAAACGACTATAAAATTGTCAATAACAATTCTGAAACTAATGCCAAGATAAATAAGGTAAAACTTGAAAAATTAACAAAAAACTTTCCTGAATACGCTCCTAAAAATTTGAGAAAATTATGCTCAGACTTCATAGATATTTTTGCTTTAGAAACAGATAAAATAAGTACTAACAATTTTTACAAACAAAAACTTAAACTTCATGATACACAACCAGTGTACATCAAAAATTATAGAATTCCTCATGCCCACAAAGAGGAAGTTAATGCCCAAGTAGATAAGCTAATAGATGATGGCATAATTGAGCCATCAATCTCCGAATATAACAGTCCTCTTCTTATAGTACCGAAAAAATCATTACCTGGTTCGACACAAAAAGGTGGAGATCAGTCGTAGATTATAGAGGAATAAATAAAAAATTAATAGCTCATAAATTCCCATTGCCTCGTATAGATGACATTCTTGATCAGTTAGGAAGGGCCAAGTTTTTTTCATGCCTCCACTTAATGTCGGGATTTCATCAAATAGAATTGGAAGAAGACATTACGTCTTTTTCCACAGAAAAAGGCTCTTTTCGCTTTAAAAGACTGCCTTATGGTATCAAAATTGCCCCGAATTCATTCCAAAGAATGATGTCATTGGCTTTTTCTGGATTATCCCCAACCCAAGCCTTTGTATACATGGATGACTTAGTAGTAATAGGATGTTCTTCGGAACACATGCTACAAAACTTAAAACAAGTATTTAGCATTTGCAGAAAATATAATCTCAAGCTACATCCGGATAAATGTACATTGTTTTGTCGTCAAGTAACATTTTTAGGTCATAAATGCACCGATAAAGGTATTTTACCTGACGATAGCAAATATTCAATTATACAAAAATACCCAACACCTACAAATGGTGATGAAGCTAAACGCTTCGTAGCGTTCTGTAATTATTACGGAAGATTCATTCCAAATTTTGCTGAATCATCACGACATATTACCAGATTATCTAGAAAAAATGTGCAATTCGAATGGACTGAGCAGTGTGAAAAATCATTCCAATATCTTAAAAATCAACTGCTAAGCCCAAAAATCCTACAATATCCAGACTTTTCTAAAGAATTCTGCATAACCACAGATGCAAGTAAAAATGCCTGTGGGGCTGTTTTAAGCCAAGAAAAGCAAGGTATTCAGCTACCAATTGCTTACGCATCCAGATCTTTCACAAAAGGTGAAAGCAATAAATCAACAATAGAGCAGGACTTAACTGCAATTCATTGGGCAATACAATATTTCCGACCATATGTTTACGGCAGAAAGTTTATAATTAAAAGCGATCACAGACCCCTAACTTATTTGTTTTCATTGAAAAATCCGTCATCAAAATTAACCCGTATGAGGCTAGACCTAGAGGAATATGACTTTGTGGTTAAGTATATTAGGGGTAGAGAAAATTACGCCGCGGATGCGCTATCGCGTATAAATTTTAATGATATAAAAAATATTGATGCTAATACAATACTGAAAGTAACTACGAGACTTCAGGCAAAAACGAGTAGAAATTATAATGGCCATGGTATGAAGAGTAACACAAAATCGGTTGAACTAAAGGTCTATGAGGCAATTAATGCCCAAGAGCACATTAAAATGCCTCAATTGCATTTTACCAAAAATAAAGTTATAATTAAAAAAGGAAAGCAAATTCTTTCCGAATTTATGTTGAAAGACACGGTTATTAATGGAAATGTAGACTTAGGTCACCTCTTTCTAAAGCTTGAAAAAATAGCTGATAACATGGGTCTAACAACCATGCGACTACACCTCGATGATAGTCTGCTTAAATTCCTAGGAACCAATGTTGAAACCTTTAAGAATAAAGGCAATGAAATACTTCAAGAAAGTATATTAACAATCGTGCTCACTCCTAAATTAACAAAAATTTTCACCGATACAGAAAAATTACAAATCATGCAAAAATATCATGATGATCCTATTTCAGGAGGACATCCAGGCGTAACACGCATGATAAAGAAAATCAGACTTCAATACCATTGGAAAGGCATGACTAGAGACATAGCCCAATATGTAAGAAGGTGCAAAGCATGCCAAGAAAATAAAACAGTTGTCAACGGTAAAGAGCCATTCATACTAACGCCTACACCGTTAAAAGCATTTGACAGAATAATAATTGACACCGTAGGACCACTACCACTGTCCGAGTCATTAAATGAATATGCTGTCACTATGATATGCGATCTAACTAAATATTTAGTTGCAGTACCCATTCAGAATAAATCAGCCAGAACAGTAGCCAAAGCAGTTATGGAAGGATCTCGCAGAACATTTAATGAATATTTGCGAACATACACTTCATCCGATAAAGCAGATTGGGACGTGTGGTTAAAATACTTCGTATATTGTTACAACACCACACCATCTACAGCTCATGGTTATTGCCCATTCGAGTTGATTTACGGGAATATCCCACCAACTCTTGATTGTACAAAAGAAAATATTGTAGAACCATTGTACTGTATTGATTCATATGAAAAAGAAGTTAAATTCAGACTTCAGGTGGCGCAGCGAAGAGCTGCCAATATCATAGAAAATGCTAAGTGGGAAAGACAACAATTTTCCACCGAAAGGGCAAATCCAATCGAATTAACCCTCGGTGATCTCGTTTTAATTCGCAGGTCATAAACTAGATTCTGTATTTAAAGGCCCCTATAAAATATCCAAAATGGACAACAACAATAATTTGGAACTCCTAGATGAACATGGGAAGTCATTCACTATTCATAAAAATAGGGTAAAGAAGTTCACAGAGTGACGGGTCTTAGTGAAAACACTTTTGTTCGCATAAATTATTCGAGCATACAATTATTTCTTTGTGTCTCTAATGTTACTTTAAATAAAATATAACTAAATTTTTTTTGTTTTTGTCGCATTGAAGAAGACTCGCGTTGCTGAAGATATTTCTTTCTTCTCTTTTGAATTTTAATTAATTCGCTATTTGTAAAGGTTTTATTTTCCTTTAATACAATATATGGTTATGATATATGTATTTAAATATAATTGTTCATGATTTTTTTTTCCTTTTTCCTCTTCTTCTCAAATACGTGCAACGATCTGTTGGACAGTTAAGACGACTGCACCGTTACTATACAGTATCATTTCAATATTCACTAATGCTTTAATCAAGTGTGAATTATTTTTAACATTCTAAGTAGCTAAAGCTTCCACATGAATCTACTACTTATCTCACTTTACTGTCCTACGTGACAACTTTATAGAATAATCAACCAATTATGATTATTCTTTCCGTAAAAGGGTGAAAGGTCGCCTCAAAAGCGCTTTAACTTAAAACAAACCATAAAAATTCTTATCTTATCTATCAATACTTGAACAGAATTTTTGTCTTAACAGATTCGAATTTCGAAGTACATAGCACATAAATATGCCGTTAGTTTGGTATATAAAACACACAAAGATTTGTAAGCTAAACAAGTACTGCTCATTTCTTTTCTGCGGTTTTATTTATACAAATTAATCTGTTTCTTTAAATCTTTATTTCCAAAACATTTTATAAAAACCTAAATATAAAATATATTGTATATAACAAAAATTTTACCTTATTTGTAAAACATTTTATTAAATAAATGAAACTACTAATAATTTTATTTTATTTGACCTTCATGATTTACAATTGAAACTACTCTATTGTTACTTTTAATTTGCAAACTGTAATTTTTAAATATGTGTAGTTTTGCAATAGAGGTTATGTGAGAAACGCCCCCTTTCATTTTTAAATCTATTGTACTTAAAGAATGATCAACCACCTCGTATTGATCATTCTTTCTGAAAAAGGGAGGTGTAGTGTATTTGTGTGTATAAAATATATCTGTCCACATACTTATGTGTTTGACTGTATAATTCATATTTGTCCACATACTTATGTGTTTGATTGCATCAGTTATTTCGTTATCAGCAAGTAACTTGATGATCCTGCTTATTTGGATATTTTATGCCCACACATACCATGCAGCTGGTCGGCGTGTATTTATGCCGACCAAGCATTCTCTCACGATAAGTTTAAGTTAGTTTTTAAGTTTTTTAAGGAAAAGTACTTCAAGTGTTGAAGTACTTAAGAACAGAAATAAAAGTACGGTCGACAATAAAACAACGTAGTTTTCTTATTGTTATTTTTAATATTGAACAGTCCTTTTCTCGAAAATGAAAAGGAGGGGGCGTAAAATAATTGATGAACACTTCTAGTAGTGTCGTTATTAAACTTCAATAATCAAATATATTAACATTTTGTTTTTTAAGAAATTATAGAGGCTTTTGCAAAAACACCAATTTTGAAATTTGAAAAAGGAAACTGGTCTTTTCCTCGGAAATGAAAAAGAGTGGTCGGAAAAAAATATTGGAGAACGCTTCTACTAGCGTCCTTATTAAACTCCACTAGTCAAATATATTAACATTTTGTTTTTTAAGAAATTATAGGGGTTTTTTCAGAAACACAACTTTTGAAATTTGCAAAAAGGACTTTGGTCCTTTTCTCCAAAATGAAAAAGAGGGGGCGTAAAAAAATTGTTGAACACTTCTAGTAGTGTCTTTATTAAACTCCAATAATCAAATATATTAACATTTTCTTTTTTCCAAAAACACCACTTTTGAAATTTGAAAAAGGACTTTGGTCCTTTTCTCGAAAATGAAAGAAATTATAGAGGTTTTTCCAAAAACACCACTTTTGAAATTTAAAAAAAGGACTTTGACCCTTTTCTTGAAAATGAAAGAGAGTGGGGGAAAAAAACTTGTTGGAAACACTTCTAGTAGTGTCTTTATTAAACTGCAATAGTCAAATACACAACTTTTGAAACTTAAAAAAGGACTTTGGTCCTTTTCTCGAAAATTAAAGAGAGAGGGCGAAAAAAAAAATTATTGGAAAATACTTCTAGCTGTGTCTTTATTAAACTCCACTAGTGTCTGAGTGTTTAACCTTTTACTTGATTAAACTAATAACCACCCTTTTATTTGAAATAATAAAAACAATTTCTTTCAATATATAGGGTGTAGTTGTTACAATTTATTACTTTAATTATTTTGCAAATAAAGACTACTGTTCGCAGCAAGGCAGTAAAAATAAGTGATCTTTAAATATTAATTTCAAATAAGAAAAGTATCAAAAAGAATCAAAAATGTGTAACAGTACATTCCAATTGGATAGCAACGCATTTAACATACGTACTAACATATGTATATACATACGTACATGTGCATAAATATAATAAAAAACCAGTATTTTTTATAAAATGTAAAAATGTATCAATTCTGATAAGAATAAGTAAGAGCAAATAAATAAGCAAACAACAACAACATTGTTATATGCGTGAGCTACCGTGTACTGTTTACACTAGCAATGAAATTAAAAATAAAGAAAAGTACTTAAATAAAATAAATATATTAGATTTATAAAAATAAAATATAAAAATGATGTTAATTAAAGCTGTTCACCAACATTTTCCCCAACTAAGGACGACAGTGCTTAAACTAGGGAAGAATCATCATCATCATGAAGTTTAGATTTGGAATCGTTCTCATTAAAAGCATCATTTGTAGGTAGAAGGGCAATTTTAGAAAATGGACGTTTAAAGTTTTTCCCATTTAATAATAGAGTAACTACCCTTACGCAACCATCGTTACCGGGATGAATATCTTGAATACGAGCAAGCGGCCATTCTCCGGGGGCGTTACGTTCATCGAGTACGACCACTAAATCACCAATTTTAGGGTTTTCTTTTATTTTGAGCCATTTAGGTCTAGCTTGAATTTTGCATAACCATTCGTTTGACCAACGTCGCCAAAAATGCTGCTTCAACTTTTCTATTGTCTTCCATCTTCCATTTAATCGGTCTATGTTAACGTCGAGCAAATCTTCTTCCTGTACGCAAAGAGTAGGTTCTCCAATCGTGAAATGCGCTGGAGTAAGTGCATTGCAGTCCGATGGTTCTGAGCTTAAAGGGCATAGCGGCCTAGAATTCAAACAGCTCTCAACTTGACCTAAAAGCGTAGTAAGCTCCTCAAATGTCAAAATACGACCATTCATCACTCTCTTTAAATGATGTTTTGTGGACTTTACACCGGCCTCCCAAAGACCACCAAAATTTGGAGAGGCTGGGGGTATGAAGTGCCATTTTGTACCATTTGCCGCCAGCCGGCCGGTTATTTCATCTGGAATCGATGATTTGCTTCGATTGTAAAGAATCTGTAACTTTTTATCAGCTCCAACAAAGTTTGTGCCACAATCTGAATATAAGTCAGTGCAAGAACCACGACGGGACACGAAACGCCTAAAGGCCGCTAAAAAAGCATCGGTCGACAAGTTTGTTACTGCTTTTAGGTGTAGTGCTTTCGTAACCATGCATATGAACAGACAAATGTATCCTTTCGTTGTTACAGAATTTCTTGCGGTCGATTGTTTTATGATTATTGGACCCGCATAATCGACACCGCTGTGTTTAAATGGACGTGCCGGTTTAAGACGAACGCTTGGAAGATTCCCCATCATCTGCTGGGCTGCCTTTGCGTTATATTTGAAGCAGATTACACATTTTCGCAAGATTTGCTTAGCAATGGTTCGACTTGAAATTATCCAATATTCACGGGATTAAACCGCCATGCAGAGTTTTAATATGTGCATCTAGAAATATTAAATTAGTTAAAGGATTTTGTTTCTTTAATAAAATTGGGTGTTTGGAACAATAATTAAGGTCAGAATTTCGAATTCTACCACCAACTCTAAGTAATTGAGAGGAATCAAAAAAGGGGCACAGTTGTGCTACAGCATTGTTTTTTATTATTTGACCCTTCTTTCGAAGTTCCCAAATTTCCCGTGAAAAATCTACCTCTTGTGCAAGTTTAATAAGTCTTAAACGAGCAAATTTTTATTCTTCGGTTGAGAGAAACCCTGTCATCTTACCATTACCTTCATTTTGTGAATTTTTATTGTTCTGTGTGTTGTATTTAAAACGAAATATGTATGCAGTGACACGTATCAACTTACCAAGCGAAGAAAATTTTACTAATAAATCTGGATAGTGTTTAACTTCTGCTACTAATGAGTGCATATTTAAATTTAATTCATTTGAAATTTTATTAATTTCATTTAGATTTAATTTAGGTTGTTTAGGCCAGTTTTCTGAAGGTTCAATTAACCATTTAGGGCCGTGCCACCATAATTCATTTTCGACTAATTCATTCGACGATATACCACGTGAAACGCAGTCAGCAGGATTTTCACTTGTAGATATGTATCGCCATTGAGAAGTACGAGATCTGCGTTGTATTTCCGCAACTCTGTTGCCGACATATACGGGCCACCGAGACGACTGACCACGTATCCAAGAAAGCACAGATGTGCTGTCAGTCCAATAGTAAACAGTGAAGTTGTAATTCGTTCTACTAGTTTAGCCAGTAAAGTTGCACCACATAATTCCATTCGAGGTATTGTTAATTGTTTTATAGGACCCACTTTAGTTTTCTCTTGAATTAAATACACCTTTGTCTCTGACCCATAAAGCGTTTTAGCATAGACTGCAGCAGCATAGGCTAGTTTAGACGAGTCCGAAAAACCGTGAATTTCGACTTTAGCATTTTTTAATGTTCTAGGCCAACGTGGAATTTTAATTTCCTCAAGATATTTTAAATTTCTGCGATATTCTAACCATCTTTTCTCTACGTCGTCGGGAAGGCGATCATTCCATTCAATGCCGAGTAACCATAAATTTTGGAATTCAATTTTTGCAAGAATTGTAGTAGGGGACAACCAGCCGAGAGGATCATACAATTTCGCGGCATCTGAGAGCAAACTTCTTTTCGTAACTATTGACATATTTTCAAAATTAATCTTAAAAGAGAAGCAATCATATAAGCCAACGTGGAATTTTAATTTCCTCAAGATATTTTAAATTTCTGCGATATACTAACCATCTTTTCTCTACGTCGTCGGGAAGGCGATCATTCCATTCAATGCCGAATAACCATAAATTTTGGAATTCAATTTTTGCAAGAATTGTAGTAGGGGACAACCAGCCGAGAGGATCATACAATTTCGCGGCATCTGAGAGCAAACTTCTTTTCGTAACTATTGACATATTTTCAAAATTAATCTTAAAAGAGAAGCAATCATATATTGTGTTCCATTGGAGACCAAGGGCCTTTACAGTGCTGGGTTGATTTAATTCAAATGTCTCCGAACTTTCTCTAAACTCTACAGGGATCAAATCCAGTAATTCTTTTGAGTTTGTTGTCCATTTACGCAAATTAAACTTGCCTTCATTAAGTAAACTACATAATTCAGTGTGCAATTTGTAAGCTTCAGAAAAACTATCAGCTCCAGATATGACGTCGTCAACGTAAGTATCGGAATTAAGAACACTACAGGCCAACGGATATTTTTCCTTTTCATCTAATGCTAATTGCTGCAAAACCCTAATCGAGAGGAAGGGCGCAGGTGTAGTGCCATAGGTAACTGTCGAAAGCTTGTAAATTGAAATTTCTTCAGAGCCAATATTTCTCCACAAAATCTGTTGATATTTTCGTTGTTCTTCAACCACAAGTATTTGTCGAAACATTTTCTCTAAATCTGCTCGAAAACCAATTTTAAAACGTCTCCATCGATTTATTATGGTAGGCAAATCATTTTGCAATGCAGGGCCAGCTGCTAGTTCCTCATTCAACGAAGATTGAGCAGAATGCTTACAGCTACCATCGAAAACAACCCTTAGTTTAGTGGTAGAGCTACTTTCTCGTAAAACACCATGATGAGGCAAAAAGAAACCATTTTTATCTAAATCAAAAGGATAAATGCCAATCCTTCTCATATGGCCAAGACGTTCGTACTCTTCCATAAAGTCTTTATAAACTTTATCATAATTCTTATTAAGCCTACATTTCGATTCAACGTTTTTCAAGCGAGAAAGTGCAGCATAATCTGTATGTTCGAAGACAGGAAGTGGAAGACCTCTAAGCAGTTATTTGAATGGCAATGAAACAGTAAAACGGCCAGATAAATCACGTGTAGTAGTATTTTTAAAGTGTTGCTCACACAATATTTCTTCCTCAGTTAAAGCCCTTTTCTCTAAGAGCTCCTCCTGTTCCCAAAATACTTGTAATTGCTTATCCAAGGAGCAAACATTTACAGTAATAGCATGCTGATATGAGTTATCAGGAGTAGGACCAGAAACTATCCATCCGAAATGGGTAAGTTGTAAGAACAAACCGTCATTAAATTTATGGTGCTGAGGTAATACGATTTCTCCGTAGATATCTTCTCCTAACAAAAGATCAATCTCTCCAGGTTTTAAAAAATAAGGATCAGCTAAAGCAAATTTATTAAAATTGGGCAACATATTCGCGTTTATTGTTATGGGCTGATATCCTGTTATTTTTGGTAGAACTAAAGCCTGACAGTTAATTTTAAAATCAGTTTCAGTCCTCGAATAGATTGAAAAATTAACATATTTTCTTGAAATTGTAGGTTGATTCCAACCCATTCCACTTATTTCAACGAAGTCCTTTTTGTAAGGTAATTTTAATGCATCCGCAGCCTTCTTAGTAATAAATGTAGCCTGAGCACATTGATCGAGAAGGGCACGCAAAACAAATTCGCCCTGAGGGGTTTTTAGAACAACACGCAGTGTAGCGAGGAGAACTTGTGGCCTTTTTCTACTATTAAATGTTCTACCGTGATCAGCGACAAGGGCAGTGACGTTATCAAGCATTTGAGAAGATGCTTGAGAATTTGCAGCGATTTCTTTGGGTTGATTTTTAGTAGTGCAGTTTGTAAAATATTCGTTATGAACAGTTGTATGATGGTTTTGTTGACAGACTTGACAACGCGAAGCTACACGACAGTGATTGCTAAAGTGACCTGGGTTTAAGCAATTTCTACATATTCGCTTAGAATTTAAGAAATCTCGTTTCTCAGTAGATGGCAAAGCAGAAAACTTAAAACATTTAAAAAGAAGATGTCGTTTATTGCAGCAAGGGCAATTAGAATCCGTATTTGTAGAAGTAGTATTAGCGTAGCGTCGAGAATAGTTTTTAACTTTATTTTGCTGTTGTGGGGTTTTTGGTATAAAAGGAGAAACATTAGGTCTTGAATCAGTCTGATCAGAAATAGTTTCTAATGTTCGAAATGTTGCTTCCAAAAACTTAAACAAATTTTCAAGGGGAGGGATCTGAGTTGATCCGTTAAGGGACTGCTCCCATTCCTTACGCGTTTGAACATCTAGCTTATTTACTGTCATATAAATAAGGATAGCATGTTCACCTTCGGTATTTATTTCTAAAGTACGCAGCAGAGCAATACTAGTTCGAGTGGTATCCAAAATTGTCTGAATACTCTTTAAAGTGCCATCAGAAACAGGTATAGAAAATAATTTCTTAAAAATAGTATCGACTATTTTTCTTTTATTATGGTATCTATTTTTAAGTGCGGCCCAGGCTAAAGCATAGCTTGAGTCCGTTGCTGGATATTCATTCACGATATCCAGTGATGTTCCTTTACAAGAACTTTTCAAAAAACAAAATTTTTGTACACCAGTAAGGTTAGTATTATTATGTACTAAAGAAGCAAACATGTCCTGATAGGACATCCAAGTTAAATAATCACCACTAAAAATGGGTAACTCAATTTTCGGTAAACGAGCCTGAACCGAAAGTGTTTCATTTCTTGAATTAGAAGGACCAGCAAAAGTACTTGATTGAATTCCAGGAGAACTAGAACCAGAACTTTCCATAAAATCAAGCAGCTTGCTTTTCAGAGCAAAAAATTCGTCCTGAAATTGATAATAAAAGTCATCCTTGAAATATGGAATATCTTCAGTATTAACAGTATTATCACGAACTACAGCACATAATTCAATATTTCCTTCCTTAAATTTTATAAAATTCGATTCAATTTCTTCTAAAACAGATTGTACAAAACCATGCGTTTTATGCTCTTTCGAATTATATAACCTAGCAGTTCGCTTTAAATTCGAAAATAAATCCTTTTGTTCCTCAATAAGAAGGTGAAAATCCGCCATTTTGTTCGAAACACTTGACTTATACACTCTTATTTAAAAATACAAAATTTCATGTATACATACAGTTTTCCAGAAAAACACAAATTTCGGCAACGGTAACGCAGAGTTTCAAACCTTATCCCCTTTTGTTTCAGCAGGTTCCACTTTCCAAAATACCTTCAAAAGCACAACAGATTTTAATAAAAGAATTGCAGAGCCAAATGTAAATTTCACAGCAAGTAGTTCTTAGAAATGAGATTTCAAGTCGTTAACAGCAATTAGGTTCTAAATCGTTACTCCAATTTCCAATAACTAAATCACCAGTCCCGGGTTTCGGCACCAAATAATGTCTGAGTGTTTAACCTTTTACTTGATTAAACTAATAACCACCCTTTTATTTGAAATAATAAAAACAATTTCTTTCAATATATAGGGTGTAGTTGTTACAATTTATTACTTTAATTATTTTGCAAATAAAGACTACTGTTCGCAGCAAGGCAGTAAAAGTAAGTGATCTTTAAATATTAATTTCAAATAAGAAAAGTATCAAAAAGAATCAAAAATGTGTAACAGTACATTCCAATTGGATAGCAACGCATTTAACATACGTACTAACATATGTATATAAATACGTACATGTGCATAAATATAATAAAAAACCAGTATTTTTTAAAAAATGTAAAAATGTATAAATTCTGATAAGAATAAGTAAGAGCAAATAAATAAGCAAACAACAACAACATTGTTATATGCGTGAGCTACCGTGTACTGTTTACACTAGCAATGAAATTAAAAATAAAGAAAAGTACTTAAATAAAATAAATATATTAGATTTATAAAAATAAAATACAAAAATGATGTTAATTAAAGTTGTTCACCAACAACTAGTCAAATATATTAACATTTTAATGAAATTTTCGGCTTTTGGTTCTTTTTAATTAATTTTCTAAACATTTTTAGAAAGAAAAATTATTTACAAATGTATGCGGACGTTTTCCAAAGAAAACAAGAAAAATTAGACGCTAGCAGAATGAAATGCAGCATTTTCTGGACCGCCACATCCTTCATCAGCATTCTTTGTACATCGTAAACATCATCTATTTAACCAACTAATCTTAATGTTAATTTGGTGAGACGAAGTTCACACACAACTTAAAGCTTTTTCTTTGTCATTCTCTCTGTAACTCGTCTTGTACATTTGTTGTTGCTTTTTTTTGTACTAGCAATTTGATAGTCACAAATGCAACTTTTTTATTTTTAATTATTCATACTTGTTTGCTCACAACATTATAGACACTGTTTCAGTATCATATTGACTTTTATGAGTTAAGTATGAATGTAAATACGCGGCGCCTAGCGTTTGTTTTAATTTTTAATTTTCACCCTGACCAGGATTCGAACCATCGATTTTACAAATTAATGAAATTTTCGGCTTTTGGTTCTTTTTAATTAATTTTCTAAACATTTTTAGAAAGAAAAATTATTTACAAATGTATGCGGACGTTTTCCAAAGAAAACAAGAAAAATTAGACGCTAGCAGAATGAAATGCAGCATTTTCTGGACCGCCACATCCTTCATCAGCATTCTTTGCATCTATCTACCTTATGTTATGTACATCGTAAACATCATCTATTTAACCAACTAATCTTAATGTTAATTTGGTGAGACGAAGTTCACACACAACTTAAAGCTTTTTCTTTGTCATTCTCTCTGTAACTCGTCTTGTACATTTGTTGTTGCTTTTTTTTGTACTAGCAATTTGATAGTCACAAATGCAACTTTTTTATTTTTAATTATTCATACTTGTTTGCTCACAACATTATAGACACTGTTTCAGTATCATATTGACTTTTATGAGTTAAGTATGAATGTAAATACGCGGTGCCTAGCGTTTGTTTTAATTTTTAATTTTCACCCTGACCAGGATTCGAACCATCGATTTTACAAATTAATGAAATTTTCGGCTTTTGGTTCTTTTTAATTAATTTTCTAAACATTTTTAGAAAGAAAAATTATTTACAAATGTATGCGGACGTTTTCCAAAGAAAACAAGAAAAATTAGACGCTAGCAGAATGAAATGCAGCATTTTCTGGACCGCCACATCCTTCATCAGCATTCTTTGCATCTATCTACCTTATGTTATGTACATCGTAAACATCATATAACATTTTGTTTTTTAAGAAATTATAGGGATGTTTCCAAAAACACCACTTTTGAAATTTGAAAAAGGACTTTGGTCCGTTTCTCAAAAATAAAAAAGAGGGGGCGTAAAAAAATTGTTGAACACTTCTAGTAGTGTCTTTATTAAACTCCAATAATCAAATATATTAACATTTTGTTTTTTAAGAAATTATAGAGGTTTTTCCAAAAACACCACTTTTGAAATTTAAAAAAACGATTTTGACCCTTTTCTTGAAAATAAAAGAGAGTGGGGGAAAAAAACTTGTTGGAGACACTTCTTGTAGTGTCTGTATTAAACTGCGATAGTCAAATACACAACTTTTGAAACTTGAAAAAGGACTTTGGTCCTTTTCTCGAAAATTAAAGAGAGAGGGCGAAAAAAAAATTATTGAACACTTCTAGTAGTGTCTTTGTTAAACTCCAATAATCAAATATATTAACATTATGTTTTTTAAGAAATTATAGGGGTTTTTCCAAAAACACTACTTTTGAAATTTGAAAAAGGACTTTGGTCCGTTTCTCGAAAATGAAAAAGAGGGGGCGTAAAAAAATTGTTGAACACTTCTAGTAGTGTCTTTGTTAAACTCCAATAATTAAATATATTAACATTATGTTTTTTAAGAAATTATAGGGGTTTTTCCAAAAACACTACTTTTGAAATTTGAAAAAGGACTTTGGTCCTTTTCTCGAAAATGAAAAAGAGGGGGCGTAAAGAAATTGTTGAACACTTCTAGTAGTGTCTTTATCAAACTCCACTAGTCAAATATGTTAACATTTTGTTTTTTGGGCCAAAAAAACTTGTTGGAGAACAATTCTAGTAGTGTCTTTATTAAACTGCAATAGTCAAATACACAACTTTTGAAACTTTAAAAAGGACTTTGGTCCTTTTCTCGAAAATTAAAGAGAGAGGGCGAAAAAAATTATTGGATAATACTTCTAGTTGTGTCTTTATTAAACTCCACTAGTCAAATATATTAACATTTTGTTTTTTAAGAAATTATTATAGAAGATATTATTATTTTTCCAAAAACATCACTTTTGAAATTTGAAAGAGAATTTTGGTCCTTTTCTCGAAAATGAAAAAGAGGGGGCGTAAAAAAATTTTTGAGCACTTCTAGTAGTGTCTTTATTAAACTCCAATAATCAAATATATTAACTTTTTTTTTTTAAGAAATTATAGAGGCTTTTGCAAAAACACCAATTTTGAAATTTGAAAAAGGGCTTTGGTCATTTCCTCGAAAATGAAAAAGAGTGGGCGAAAAAAAATATTGGAGAACGCTTCTACTTGCGTCCTTATTAAACTCCACTAGTCTCATATATATTAACATTTTGTTTTTTAAGAAATTATAGGGGTTTTTTCAGAAACACAACTTTTGAAATTTGCAAAAAGGACTTTGGTCCTTTTCTCGAAAATGAAAAAAGGGGGCGTAAAAAAATTGTTGAACACTTCTAGTAGTGTCTTTATTAAACTCCAATAATCAAATATATTAACATTTTGTTTTTTCCAAAAACACCAATTTTGAAATTTGAAAAAGGACTTTGGTCCTTTTCTCGAAAATGAAAAAGAGGGGGCGTAAAAAAATTGTTGAACACTTCTAGTAGTGACAGCTTTTAAAGTCAAAACTTTGTAAGAGTTATTAATTATTATTTCAGTTTAAATTATCACTGTTTGCATCTCCAACTAAAATGCAGTGTTTTCTACCATAAAGAGACATCATGTTTTCAACAAAACAAATAAAATTGCTTGAGACATTTTTGCGATTTATAAAATGAAATGAAGATAATTTCTTTTCCATTAAATTTTAATTCACACAACATTCAAATAATATAATCGATAAAGTTTTCACTTGATATTTGTTCAACTAAAAAATTTAAGATTTCTTGAACATACACTGATGTTCCAAGAAATGATCAGATCTACAACAATGAAAAGCTTTATACCCTAGTATGTTATATATTTGAACAAGATTTTTTTTAAACCACGTTTCCTGCATGGCAATAATTGTAGAAAGTTTAGGAAATTTGCAATTAATGTTTTAAATTTGTTCAATTTGAAAAAGTTGATTTGAATTTACCATAAAAAAAAAATAAAAATAAGAGAAACTTTAAACTTAGTTATATAACTAAGAGATTATTTAAGAATATAAAATTCACGATGGTGAAGCATGTGAGTTGTCTGAATCTTCAGGACAGTCTTCAGTATGCACAACTGATTGTCTTTTGAAACGATACGTTGTTGCTTCCAGTATCAATTTGCCAACTTCATTTGATGACTTTTGGTCTTGACAATTTACTCATTTAGGTAAAAACTTTCCCGTTAGATACATAAACAGAACGATATCCAATTTTTTAACGGCTTTGCTTAATTAACCCTTTCGGGACGGATTTTTATTTTGCAAACCAAATTATGTATGGTAAAATTTTTTTCATATTCTAAAAGGTATGATAAAAGTATTACGTTCTCCATACTTAAAAATTTTAAATTCGTCCTTTAATCCTGGGACATATAATCCCAACAAGTGTTTTCATCGGGCATAAAATCACAATCAGTGTTCTCGAAGAGCGATTCGAAATTAAAAAGACAACTAAAATATATATATTATTAGATTGAAATAAAAGTTTACATTTATTTTTAACATTTTAGGAATGTAATTAGGTATTTATTTGTGGAATGGCCCAAAACACTTTTAACATAAGGCGTTGTTACAATCTGAGCATATCATCTTTGTTCGCTTTTCTATGACAAGTGAAGAACAGCGGACACAGCGACAACGCTTCTCTTGCTCTACTGGCAAGTGGTCTCCAATATTGATGCTATCCGTTTTTGGACGTTTGGCAGTTTTACCTCCCTGGCGATTGCGTTGAAAATAGAGAAAAAACACAGTTTGAAAATTGCTGGGACGTATTATCCCAGTAGTCCCGAAAGGGTTAAATAAGGTTATTGTTTCTCTACTCATATACTTGTTTACATAAATTTACATTTCTTTGCACGTAGTTTGGGTTTAATCGCCATTAGTTTTACTTTTGATTTTTTGGTGTTTAGTTTTAGAACAACTGATTTTTTATTACCTGTGGCTTTTTTTGTTTTTAAAAAGTAAGCATAACTTATATTCTCT
This sequence comes from Gymnosoma rotundatum, assembly GCA_916610165.2. Lineage (NCBI taxonomy): Eukaryota > Metazoa > Arthropoda > Insecta > Diptera > Tachinidae > Gymnosoma > Gymnosoma rotundatum. The sequence goes on from OU744336.1 coordinate 99,118,821, forward strand.
TCTTTTATTCCTGCTCCAACATCATCAGAGAACTTTAATACTGCTTCTAAAGCAGATACACCATGACTTTCTTTAATGCCAGACAACAAACAATCGTTTATAACTCTCTGATCGTTCAATTACTTTACAGAGTCTTTTAAAATTTTTACTTCTGTTTTCAGTTTTTTGGTTTCTTTTTGCAAACGCTCTACATTTTTTTTATTTTCTGCTTCACCGTTAATTAAATCGTCAAATTGTTTAGACGTAAAACTCATTGTCTCATAAACAGCAGACAATTGATCAAGTTTTTTTAATTCGTTTTTTATTTCGGTGAGTTCAGCTTGCACAGAACAATTTTTGTTATTATTGTTTTCACATAGATGACACACAAACTCTTTATTTTCATGTTTAAGCAAATTTCAAGCTGGCTTTTATCTAGAGATGTACAAACAACATGAACGTTTTTGTTGCATTTGTCACATTCTATGCTTTCTTCATTTTCTTCAATACACAACTTGCATTCAGCACATATTATTTTGTTATTTTTAACACTGCGTCTGCTAGACTTTGACATTGTTCATAAATTTTAAATACTTTTTAAATTAAAGATTTGTAATTTGTATTTTATTTAATTGTATAAGACTTGGCATTTTTAATTTAATTAATTAATTTTCCGCCAACCGAAGAAAGATAAATTAGACATTAGTGAGTAAAATATAAATATCACCACTGCCTAGGAAACGAAGAGCTAAAATAAATTTATCTTTTGCTGTTATGCTTTTCCGCATTACGGTATCCTGGTGAAAATCCATACGTAAAAACTTTTCGTCGTTCAATCCATTTCCTTTTTCAAAAAGACGAAAACTTTTACTCTTACTTCATCGCCATCAAAAAAAATCTAGCCGCTAATATAGCTGCTGTTATCTCTGACATTATTATGAATCGGTGATGCCAGGGAAAGGCAGGGAAAAGTTACACTTTTTCTTTAAAAAAGTTAGATTTTTTCATTAAAGTTACATTTTTTTTATTAACAGTAACATTTAGTTAGTTAGGAGAGGCAGCCTCTCACTATGAAGTTCACTTGAGCACAATCGAATGGCCCGTTGTGATTCCACAAGGAAGACGGCGCGACTCCCCCTCCCCAGTTGAGAACCATGAAGATTCCCGGATAAACTCCGCTATGTCCCCTATAGAGTGAGATGATAGCTTCGTAAGAGTTCCGAGGAAAGGAGAGCCCAGAATTATTAATCTTCTTCGAACCAGGGGTGGGCAATGGCACAGGAGGTGCAGTACGGCCTCTTCCTCATCCACCGAGCCACAGCTGTGACAGAAACCATTAAAAGGCAGACCGAGTCTTTCAGCATTCCTGCCGATTAGACAGTGAACAGTAAGTACCGAGACCGTGATACTTATGGATTTCCTGCCCAGTCCGAGCAGCTGCCTGGTCCACTTGAAGTCCAGTGTAGTCCACAGTTGTATGGAGATACATTAGGAACTTTCCTCTGCCCATAATTTGCGAGCCAAATTGAGGTAGTGCTTCTTTATGGCCAATTTAACCGTTGCCAGAGGAATTCCAACGTCTGGTTGCGAGGAGACGTTAGGAAGCAATGTGTCCCGTTTGGCAAGATCATCGGAAGCACAGTTTCCCAGGATATCTCTGTGACCAGGGACCCAAAACAGGTCAACCTGTGATCGCTCCGATAGTGTGTTCAGTAGTGAGCGACATCTCATGCTAGCTTGGATGTACTGTATTCTTCATGGTATCGATTACAGAGTCCGTCCATTGACCGTCCGAAAAGTAACATTTAAAAAATTTAATTTATTTTATATTAAATATAATAAAAAGTTTTATTTTGTTTCAGAGAAAATAACAAAGCAGCAAATTCATCTACTGTACAAAAACAAAACGAAAATAAAGAAAAATAGAAAAATTTAATTCAGCCTGTTGGTACTTATTAGTATTTAAAGCAGGACTCAAGTAGGTTTTTTTAATAGATTAGATTGACAATTTTCTTTGAAAGGTTGATTTTCGATAGAATTTACCACTATAATTATTTTAAAAATATTGTTATTAAACAAATTTGAATCTTATTTGCTTAAAACTTCAGCATTAAATAATTGACACTTCAAGAAAATTAATCTTCCAAATTAAAGTATTGAATAACCAAAAATGCTAATAATGTTCGCATATTTGAACAGAATACTTAGCTTTCCGCACGAATTGCAGCTCACGTTATTATACTGTTGGGATAAAATGTTGACAGTACATTTTGCTGTTTCTAAATATAAAGCAAGAAACATTTCTGCAACGTTATTATAGCCTTCACTACAAAAAGCGGAGAAAGGGTATATATAAGTTTTTCAATCCGTGTGTAATTTCTACAATATCCATTTCCGAATCCATGAAATATATGTTTATTCTGACTTCTTACGCATAGCGATGTCAATCAAGCGATGTCCGTCCGTGTTAATGTTGAAATCAAGTTTGCCTCAAAAAAAAAAAAAAATAAATATGTCAATTGATCAGACATAGAGACGAAAAATATGCTATTGGAAATCAGCAGGATCGTTCCATGTCCTTCGAGGCAGCAACAAAACACCACGCCTACCCTTATTATTTTCATCTCATTTGGAACAATAAAGTAATTCGAATAAAAAAAAATATATATATGGAGCGATAGAGAACTAAGAATAAGAAAAAACCATCAAGTGAAAAAATTGGCGCACCCCATATTTTCCGAGTTATAAGGTTCTAAAATTTTCAAAATTTTTGAAATATCAATATGGATATCATTTTAAAGCTTTTTAAAATATACTTAAATATTATATATGTAGTACTTATTTTTTGTTATTTTTAATTCTCGTTCACCCCAAATTTGCTTGTTTGATGGGAGTGACTTCACTAAACTAGATTTACATAGATGGTAAAGGGTATATAAAATTCGGCATAGCCGAATATAACACTCTTACTTGCTTTTGCTTACTTCAAACTAATTTTTTAGGTGGGATTTTGATAGAACTGATATGTTAAAAAAGGCTGCTTATGATAACAGAGGTTCTTACCTCAAATAACGAAACAAGTTATTTTCAGTGATATTACTTTATTTCGTGTCTGATCAAAAGTTACGACAATTATGGCAAAAAGTCAAAAGACATTTCACATTTAAAAACATATAGCAACAAGAGTCAACAATTATCATCATATAAAGTTCAACATATCGTAAAGACACCAAATTTGTATGCTAATCTTTAATTCTACGTTTATTATCATGAGATCTTTATTGAATGGTTGAGATTGTCTTTTTTCATATGCTTTACGTACAATTTTGTTAAACTTCTTTTTTATTAATGTATTGTTGATCTTTATTTCTAATATTTTCAGGATTAGATAATACCGGAAAATCATTGTTGTAGTTTTCCAATGCACTGAATCTATTGTAGCGACCTTTATAATTCTTTAAAACCTCTTTTAATAAATCTTGCTCTTCCAACCATTTGATGTATTTGCCTTTTTCATGTGATTGATGGTCAGCTCCTTACAGAGAATACATTTGAATATTCCACAGCTTGGATAGCAAACACCAGTTATACCACATAATAAACATCTTTTAGCAGATCTGCACCCATTCTGAGTATGACCTAATCTTACACAGGTACTACATTAAATATAGAGGGGTAATATTGATCTACCTTAAAAACAGTATAATTAAGAATCACCTCATTGGGTAATTCATTGCCGGCAAAGCCTATCTTTACTGAATATATTGGTTCAAATGCCTCATTTTTCTCATTTATAAATAGTTTTTTAAAACGCCATACTGATTTAACTGCAAACGGTGATTAAATTTTTTTTTTAATTTCTTCCACAGATAAAAAATCGGAATATTTCGAATAACTTCATAAGTTTCTAAAAAACTATTGGGAACAAAGGCGCGCATATTTCATAAGAAGATATTGGCATTTTCCACACTATCAAACATGAATTTATACAGCGTAACACCTATGGATTTAAGTGTTTTTTTGCCCGAAATTTTCATATTACCAATTTTTTTTCCACAAAACGAGACCATTTCTTATTTTTCTATTGCGATTGCCTTCCAGTTTAGAAGTATAAACCAACACAAAAATATCCCCGGTATATCCACGTGAATAAAAAACAGTTGTTACTTGTTGTGCTGAGTTGGAATCAAATATGCCAGTATACTTTTTACCAGAAGCAAACTCATTTAGTGTAGTGGTACCGTTATCATCAGTTTCCATTGTACCTCTAGTTTCAGTCCGATTGCTTTCCAAAGTAAGCGCCATGTTGCGATTTACAAGAATATTCGCATCAGCCATTTCTTAATTTTTATTTGCGTTGTCCCTGTTAACATTTGTGATATTGGATTTCTTTGTTTTTGGTGATTAAGCAAGTTTCAAGTTTTCAAGTTTTTCCCTTTCCTTTTTTCAGCCTTTGAAATTGTTCCTTTTCCAGCCGAAAAAGAATTTTCAAAGTCCTCAAAGGATTTTAGAGATTCCGTTAAAGATTTTGACGCCATAGCGTCACCTTTGTACTTGGTTACTGCAGGCACTGTTTTTTTTCTAAATGTCCAAGAGTCAAATTGAAAAATAATAAAACACAGCTTTTTTCTCCTTTAGCACATACACTCAAGAAAGGATTAACACCTTAATTTCACTTTGAACTATACTGATCAAAAGTTTATACTTATTACCCAAAAGACAACCGTACAATGTCGGAACACAAAAACGACTGTGAATTTCATTTTGTTTATTTATTTAACTTTTTAATAGTTATTTTCATTAAGAATTGTGTGTAAAAGATAAAATATTGTTTTATCAATATAACGACAAAAAATGCTATCCATAATCATATGGTAAAACTGTATTATTTAAATGGACTTTAAATACGCAAGATTGGTAATTTAAGTCACAGATTACTAAGTTATCTGTGATTAAATTGTGCATTAAAAACCTGAATTTTGTACTTAAATATAAGTTTCATTAAAATACAAAGTCAAAAACTGGTCCGTATTGTTAAGTAATTAAATTTATAACTTCATTTAAATAAGACAAAATGTAGTATTTAAAAGAACAAGAACTTGGTTTGCGATGATCGTTCTTTACATACATACATGCTAGGAAAAAACTACGTACAGACCAATATTTTTGGATTTCAACTTTTACAGTGATATTTGAAAACAATTTAGTATGAGCTTAGTTCCTACGTTATGAATTAAAGTTATTTATAGATACAAATTTACAAATATATTCATGCCAACAAAGATATTGGAGAATATAACACAAATCAGTGGGAAAAAAGTCTACATACAGTGCGGCATCCCCCATAGTTTTTGTGAGAATATACAGAGTATACACAAAAAAAATCAGTTATTTTCGCATATTTGGCTTCAATGTTATTATTTAAGTGCAGCAAGATCAAACTAAAATATTTTAAAATATAACTCGCAACTTAGTGGTAAAACTCCAAAATGAAAAAAAGTCCTACGGTGAAATTTCAAAAATAGGGAGCTTAAGTTGTGCTACAGTCCAAACTATTATAAAAAACTACGAAAGCACAAATAGCACCAAAAATAAGCCAAGAACTGGAAGGCCAAGAAGGCGTTCAACTCGGAATGTGAGAGGTATTCCTAAAGAAGTGCACCAAATTCCATAAAGTGCTCCAAAATTGGCGAAACACATGAAAATGTTCTAATCTTTTTGTGACGGCACGAACAATTATAAATACTTTGCATCTAAACAGTTTTAGAAGTAAAACGCCTCGAATGAAAACTTATTTCTGCTAAGAATCGGCATCTAAGGCTCGAATTTGCAAAAGCTTATCTAAATAAGGATTTAAATTTCTTAAAACTGTCTTTTTACCGATGAGAGCAAGTACAATATTTTTGGAAGCGACGGCCGAGCAAATGTGTGGAGAAAACCTAATACTGCACTTGAACCGAAGAATATAATACCTACAGTAAACATGGTGGTGGTTCTGTTATCGTTTGGGAAGCTGTAGCATCATCTGGGGTGAGTAGTTTGGTTTTTAGTCAATGTTAATATAGACAAACATCAAATACTGGAACAAAATCTGAAACCATCCGTCGAAAGCTTGAGTCTTGGAATAGTTGGATTTTTTAAAAGACAAGGACCCCAAGCACACCGCTTACATAGTTCGAGACTGTCTCCTTTATTATGCCCCACGACAGCTGAATTCCCTACCTCAGTCATCAGATCTTAGCCTGATCGAGCACGTTTGGGATGTTTTGGAACGATTCGTGAGGATATATGACATTACAAGTCAAGAGACTCTCAAAACCGAATTAATTCATGCATGGGCCGAATTTAGTGACATCACCCCCGCTGGCTTCAGGCAGTAAAAAATGCGCAACGTGGTTTGACTAAATATTAAAAAAACAAAGTTGACCTTTGGTTTAGTTCAAAAGCTTAAATAACTTATAGCTTTTAAAGCTGTATGTTCACTTTTTTCTTGTGACTATTGTATGATTTTGTAATTTTTATTGTTGATATGTTTTTGAATTGGGTTTTTTTTTTAATAAATATAATTCTTGGTTGACTCTTTACTAAATAGCATTTATTTGATTTAAATGAAATTTACAAACACCCAAAAAACCCGAAATTTTGTGTTGTATGTAGAGTTTTTTCCTTCACTGTACATAAAAGATAACGCTCATCTGAACCAGAATAAATACCAATTTCTGAACTCTGATGTTAAGATGAAAAATAATATGGATTTTAAAAATATTTTTAAATACAAATTTAAAGTGTATTTAATGATGATAGGAGCCTTTCAAGTAGTAACGCTGAGCATTTATAATTAAATCTTAAATGTAAAAACAATTTAAATTAAAATGGAAATGGAAATGAATGTTGATGACGGATGTGACGATGTGTAATTTTTCCTGTTTTCTTTGGAAAACGTCTGCATATATTTGTAAATAATTTTTCTTTCTTGCAAATTTTTAGAAATTAAAATAAAAAATGAACTTAAGCCAAAAATAAATTTTAATTGATTTGTTGAAATGAAAATTTTACTTGAATTTTTTTTTAGTTATTGCTCTTAAATATTCGATCGTAGGAATTTTCTTATCATGACTATTCGTTACCATGAGTCAAAATAGGTATTCATAAATATACAGTTTTATACATTTCTGATAACTATTTTAAGACTTATTGCATTTTTCTATAAAGGACATTTGACAAGATCAAGGCTCCTTCTTTCAATAGGGATAAGAATGGGTTAAACAAACCTATGTTTTCAAATTTTTTTTCTTGAATAGCATAGCAAATATAAAAATATTTGCTTTTTGGAACGTGAGCGGTAGGCATGTCCATGTTTCGACTTTTTTTAATTGTTTCTTATTTAGGCTTAATTAAACTGCCCTGCAAAGTTTCAAAGATCTGTGTCAACTCCTTCTATTTTTATCCCATCATTATGTGGGGACAAGGCACTGACCCGAAAAAGTAGATTTGTATGTATATTCCGACTTCTTATGAATGGCGAAGTCGATCAAGCAATGTCCGTCTGTTCGTTTTTAAATCAAGTTTGCCGATGCGCTATATCAGCTAGAAGAAAAAAAATTATTATGTCAATCGATTCTAGTGTCGAAATTGGAAATCAGCATGATCGGTCCATGTTCTTTAAAACAGCAGGCAAAACACCACGCATGCCTCTAATTTTTTCACGTCATTTGGAACAAAAAAGCAACCCCAATCACAAAAATACATATATATATTAGGCGTTAGAGAATTACAGAAATAAGGAAAAAACATCAGGTGAAAATATTGGCGCTTGTCCATAGTTACGGGACTCTGAAGTATTTAAATTTTTTAAAACGTCAATGTGGATATCATTTTAAAGGTTTTGAAGAGATCTTTAAGGAAATACCAAAATTTTTTAAAAATACCTAACCTATTAAGAGCCGAGGGCGTTTTTATGTAAAATATAAATGTACTACTTAATTTTTATACTCTTTAACACAGAAAGTGAAAAAAGGGATTGACTAAGCTTCTCATTCCGTTTGTAATTTCTACAAAATCCATTTCCGAACCGTATTTTCCAAGTAACGGGCCTCTGAAGTTTTAAAATTTTTTAAAACATCAATGTGGATATCATTTTAAAGGTTTTGAAGAGATCTTTAAGGAAATACCAAAATTTTAAAAAAATACTTAACCTATTAAGAGCCGATGGAATTTTTATGTAAAATTATACTTATTGCTCTTTTTTTTATTTTTTTATACTTCTATTCCACACAAACTTTGGAAAGGTGCCAATGACGAGGTACACTGTGTAAAATTAAAATGCAATTAAACTTTTTATTTACAAGCTAACTTGTATTTTTTTATTTGTCAGCATACAAACTGTTTAAAATGTCAACAATACGCTGCAAGCGTCCAATACGCTGGGTATACATAGATGGGCTTAGATGGACATAGATGGATACCATTGGGACGTGTCATAACCTGCATTTGGTTTACGAATGTTGTATTGTGGCTTTGCGCGTTCTCCACATAAGGCTTTCCATTCATCGATTGTTAATTCCTCTACATTTGTAGCAGCAGGTTGTTCGAGAGTTTGTTCATTCAATGATTCTTCTTTGTCTGTTAACGTAGCATCTGCATAACTTGTAGATTTATTAATGACATCAATTTCCTGTTTACTGGAAGTGTTCTCCAGTATATTTTTTTTCGCCCACTCTCTTTCATTTTCGAGAAAAGGACCAAAGTCCTGTGTTTCTGGAAGAACTCTATAATTTCTTAAAAAATGTTAATATATTTGACTAGTGGAGTTTAATAAGGACACTATTAGAAGCCTTCTCCACTAATTGTTTTTCGCCCACTCTTTTTCATTTTCGAGGAAAAGTCCTTTTTCAAATTTTAAAATTAGTGTTTTTTCAAAAGCCTCTGTAATTTCTTAAAAAACAAAATGTTAATATTAAAGACACGGGAATATTTTTAAAATTTTTAATTTTCACAAATAAAATTTCGTGCTATTCTTTTATTTAATTATCCCGATTATATTAATTACCGATATTGATTATTGAGGGTCAAAGCACGTCTCGATGGCCATTTCGTTAACGCTTACTTAACTCTTCAGGAAACTTCTGACAAACATTTTAAATAAACTAGAGATTTTTGTCCAAACAATAAAGCAAAGACAAAAATCAAAGTTTAAGCAAAAACAACAATAATCAACAATGATTCTATTTTTCTTTCTCCGCTTGTTATTGCGCATTGCTATGCGCCAATATGTTTGTTCTGCATCATGAAGGAACAGCGAGTAAAAAAGAGTAATGCGCTTGGCTCTTTTTTGTGCGCAATGCGCATGGATCTTTTACTGTGGTACAAAACATATTTTTTTTAACGTCAAGATTGTTATGTAAAAATCAATTCAATAAATAAATTATTTGATTTTTGTGTTTGGAAAAGTGCATGAGACAGTTTGGAGGAACATATAGTGCATATGTATATTTATTTTTGTATGTTATTGTCTATTTTTGTATGTATATGCATATAGATATGTTTTACGCATACATAAATTTATGTAAGTACGTACATATGTATGTATGTACATATGTATATGTACGAAAGAATAGTGTTATGTATTTTTGTGGCCTACCATTGTAGTTTGTTTTTGATTATTGGTAAGTAGTGGAGTTACTTGTAAATTCAAGCCAGGGTCAATTGACTGGCTCATTAATAAAAATGTGCAATAAGCGGTGTTATAAAAAATAAGGATTAATGGTAATAATTTGCTTATCTTTAACATTATTGTAATTATACCTAAGGAAGGAATTTTTGATGTGTACTGGTATCATAAAATTATTATTTTCGTTTGGGTTTTTTGTTTGTCCAATTGTTTTCCTACTTTAAATTTGCATGTGTTATTTTTTGTTGTGGTTTTTCAAAATAGTAGATGTGCTTTGCTTATAATTTAGGTATGGGATATTTAATAGTGCATATGCTATGGTTTTATTAGTTCTTAATTAATGGTAAAACACCAAATTATTGGTACTAAAAACAATGCTACAGAATTCGTGGGATTGTTGGTAAAAATAAAATTTTCTTGTTAACAATAATGCAAAAAAACTCGATCGTTTCTGCCTTTTCCTCATACATATGTATGTTAAATCAATGTAATTGTTTAATATACCAGAACCGCAATATAAAATAAACAAAATTATTGTAGGTATAAATATAAATAAATTGTTAAAACAAAAAAAAAAAATCATTTGCATTTAATAAGCAATGAAAATTTGCTTTATTTAGTACCAATTATTTTGTGCTTTACCATCAATTAGAAGTAATTAAACAATAACAAATGCACCAGTAAACATCCTCTACCTAAAACATAAGCAAAGCACATCTATCGTTTAACAACAAAAAATAACACAAGCTGTAATGATGATTATAATAAAACAATAACAAATTCACAAGTAAACATCCCATGCCTAAAACATAAGCAAAACAAATGCACCGTTTAACAACAGAAAATAACGAAAGCTATAATGAGGATAATAAAAAACACAACATTTGGAACAATAAATGGTGGACTTTTAAACGATAAGCCCTACTGCCCTACGTTAGCAAAAATTCAACCGTATATCATCCACATTTCCTTATATCGATTATGAAATCATGTTGAATTTATACTTTTAATATATATATATATATATATATATATATATATATATATATATATATATATCAACTTTAAACCCCACAATAAGCAAATCTTCAAATAAATAAATAGAATAAGTTCAAATAAATAAATCCTTCCTCATATAAATATACGCAGTAATATTAATATTAAACAACATATTTTTAAGTAAATTTTTTGTAAAACTGAATACAAACCAAACGAACCTCTGTTACTAGCAAAAGAGCTGCTCTTTTGGCTCAACGCGCAGAGCAAAATTGCCAAAAATAAAATTGAATGCGCATGGCTCAAAGAGCGGCGCATAAAAAGAAGGAGCAAGCGCAATGCGCATAAATGATTGGCTCTTTTTTCTGCTCTGCTCTTTTGCGCATATTTTAAAAAAGAGTGCGCAAAGAGCAGAAGAAGAAAAGAGCGAGCCAATTTGAACCCTGATTACAATTTCCTACGTCCGATTAATATAACACACCCAATAAAAATACCACTTACGAATAATTGCGATGACATTATTTTGTCACCACGAGCAGAAGTAATACGACAATTTAAATCTATTTACTTAGAAGCATTTATTTCAAATCAGGAAATTGCACCTGGTGTTTTTATAGCAAATACGTTGGTAAAAACTGACAAAGCATTTATTCGCATATTAAACACAAATGACACTATTATCAAAATAGTGTAAAAACCGAAAGCATCAACGATTATAAAATAGTTCAGAGGAAATATACGCAATTATTAAAAATATTAAACAAAAATTTTCCAAACTCTGTACTTCATACAGTGATATTTTCGGTTTAGAAACAGAAACGGTAACTGCAAATAATTTTTATGAACAAATTAAGATTGAATGACCAACAACCGGTATATAGAAAGAATTATCGAATACCACACCTTCACAAAGACGAGATTAACAGTTATATGTATGTGTATTTAGGCATACATCTCTATATCTTATTTAGAGATTTAACTAGATTTATTCCCACAAGAACTTAGAACAATATTAATAATACTTTATGATAAGAAACTTTGTTTGTTAAAACATAAAATATAGAATATATACCTTTGCTTTTTAATTTGAATATTTTATAAAAAATGTAAAATTGTTTTCAGTTAATAATTTGACTTCATTGTAAAACATTTAAAATAATTAATAAAATTATTTAGATAAAAAAATATTGTTTTAAACAACAAAACTTTTACTGGCGCAGTCGGTAGGATAGCCCGGATATCCTTAATAAAAAAAGTATAAGACGGGATATTCGACATTTTAATGTCCTGACGGGCAAAGGAAAAAATAAAAATTTTCAAAAACAGTGTTAGTGACAAACATAAATAAAACGTAAGGAAAAAAATAAGAATTGCTACTGCTAAAAAAATTTGTCCAGAAAGTGTGTATGCAGGAAAGGAAACTAAAATATTAAAAAACATTATATTTCCTTTGTAAATAAGGAAAATTTTAAATGGAAATAAAATAAAAGTGTGCTAAAAATTTTTGAAATATAAAACTTTTGAATGAAAAATATAACAGTGAGTGACAAATTAATTTAAAGGATTGTCATTAATGAAAAATGATTTCAACATTTAAAAAGGGCAAGCTACAAAAAAAAAATAAAATTGAACTTCAAAAATGTTTGAATGTTATTTATAAAAATAAGTGCTATATAGACATTCTACAAAGGAAAAAATATAATGAATGTGCATGTGGTAAAAATTAAGAATCTACAATATTAACTGAAAACATGACTTAGGAAGGAGTGAAGGTAATCCTAATAACAAAAATTATAATAATCCTGTGATTCCTACGGGACCCTCCAAGATATAACTGTCAAAGACATAAACGATATGCATATATAATGATAGTTTGCTTAAAAAAAAAAAGAATCAGATTTAATAAGAAAAAATGAACAACTTTTTGTGAATCCTTTAACTTTTATTCGAAAAATTAATATGGAAGAGCATTTTCCCTGTATTTTTGTGATTTTCATTGAACATTAAGAATATTTTAATAAAAAGAAAAAAACATAGAAAAATATAATGAATATTATGTTCAAACCTGATAATGGAAGGATCAAGAAAGAATTTTTTTTTTAACTTTTAATGAAATGAAATTTTTTTTTATTTAAAAAAAATATTAAAGAACTTCAAGAATATAAATCAGAACAATAATAAAAACAATAAGAGAAGAGAACGGTAGAACAAAATATAAGTGATGTTTAAACAAGGAATGAAATAAGAAGTGACAACAAATTATGTAGCTAAAATATAAAAATATAATTAAAATATATGAAAAGAAGATTAAAAAATAAGTAACAAAAATAAAAGTATATGAATTAGCAAGCACCATAAAATTTATGATTATTATATCATCATCAACATTATTGGAGACCAAAAATCAAACTGCAAAGGGACAAATTTGAAAAACTGGAATGAATTGCTTAGAGAATTGACTGGATCAAAACAAGGAGGCTGCAAACCTTATTTAAGTATTATTTTGTATTAAATTAATTGATTCTTTCTTAAATTGATTATTTATAACATTTGCTAATTATGTTTTAAATTTTGTGTGAAATGTTTTTCATAACAGGTTTTATTTATTTATTATTATTATTATTTTTATTTTTAATGTTGTTATTTGTATAACTGAATAAATTTAATTTTTTTTAATCGAATATTTGTATAAATACAAAATTTGTGCCTTTTTTGACTTCGGTAAAGAATTAATTTTAATATTATTTTTGTAAAATGGCTCAAGAAGGTATTGCCTTGAACATTGTAAGTCCGATTGAACTTCTTGGAAAATTACCTGAATTCTCTGGCGATAAAAGAGATTTATATACATTTATTTCTTTAGTTGATAGAATAAACCCACTTTTCGTTCAGTATGATGAGCAATCACAACTTTTCTTTATAGATTTGATTAAAAATAAATGTAAGGGTAAAGCAAGGGAGGCTATTGAAATTAATTTTCATGCACGAACGTGGCTTGATATTAAGACTATCGTATGCAATTATTTTGGGGAATATCAGAGCGTAGAGAAACTTTTCGATAATCTTCGTTGTTTATTTTAGAACAAATGTCATTGATTTTTACAATGAAATAAAGGATAAGCTTCGTAGTTTAAATAATAAAACAGTCTTGGAATTAGGAATAAATGTAGACAGTGAGAAAATTGGTAAAAACAACATGAAAACTGCTCTGGATATTTTTAAAGCAAAGATTCCTGAACCTATGAAAACCGTATTAGCGTGTAGGAGTCCAGAGAGCCTAGAAGATGCAATGAATATTCTTTTTACATCAGGATATGGGAATTATGGAGACAATAGCAGAATCAATGGTTATAATAAACATTTTTATCGTTCTCGAGTAGACAGAAGTTTAAATAAATTTGAAAATCATCATAATAATGGAAATTTTAAAAATAATAGATTTGATCATTCTTACGGATATAAAAGTAATTTTAACACTCATCAGAATGGTTATAAAAACAATCAGAATCATAAATATACATCTTCAAATTTAAATGAGAATTCTTTTTCTAATCAACCTACGCCAGAGCCAATGGATATTAATATGATACGAAAAAATACTTCTAATAATTTTCCAAGTACTTCAGTTCCAAGAAATAGGGAAAAATCAAATTTTTCTAATTCTTGTAATCAAAATCCTTCCTGTAAATTACCAAATTTCCGGCCAAGAATGAATTTAAAGGCCGAAAATAACTTGTGTAATGTACAAAGAAGTCAATGTGAAACAAACCATGTTGACATTCAAAATCCGGAGCATTTAAACGTTTCAGCTGGGAATAATTTATTTCAAAATTTTCGTTTTCAAGCCTCTCCGGACAATTACCTCATATAGTACTAAAAAAAAAGGCTTAAGTTTATAATCGATACAGGAGCCACCCACTCAATAGTAAATCCAGGCTTATGTAATCCAAAATGGAAGATTAATTCTGCTAAATTAGTGTTGAAAACTCTTCAAAATGGGGTATTGACAAATACTGTTTATAAACTGCCAATGTTTCCTGAATTGGGTGATGAAAACGAGAAGATTTATTTAATAGAATGTAAGTTCCATGACAATTATGATGGAATTATTGGAAATGATATATTGCGAAAATATAAAACCGTTATAGATTATCAAAGTAATGAACTAAGAATAAATGGTAAAATTTTGCCATTACTGTTTTCAGGTTTTCGGAAAATAACGTTGATCGCTAATGTTGAGTGTGGACTTATTCATATAGCAGAACAGCGAAATGATGTTGGTGAGACGATTTTTAGTGAAGGTATTTACAATGTTAGCAATTTTAAAGTTGAAGTAGAAACTTCAGTTAAGTGTCCGAACATTATTTATCTTTCTCAACACAATTCCTGGCCAGTTACGCGTGATAATTATCATTTAGTTGATACTGATTTGTTGAAGGAAAATCATTGTAAGACAGCTTTTTTGGAAAAAATAAGAATTGATCACCTAAATGCAGAGGAAAAACTCAACTTAAAAACCATTTTAAATGATTATGAGGAACTGTTTCAAGTGACAAATTCAAACTTGAGTTTTACAAATGCATTAAAGCATAGGATTATTACTAGGGATGAAATACCCGTATTTTCGAAGAATTATAGATATCCTTACGTCCATGAGGATGAAGTTAAAAATCAAATACAGGAAATGTTAACTAATAAGATAATAAGACTTTCAAATTCTCCGTATTCCGCTCCAATATGGATAGTCCCGAAGAAAGATGATGCCAGTGGTATTAAGAAATGGCAGCTTGTTGTCGAATATAGAAAACTTAATGAGAAAACAATAGATGATCGCTTTCCTATACCAAACATTGAGGAAATTCTTGATAAACTTGGAAGAAGTATGTATTTTACAACTTTAGACTTGGCTAAAGGGTTCCATCAAGTGGAAATTGATGAGAGGGATATTCATAAGACAGCATTCTCTGTCGAAGGAGGCCATTATGAGTTTACTAGAATGCCTTTTGGGCTTAAAACAGCCCCGGCCACATTTCAAAGGCTTATGAATGGTATCCTTGGGGATTTGATTAATAATATTTGTTTAGTATATATGGATGACATAATTGTTTATTCAACTTCTCTTCAGGAGCACATAAACTCACTACGTCTTGTTTTTGATAAATTAAGAGCGGCAAATTTGAAGATTCAAGTGGATAAGTGTGAATTTTTGAAAAGAGAGACAGAATTCCTTGGCCATGTTGTAACGCAAAAGGGGATAAAGCCAAATCCAAAAAAGTGGAGTGTATAATTAATTATCCATTGCCAAAAACTCAGAAGGAAATAAAGCAATTTCTGGGCCTCAGTGGCTACTATCGGAAATTTATAAAGGATTACTCAAAAATAGCAAAACCAATGACGAAATATTTAAAAAAGAATGTTAAAGTAGATACTAGTGACTCTGAATACTTAGAACGTTCTAGAACGTTGAAACTGCTTTTAACTAACGATCCGGTTTTAGTTTATCCCGATTTTAATAAAAAAATTCATTTTAAATACTGATGCAAGTAATTTTGCTTTAGGGGCAGTGCTTTCGCAGGACAATCATCCTATTTCTTATGCAAGTAGAACGCTGAATCAACATGAAGTTAATTACAGTACGATTGAGAAAGAATTGTTGGCAGTAGTGTGGGCTGTAACGTATTTTCGTCCATACTTGTTTGGAAGGAAGTTTGTGATACAGACAGATCACCAGCCATTGCAGTGGCTTATTTCTATTAAAGAACCAAATTCGAAGTTAGTTAGGTTGAGATTAAAACTGGGGGAATATGATTATGAAATTATGTACAAACGTGGTGCGAAAAATAAGAACGCAGATGCATTATCTAGAATAGAACCACAGAATATTTTGCAAAAATCAAATGTTATATGTATAAGCAAATCTCCCCTTAATATTTACAAAAACCAGTTCATTTTAAAAAAATCAAATGCTAATACGTTAAAGATAGAAAATAAGATAGTTTTTAAAAATATTAGGAAAATTATAAGTGCAAATGATTTTAATGAGAATGTAATAATAAAAATTATTAAAAGTCATTTTCATCCTGAAAGAGTAAATGCAATTTTTATCGAAGACGCCTTAATCTATAAACTTTTCAAAGACACTGTTTGTAAATATTTTAAACACAATTCTGTCTTAAAAATAGCAAAGTGCTGTATTTGTCTTGATGATATCTCGGATGAAAGTGTCCTTAACGAAGTTATTAAACAAGAACACCAAAGAAATAATCGTCGTGGCATAAATGAGAATTTTGAACAACTTAAAAGAAGAATATATCACCCAAAACTTAAAATGAGAATACAGCAATTTATAAACAGTTGTCATATCTGCAATGTGGAAAAATATGACCGCAATCCAGTGAAGCAAAAGTTTAAAATTACTGAAACACCTGACAGGCCTGGTCTAGTTGTACACAAAGATGTTTTTTATTGTTTAGAGAGAACTTTGTTTTTAACAATTATTGATAAGTTTTCTAAATTTGCTCAGGCGATAAAGACTGGAAATAGGTTTTGGGTGGAATCCAAAAGAGCACTTATTCAGTATTTAAGTATTGTAGGTACTATTAGGAAAATCGTAACTGACAATGAGTTAGGTTTCAAAGCGTTACCGTTGACCGAATTTTTAGAGCAGAATAATATTGAAATTCATTTTATTTCAAGTAATAATCACACATCTAATTCAGATGTGGAACGCCTTCATAATACTATGAATGAACATATTCGTCTACTTAGACATGACCCTAACAGGGATAGTGATAGTGTTGAGGAAAAAATTTATAAGGTAATTACTTTTTATAATAATACTATACATTCAACCACAGGTTGCAAACCTAATGATTTTCAAAACGGTTCAATAAAAGTGGAAGACTACCCGAAAGTAAAACAGAGAATTATGGCATTAAAGGAAAAGTCAATTTTAAAATTAAACCGCTCTCGTGAGGAAAGTGAAACCCAAACAGGGCAAGTTTATATAAAATGTAATAGAGGGGGAAAAATCATGCAAAATTTAGGAAGAATTGTGTAGACCGGTTGGATGATGATCACGTTATAAGTCAAACAGGGCACAAATATTGCAAGTCCCATATAAAAAGGAAAACGAAAAATATTTCTTGTGCGGAATAAATTTAAAAGTCAGTAACATATGTTTATTACTGTTTAAGATATGTTAAAAAAAATCCTCGGAGCGTCAATTTAATGATGGGGGAGTTATATGTATGTGTATTTAGGAATACATCTCTATATCTTATTTAGAGATTTAACTAGATTTATTCCCACAAGAACTTAGAACAATATTAATAATACTTTATGATAAGAAACTTTGTTTGTTAAAACATAAAATATAGAATATATACCTTTTCTTTTTAATTTGAATGAATATTTTATAAAAAATGTAAAATTGTTTTCAGTTAATAATTTGACTTCATTGTAAAACATTTAAAATAATTAATAAAATTATTTAGATAAAAAAATATTGTTTTAAACAACAAAACTTTTATTATTAACGGACAAGTCGAAAAACTTCTAAATGACAAAATAATAGAGCCATCATACTCGGAATACAGCAGCCCAATTCTATTAGTACAGATGGAGACTTGTTATTGATTAAAGGCAAATAAATAAAAAAACTAATAGCTGATAAATTTGCACTACCTAGAATAGACGATATCCTAGATCAGCTGGGAAGAGCAAATTATTTTTCTTGCCTGGACCTAATGTCCGGTTTCCACCAAATTAGTTTAGATAAAAATTCAAGGAATTGTACATCATTTTCAACAAATAATGGGTCGTATAGATTTACAAGATTGCCTTATGGTCTAAAAATAGCACCAAATTCATTTCAAAGAATGATGACACTGGCATTTAGTGGTTTAAAAGGAGATCAAGCCTATTTGTATATGGATGACTTGCTTGTATTGGGACGTTCTGAAAAACACATGCTTATCAATTTGAAAGATGTGTTTCTATTGTGCAGACAACATAAATACACCGATAAGGGAATTCTCCTTGACGACAGTAAATATTCAATAAAAGAAAACTATCCAATCCTAAAAGATGCAGACAGCGCAAAAAGATTTGTTGCATTTTGTAATTATTATAGAAGATTTTTAAAAAAATTTTTCAGAATATTCAAGACACTTAATTAAACTTTCATTTATGCAAAGCATTTTCAAGTACGCACAGATCACAGAATACGCAATTTGTTTTCAATGAAAAACCCAAGCTTAAAACTAACGAGAATGAGACTTGATTAAGAAGAATACGACCTCACAGTAGAATATCTTAAGGGAAAGACAACTACATTGCTGATACGTTATCGCGTATAACAATAGATAACCTTAAGGACATGAATAATGAAGCATCTAAAATATAAACAGTCACGACCAGATCGATTACCTATAATAACAAGATGTAGTTCAACAAAGTTATTTTTTTAATTCAAATTAGTTTTAAATTAAAATATTTAGTTTTTAAGAGTCAGCGGAGTCAATGGGTTGTTCCCAAGGGGAGAAACTGTACCAGTTCCAGAAAAACCCGGCGAAGTAAGTTTATATTTGTAAGCAATTTCATTCATACATTAGGTGAACTAGGTATGTTCCTTTTCAATGTACAAAATCTTATTTATTTTGGATTTTGTTTTAGCAAACATATAAAATTTCAGTTTTTCAGAAAGTGTGTGTGTTAATCAAGGGTTCAAAATGGATATTACCAAAAGCATCTAGGATAGTTTGAAGAAGTTAAACAAAAATCCAGGTGTAAGTCGAGCGAACATTTAAAGCTTCCCCTTACTCAAGACCGTCATGCGTGATGAAGAGCCACATCCTTCACGAGGTGATGCTGTTTTTAACAAAACCTGACGGATCTACACCAGATAAGGTCGAAAAAAAATCAACTACTGGAATTCAGTGGTTAAAAATTAAATTAAAACGAACTCTTCCAGTTTTCAAAGCTATTTAAAAAAGTATTTGTATTTTTAATTACTGGAAGTAGATCGATGAAATTATGTTTAAAGATAATTAAAATCTTTAAAGATGTATTAAAATCTTTCTTTTTATATTTTAACACAGATTGTAACCATACATTGGCTTAAAGTGGAGACTAGCAAATTTGACCCCATGGGATTGCGCCATCTCTTTTATTGGAAATACATATATAAAATTTTGTATATTTTAAATGATAGTTTTTTTTCTATATTTATTGCATAATTTAAAGACAAAAACTGAAAAAGTTGCACAATAACAATCATTAAAGTTAAAAAACTTTATTACACTAAATTGCATGATTTTTTTTATTTATATAAGATTACTGAAATTTGAAGGTATTATTATTAATAAAAATGTTCACGTTTTTTAATTTCTTCCTCCGCCTTCTTCATGGACGTGACTTGTTTGCACACATCGCTGTTGCCCTAGATTCCATATTTTCATAGTCCTCTCTGAACTGCCTGATACAAACTGATTTCCATCCAGTGATACTACTAAAGCCCGTACATTTTCCCTATGACACCGACGTTTCATATTTTGAATACAGGTACAGGGGTCCCATACTCTTAAAATTTTCTCTGTTGAGCAACTCACAATAACTGTACCGGCTGAATTCATTGCTGAACTATAAATGGAATTTTTTGACCCATTAAGATTACACGCTAGTGAAAAAAATGCATTTAGTAAACTTTTTACAAAAAATTCTTACTGGAGACTTATTACCGGCAGTTAAAGCTTTTAATGTATTAACATCCCATAAGTAAGATGGTCTTATCCAAATCAGCACTGGCCACTTGCTCACGATCTTTGGCGTAGGCTAATGCTTGAAAATAATAACGAACAACAGCCTTTCCTTACCTTAACAGTAGTATCACGCTAGCACTAAAAAAAACAGAGAATAACTTAGTGTGTGCATAAACATAAGTAGAACTCAACATTGGGTCATTGATCCAATCGTGTTCCATTGACTGTATATGTACACTTTTCATGTGATTCGGAACGTGAGTTTCATACACGTATAATCGCATCCCTGCCGGCAGAATAAGGTTGACCGTTATTCGGATCTAATTGCATTGCATTGACTCCATTTCGATGGTGTTTCTCTTCCGCAGTAATGGCATTTTGAATGATTAAGACGCGATTATAATTTATTGTGTACGCTGTAACGGCTGGCCACGTCTAGACCAGTTGTATGAAGGTATTATCATTATCTTGACCGGGACCTAAAATAAAATAAATTTGGCGTAAATACATTTAATGGCCAATCTATTTTTACTCACCAATATAACTACGTAAGCTGTTTTGATTTTTGTTTGCGGAGCCTCGATTTGAATTGTAGTACAATCTGAAATTATAAGGCAAAACAATATTTTTTCAGTTTTTCTTGTACACTATGACATTATAACAACATTTTATAATTTTTTTTTTATTTATTTCTTTTATAAATAGTTATACTTTTTTTAATTTTTCTTAAAAAACTAAATTTTTACCCCAATTTTATTATACATTTTTTTGTTGATTAAATGAAAACATATGTTTGCAATAGGTATGTGTAGCGGTTTCTTCCAACTCATTGCTTTCAGCGTTTTTGAATATTTTTTTATTCGCTAAAACGAAAACTGGAAGAAAATATGATAACACACATTTTTAAACGTCACTAGTGAGTTATCTGATTATTAATCTGTGGTATAAAGGTCTATATAAAGTTAACAAAATAGATTTAAGAAATAATGTAACCATAGTTGATAAGAAATAAAAAAAAAACAAATAATTCATAAAAATAAACTTAAGCTATATAAAAACTAAATGTTAAAAATTTTTTTATATGACAAAATAATTTTTTTGTTTTATGTTAGTTTGAAAAAATTTTTTATTATATTTTTATTGTTGTTTTATTTTATGTTCAAATAAAAATTTGTTTTTCCTGATGATGCTACACAAAGGAGTAGCGAAATATTGAAAAAGTAAAAAAATAAGACCTTGTGCTTGAAAAATAAGCACGTCTACTGTATTGAAAAACCACAACAACAAATAACACATGCAAATTTAAAGCAAGAAAACAATTGGAGAAACAAAAAACCCAAATAAAAATAATTATTTTATGATACCTACAAGTAAACATCAAAAATTCCTTCTGTAGGTATAGTTGCAATAATGTTAAAGCTAAGCAAATTATTACCCTAAATCCTTACTTTTTATAACACCACTTATTGCACATTTTTATTAATGAGCCATTCATATAACCCTTGTTTAAATTTACAAGGAACTCCACTACTTACCAATAATCAAAAACAAACTGCAATGGTAGACTTAAATTTTAACTAAAAACCCAATAATAATAACAATAAAAAATATTATTATATTTGGTCTATCGTAACATGTGCTATTTTGCCGTCCGTACACCCAGTTATTTTAATTTTTCCTGTACTTTTTTTCCAACCACGAAGTTATTTTAATTTTTCAAACGAACCACTGTTACTACAAAAGGAGCACGAGCAAAAGAGCTGCTCGTTTGGCTCAATGCGCAGAGCAATTGCTCAAAGAGCAGAGCATGAAAAGAAGGAGCCTTACTTTTGCCTAGGGAGAATAACTGAACACAGACCTAAGAATCAAATAACCAGCGTTGTCAACTTTGAAATTTCAAAACGCACCAAAGTGAAGAAAAAAACGCACCATTTAAGAGAAAACGCACCAAGTTTTAGAATTTCTTTTTTATTTCAAATCCTTAATGATTTTGGACTCAGCAATTCAGGTTCGTTGTAAATTTCAAGCGTCTGTCTACAACTGTTAAAAAGTATGGCCATATACATCAAATTAAGTGAACTATAGGCGCACCCTTTAGTTTATAATTTTTATTATTAATACTATATCGGGCATAGCAACCGACACTCTGTACAAATTTACAAGCGTTTGTCTATAACGGTTCTAAACATAGGCCCATATAAGTAAATTTACATCAATTATGGGGGCACCCTTTAATTTTTAGATTTACTTTTGTATAACTTTTTGTTATTGGGAGCCATAGTAATACGCAGTAATTTTATATTTTACATTATCGTCCTTTACAGTACCTTAAATTTTTAAGATTATGAACTTTTTATTAAACGGGACCAATCTGTAAGCATAATCTATTATATTACCAACAATTTTCAAAATCGGTTCAGAAATGACTGAGTTCTGCAGGCACAAACATAAAAAAGCAACATTCAGTCGAATTGTATAACCTCCTTCTTTTTTTGAAGTCGGTTAAAAGTTAACTGATCACGACAAAACTCTGCTTTTGCTAAGCTGTTTAACAGATACAACAGCAGCCTTTACTACAAAAACAATGACCATGAAAATCTAAAATGGATAGTATATTCCATACAGTGAAGTATTTCTTTTTTAACATAACAAAAATTAATACAACAACAATACCGTTTAATTTTGTGCTTATGATTTGGTACGTCTTAAATGAAATGGTATTAAAAAAGTTGGTTTTTTTGGACAAAAATTTTTTTCTCACACTAAAAAAGAGTAGTGTTAAATTTGCTTTGGTGCCACCACAAATTAAAAAAGCACCAAAATTAAAAAAAAAACGCACCACGCACCAACACGTGAAATTTTCGCACAAAAAATTCGAAAAAGCACATAAAATGGTGCGAAACGCACCAAGTTGACAACGCTGCGAACAACATTTATTTTCCCATGCTAAATATTCATTAGAGTTAAATATAAATATTAAGAAACCACTCAATCATGAGTTTTTTGAACCTCCTTAAATTCATGATTGCCTGGTAAGTAATAAATTTATTACTTAAAGATAGAGTTAAAACTTTGAGTAAGATTCTAGAACTTACTCATTTAAGTCGTCTAGAACTTTTCAAAGTTAGTATATAAGCTGACCAAAATTATGTTAGATTTTTAAGCTGTACTTTGCCTTTAGTCGAGCGCCACTATTAAGTCGCTATTTAAGCCACATTAAAACATTGCTTCCTTTTTTATTACAGTATTTTACATAAGCAATTTTTTAAGTTTTTCCTGAATAACAACAACATCTTAAGTAGTTTTCAGTTTGGATTTCGAAAAGGGTGCGGGACTGAAGAAGCGGTTAACGTAAGAAATTATATATGTAAGGGTCTGGATGAGGGTCATAGTGCTGCTGCAGGAATATTTTTTGATTTGTCAAAAGCGTTTGATCTTATTGATCATAATATTCTATCGCAAAAGCTATGTTATTACGGTATCAATGGGAATAAGGTTTTACTTTTAAAGAGCTATCTGAATTATAGGAAGCAATTTGCCCAAATTAATAAAACAGTGAATTAAAATTTGTTGAATATGGTGTTCCGTAGGGAAGTGTCGTAGGTCCTTTATTGTTCTGCATTTACATTAATGATCTACAAAACCTTAACCTAACAGGCAAAATATTTTTATATGTTTATGATATTAGTATATTTTATCATTATAAACATGAAACTGCATTGAAACCTTATATGCATTAATTTCAGAATATATTCGCATTAATAAACTTTTTTTAAATCCTGTTAAAACAAAATTAATTAAGACTTAAACCACAATAATGTGTTTCCGATGGTAAGGTAATACAAGAAAGTCCCACAGTGAAATATCTGGGTGTTTGTTTTTAAGGAAACCTTATGTGGGATCAATATATTAGAAGTTTCAATTTGATCTTTCAGGCTTTAGTTCAAAGCCATATTAACTTTCTGGCATTGATATACGGATAAAAAAAAGGTTGAATTGAAATCGCTTCAGAGACTACAAAACAAAGTGTTAAAAAGAGTAGCCAATTTACCAAATAGATTTTTAACACTTGTGTTATACAAATATGTTTTACTCACGATCTGCCAATCTATGGGCTTTAAAAATTTCAATTGTTACTTTGCGTATATAAATGTATAAAACGCATTGGATATCACACTATACAATTTTCAAGGAACCAACCCTAGCGGATACTGAGTTAACTTTAAATTAACTTTACGCTAACTATTTTGCACCTAGTGCTGACTGATACTTGCATTACTTTTCAATGTTATCAACAAACTATTTTTAACATCGCGATGACCTATGGGGTAGTCAATTGTCCGACTCTGCATTACTTCGCAACTAACTTAAAGTTAGCTTTCTGTAGCTAGCTGTAACCTAACTACCTCTATGTTAACTATTAGTCAGTTTTTTTTTAATAAACTACAAGTTAGTTAGATTTAGGTCAACTTAACATTAGTAGTTTAGACGTTAACTGGAAACTAACTTTTTATACCTAACTGCAACCTAACTATTATTTAGTTAGTTGTCATCTTTGTTTTTCAAAATAAAATACTTAATTAAAAATTTTTAAAATATATTGTAATTTATGAAAAGTAACATTTATTTAAAACTTTACTATTTTATTTTTACAAAAATATATTAGGGAAATATTTTTAAAAAATTATGTAAAAGTGCACTGTTTTGTACATGCGTATTTATATATTTATATTATTTTTGATTAAAAAAAACGCGAATAACGACTAACCAAACACAAAAAATTTACTGTTCAGAGAATACACTTAAGTTAGCGAAAATTTTGCACTGAGTAATTGTTGGCTTAAAATTAGTTCGTATAAGTCAACATAAAATTGGCTAGTTTTGTAGTTGGGGCATCGTTAGGGCCTCCGGTTTCACATTGTTAAAGGCCCCTCTATATCCCGAAAGAACACCAATGCATATTCCTTATGCTCTAGGGATTTTTCTATAAGCCCCACAAGCGTGTGTAGTGCGATCGCAACGGATCTGCCCTTAATACACGCATGTTGAGTGGCGGCGAGTCGCTCCGGATTTATTATTGTCCTTAGATGGAGATCAAATATCCGTTCCAATGTTTTCAAGAAGAAGAAGAAGAGACTTATATGTCTAAAGTCCTCCCCCCCGGGGGCACCAAGAGTCTGTGCTGATCTAACCACGGTGCAGACGAGGGTCCTCGGGGGTATAGGGGGAACCAGTCCCCCAGTGATTGCAGGCACTGAAGCTGGATAGACAGTTGGGTATTGTCGGAGGTTTTCCACCAGTCTCCTTTAAAAAGACTGGCACCACGGGAACCGGTAGCCCATACAGAGAGCCGCCCATCCCTGTAGCCGGTTATTGGTGAGGTCCCTTCGGGGTACACGTGGTGGTTGTGGTTAAATTGTCTATATCTACGGGTCAGGCGTGGAATAGACTGAAGTGTGCTGTTGCACTCTCAACAGACGGGGTTGGATAGTCTCCAACCCTCAAGCAAGGGGAAGTTCATGGGCCTGCAAGCCATGTTCTTGAAGCTGCAACTCCATCGGCTACGTCCTATGGGGGGCGCTAGTCGACGGTTTGTATTACACTCAATGGTAAGACCACCGTCATATAGGCCTTCACGGGCAGGAGGTGACGTTAATCTTGATCACGTATGTCTAAAGTCCTTTGGGACAGTTCGCATAGTCTTCCCTCCCTTGGGAATGAAGACCGCGGAGCAAAAAATCCACGGTTCCAAGATATACGACCATGCAATGCATGCTGTGTATATTCGAATCAACCATGGTACAACAAAGCCCGCATTGTGCTAAAGATCAGCCGGTATAATGCCAACGGGATCCGCTGAATTATACGGGTCAAAAATATTCAGAGCCCACGTGAGTCTTTCCCTATTTATAGTGAAGGGGACTGATGCGTAGCAATCAGGGATGGCTGAGCTTTCTCCCCTGAAGGGAGTACAGCCTGGAAAGTGAATTATATTAGAACCTCTAGGGTCTCCTGTGCCACTCAACTGCAGAAGGACTTAGGATCTTCTGGACCTCTGCTTCGCATTCCTTAAGATGTTTTTATATCTATTCACTGAGCATTTGTAAGCCGACGAGAAGTTTTGTGATCCTCCGCGATAACCGAACTCCACAAAGGTGGTTTGCTCTTACCTCGCCAGATATTTATCCTAAAATATTCTGAAGTCGCACATTCGAACGTATTAGTTAATGCGTTCACTGCAAATTCAATGTCCCGCCGATTTTCTATTATAGGTAGACTCTACAGAAAACCTGAATGCAGGGACCGTTTCCGCTCCCAGTCTGTTTTCTTTCTGGTTCGTCGTGGCATGAACCCACATAGCTGAATGTCTATCTGGAATTCAATTTGCATATGATCAGAAAACGAGCAGTCACACTTTCATGCTCTAATCAAACTTGTGTGAATAGTACTGACTAGAGTCATATCAAGAACCTCCCTTCTATTTCCTACAAGAAAAGTGGGTTCTGACCCAACGTTCACAATGACTAAAATCAAATGGAGACTCACCCCTTGCATTTGAATCCGAGCTACCCCACACGAAATAGTGTGCGTTGGGGTCCGATCCAATTATAACCGATTTCGTCTGGCTGCCATCTTAATAACCCTGCGAATCATAGGTGGCGGGGATTCGCACTCATGTGCCATTAAGCACAAGACAATTATGACAGTGCCAGTGTTCGTCTCCCAGGCAGCTGCTACCGTGGCGTCATCACTGTAATCAGACAGAATGAAGATATTTGAATTGCTTTAAGACACTATGCATGATCTGATCTTACCTAAACAATTCACGCGTAGTAACTTGAAGCCTCTAGCAGCTAGCCCGCGAATCCTGCCATGGTTCTTGGGCTAATTGCAGCTCCTCCCCTCTCTCTGAGATACGGAAGAGCAGTGCAGCGGAAGTTGCTTTAAAGTGGTAAAGATTGAGTTAAGTCACCTTCACCATTTCTTTTCATGGATATAATTATGACGTTAACGTCCTCTGGATCCTAGTCCAAGAGGGCATCAACTACCTCGTCCACATTCTCGAAGAATTCACCCATAAACTCAGAGTTTGATAAGGAGCCCTCCTCAGAGATCATACTAGCAGAGTTCTCATTTCCCACATCTTCCGGAGTA
The DNA here is from genome assembly GCA_916610165.2 of Gymnosoma rotundatum. Taxonomy (NCBI): domain Eukaryota; kingdom Metazoa; phylum Arthropoda; class Insecta; order Diptera; family Tachinidae; genus Gymnosoma; species Gymnosoma rotundatum. The sequence goes on from OU744336.1 coordinate 99,146,382, forward strand.
GGATCAACAACCTCCAGAGTCAAGGTAACCCTTGTTGTCATCGGCTCGATAGACACGAAGAAAGATCGTTTCGAAGTCGTAGTAGATCCTTCCTCGTCTCTCCCAAAGCGGCATTACTGATTACTGACTCAACAGGTCGATAATTGATCTGGATGCGCCTTCAGGATCGGAAACCTTTGCTACTTCCCAATCATTGGTTGGTAGCTTAGGATTTCCTCCCAGAATGAGCTCCATTATCTCCTTTGGTTCAGACAGTTCGTCCGGTATCCGTGCGGTGGCTCTAGGCATGCGGGCTATCTCTTCGAGAGGTACCACTTCAAGCTTAGCTCCTTCCAAAAGAGCACCGACTTGCTTTAGTAGCGTAGCCTAGCGCTCGTTATAACATGCCATGAGTTTGACACGCCCACGAGACCATCCTGCGTCATCACATTTAGGGAAGGGACCTGGATTGTCTTTGATGACTCTCCAAAAAACTCCCATTAATTTCCTACGTATGACCTCCCAGTTTGCATGAGAGTTGGAGCTGTCCGCGTCATTTCTGTCGATGAGAACGCCTACAAGATTGCGCTTCGCAATCTAGCTAAAATTCCTGTCCATCGACTTGTACTTCGGACTCTTAGTGGCGGGCTGCTGACTGTACGCTTGAGCCTCCTCCTCATATCTTTGCCGTTTAGACATATCCGTAGATGGGAAAGGGGACTTCGGCAGGCCAGCGAGATAAAATGTTGTCCATTTCAGAGAGGTGGAGTTCTCCTTAGTAAGGGACTCTGCTGGCTTTTTGCCTAACTGGTCCTCACATTTTTCGGCAGCACGCCGTTTTAAAAAGACCCTTCTGGCAGGTAGGGCGTGCCGTGGGGGTTTGGTTTGCCTTTTACCGCTGGGTGCACAGCTTCGGAGCCCGAAATCTGGTTCGCAGTTCGCTGCTCACAGCCGGCACTGTAACACATTGCTATTTTCTTGCAGCACCCAAGACAGAGGATTTGCCTTAACGGCGCGGACCTTGGTGCTTTGGAAGGGCTTGGAGTGCAATCCAGAGGCACTTTGCTGCCATTTTGTGCACTATTTGGTTCAATAACATCGCATTTGGATGACTCTAGTTTCCCAGAGCCTCCACCTGCATTTTCGGGGACACCAGTTACTTGGAGTCTAGTCAGGCCTAGCGTTCCAACCTGACTAACCTGGATCTCAGTCACACTCGATTCTCCGCTGCGTGAAATCGCCACCTCGGGAATAGTGTCTCCGGAGATTATTAAGCCCCGACCAGACACATGGGGCATTTACCTGTCAAAAATAAGTGAAAGTTGGTCATTAGATGGTCGTGAGGATACTGCGATTGTTCAGCTCATGCGTCGATTTTAAACAGGAAATCCGTATCACTACCTTCACCACTTCTACTTTCAATTTGCAACTTGTCGCTGAGGAAGCGTATGAAGAGGAAGATAATTGGACATTCATTTCAGGTGTCACGAATGTATATCTATCATTACGTCCTAACGCTACTGCCTTTCTAAGAGCAGTGAGTTCTTCCCTTAATTCATTCTGGGTATTTCTTATGGCTTCGGGGAAGTATGCCATCAAACTTACAGTCGCATTTTTTAAGGTTGTTGATTGCCTTCCTGATTAACGTCCCGAGTAGCCATTTCTATCTGAAAAATATAGCTCCTATGTCCATCAGAAAATGAGATATGTGTTAAGCTTTCTAAAGAACCTGGATCTATATCAGGCAACGAACTTGTAAGGTCAAAATTTGGATTATCCTTCCCCCTTCCTTCCGTCCCCGCGACTAGATCTGGGACAAGAGAGAGCCAGATGAGCCCCTTAGTGCTCTAATGATTTCGTCAACGAAGAGCGCCGAGATGTTACCTGGACACTACCGCCGCCTGACGAATCCCTTAAATTGGAATTAATTAATTCTAGCTGTGTTTTGACGAGTGTTGTTTTTGTGCATAATTGTGCACTAGCAAAGCAGAAAAAATGTGTTTTATGTGTATATTATAATTGTTACTTACATATGTACAATATATATGCATATGTTATTATATGTATATTTATTTTATGGTTTTTCGAAAATATAAAAGTATATTAGTTGTAAAAATAATTAGCCGTATTTAAAAGAGGAATAGCAGGTACTATAAGGATATTAAACAACCGGGCACTATTTAACTTAGGAGAATGCATTAATATCGAAGTATGTAAGACTCTTCTTTATGATACCTGGCACATCAAATTACTTACCGATTGTCTTAAGAAATTGGTGTCTCAAGCACTTCATCATAAATGAAAAAGGAAACCATTTTTTTCTTTTTTGGTCTTCAAGATATACTTATTATGTCATTTGAGCGCATGTTAAAATGGGCTTACTTAATTATGTTTTACCAATATAAGACATTATCGCAACGGGCAACTGCGCGACTGCTTGTCGTCAGTTTAGACTTATAATATCAAAATATTCATAGAACATAACTCAATGTTAGGTACTAAATTCTAAAATAAAGTTTTTCAAAATTTGTTCCTATGTTTTGCATCGAAAATGATATCGCGACTTTTATTTCCCATAAAGCATGAGTTATGCAAAAGTAGAAACGGAGAATAAACCAAACAATATAAATTGAAGATAATTAACGGGTTTTGCATTAAGCTTTGCGTTGGTCGCCGTATTTGTTACACGTATATATTATAAAAATATAAATACTCAAAACACAAACATCAAATTTTGGCAGGGTGTAATGTACACCCTGGCTAGCACTGTCAGGTTGCTAAGTTCTTTTGACCCATATTTCTTTTTATTAGTTTTTCATATGAAAAGAAAAAATTTATTTTTTTTAATTTTTTCCCAATCAGGATTTGAACCATAGATCTATAAATGAATGAAAAATGTTTTTTTTTCGGCTTTTTGGTTCATTCTTAACTTAATTTCTAAAAAAGTAAAAAAAAATATTTACAAATGTGTGCGGACGTTTTCCAAAGAAAACAAGAATAATTAGACGCTAGGCAGAATGAAATGCAGCATTTGCTAGAACGCCACATCCTCCATTAGCATTCTTCGCATCTATCTACCTTTTGTTATGTACGTTGAAATATAATCTACTTAACCAACTTATGCACACACAACTTAAAGCATTTCTTTGTCGTTTTCTTTGTAGATCATCTGTTGTTGTTGTTGCTTCGTACTTACCTTCGGTATAGCCACAAAATGAGATTTTTATTTTGAATTATTCATACTTGTTTGCTCACAACATTATAGATGCTGTTTCAGTATCATATTGAATGTTATAAGTTAAGTATGAATGTAAACACGCGGTGCCTTGCGCTTGTTTTAATTTTTAATTTTTTCCCAATCAGAATTTGAACCATAGATCAATTAATGAAAATTGACTTATTTTCGGCTGTTTGGTTTATTTTTAGTTTAATTTCTGAACAAACAAGAAAACAAGAAAAATTAGACGCTAAGCAGAATGAAATGCAGCATTTTCTGGACCGCCTCATTCTGCATCAGCATTCTTCGCATCTATCTACTTTTACTTTTAGATTAGCTAATAATTTAATCAAACGCAACTTTTGGTTAATTAGCTTAAGTGCGATTTAATTAATTATTATAAAAAACGGTACATGTTAAAATAATATAATACAATACTGACTTTATGGCTGGTAAAAGTTAATTTAATACTTAAAATTATTTCTTAAATAGTTTTTTATATTTATTTTCATTTAAGTTAATGACACATTGACCTGTACAAAGCATCTAATCGTTCATATGATACACACATAAGAACAACAGAAACATTAACAAAAACTTACAAATTATCAGAGATGTTGGTATTCAGGTGTATTTTTTCAAATACCTAAAGTATTTGATCTTTTTGCCTACTGTAACAAAAGTTTTTGTTATGAACAAATACTGTATTGACAGTATTTAAAAACAATCATCAACACGAACTTCTCTATTTACTTCGTAGTACGAACAGTATGCGAAAGTATTTTATGTTGTTGTAATGCAGGGAAACATAAGGGTGTGTTCGATGTTTAAATACATTTGTGCAATCCTTTATTATTTAATAAAGTTTAGGTGTATATAAACCGCTTTATTAAATCTTAAAGCCTTTTTACGTTTGCTTACATCTGCATCAATTTGCTAAGATGTTACATCATAAGAAATACATAAGGCTAAAAGTCAACATCTTTACAAGATGTTCCCATCTCATTTTGTTCCACTCAACATCTTTCCATAATTTTAGTGTCATCACTAGAAAATAAACAATAAAATATAAAAACGAAACACTTGTCAAATTCAATGAGTAAGGTGGAAGAGGCGCAAGGTTATTAATTTTAAATTGCCATACTCATAAATAATAAAAATAACTTTGAAATGTGTTTAATGAAAAGTTATCTATACAAATTTGTCTTTGAATACATTTTAAACCTATTTTAATACTTTACGAATACGGCAGAAATTATTTTAAAAATTTTTAAATAGTTTTTCTTTGTAATATATTTTCAGAAATTAAAATATACTTGATATTAAGCAGAATTATTTTTTTTTTCATTTTGTTATAAATAGTTTACCTAACAATTGCAAAAACTGAAAATAAAAAATAAAAATTTTTTAAATGGTTTTGTATAAAAGCCGTTTTAAAAAAACAATGAAAACGTTGTCTTATCTACGTGCAAACTCCCCTTAATCAAATTTCGCACTTCTATTTGGAATATCTTATTCCCACAGACTACAATTTCTTCGTTCTCCAGCATAACTTCTGCTAATTCTTCAACAGCAATAATAAAACCAAATTTTGTAGAATTTGTTAGCTCCATTTTATTAAATAGCTTAGTATTTCGGTACACGCATAACAAAGTGTTTGTCAAAGATAAAAGATGTTGCAAATGTAAACTGCTTTTTTTCATTTTCAACAGGAACGCGTGGGTTCCTCACAGATGTATGCAAGTAAAAAAGTGTCTCATGAGTCTAATGGCCATTAGTTTAGGTAATAATGTTTACAAATTCTAAAAGGATTTTTAAGCATAAATTGGTTATTATAATAATTTAACTTTTTTGGCAAATACTGTTCTCTTTTCTTGTGGGTAATAGATGTTTTGGATGGACACTTTATGCTTTCTTCATAATTATAAGTACTCGTCGAGGTGATTATAATTCTGTGTGGCAAGCGAACCATTATATAAAATAAATGAAGGGATTAATTAGGGTTTTGTTAAGGTTTAGAAATTGAATGCTCACCTTTCCTTATATGTGTTTCCGCAATCAACAAACCTCGTTGAATTCCTTTTTTATAAGTTTATTTACATATATAGAATTTTTTTCTCCGCTGGATTTGGTATGTACGTAGGATAAGTATTATATAATTAGCTTAAGTAATATATAATTTAGGGTAAGTATTATAACTTAGGTTATACGTATTATATATCAGGGTAAGTAATGTAGCTTAGGGTAAGCTACAATTCCAATTATTTAAGTGTTGTTCAATTTAATAATTCAATATAAGTGTCTTCTGAGGATTTTTGGTGCAATATTTTTGAAAGTAAATAGGTAAGTGAGTAAGATTTTTTCTTTTAAATTACATTTAAGTCGACTCGGTTTATTAAGCTTTTGTTTTTGGGACAAAAAAACCTTTATTTTGCAACATTTAAAATTCAGCCTTTTGACACTCCCTTTTTATTTTAATATAAGCGTTGCCACTAATTTAGATTATATATACATAAATTCATGTTTTGTGTTCTTAAATCATTTGTTGTTTTAGTTTTATGTCCAAATACTTTGGATATAGCGCCGGCCTTCTCGTTAGGCAACAGATGATGGGTCTTCACTGGTGCGCAAAACTTGTGCCAACGATGTTTTGAGGTTTTGCCTGTTGCTGTTGGCGTCTTAATTGTTGGTCATGCTGCTTATTTCTTATTTATTTGATGTCGCGGTTTTGGGTGCAGCAGGGTGTGGTGGAATTGGTTCCATTTCCTGCAGGTATCTACAGAGGCGCAAGCTAGCAAATCATGGCTCGTTGCGAAGCAGTTGGTACAGTAACCGCTGTTTTCGTCCACTTCCGACCTCTTCTCCGTCGACATTTTTAAGAACTTGTTGCAAAACCGGAGCGCATGGAACCTTTTCCTCACAACACATCACGTCGCGGTACGTCCCTTCTGGCGACTATGGTGATGGCTGCTACTGCTAACAGCAAGACGGTATGGATAATGAATTAAAAATTAATGCTTAAAGGGAAGGGTGATTACGATTTGGTTCTAGAGGCTTAAAAGTGATTATTAAGGAAATCATGAAATGAAATGTGTTTTAATGAACATTTTATATTACAAGAATAGCTGAAAGTACATATATATATATGTTGTTTCAAAACCTTCACCTTTTTAAAAGGGAAGATAGCACAACTTAACTATTGCTCGAGTTAAAACCCCGGATGCTATTCGTACTTCAGTAATACGCACATTCTCGTCTGTGCCAGGATATATTTTTTCTACCGTTTCTAATCGCCATTCGCATAGAGGCTGTAAGTCGTCCATTTCAACTACGAGGTCGCCTACCTGAATGTTTGGACCAGAGTTCCTCCATGTGTTTCGCTGGTGTAGAGATCTGAGATAGTCCGTTTTCCATCGTAAAGAAAATTGATGATGTAGTACTTTCAGTATTTCCCATCTATTTATTAGGGACATATTCTTGTAGTTTTGCTCTGGGAAAGCCATTAGGGGAGCAACTCTTAGAAAATGCCCAGGAGTTAATGCAGTCAAGTCTGCTGGGTCTTCTGAGTGCGGATATTGGTCGCGAAATAAGCAACCCCTCGATTCTAGCCAAAACGGTTGAGTATTCTTCAAATGTAAACTTCTGGGCACCTACAATTCTTTTAAAATATAATTTAAAAGTTTTTACAGCAGCCTCTCATATGAGGAGCATGCGGGGAATTGAATTTACACTCCTACCCGTGTGCTAGATATTTTTTTGAGATGTCTTAAGCAGTATTTTCTAAAAATTCGTTGAATTCTCTTTCGAGTACTCTACTGGCACCGAGAAAATTTCTTCCGTTGTCGGTAACTACCCTTTGGGGTGCCCCCGCCTTCCAACGTGTCGGGAAAAGGCTGCCTGAAATGCCATTGAGGACAGGTCAGACCTCGGCCTTAGTACTGAAACATACAAACACAGTGGCATAACCTTTTATTAGAGTGGATTTTCTTAAATTTGATACCTTTAATTAAAACGGCCCTGCAAAGTCTATTCCTGTGACCTGGAATGGAAAAGACAAATTACATCTCTCCCGTAGTAAGGGAGCCATTATTTGGGTACGTGGCCTCTTCTTGTAAATAATACACGTTTTGCATTGACGAATTATCTTTTTGATTTGCGGTTTGAGTCTAAGTATAAAGAATTCGCACTGAACTAGTCTGTGCATTTGGTTACGTTCGGCATGATGTAAAATTTCATGCAAGTGTTTGAGATATAGGTGACAAAATCTTAAATTACCAGGTAAAATATTTGGATATCTTTCGTTATAAGGAAGAGTAATTGGGATAATCTATCATTCACTCGTAAAGTAGAGTGGGAATCAAGAAATGGATTAAGAGTTTTCAAAGAGCTTTTGTTGGGAATATTCTTTGAACTGAGTTTGAACTGAGCTAAAAGAAGAAGTCTGGGTTTTACGCTTTTTCCTGCGTTAATCCACTGTGAGTGACAGGTGTAATTTTCTTCGTTCATTTGTGGAAAAACGTGAAAGCGTAAGTTAAAACACGTAAAGCTTTACCATATGATGAAAATCTGTTGAAAACATCTTTTTCAACGTTTGAGCGTAAAGCGAAAACTTCTATCTTAGGTTTTTCATCGATTTTTAGTGGATTTCTCTTGGGCCAATCTGTTGATGGTTTGCTTTACCATCTTCCCCATGCCACCAGAGGGTGTTATTTACTTGATCTTGAGATTTGCAACCCCGAGTTCATGTGACATGTCGCCATGTTGCACTTGGCACCAGCATGTGGACTTGAGCAAATCGATTTGCAACATAGGTTTCCCACGATGAAGGTGGTTTCGAGAGCCAACCTATAGAGGAGTCTATCCATAAATGTATTTCAGTAGCAATGAGGTTCATAGATGAAGTTACGTTTTTAACAAGTTTTGCTAACAAAACCGCTCCAGATAGTTCCAGACGTGGCACGCAAACGGTATGAATATGGGGTACCTTATTTTTCGCCAATAATAGGTTGGAAAATATGTTGAGTTTCAGTGGCACAAAAAGCCATGGATTTGAAGTAAGTCATTAGAAAAGCATTGCAGCCAACGGGGTACAGAAATTCTTTTAACTAGAGATAGGTTGTCAAAGAGATTGTTCCATTTTTGAAGAGATTCTTTCGAAATATCTTCGTCCCATTCCAAACCTTCCAACCAAAGCTGTTGCATTAGAGTTTTCGCTTTGATGACTATAGGTATTAGCCATCCAGCAGGATCAAAGAGTTTTGCTACTGTAGAGAGAATCTGGTGCTTTGTAATTTTTATGGACCGATCTATAGTTGAAAAGGTATAGGTAAATGCATCAATGAGTGCATTCCACTTTAAACCTAGAGTTTTTTCTGCACTTGCTTCGTAAAAGCGAAGAAAATCTAAACCATAGAGATCTTCTATGCACACACACGAAACAGAAGATCCTTTTTTAATAAAACCAAATTAAAACCAAATAATAAAATCAGTTTTTTTATATTTATTTAATTTTTAATATAAAAGAATTATTATTATTTATTTTTTAATTAAATTTTTCAAACATATGAATAGTTTCCGATGGCAAGCCTTATGTAGAAAAAAAAAGAAAAAGAGTTACTCAATGGTTACTGTGTTTTTGTATTAAACTTTTTTGAGTTTGTTTTTGGCTTTTTGCCCTATTGATTCAATGGAGTTCTGATTCAATCAGTTTGGCTATTGGTATAAGACTGATGAGCTATATATGAACAGTAGCGAATTTGCCTTATGGATATGCTTTCATTTTTAGTTTTAAAATAATAAATATTTCAGGAGAATATCATGAAATATTTAGATTTGAAGGAATCAAAAGAAAGATTCCAAATAATAAATTTTCTTACAAACAAATTTCTTATGATATTATGATAAATAAATCGAAATTATTTTGACTTAAGTTCATTTATTTTAATTTTTAAAAATCATTTTTTTTAGAAAGAAAATTTAGTTTACAAATGTATGTTTATTTTACAAATGTATCCTATGTTATGTACATATATAAAAACAGTTCAAAACAATGCTCATTCAAAGTCAAGTTTTTTTAAAAATTTAAAACATATTGGCCCATATTCATAGTTCTAGACTAAAGTCGACTCTTGTTAAAGTATAATCTAAAATAAAAGGCTCCTATTATCTTTTTTGCTTTCATAGTCAAGAATAAAGTATACTTTAGCATAAAGTATACTTCAGCCGACTTCAACTGGGTGTCAACTGTAATTTGATAAATGTTTTCATACAATTTCTAAAAAAACATTAGAAAGTAACCTTGTTTGTATTTTGTTCACTTTGGTATAAAAATCAGATATAGAGTATTACGTTCTTAAACCAAATAAAATAATTGTGGAAAAATAAATTAAAAACAGCTTTAGCTAGTTTTAAATTTAGAGTTGACCTTAACGCGAAAAGTATATCTTAAATTGTATATGAATGATTTAGAGTCGACTCTAAAGTAAAACCGACTTTAGTTTTCTTAAAGTATACTTTATTTTAACTATGAATATGGGCCATTGTTTATTCATACATAAGTAGTTCTTAAGGCGTTAGTTTTACTATGTAATATAAATTAATTTGCCCAGTAGGGCTTTTATATTACATTTGAATAAATAAATAAAATATATGCGGACGTTTTCAAAAATAAATGTACAATACGAAATACATAGAGAACAGTGAAGAAATACTTTGGTTTGTGTGTATTCTTATTTACAAAGTTAGTTGGTTAAATGGGTGATGTTTATAATTACACAACTAAGGTAGATAGATGCGAAGAATGCTGATGAAGAACGTAGCGGTCCAGAAAATGCAGCATTACATTCTTCCAGCGTATAATTTTTCTTGTTTTCTTTAGAAAACATCCGCATACATTTGTAAAATAAATATTCTTTCTAAAAAAAAATAGAAATGAAAATAAATGAACTAACACCAAAATAATTTCGATTCATTTATAATATTCTCATTTCAAATCCTAAATTAATAATAAATTAAATTATTATGATAAATAAAAATATTTTACAAACAAGCATTTTATGGACAAGTATTTACAATAAAATAGGGTTCTCATAGAAGTGTACATATAATAGATTTGTGTAAACAAGTTATACATATAACTTTTAGACTCGAGTGGTCTGTAACAATTTTGAAGGGAAGTCCGTCAACATGCTGTCTGAAACGTCTGACACAAATGAATGCTGCTATACACTCCAGTTCCGTTATTGTGTAGTTTAGCTGGGCCTTATTCAACTTTTGGGACACAAAGAAATGTGGCGTTCTCTGCCATCACCGTCCAGCTTATATAAAACTCCACCTACACCGATGCGTAATGCACCGCACTGAGTCATGAATTCTTTGTTAAAATCGGGTGGCCCTAATAACGGTGCTTTTAGTTTTTCGAACGAGATAACAGCCTGTGGTGATAAACAAAAGACTCGGTTAGTCTTTCGCAAACAATTCGTGAGCGGACCGCTAAATCAGAAAATTACTTATGAATGCTCGATACTAGCTCGCCATACCCACGAAACGTCTAACCTGTCGAGGCGTTTTAGGGATTGGAAACTGAGAAATGCACTTAATTATTTGTGGTTCAACTTATATTTAATTTCGCGTTAGCAAAACTTGCTCTTACCTACGTTGATTGTCAGGCCCGCAGTCTTTAAACAATGAGCGGTTCCAGAAAGCAAACCTAGACGATTTTAAAAATTGTGAATACACACAAGGAGAACGTCTACATATATAAAATTATTATTTGTATAAAACATTTTTGAGTTTTTATTGTCTTTTGTCTTATTGATTCAATGGAGTTCTCATTTAATCAATTTGGCTTTTGATATAAGACTTTCTAGTTTTCTATACAAAATTTGGGTAAAATCTACTGATGAGCTATTTGAGCAGTAGCGAAATGGCCATATGGATATGCTTTCCCCGCAGTAATACATTTCATTTTTAGTTTAATTTAAATTAATAAATATTTCATGAGAATATCATGAAATATTTATATTTCAAGGAATCAAGCACGAATAAAGTAAATTAAACTTTAAAAGATTCCGAATAATAAATTTTCATATTGATAAAATTATTATCTCTCAACTTTGCGGGGATCGCCCTATCAATTAGACGGCTCATTATCTGAGGTCCATTACAAATGCCAAAAGAGGTACAGCAAAGGCTGTCTTTTCGCTTAATTTTTCTGATAGCCTTATTTGAAAAATTGCATCCTTTAAGTCAATACCGTTTATGAAATTGGTGTCTTAAACTCGACTGAATAGACCATTAATATGTGGTAGTGGATAAGAATCTGAATTAGGTCAGGACAATAAATAAAACTATGTCCAGGCAATTCGAACATTTTATTTTGGACCGATCATTGTTCACTCATATTTTTTTTAATGTGAGTGCCTCTATGTGAAGGGTTGATTCACCATCAGAGTTTTCGGATGTTGGTTCGACAGATTTCTCATTTATCTGACGTCGATTAAATGTGCTAGTTTTATTCTCTGAAAGAACCCTTTCCGCCTTCCTAACGAATTCGCGTCCTACAGGATCCGAAGTGAAAAGATTCACTTTGGGATCAGCGTCTAAATTTTTGTTGATAATTTATATTAGTGAAGCGTCAGACATTAGCTAGTGAACCACAAAGAAATGAATGTCGTCACAACTTTTTTTGGAAGCTGTTTACGCTTTGTAATGGTCCAAATTCCATAGGAGAGCTGTTATGAACATTGGATAGGAGGCCCTTTGGTTTTGTCTAATATAATCCAAGGAAAATGCTCAGCTTTACCTGTCAAAGGTTGGGTTAGGTTGCACAGGCTGCCGGCATGAGAAGACAGACTCACTTGGGTCCTAAAAGTCCCGTTGTGTTGCTTCATAGAGATGTGTAAGGATCAGTTCAGGTCCCTATGTTACCATCAAAGATCCATCCCTAAACCACCCCAAAGACCGTATAAACAAAATCACAGACCGATAGGTCTGCAAGACTATCAGTCTCGGACTGCCGAAAAGGGCCGGTCTGTTCCTAGAAAGAGCTGGACAATGTCAGAGCAAATGCTCCACCGTTTCTGCCTCTTCCTTATCCTGACAACTCTTACAGTAGTCATGGTATGGAAGATTGAGTCTCCTACCATTACCACAGTGACCTTGCAGATTTGCAGGTCTCCCACTATCATACTGAGGCCATAGTATTCTCGAATCCGTGAAGGTGTCCTCGTCAGACCATCTAGTCTGCACAGCTCCAAACAGTTCCCGCTGAAATAAAACCATGGAGCAGCTTAATGGGACTCCTACCATTAGATTTATATCCGGATCTCTCAGCTGAGCTCCAGATCTGGCGATCTAGTCCGCAACTGTATTCCCGGGTGTGCCCGAATGTGCTGGCACCCAAAAAGTTTTAGGTTGTAATGTCTCGCTATCTCATCTAGAGATTGCCGGCATTCACGGACCAATCTGGATGTCGTGTAGATACCCGAAAGGGCTTTATTACAGCCTTGCTGTCAGTACAGATCCGGATATCCTCTTCGTATATCATGTGTTACCTCATCCAGCAAACCGCCCTTCGAATTTCTAAGATCTAAGCCTGAAATATGCTATCTAGGAATAAACACTCCTCCCCCCGTCCGCGGTTTCTGACTTTGATCCGTCTGCATAAACACCCAGCAGCATTCAGCCTAATTTCAGAATTGATAGCCAGTTAATTGGCCATGAGATCGGCCGGTAGCCAGTGCAGCATCGTAAAAGGGGCCTTCGATGTAGTGGTGCGTATTGAACCGGTGACTATCAAGGCCGAAGTATGAAGAATCCTATTCAGTATATTGCAGTTTGTCAGCCTGATACCCTATTTTCTGCCTATAGCCTTCCTACACACATAAAGAGCCACTGAGGCCCTTTCCATCCGAAATCGGACACTGTGATTCCATGACAGTTTGAGTCCAGGATGATACCTAGATATTTTGCCCCGTCAGATAACTCAAGCTCTTGCAGTCTATTTCTGTCAGTAATGTGTTCATGGCGTGTTTCCAGAGAAAGGGTGATAAAACCCCCTTGTGGTGTACCCCGCTTAGCTACCCTATATATGGTAGCTGCCCCATACTGGAAGTAATGACCGTATTGGTCAGAGGATTCCATACAAAGCTGATTATAGACCGACTTACGTTCAGTCTCTCCACGGCATCGTAATGGCCTCCAGTTTCACATTGTTAAAGGCCCCTCTATATCCCGAAAGAACACCAATGCCTTATGCTCTAGGGATTTTTCTATAAGCCCCACAAGCGTGTGTAGTGCGATCAGAACGGATCTGCCCTTAATACACGCATGTTGAGTGGCGGCGAGTCGCTCTGGATTTATTATTGTCCTTAGATGGAGATCAAATATCCGTTCCAATGTTTTCAAGAAGAAGGAGAAGAGATTTATATGTCTAAAGTCCTTTGGTACAGTGTGCATAGTCTTCCCTCCCTTGGGAATGAAGACCGTGGAGCAAAAAATCCACGGTTCCAAGATATACGACCATGCAATGCATGCTGTGTATATTCGAATCAACCATGGTATAACAAAGCCCGCATTGTGCTAAAGATCAGCCGATATAATGCTAACGGGATCCGCTGAATTAAACGGGTCAAAAATATTCAGAGCCCACATGAGTCTTTCCCTATTTATAGTGAAGGGGACTGATGCGTGGCAATCAGGGATGGCTGAGCTTTCTCCCCTGAAGGGAGTACAGCCTGGAAAGTGAATTATATTAGAACCTCTGGGGTCTCCTGTGCTACTCAACTGCAGAAGGATTCAGGATCTTCTGGACCTCTGCTTCGCATTCTTTAATATGTTTTTAAATCTATTCACTGAGGATTTGTAAGCCGACGAGAAGTTTTGTGATCCTCCGCGATAACCGAGCTCCACCAAGGTGGTTTGCTCTTACCTCGCCAAATATTTATCCTGAAAGATTCCGAAGTCGCACATACGAACGTATTAGTTAATGCGTTCACTGCAAATTCAATGTCCCGCCGATTTTCTATTATAGGTAGACTCTAAAGAAAACCTGAATGCAGGGACCGTTGCCGCTGCCAGTCTGTTTTCTTTCTGTTTCGTCGTGGCATGAACCCACATAGCTGAATGTCTATCTGGAATTCAATTTGCATATGATCAGAAAGCGAACAGTCACTATAGACCTTTCATGCTCTAATCAAACTTGTGTGAATAGTACTGACTAGGGTCACATCAAGAACCTCCCTTCTATTTCCTACAAGAAAAGTGGGTTCTGACCCAACGTTCACAACGTCTAAATTGTTGCAACGGCTAAAATCAAATGGAGACTCACCCCTTTCATTTGAATCCGAGCTACCCCACACGAAATGGTGTGCCTTGGGGTCCGATCCAATTATAACCGATTTCGTCTGGCTGCCATCTTAATAACCCTGCGAATCATAGGTGGTGGGGATTCGCACTCATGTGCCATTAAGCAGAAGGCAATTATGACAGTGCCAGTGTTCGTCTCCCAGGCAGCTGCTACCGTGGCGTCATCACTGTAATCAGATAGAATGAAGATATTTGAATTGCTTTAAGACACTATGCATGATCTGATCTTACCTAAGCAATTCACGCGTAGTAACTTGAAGCCTCTAGCAGCAAGACGGCGAATCCTGCCATGGTTCTTGGGCTAATTCAAGCAGTGCAGCGGAAGTTGCTTTAAAGTGGTAAAGATTGACTTAAGTCACCTTCACCATTTCTTTTCATGGATATTATTATGACGTTAACGTCCTCTAGACCCTAGTCCAAGTGGGCATCAACTACATCGTCCACATTCTCGAAGAATTCACCCATAAACTCAGAGTTTGATAAGGAGCCCTCCTCAGACATCATACTAGCAGTCTTCTAACTTCCCACATCCTCCGGAGTAGGATCAACAACCTCCAGAGTCAAGGTAACCCTTGTTGTCATCGGCTCGATAGACACGAAGAAAGATCGTTTCGGAGCCTTAGTAGATCCTTCCTCGTCTCTCCCAAAGCGGCATTACTGATTCCTGACTCAACAGAGCGATAATTGATCTGGATGCGCCTTCAGGATCGGAAACCTTTGCTACTTTCCTATCATTGGTTGGTAGCTTAGGATTTCCTCCCAGAATGAGCTCCATTATCTCCTTTGGTTCAGACAGTTCGTCCGGTATCCGTGCGCTGGCTCTAGGCATGCGGGGTATCTCTTCGAGAGGTACCACGTCAAGCTTAGCTCCTTCCAAAAGAGCACCGACTTGCTTTAGTAGCATAGCCTAGCGCTCGTTAGAACATGCCATGAGTTTGACACGCCCACGAGACCATCCTGCGTCATCACATTGAGGGAAGGGACCTGGATTGTCTTTGATGACTCTCCAAAAACTCCCATTAAGTTCCTACGTATGACCTCCCAGTTTGCATGCGAGTTGGAGATGTCCGGGTCATTTCTGTCGATGAGAACGCCTACAAGGTTGCGCTTCGCAATCTCGCTAAAATTCCTGTCCATCGACTTGTACATCGGACTCTTAGTGGCGGGCTGCTGACTCTACGCTTGAGCCTCCTCCTCATGGACTTCGGCAGGCCAGCTAGATAAAATGTTGTCCATTTCAGAGAAGTGGAGTCCTCCTAGGTAAGGGACTCTGCTGGCTTTTTGCCTAACTGGTCCACACATTTTTCGGCAGCACGCCATTTTAAAAAGACCCTTCTGGCAGGTAGGGCGTGCCGTGGGGGTTTGGTTTGCCTTTTACCGCTGGAGGCACAGCTTGGGAGTCCGAAATCTGGTTCGCAGTTCGCTGTTCACAGCCGGCACTGTAACACATTGCTATTTTCTTGCAGCACCCAAGACAGAGAATTTGCCTTAACGACGCGGACCTTGGCTGCTTTGGAAGGGCTTGGAGTGCAATCCAGAGGCACTTTGCTGCCATTTTGCGCACTATTTAATTCAATAACATCGCATTTGGATGACTGTAGTTTCCCAGAGCCTCCACCTGCATTATCGGGGACACCAGTTAATTGGAGTCTAGTCAGGCCTAGCGTTCCAACCTGACTAACCTGGATCTCAGTCGCACTCGATTCTCCGCTGCGTGAAATCGCCAGCTCGGGAATAGTGTCTCCGGAGATTAGTAAGCCCCGACCAGACACATGGGGCATTTACCTGTCAAAAATAAGTGAAAGTTGGTCATTAGATGGTCGTGAAGATACTACGATCGTTCAGCTCATGCGTCGATTTTAAACAGGAAATCCGTATCACTACCTTCACCACTTCTACTTTCAATTTGCAACTTGTCGCAGAGGAAGCGTATGAAGAGGAAGATAATTGGACATTCATTTCAGGTGTCACGAATGTAGATCTTTCTAAGAGCAGTGAGTTCTTCCCTTAATTCATTCTGGGTATTTCTTATGGCTTCGGGGAAGTATGCCATCAAACTTTCAGTCGCATTTTTTAAGGTTGTTGATTGCCTTCCTGATTAACGTCCCGAGTAGCCATTTCTATCTGAAAAATATAGCTCCTATGTCCATCAGAAAATGAGATATGTGTTAAGCTTTCTAAAGAACCTGGATCTATATCAGGCAATGAACTTGTAAGGTCAAAATTTGGATTATCCTTCCCCCTTCCTTCCGTCCCCGCGACTAGATCTGGGACAAAAGAGAGCCAGATGAGCCCCTTAGTGCTCTAATGATTTCGTTAACGAAGAGCGCCGAGATGTTACCTGTACAATACCTCTGCCTGGAATTAATTAATTCTAGCTGTGTTTTGACGAGTGTTGTTTTTGTGCATAATTGTGCACTAGCAAAACAGAAAAAGGTGTTTTATGTGTATATTATAATTGTTACTTACATATGTACAATACTCGTATATGTATATGTTATTATATGTATATTTATTTTATGGTTTTTCGAAAATATAAAAGTATATTAGTTGTAAAAATAATTAGCCGTATTTAAAAAAGGAATAGCAGGTATTATAAGGATACTAAACAACCGTGCACTATTTAACTTAGGAGAATGCATTAATATCGAAGTATGTAAAACTCTTCTTTATGCTACCTGGAACATCAATTTACTTACTGATTGTCTTAAGAAATTTATGTCTCAAGCAGTTCATCATACTTGAAAAAGTAAACCATTTTTTTTCTTTTTGAACTTCAAAATATACTTATTGTGTTATTTGAGCTCATGTTAAAATGGGCTTACTTAATTATGTTTTACTAATATAAGACATTATCGCATCGGCCAACTGCGCGACTGCTTGTCGTCAGTGCAGACTTATACTCGTAATATCAAAATATTCATAGAACATAACTCATACCTGTTAGGTACTAAATTCTAAAATAAAGTTTTTTAAAATTTGTTCCTATGTTTTGCATCGAAAATAATATGAGGACTTTTATTTCCCATAAAGCATGAATTATGCAAAACAATTTGAAAAGATAATTAAACCAAATGAATTCCCATATTCAGCATCTCAAATGATACCAGAACTTTTATTTCCCATAACCTATACAAAATAAGTAGAAACGGTGAATAAACCAAACAATATAAATTGTAGATAATTAACGGGTTTTGCATTAAGCTTTGCGTTGGGCGCCGTATTTGTTACACGTATATATTATAAAAATAATAATACTCAAAACACAAATATCAAATTTTGGCAGGGTGCAATGTACACCCTGGCTATTATTATATTATATTTCTTTTTGTTAGTTTTTCATATGAAAAGAAAAAATTTACTTTTTTTTAATTTTTTCCAATAAGGATTTGAACCGTAGATCTATAAATGAATGAAAATTGATTTATTTTCGGCTTTTTGGTTCGTCTTAACTTAATTTCTAAAAATTTTTTAAAAGAAAAATTATTTACAAATGTTAGCGGACGTTTTCCAAAAAAAAAAAAACAAGAAAAATTAGACGCTAGGCAGAATGAAATGCGGCATTTGCTGGATCGGCACATCCTTCATCAGCATTCTTCGCATCTATCTACCTTTTGTTATGTACGTTGTAAATATAATCTATTTAACCAACTTATGTTAATACTAATTTGGTGAGACGAAGTGAGGCATTTCTTTGTTGTTCTCTTTGTAGCTCATCTGTTGTTGTTGCTTCGTACTTACCTTCGGTATAGCCATGAAATGAAATTTTTATTTTTATTTATTCATACTTGTTTGCTCACAACAATATAGATGCTTTTCCAGTATCATATTGAATGTTATGAGTTAAGTATGAATGTAAACACGCGGTGCCTTGCGCTTGTTTTAATTTTTAATTTTTTTCCAATCAGGATTTGAACCATAGATCTTAAAAATTAATGAAAATTGACTTATTTTCGGCTGTTTGGTTTATTTTTAGTTTAATTTCTGAACATTTTTACAAAGAAAAGCTATTTACAAATTAGACGCTAAGCAGAATGAAATGAAGCATTTTCTGGACCGCCTCATTCTGCATCAGCATTCTTCGCATCTATCTACTTTTACTTTTAGATTAGCTAATAATTTAATCAAACGCAAGTTTTGGTTAATTACCTTATGTGCGATTTAATTAATTATTATAAAAAACGGTACATGTTAAAATAAAATAAAACAATACTGACTTTATGGCTGGTAAAAGTTAATTTAATACTTAAAATTATTTCTTAAATAGTTTTTTATATTTATTTTCATTTAAGTTAATGCCACATTGACCTGTTCAAAACGTCTAATCGTTCATATGATACACACATAAGAACAACAGAAACATTAGCAAAAACTTATAAATTACAAAAGAAGATGTTGGTATTCAGGTGTATTTTTTCAAATACCTAAAGTATTTGATCTTTTTGTTTACTGTAACAAAAGTTTTTGTTGTGAACAAATACTGTGTTGATAGTATTTAAAAATAATCATCAACACGAACTTCTCTATTTACTTCGTAGTAAGAACAGTAGCGAAAGTATTTTATGTCGTTGTAATGCAGGGAAACATAAAGATGTGTTTGATGTTTAAATACATTTGTGCACTACTCTATTATTTAATAAAGTTTAGGTGCATATAAACCGGTTTATTAAATCTGAAAGCCTTTTTACGCTTGCTCACATCAATTTGCCAAGATGTTACATCTTAACCATACATAATGCTGTTACATCTTAACCATAAAAAAGGCGCAAGGTTATTAATTTTAAATTGTGTTTTATGAAAATTTATATATACAAATTTGTCTTTGAATACATTTTAAACCTATTTTAATACTTTACGAATACGGCAGAAATTGTTTTAAAAAATTTTAAATAGTTTTTCTTTGTAATATATTTTCATATATTTTATGTTTCATATAATAATAAAATTGTTTACCTAACAATTGGCAAAACTGAAAATAATACAAATTTTTTAAATGGTTTTGTATAAAAGCCGTTTTGAAAAAACAATGAAAAAGTTGTCTTCTCCACGTGCAAACACCCCTTAATAAAATTTCGCACTTCTATTTGGAATATCTTATTCCCAAAGGCTAACATTTTTTCGTTCTCCAGCATAACTTCTGCTAATTCTTCAACAGCAATAATAAAACCAAATTTTGTAGAATTTGTTAGCTCCATTTTATTAAATAGCTTAATATTTCGGTACACGCAGAACAAAGTGTTTCTCAAAGATAAAAGATGTTGCAAATGTAAACTGCTTTTTCTCATTTTTAACAGGAACGCGTGGGTTCCTCACAGATGTATGCAAGTAAAAAATTGTCTCATGAGTCTAATGGCCATTAGTTTAGGTATTAATGTTTACAAATTCTAAAAGGATCTTAAAGCATAAATTGGTTATTATATTAACCCTTATCGATCGTAAGTCACCTCTGACGTGACAACAGTACTTTTCTGCAACGGTCGTATGGCACGTGTGAAGTGACAAGGCGAATTATGTCGAAACATACTGTCTATTGATGAGATTTGTTTTTAAAATGCATTAATTTCTTCAATTTACCGTTACCATTTGAAAATACGTATTTACCGTTACCGTTTGAGCATAAGAATCTTTTCAGTTTGTCGTTATCAGCAGAGCATTTAACTGGTGAATATAAATGTATAATAACATACTATTGTTTTTTTTTTCATATTTGTTAAAAATAACTACAACCTGGTGAGAATCAAACGTGTGAAAAGTCGCGTCCGATAAGGGTTAATTTAACTTTTTTTTTTGGCAAATATTGTTCTCTTTTTCTGTGGGTAATAGATGTTTGGGATGGTCACTTCATGCTTTCATAATTATAAGTACTCGTCGAGGTGATTATAATTCTGTGTGGCAAGCGAACCATAATATAAAATAAATGAAGGGATTAATTAGGGTTTTGTTAAGGTTTAGAAATTGAATGCTCACCTTTCCTTATATTTGTTTCCGCAATCAACAAACCTCGTTGAATTCGTTTTTTCTAAGTTTATTTACATATATATAAAATTTTTTTCTCTGCTGGATTTGGTATATGGTAAGTACGTAGGATAAGTATCATATAATTAGCTTAAGTAATATATAATTTAGGGTAAGTATTATAACTTAGGTTACGTATTATCTATCAGGGTAAGTAATGTAACTTAGGGTAAGTATTATACATCCTTTTCAAGTTAAATTTCTTCCAATTATTTAAGTGTTGTTCAATTTAATAATTCAATATAAGTGTTTTCAGAGGATTTTTGGTGCAATATTCTTGAAAGTAAAAAGGTAAGTGAGTAAGATTTTTTCTTTTAAATTACATTTATGTCGACTCGGGTTTTTAAGCTTTTGTTTTTGGGACAAAAATATCGGTTTTTATTTTGTAACATTTTAAATTCAGCCTTTTGGCACTCTCTTTTTATTTTAATATAAGCGTTGCCATTAATTTAGATTATATATATATAATTCATGTTTTGTGTTCTTAAATCATTTGTTGTTTTAGTTTTGTGTCCAAATACTTTGAACATAGCGCCGGCCTTCCCGTTAGGCAACAGATGATGGGTCTTCACTGGTGCGCACAACTTGTGCCAACAACTTAATCGCCCCGTCTACATCACGCGTAGTTATTTTTTCGTACAATTGTTCTTGTTCTCAAAACTTTCTTAGAAGTTCGTTTAGAATAGGAGTTTCGGATGGGACTGTAGAGGTTGTGAAAGTGTGAATTGGCTGACCTTTGACTGGGCCACTGAGAACCCAACCAAATATTGTATTATACACAGTTGCGAGACCACAAACGTTTTTCTTGACTCCATGATATTAATAAAGCGTTCGAAATCATTGCCCAGAATAAGATCTATTTGACGAGATTGATTGAATGTAGGATCCGCTAAATCGAGAGTATCTAATTCTGATTTGGGAACCCTAAATGAGACAGATGGAATGTGTTTAGTAACTTTTGGTAATATTATGGCACTGATGGAGAACTTCAAGTTAGCTTTTTTAGCGACAAGAACTAGAGCGCATTCTTTCGTTTCTGTTTGAACTTGACCTGCGACGCCAATTACATCGACTGAACATTTTCGGGTAGAGAGTTGCAATCTGTGTTTGATCCTCTCTGACAAGAATGTTCTTTCCTAGCCTGGATCAATTAGAGCTCTGACTTTAAAAAGTTCGCCCATGTGTTGGAAATGAACTATAGCAGTTCGGAGCAATACGAATTCATTATTGACTGATATATTAGCTTGTGTTTGAAAGCTTTGAGCTTGCTTAGACGTGGATGGAAAACTATCTTCTATTTGTTCTATTGCCTTTTAGTTCGGTTTTTTTAATCCCGAGAAGGCAGGGACAAACGTTTGAAGTTTAGAGTCATTAACCTGATTTTCAGAGATATTTGTTTTGGAAAAGTGTAAAGCGGTGTGATGGTGCTTTTTACATATGAAGCAAGTATTTTTATAGGGACATTTTGCTTTGAGATTTTGAGAGAGACAGTTGCTGCATATTTTGTTAGCAGTGACATAATTAATCCTTTGTTGCAGCGAAAATCTTTTAAATTTTGGACAAACTCTTAAATTGTGATCACCATTGCAAACTTTGCAGTTATAATTAAGTTTCTCCTGGGTAGTGTATAATTGAATGTTAGACTGAGAACTATGTGGCATATTTAAGCGATCTATTGTAACCATCATATTGGAAATTCTTTCTACTGCTTCATATCTATCAGTTAGAAATTCTTCTAATTGAGGCCTTTTTGAGCAGTTCCCGGTGGGACCTAAGGGATTGTTCCCACAGAGCTAGCGTTTCTTTAGGGAGTTCAGAGGAAACTAAATATACAATGAAGAAATCTGTGTTGTCTGTATTAACATTTAGGGATTTTAGAGTTTGGAGAACATCAGTTACGGTGGAATAGACTTTCTGTAAAGTTTTACTATTTTCTGACGTCGCTACCGGAATGTTAAACAGAATCTGCAGTTGGTGATCTACTAAAACTCTTTTATTCTCATATCTTGCTTTGAGTGCATTCCACGCTAAATCGAAGCTATCTTCGTAAAGTGGATAGCGTTTTACAATTGCTCCCGCCTCATTGCTTGTTTTATTCCGAAGATGAAATAGTTTGACTACCGCTGGGCAGTTTGTTCCGTTTATGTATACAGCCGTAAATGATGGAATGATGGCCATTTTTCATAACTGCCTTTGAAAATTTCAGTGTCACAGGGGGACAGTTGTATGTGTACACTAGAATCTTGAGCTGGGAATGATTGAATGGGTATGCTTGTGCGCGAACAGACAGCTTGAGCAGATTTCACTCCTGTTATGCGCAGCATTTCCAAAATGTTAGCTTAACAAGCGTAATATGTTTCAGAGCATGCATTGAAGTGCGCTTTAGCATTATCTTAAGATTTTCGTAGGATTTTTCTACTTTTTCCCATCTTTTCTCAAGGTCATTTAATTTTGTTTCGAGAATTGACTTGGATTGATCTTGGAACTTCGTATTGTTGAAGTTTGAAAAAAGCCCAAGAAGATATTCAGAATCGAACTTGAAGTTTCCATGAATGTAGGAATTTATTTACATTTCTTGGTTTAGATATATAGTTCGACTACCTTTCAAAAAAGAATTCCCTGAGGGAATTTCTCTCGGCGCTTCAAGAATATTTGCTCTCAGACAATATTTACGCATAAAGCAATCACTTGCTAAAAATCCAGAACTACAAACCGAATATAACTCTGTTCTCAATGAATATTTAACTCTCAAACATATGGAAGAAACTTGCTCCCGCGAATTGTCTTCCAATGAGAAATATTTCTCTTTCTACTTGCCCCATCATGCAGTAGTCAGAACCGAGCATAAAACACCCAAAGTAAGGGTGGTTTTCAACGCTTCCAGAAAAACCAAATCTGGCTTATCTCTAAACGACGGTTTGCACACTGGCCCAACTCTTCAACAAGATTTAATGAACGTCATTCTCAATTGGCGAAAGTATTGTTTCGTTTTTAGCGGCGACATACAAAAAATGTGTCGCCAAATTCTAGTTCACCAGCCAGACAGACCCTTTCAAAGAATTCTATACCAAAAAGACCAAAACTCTCCCATGTGCGATTATCAGCTAAAAACCATTACATTCGGAGTTAATTCCGCCCCATTTTTAGCTATCAGCACATTTCTTCAGTTAGCCACAGATTCCGAAGAGATGTTTCCAAAAGCAGCATTTGATTTGCGCAACGATGCTTATGTCGATGACATTTTGTACGGTAGTTACACGATTCAAGAAGCTCTAACAGCACTGACTGAATTAGTTCTTGACCTAAAATCTGCGGGGTTTCCATTCAAGAAAACCACATCTAATGACCCTCAATTGCTCTCTCAAATCCCTCCCGAAGATTTGATTGATTCAGATTTTCTTCGCTTTTATAAAGCAAGCATTGCCAAGACATTGGGAATAAGATGGAATGCTCTTACCGATTCTTTTACTTATTCATTCCAATCAACCAATCAGAGTCTGCCACTAAAAGATCCATACTCTCGGCAGTAGCCTAACTTTTTGATCCTGTAGGATGGATAAACCCAGTTATTATAAGAGCCAAAATACTTATGCAGCAACTCTGGCTAGAAGGGACAGATTGGGATCAACATGTCAGTTACGAATCTCTTAACAAATGGAACAATCTCTTAGCCAATCTTCCCCATATAGAAGATATTATCATTCCCAGATGGTTTCAGTACACACCCACAGACATTGTGCAAATACTTGGGTTTTCGGATGCCTCAAAACAGGCTTACTGTGTGCGACAGCTTATGTAAAATGCCAAATCGACAAGGTGATTCACTCAAATTTACTAGTAGCAAAAAGTAGGGTTGCACCCCTTCAAACTGTTTGTTTACCGCGGCTTGAACTCAATGGTGCTGTTTTGCTGTCTAATCTAGTTAATTATATATGCGAATCTCTTCAGCTTAATGAGTCCGAAGTAATATTTTGGACCGATTCTACCATTGTTTTAAGTTGGTTATCTAAACCTCCTGCGACATGGGAAACCTACGTCGCCAACCGCCAAATGCAATATGGCGTCATGTGCCCACTCATGACAATCCAGCAGACAATGGTACCCGTGGCTATTGTCCCAAAGATCTCTCTGTTAACTCATTATGGTGGCACGGCCCTTCATGGCTTGTAGATTCACAATCATCATGGCCCTCCACAGCATATAAACAAAAAACACAATATTCATTAGATTTGTCAGTAAATACAGGTGCCACGAACGATAACTTGTCGAACTTCTCCTCATACCATAAAGCTTTAAGAGTTCTATGCTATGTATTTCGATTTGCCAAACGGCAGACACGGCAGAAATCTCCCCAACTCTCTTACGTATAAGTTAAATTCGTTAAAAATAGACTAATTACTCTTGTCCAAAAAAATGCATATGAACCCGAATACATGCTTTTGTCTATTAAATCCATTTCTAGATTCTGAGAAAATCCTATAAACAAATGGTCGTTTATCCCAATCATCTCTTCGCTATAATGAACGCTATCCAGTTATTTTGCCAGGCAACTCTCGACTCTGCCAACTCTATGTTACTTACTTGCACACATTAGTGGCACATGCGGAGTGTACTTAAATGTGTCGAATAATTCAAACAGAATTCTATATTTCTCGCTTAAAATCACGAGTTAAAAAAGTCATTCGGCACTGCAAGATTTGCATTATACTCAAACAGAAAAGTTGTTTTCAGATAATGGCTTCATTACCTGCCGATCGGTGCAATTTATCACTACCATTCCAAACCACAGGAATCGATTTTGCTGGCCCATTTGAAGTTAAAACGAAATACAAAAAAAAAACAAAAGTGAAAAATTGCAAAAAGCATAACAATAAAGAGTTTAAACCGTTAAAAAAGGTACATGTATAAAAATACTTGTGTGTACCCTATGTACATAATATTGTAGAATTACAAATATAAGTTTTCAAAAATTCCCTAAATTAAAAAAAACAAGGTTTACCGTTAAATAACGTTGTTACCAAAAGTACATACATATGTATGCATGTGCATATTTTAGTTTTTCGCGTGCTAATATTGCCAAATTTTTAAATCTCGCCTGTTTTGCAAAATAACAAAAACAAGCCGTTATTTTTCTATACAACAAAAGTAGTTTCTAATATACTACATACATATACATACATAAGTATGTGAACATGTACAGCTTAAGTGCAAAAACAAAAAAGCAAACAAAAAAGAGAACAACAAGAATAAAATTTAAATACGGTGGTGAAATTTTTAACATAATAAGCTCTCTTTAAAATAGCAGCAAAGGTTCTAGACGTCACACTGCAAACAAAATATAATATAGAAAAAGTTTATAATAGTCGTGTGTATAATATAAAAGCATTTCGTTTCAACGTGACAATCCAACATACAAAAGCTTTTAACAACCGTATATATTAGTGTAAAAACCTAGCGTTTTACATATCCAACAAAAAGCAAGAACAAATACTTAAATAAATAAAACTTGTCGCGATCGTTTATAACAACCAATAGATTCTAATTTAAACAAGCATTTATTTTATTCAAGGTAAATTTTAAGGTAAATTTATTTTAAATACAATTTAATCTGTTTGAAACAATAACATTTTAATATTTCACTTAACATAGTCTGTTAAAGTTTTACTCTGAAAATCATTAACAATAGGATGTGTCAGTTGAATTAACCCTTACTGAACCTACAATTTTATATTCCACAAAAGTTGGTTTTCAATGAAATTTGTTACAAAATTAAAACCATATAATCAAATTTAATCAATTTATTTACCTGTTAATAAAAAAGTCAACAAAACAAAACGAAAATATTTCTTCCTTAGAACAAATTATTCAAAAACGTCTACTACATATTTTAATTCAGAGTGTAACTTCATACAAAGAAATAAAAAAACCTGTCATAATTTACAGGAAAAACTGATAACCAAATTAATATTTTTTTATAAACAGAAAAACTATATTTCTCATAAAAACGGTTTCGTAGCATTATGAAACTACTACAAAAAACAATTTTCAATACCTGTTAAAAACCAACAAATATAAATAACTTCCTACATTCAAGGAAAGTTCAAGTTCGATTCTGAACATCTTCTTGGGCTTTTTTCAAACTTCATTAATACGAAGTTCCAAGATCAATCCGAGACAATTCCCGAAACAAAATTAAATGACCTTGAGAAAAGATGGGAAAAAGTAGAAAAATCCTACGAAAATCTTATGATTTCATCTAGCTCGGAAGATAACAAAGACTTAAAAGATAATGCTAAAGCGCACTTCAATGCATGCTCTGAAACATATTACGCTTGTTAAGCTAACATTTTGGACATGCTGCGCATAATAGGAGTGAAATCTGCTCAAGCTGTTTGTTCACGCACAAGCATACCCATTCAATCATTCCCAGCTCAAGATTCTAGTGTACACATACAACTGTCCCCCTGTGACACTGAAATTTTCAAAGGCAGTTATGAAAAATGGCCATCATTTCATCATTTTCGGCCGTATACATAAACGGGACAAACTGCCCAGCGGTAGTCAAACTATTTCATCTTCGGAATAAAACAACGAAGATAGCTTCGATTTAGAGTAGAATGCACTCAAAGCAAGATATGAGAATAAAAGAGTTTTAGTAGATCACCAACTGCAGATTCTGTTTAACATTCCCGAAGCAACGTCAGAAAATAGCAAAACTTTATAGAAAGTCTATTCCACCATAACTGATGTTCTCCAAACTCTAAAATCCCTAAATGTAATACAGGCAACACAGATTTCTTCATTGTATATTTAGTTTGCTCTAAACTCCCTAAAGAAACGTTAGCTCTGTGGGAATAATCCCTTAGATCCCACCGGGAACTGCTAAAATGGTCTCAATTAGAAGAATTTCTAACTGATAGATATGAAGCAGTAGAAGGAATTTCCAATATGATGGTTACAATAGATCGCTTAAAGATGCCACATAGTTCTCAGTCTAACATTCAGTTATACACTACCCAGGAGAAACTTGATTATAACTGCAAAGTTTGCAATGGTGATCATATAAGAGTTTGTCCAAAATTTAAAAGATTTTCGCTGCAACAAAGGATTAATTATGTCACTGCTAACAAAATATGCAGCAATTGTCTCTCTCAAAATCACAAAGCAAAATGTCCCAGTAAAAATACTTGCTTCATATGTAAAATGCACCATCACACCTCTTTACACTTGTCCAAAACAAATATCTCTGAAAATCAGGCTAATGACTCTAAACCTCCAACGTTTGTCCCCGCCTACTCGGGTATTAAAAAAACCGAACTAAAAGGCAATAGAACAAATAGAAGATAATTTTCCATCTACGTCTAAGCAAGCTCAAAGCTTTCAAACACAAGCTAATATATCAGTCAATAATGAATTCATATTGCTCCGAACTGCTATAGTTCATTTCCAACACATGGGCGAACTTATAAAAGTCAGAGCTCTAATTGATCCAGGCTCGGAAAGAACATTCTTGTCAGAGAGGATCAAACACAGATTGCAAATCTCTACCCGAAAATGTTCAGTCGATGTAATTGGCGTCGCAGGTCAAGTTCAATCAGAAACGAAAGAATGCGATCTAGTTCTTGTCGCTAAAAAAGCTAACTTGAAGTTCTCCATCAGTGCCATAATATTACCAAAAGTTACTACACACATTCCATCTGTCTCATTTAGTGTTCCCAAATCAGAATTAGATACTCTCGATTTAGCGGATCCTACATTCAATAAATCTCGTCAAATAGATCTTATTCTGGGCAATGATTCCGAAAGCTTTATTAATATCATGGAGTCAAGAAAAACGTTTGTGGTCTCGCAACTTCGTATAATACAATTCACACTTTTACAACCTCTACAGTCCCATCCGAAATGCCTATTCTAAACGAACTTCTAAGAAAGTTTAGGTAACAAGAAAAACTACCTTCTCCCAAACACATGTCTGTTGACGACCAATATTGCGAACAATTGTACGAACAAACAACTACGCGTGAGGTAGACGGTAGATATATGCTTCGACTACCTTTCAAAAAAGAATTCCCTGAGGGAATTTCTCTCGGCGCTTCAAGAATATTTGCTCTCAGACAATATTTATGCATAAAGCAATCACTTGCTAAAAATCCAGAACTACAAACCGAATATAACTCAGTTCTCAATGAATATTTAACTCTCAAACATATAGAAGAAACTTGCTCCCGCGAATTGTCTTCCAATGAGAAATATTCTACTTGCCCCATCATACAGTAGTCAGAACCGAGCATAAAACACCCAAAGTAAGGGTGGTTTTTAACGCTTCCAGAAAAACCAAATCTGGCTTATCTCTAAACGACGGTTTGCACACTGGCCCAACTCTTCAACAAGATTTAATAAACGTCATTCTCAATTGGCGAAAGTATTGTTTCGTTTTTAGCGGCGACATACAAAAAATGTGTCGCCAAATTCTAGTTCACCAGCCAGACAGACCCTTTCAAAGAATTCTATACCAAAAAGACCAAAACTCTCCCATGTGCGATTATCAGCTAAAAACATTTTGTACGGTGGTTACACGATTCAAGAAGCTCTAACAGTACTGACTGAGTTAATTCTTGACTTAAAATCAGTGGGTTTTCCATTCAAGAAAACCACATCTAATGACCCTCAATTGCTCTCTCAAATTCCTCCCGAAGATTTGAATGATTCAGATTTTCTTCGCTTTTATGAAGCAAGCATTGCCAAGACATTGGGAATAAGATGGAATGCTCTTACCGATTCTTTTACTTATTCATTCCAATCAACCAATCAGAGTCTGCCACTAAAAGATCCATACTTTCGGCAGTAGCCAAACTTTTTGATCCTGCAGGATGGATAAACCCAGTTATTATAAGAGCCAAAATACTTAGGCAGCAATTCTGGCTAGAAGGGATAGATTGGGATCAACATGTCAGTTACGAATCTCTTAGCAAATGGAACAATCTCTTAGCCGATCTTCTACCCAGATGGTTTCAGTACACACCCACAGACATTGTGCAAATACATGGGTTTTCGGATGCCTCAAAACAGGCTTACTGTGCGGCAGTTTATGTGAAATGCCAAATCCACAAGGTGATTCACTCAAATTTACTAGTAGCAAAAAATAGAGTTGCACCCCTTCAAACTGTTTGTTTACCGCGGCTTGAACTCAATGGAGCTGTTTTGCTGGCTAATCTAGTTAATCATATACGCGAATCTCTACCATTGTTTTAAGTTGGTTATCTAAACCTCCTGTGACACGGGAAACCTACGCCGCCAACCGTATAGCACAGATTCATCGATTGACGCCAAATGCAATATGGCGTCATGTGCCCACTCATGACAATCCAGCAGACAATGGTACCCGTGGCTATTGTCCCAAAGATCTCGCTGTTAACTCATTATGGTTGCACGGTCCTTCATGGCTTTTAGATTCAAAATCTTCATGGCCCTTCACAGCATATAAACAAAAAACACAATATTCATTAGATTTGTCAGTAAATGCAGGTCCCACGAAAGATAACTTGTCGAACTTCTCCTCATACCATAAAGCTTTAAGAGTTCTATGCTATGTATTTCGATTTGCCCAACTCTCTCACGCAAAAGTTAAATTCGTTAAAAATAGACTAATTACTCTTGCCCAAAAAATGCATATGAATCCGAATACATGCTTTTGTCTAACTCGCAACCAATCCCTCTAAAAAGCGCTCTGATAACATTAAATCCATTTCTGGATTCTGAGAAAATCCTATAATGAACGCTATCCAGTTATTTTGCCAGGCAACTCTCGACTCTGCCAACTCCATGTTATTTACTTGCACACATTACTGGCACATGCGGAGTGTACTCAAATGTGTCGAATAATTCAAACAGAATTCTATATTTCTCGCCTAAAATCACGAGTTAAAAAAGTCATTTGGCACTGCAAGATTTGCATTATACTCAAACAGAAAAGTTGTTCTCAGATAATGGCTCTATTACCTGCTGATCAGTGCAATCTATCACTACCATTCCAAACCACCGGAATCGATTTTGCTTGCCCATTTGAAGCTAAAACGTCAACTTTACGAAAGGCTCCCTTTATAGAAGCATATGTTGCAGTATTTACCTGTTTTTGTACCAAGGCCATTCATCTAGAGGCTTTTCGGCTTTGTCTACCGTATCCTTCCGTGCGGCATTCACTCGTTTCATTGGGAGGCGGGGGCTCCCTCACAGGATAATATCTGATAATGGTCGCAACTTTCTCGGTGTAAGCAGAGAACTTAATAAAGAATTCACGGCGTTCATTAAGTCCGCATCTAAAGACATTTCCGAAAAATATATCACTTAGGGGTTTGACTGGAGTTTCATCCCACCACATCCTCCTCACATAGGCGGCCTTTAGGAGGCCGCCGTAAAAAGCTTTAAACGAATAGCTGAGGGCAGAAATTGACCTTCGAAGAACTTTCTACCGTCCTTGCTCGTATGGAAGGAGTATTAAATTCACGTCCCATTTCTGCCATGTCAACTGACCCAGCCGATTTGACTGCCCTTACCCCAGGACATTTTCTTATGGGAAAGCCTATAATGTCCTTTCCGGAACCTTCCTCAGAAAACTTATCCCTTGTCAACAGATAGGAAAAACTAAAAGCTCTTAACCATTAATTCGCCATAAGATGAAAAGAAGACTATCTTAAAGCACGACACAAAAGATATAAATGGAAAATTATAGATGATATGTTACCCCCTTCCGAATGGCGACTGGGCTGAATCGTTTCCACACACGTAGGGCCAGACTGAACGTTATAACACGTCCCATAGTTAAACTTGTTTACCTACCGCTTCTCAATGAGAACTAATCGCAGTAAACCAGAGTTTGCTTACAGATAGCTTAAAATTTTCACCAGTCAAACTACTTTTCTCATCACAAAATCAACAACTACACATTAATAATATTTACTAACACTTATATATATTCTTTTCTTCATTCCTTTTCTGATTTACTTCTTACTTTTCTTCAATAGAAATCACTACAAATGCAATCGCAATCCAGATATTGATCAGTGCATGGTGTGCCGGCCCGCCAAATACAATCCACACAAATTTCCCTGACATCCAAATAAACCCTTTAATCCTCTAAAGGAGCCACGTCATCCCTAAGTCTCTGCCAGTCTTGTTCACAGGGTAAAAGTACTTTTCTGGATAATTCTTTTTGTTTTTTAAAATTTTATTGTTGATCTTTAATTTACAATTATATAAATTTAACAAATAGTTCTTATTTAAAATAGTTTTCCTGTTGTTACAATCTTGTACTATTTTTAATTCAAAGGCGTTTTTGACTAAAATCATATCATTATATTTCTTCAATTTGTGTTACGTTGTTATGTCTTTATTTACAATTAATTAGAATACTACAATAGGTACTTGTTTTAAAATTTTTTAAATATACATTCTCTTCATATTTTAAAGTGTTATTATTAATTTCAATGATATAATTGTACTGATCACCGATTTCTATAAAATTTCTCTTTGATAGAGGTGCCAATCATTATCAAATTTGTGGATAAAAACTGTGTAGCATTTTTAATACAATTATAAGCAAGTTTGCCTTATAGCTTAGGATATCAATTTAATACAATTAAACTTTGAAAAAGTCAATATTAAAAGGATCTATTTCCTCATGTGTCAATATGTCCGGGTGAATGATATGATGTTTTGCAGATGCTATATTATTTTGAATGTTACTAATTTTTTCCTTTAAATATATCAATTTAAGCATCTGATCTGTATAAAGGTGTTTTATTATTCCGCCGTTCTATTCTTTTAGTTCCTTCACAGATTTTGCTATATTATTTCTATCAGATTCGATGGCAGATTTTAAAATTGCAATTGATTGATTAAAATCGTTATTAATTGATATTTGTTTGTTGATAGTTTGTATTAAGTTATGCGAACTAAAGTCAATAATATTATTACGATCATTTCGTTGATTTCTTGACGATCATTTCGTTGATTTCTTGACGATCATCGTCGCCATTTTTGAGCTGTGTCTACTATATTAAGAAGTCCTCTTTTATTCCTAGGTGCACTTGGAATAATCGACTTTAATTTAGATTTTATTATTTTAAGTTCGTTTTCTAAAATGTGTTTGTTGTGAAAATTTATAGTTTTTATATTGCTTTCTATCTGGTTTACTAAATAACAAAGTTCATCGACATCTATTATAAGGAGAATTGTTGAACTCTCATTGACAACCTCGACCCTTCTCAAATTAATTTTCACGAAGCCATTATCCTCCGCTATGGGATTAATTTGCAGTATCGCCTTGATTGGGATGGTCAGTGATGCCATTGCCAACAATAACAGAATAATCTGAATAAAGGATCGTTCAATATTGCCAGTATGAACGTTTTGTGAAGGTCTTTTAATGAACTTCGGTTATTCTTTATGTCTTGCACTTTTGCACTTTTTTATATAGCCTTCATTTCTATTTTCTATGTAATTTTCTTTTCTCTCGTCGTGGTTCACTTCATTTTTGAGTTATTTTCGTTTTCGCATTTTTTAATCTATCCTTTATGATGCCAACAATATCAGTATAATCTGAAAATTTAAAGGATCGTTCAATATTGCCAGTATGAACGTTTTGCGAAGGCCTTTTAGTGAACTTCGTTTATTCTTTATGTCTTGCACTTTTGCACTTTTTTATATAGCCTTCATTTCTATTTTCTATGTAATTTTCTCTTCTCTCGTCGTGGTTCACTTCATTTTTGAGTTATTTTCGTTTTCGCATTTTTTAATCTATCCTTTATGATGCTATGATCAATGAATTTATTTTGTACATCTAAAGGACTGTACTATATTGTGCTATGATAATTATTATTGTAGAATTTTATTGCTTTAACTATTTAAAAGCTTTTCTTCTAAATTAAAGGCCCTGATATTTTCTGTAATCGTATTATTGAAACTTTCAAGAACCGAGTTACCAGTTCATTATCTAATACAAATTTAGTAACGTTTCCTTTAATGGCTAAAAATGCCCGAATTTTTTCAACAAGGGTTTGACTATTTCTATCGTGTAAGTGAAATGAAATTACATGTTTTGAAAATAAATGGATAAAAATTATAAACGAATGTTTACTGTTCACATATGTACCTACGTGAATTATTTCATTTGTGGTGGAAGGCGTTTCACTTATTTTGAATTTTGTTTTTATTTGAATTTTATCGTATTTAGCTCTGGAACAAGTCTCGCAATTATAAATTACTATTTGTATAAATTCTTTTAAATTGGGATTATATATATTATGTTTACTTTGTGCAAATGTTGAGATTATGCCAGTATGACCTGTTTCGAATTAATGAAATAATACAATTTCCCTTATCAAGTCGTTTTCCTCGACAATAATTTTAGCAAATTTAGAACACTTAACAAACTTCGTTTTTGCTGTTTCTAGAGAACTCGAGAGAACGATAATGATTCTTTGTAATTTATTGTAATCATGACCACTTAATGCAGAAAATATTGCAGTTTTCCCATTCGAAATTTCTCTTTTGAGAATGCCGTATTCTTTTCTCTACCAAAATAATTTTTGTTTTGAAGCGGTTTATAACGGCATCTATAATTGGTATGTGACCATTATTTTGTTCCTCTTGAGAGTGGTCAGCTTAAACTAGTAATGAATATTCTTGGTTTTCTGTTAAATAATTAATTTCGTTACTATCCGAATTGCTTCGGATCAAAAAAATTCTTCTTTAATATAACTTATTTTTATATTATATTCTCCCAATTGGACCAGCCGTCATTGAAGACGCGAGTTTATCTCCTTACCTTTGTATTTTACTTGCAACCAATGGCTCATGATCGCACTTCAATGGCTCATGATCGCACTCAAGATCAAACTCTCTTCCGTAGATATATGGTCGGAAATATTTAACACCCCAAACTATCGCCAACAATTCCTTTTCAATACTTGAGTAGTTTGTTTCGGTTACGTTCAGAGTTCGAGAGGCATATGCAATTGGGTGACTTTCTTGCGATTTAACGGCGAAATTGCTTGTGTCAGTGATTAGTTCGAATCTTTTATGAAATATGGGATATCTTAGGATTGGTGCATTCGTGACGATTTCTTTTAATTTTTCAAACGCCAAACATATTGTTTTTTTCAGTTTTTCTAAGTGCTTTTGTTAAAGTTAAAGTTGCGATTTTCGCATAATCTTTCATAAATTTCCTGTAGAAGTCTGTCATTGACATAAATGATTTAATATGTTTGGTCGTTTGAGGTAGTTTTAGATTTTTTATTATTTTATTTTTCTCGGGATTCGGTTTAACGCCCTTATTGGTCAATAATTGCCCTAGAACTTGCGTTTCTTTCTTTAAAAAGCCGTATTTATATATCTGAATTTTAAATGGTCTCAAAAATTAATTTTAAAGAATTTATATGTTCTTCTAGTGATGTGCTACATCCCAATGTGTTGTCCATATAGGCAACACATGTTTTCTTAATTTGCTTACGAAGCATTGAATTCATCAGCCTTTGAAATGTAGAGGCCGCATTTTTCAAGCCGAAGATCATACGAATAAACTCGTAGTAACCGAAAGGCGTTTAAAATGCTGTTTCCTTGCGATCTTCTTCTTTTACCAAAGTTTGGTGGAAGCCTTTGGCGAGATCTAGCTATGTGAAATATTAGGATTTTCCCAATTTATCCAGAATACCATTAAGATTTGGTATTGGAAATTTATCATCGACTGGATGCTCATTAAGCTTTCTGTAGTCAATGACAATTCTCCATTTTTTAAGCATGTTCCTCAAAAAATATTTTTTTCCGAAGATTTTTAAATAATTTTTGATCTATTATAGTATCATAGTCCTCATTTTTAAAATCAACTATTTCCCATGTAAGTGTACCTCTGACTAGGAATTGTGAAAGTATTGGAGTAACGACACAATGTTTTACCTCGTTGAAACCGGTAACTGTTTTTATATAAATTGTTTTTGTTATATTCTGTTTTTCAAAGGGGAAAAATGTGTTTGCTTTTACTATACTTGAACTTGCCCCAGTGCCTATTAGGCATTTGAATTTTTGTTTACCTATGGACAAAACAACTACGGGTAATTTAAATTTTGAGGCAGTTCTAAAAAATTTGCCTTTTCATCGGAATTAATTTTTTCTGTTTCCGGTAAGGTAATAGTCAACACTCTTATGCGATAAACGTATTTGGAATAAACAAGGTTTTTTATTGTTATGGTTATATAGAAATCTTTGATAATTTTCGTTATCACGTTTGTTAAAATTTTGTGATTGCATAGAGTTAAAATTATGATTTCACAGTTTTTTTTTCTTTATTTATTTAAGAAAATTTATTTACAGTACAAATGTAACAAGTTAAATAATTTGTACACATACATTGTTTAAGTTAAAAAACCCGCGAAGCTACAAAAGCTTGTCTGCAGGAGATTCACATAAAAAATAACAGATGCATATCGCACACCTAGTTCAAAAGTGACACAACTCAAAATATTAACTTTTCATAAAGCGAAATAAATAAACTGTTTTTGACCTGAACAAAAATGGTTGAAAACCAAAACTTTAGACTATTTAGTAGAAAATCAATACCGATTATGATATAAAAAATTCTTTTTATTTGTTTAATACTTAGATAATGAACAATTTAATTAAATTTTGAGTTCAGTCACTTTTGAACTATGTGTCCGAATATTTCATTGCTGAGGGTAATTTTTGAGTTGTTTGGAGTTCTTGAATAATTTTGGATTTTCTTTCACAGTATTCTATTTAAGTTGCTAGTGTTAAGTTGTCGTTGGGTTTGTATAAAATATTTCAGAATTTGTGTTTTTCTTTTGTTAGGATTTTGTTCTGTAATTAAGTTCATGGGAATTTTATTAAATGTGTTGGGTAAAGTGACAGCTAACGCGTTTTGACCATATCTATTGTAATGGCGGTCAACTTTGTATCTTGCTTCTATTTTGGGCCTAGTGCCGTATGTATGATTAATATCGCACACCTAGTTCAAAATTGGCTCAACTCAAAATTTTAACTTTTCAGAAATCGAAAAAAAACTATTTTTGACCTGAATGACAATGGTTAAAAACAAAAACTTTGTAATATGTAGTAGAAAATTCATACCGATTACAATATAAAAAGTTCTTTTTATTTGTTTAATATTTATACACTAGATAATGAACACTTTAATTAAATTTTGAGTTGAGTTACTTTGAACTAGGTGTGCAATATGCTTTAGAAATTCTGTATTGTTATAGAATTCTTTGATTAAAGTTGTACAATAAATACTTTTTACGTTGAGGACATCTAAGGTAGAAGCCATATAATTTTTATTTGTGCAAGTTTGAGAGTGGGAAACGTTTGCGTAAGTTGTGTTGTTTCTGTTGTGTCGTGTACTTTCATTGCTGCTAAGGTTTGTGTTCTCTTGTGTGATATTAATGAAGATTGTGTTGGTTCTAGAGTTGTTCACGGTATTAGAGTTGGTAATGTTTCTGTTGTATAGATTTATATTGTTTGTTCCATAGTTAGTATGTTAAAGGGAGTTTGTATTGTAAAAAGGATCGTTTGTATTTGTATATTATGATTGGTGTTCAGGTTGCTGAGGTTTATGGTATGTGGTTGGTTGTATGTGTTGTCATGGTAAGTGTTGTTTATGTTACAGTTGTTTCTTGGAATTGTGTTGCTGTCGGCATGTGTGTTATTTCCAATAATTGCGTTACGTTTAGTTGTGTCGTTGTTTATCAAAGTAGCGCCATGTATCAATGTATCCTGGATTTGTTGCTTATGTTGTTTCCTTTTTCAGAGAAATTGGTTTTGCGTTTGCTGGAGGGTTCTACAGTAAGGAGAACTCCCCCATGCTGTTATTCTATGCCTTAACCCTCTAGTGGGCCATGATGCAAATTTGACTCATACCGAAAATCTCTTCGTAGTTTCAAAATTTAAAAATTGTTTTATGTAAATATTCGTTTATGTTGTCTCCATTTAGTAGACGTCATATTCTCTGCTTTTGAAGTACCGTTATAGCAGTAAACCCAAATAAAATAAAAGAGGTTTAAATAAATTTTTGGTTTTTAAGTGAATCTTTATTTCACAGCAAGTTAGCGATAGTTGCTTTCAGTTTTGCTCTATAATTTAGATTAATTTGTTTTTAAAATTAATTCAGCTTATATACTACTTACGAGAAGATCCTAGATTTTAATTTAAAATGGTTTTTCATTAACACTGTGGGAATGTTTTAGGAATTTAAATATTATTAGATTATTCTTAAAATTATTTATTGCTTCCCACAGCGACTGTTATTTTGGTGTAACCTAATATGTATGTCTAATTTAATGTTAATAACTTTACTTCGTATGTTGATCTTTAAGTGTGCCACACACACACATTGCAATAAAATCATTGTCACTTCAAAAGGTGTAAAGGCGGCAGTATTTTAAAACAATTCACATGTGTTTGCCTGCCTTCGTCGATGAGTTTTTAAGTGACACATGAGACTCGTTTGGCTATTTAAAGAATGCCTTTAAAGTAATTAAATCTTTAATGTTGGTGTGGTTTAAAAGAAATAAATCATATTAGGCTACAGCAGCATTGAATTATTGTGCAATTGCGAAGTGGCTACTCATTCGTTTGTTGGGCGTAGAGGAAACAAGTTTATAAACAGTTGTGATTTTTACATAAGTTACTCTCTTTTTTAACCGACTTCAAAAAAAAAAGCAGGTTGTACAATTCGGCTGAATGTTGCTTTTTTATATTTCCAGAAATCATTCATTTCTGATCTGATTTTGAAAATTTTTGGTAATATGATAGATTATGCTTACAGATTGGTCCCGTTTTCAAAACAGTTCATAATCTTAAAAATTAAAGGGTGTTCCCATACAACATATTTATTTTTTACGTGTATTCTGTAAAATTTAAAGTGACTGCGTGTTACTATAGCTCCCAAAAACAAAAAATGATACAAAAATAAATCTAAAAATTAAATAAGGGGACATATTTGATGTAAATTTACTTATATCGGGCTACTTTTGAACCGTTATAGATAAACGCTTGCAGATTGTAACAAGTATTAATATTACAAATTATAAATTAAAGGGTGCGCCAATAGTTCATTAAGTTTGATGTATATGGCCATACTTTTGAAACCAACGAGCCTGTATTGCTAAGTCCGCTATAACAACAAGAAAAAAATTGGATTTGGAAGTTAATAGGTGTTTCAGTAGAAGCGATATAAAGGAGTTAATCAAACAGATAATGGAGGAGGAAAAAAGTAAATCTCGCCCTAAGTGCGGTAAGGCCACCCATTTTTAACAGTAGTTCCACATAGAAAAGATCACCGTTATACTAAATCGAGCTAGCACTAAGGGGCAAGTGCTGGCTCCCACAAATACGGCCCAACACTCTCCATTTCTGTTGTGCAACAGAAAAATTGCAACCTAACTGTTTGTGATCTTATAAACGGAAGAAAGCAAGTTTTCACCATAGACACAGGAGCATACCAGTCAATTATAAGGCCCGATTTAGTAAAAGGGACAGTAGAACCATTAAATAATGTACGACTGCGCACTGCTACTGGCAACTTAGCCTCTGTCTATGGAAGAGCCAGGGTAAGACTCACTATTGCAAACATCAGCGCTGACCATGTATTTGTTGTTGCCGATATAGTAGATGAAGTTATCATTGGTGCAGACTTTATGATAGCCCACGGTATTAGTCTGCACATGGGCGAGAAAATAATTATCTGGCGTAATGTGGTGATAACCCTGGATGTTGAATATGACAGCAGGATCACAGAAAGAAAGCTATTTGACGTTGAACGCCAAAAATTACCACCTCAGGCGGAAACTATAGTATGGGCACGTGTGGAAACAGATTGTGAGGATAACCGGTTGTGGGTGGTGGAACCAAAAGAACTTAAAGACGGTATCATAACAGCAAAAGCCCTCGAAGAAATCTGCGACGATGGCAGAGTTCCAGTGAGAGTTCTTAATCTGTCTAAAAGCGAAAAGACTATTAACAGGAATTTTGAGATGGGTCGATGTGAGCCAGCAGAAGCCATAATTAATTGTGCGGCGAATAGAGTATATCCTAAAATAATAGCCAGAGAAAGAGATTCATTAGCAGAACATGTGTAAAAATAGGTGGCAGGACTAACACCTCCTGACATAAACAAAGCAAAGCAGTTTCTGAGAAAACATGCCTTCATCTTTGCCCTAAATAATAAAAGCCAAGGTAGAATGGCAGTTGTTAAACATGAAACTAATACTGGCTAAGCGAGGCCTATCAAACAGGTACAAGAAGTGTTCCCCTAGCAAAACGAAATGAGGTCAAAAAACTTGTCATCGAAATGGAACGGAACGGAGGCATTGAGCCATTAACGAGTCCGTGGAGTTCACCAATAGTTTTGGTAAAGAAGAAGGACGTCAGTACTACACGACTACAGGAAGCTCAATGACGTCACCAAGAAAGACAGTTATCCATTGCCTAGAATTGACGATACCCTAGAAACGTTGGCCGGAACGTAATGGTTCTCTACCTTGGACTTGCGTAGCGGCTATTGGCAAGTAGATATAGCCGATAAAGACAAGGAGAAAACTGCCTTTAGGGCAAATGGTGGTTTATGGCAGTTCAAGGTGATGTCATTCGGCCTCTGCAACGCTCCAGCTACTTTTCAACGTTTAATGGAACGTGCGCTTAAGGGTCTCAATTAGAAGACGTGCTTAGTGTACCTGGATGACATAATCGTGATGGGGAAGACTTTTGACGAACACCTCAAAAACCTGAATGAGGTTTTCAAGCGTATAACAGCTGCAGGATTAAAATTAAGTGATAAGAAATGTGCTTTGTTTCAAAAGGAGGTCAAATTACTGGGGCATAGTGTAACAGCATAGGGCGTATCAAATGAAGAAGACAAGTACTGGCAGTAAAGAACTGGCCTCGCCCACAAAATCTAGCCTGAAAGAAATTACTGCATTTGTAAATACATAATTACATGCATATATTAATATTCTTTTATTTTTTATTTTATTATTTTTATTTTTTATTATTGTCTACAAAAGAACATATACATAGAATGTGTTGTTATTATTTTTTGTATTTTTAAATTTGCATTATCAAACGTCAGCACATTCTTGGCTGTCTGCCTTTTTTGTGTCCGCAATTATTTTTACTGCTCCCACGGGAGTATTTAATTACAATAGTACTTGGCGTAGAATTTATGGTTTTGTCAACAGATTACTTTTGTTACATTTAATTTAATTATTTTTGTCAACACTACACTTTTATAACATTTAATATAATTATTTGCGTGAGAACTTGTCCTGGAATTCATTGTTTTGTAAACACAACACTTTTAAAATTTTAGTACATAAGCTTGAAAATTAAAATAATAAAATCAGTCTTTGTTTTGATCTTAAGAATAAATTACCTGCAGTCTTTCATTTCCATTCAATTCAGTTTAAGTGCTGAAATTGAACAACTAAGTAAAATATACCATTCAATTCAGTTTAAGTGCTGAAATTTAACAACAAAGTAAAAATATACCATTCAATTCAGTTTAAGTGCTGAAATTGACAAACAAATTTAATATTATAGCAACTCAGTCAAGGTGCCGGTTGTTGTTAATCCAAAGTTTACAAACGAGTCAAACTAACAGCATAAAACGAAGGGAGCTTTTAGCAGTGCTGGATTGTGTTAAACGTTACCACAAGTACTTATATGGTCAACATTTCATCTTAAGGACGGACCACTCCGCATTACGTTGGATGATGCAATTTTTGAACCCTGAGGGGCAGCTTGCACGCTGCATAGAAAAGGCGGAAAGCACAATAATGCTGATGCCCTTTCAAGACGGCCATGCAATGTAGAATACAAGCACTGCACAAATGTCGAGAAAAAGAAGTTCGTCATTGATGTGCGGCTTACCCAAATTGGGTCAAGGGAAGACTGGTGGAAGGCCCAGAATGACGACCCAATTTTGGCAAAAATTATATTGGCTAAGCAAAACAACAGGAGACCGAATCATAATGAAATATCGGCAGAGAGCTAACTAGCCAAATCGTACTGGGCTCAGTGGAATAGCCTGAAAGTAGAAGACGGCTGCTTATATAGATCTTGGCAAAGAACAGATGGCAAAACTACAACGGACTTAATTGTCGTGCCAACTTCTAACAAAATGAGATACTAAAGCAGTTCCATAACGGTCCCAGTGGCAGTGGGTATAACAAAAACTCTGGAAAAGATAAAGCAGTGATGTTACTGGGTAGGCTACCAATAATTCGTAGCCGATTGGATAGCTAATTGCGAACAGTGCATTATAGCTTAGAGTCCTATAAGAAAAAGTCGTGGCAAACTTCAACAATGCAACGCAGGCGCACCCTTTGAGCGGATAGCTTTTGATATCACAGGTCTATTCCCTGTCAGTGATGCTGGAAACCGATATGTACTAGTGGTAATGGATTATTTTAGCAAATGGCCCGAATTTATGCCATTCCAAACCAAGAATCCAAACCAGTAGTAGACGCCCTTATGAACAATTGTGTGTGTCGACACGGTGTTCCACTAGAACTACATTCAGACCAGGGACGAAATTTTGAATCGGCTATATTCAGAGACGTTTACGGTATCAAAAAGACGAGAACGACACCGCTACATCCCCAGTCTGATAGAATGGTGGAAATATTTAATCGTACCCTGGAGGAATATCTCAGGAAAGTGGTCAGTACACACCAAAGGCTTGGGAGGAGCATATACCCAAATTTCTACTGGCGTACCGGTCAGCTGTACACGATTCAACCTCGCATAGTCCAGCAAAAATCTTGATTGGGACGGAACTAAAGATGCTAGCAGATTTAGAATTTGGTGTTAAACCTGGACCAGCGCACGAAGGCAATGAAAACATTCTTTAGGCACAAGAAGACGTGCATGAGCTTGTCCGTAACCGCATTAAAATTACCAGCGATAAGATGAAAGCAGCAAACACAGAGGGATTTACTGAAGGACAAATGGTTCTACTATTTAACCCGCAATGCAAGAAAGGATTATCTCCTAAACTGCGAACCCAGTGGGAGAGACCGTAAAAGGTGAGAAAGAAATTGAGTGACGTGGTTTACCGGATACAGAGATATCATAATCCGAGGTCCAAAAGGAAAGTGGTTCACCTGGAGCGGCTGGCTAAATATGGCATCAGTACTGTTGAGCCTATTCGGGACGAAAAGGCGGCAGTGTTAGAAAGATGCTTTATTAAAATCATAAAAAGATGTAAAAATAACTGAGGCCAAGAAAGTGAAGCGAAATGGCCTATTGTGTTTGTTTTCAAAGCTAGAATTTTCTACAAAACATCTTTATTACAAAACAAAAACAACCAACACAAAGCGAGAAATAAACAAACACAATACACAACCT
The DNA here is from genome assembly GCA_916610165.2 of Gymnosoma rotundatum. Classification (NCBI taxonomy): domain Eukaryota; kingdom Metazoa; phylum Arthropoda; class Insecta; order Diptera; family Tachinidae; genus Gymnosoma; species Gymnosoma rotundatum. The sequence goes on from OU744336.1 coordinate 99,189,376, forward strand.
TACCCACACCTGCATTGTATAACAACTAAATAAAAATACACAACATGTATTTTGAAATAATAATTGAAGGTTGAATGACAACACAGCATTTTCTATTACGCAGCAGATGGAGGTAGAAATTCTCGAATAATCAAGAACACCTAAAAATAGGGTATATAAAAGCAAAGCCAATATGTGCCGATTCATTTTGATCGTGAGCGTCATCTAGTTAACACCTTGTGCAAAACTGCCATCGTGTGTTATTTTTGTATTAATCGCGAAATAGTTAAATCGTCAATAATAATAATGCCTTAATAAAGTGTAATTTAATTAAAACTCTAAAAGTTGTGTGTGTAATTATTTTTCAAATAAAGAACTCAATAAATAACACGTTTATAATTTAAATAAACGTAACAATATGTATGTACATATTTAAGATCCGGCGAATTAAAAATATTCTGCCTGAATAGTTTTCTTTCCAACACAAATAAAATTTAACAAAAAACTTAGGTATGTGCATTTTAATTTTATAAAAATCAATAAACCGTCGACGTTGATACGAATTAACGCCGACATTGATACGAAGAAATATTGATACTAAAACGACGACGATTAATTTATTTAATAAAACTAGTATATAAGACTAAGAAAATTCTGAATAAAATAACTCTTACTTTAGAAACGGGCTTTTTAATTAAGAGCAAGCAACACGGTTTAAGTGCTGTTGTTGCGCCAATTAAATGAATTTACCTCCAGATTAAAGTGCTTGAGAGATCATACTAAAATTCAAAATTCTTCCGGTTTATGCGCCCGTAAGAAAATCAATATTTTTTAACATTGAAGTAATTTTCTCATTTCATTGAGCTACAAGTACTTGGAAGAAAGCCCAAGGCGAAGATTCTTAACAATAGCGTTGTTCAAGTTTGAGTCTTCTCATAGTGATTTGCCAGAGTTTACTAAAAATAATAAGAAAAAAAAAATTGTTTCATCAAAATTTAATTTCTGATGCTATTATTTATAATTTCAAGTTCTATCATGTTAAAAAAAACACCCTTTATCACTCCGCGATATAAGTTTATCATCGATTTAAGCTTAATGGTCTAATTTAAGCAAACAGTTTTTAAAAGATAAAGTATATCGTGCGGTAAATAAAACTCTTTCACTATTTACCTCAAAATATATCGTTTTGTTGACTAACTCCAATAATCTTAGAGAAACCTACAAAATTGGTACCTTGATCAGTTTTATGCATATTACTTGCAGTCTCATAAACATATTTTTAATATAAAACTCTTGCTGCTTCCCTAAACAAAGAAATAGTACAACGCCTGCGATTAACTATTGCTACCTATGCCACTTGCCATGAACACCTAACATATTTAAGTAAGCTTTTTAAAGACATTTTATGACATGATTCACTTAAATGTTTCTCTTCCTCACCAAACTCACGCGAGTTAAAACACAAGGGATTATTTTTATAATTTTCGGTAATAACCGTCGTCACTGGCTGTGTACTTTGGATGTTCGGCGAGCGCTTTCGATGTGATAACATCATTTTCAAGCCGCGTTTTTGTTTTAACAAAAACAAAAACGCGGCTCGCGCTCGCCGAACATCCAAAGTACACAGCCAGTGACGACGGTTATTACCGAAAATTATAACAACAGTTTATTATATACTGGCGGAATCAACCCAATTAATTTAATACCGGATTATTTTTAAGTGTACTTTTATTTGAAAATGAATCTAAGACTAAAACATTTTTTAAATTAAAAATCAACTTAAGCTAAGCAACGCAAAGAATTTTTCTTACGTTTCTGTCTGGTAAAGTGTGGGAATGAAAATATAAATGTAACTTAAAACTTCTATGTCGCCCTACACTTAACCAGCAGTTAATATTAGTTTTCACATACAAATATTTATTATATTATTAGAGCCTTTCAATAAAGAAGTATAATGGCGTTTTCTTTTCTGAAAGTAAATGTTACCCAAAAATCACATAAAATGTTTTGCATGTTGTCTAAACCCTAAAAAATTGCTACACATTTTATAGGCACAATAGAACAAAAACTGTTATTGAATTTTTCTAACTTGCTTTACATGTCAGTAATGTTTAATTAGCGTTTTAAACATAAAGTAATATAACACTGGGTTTAGCAACAAAAGCAAACATCACTTATCAAGAGTAAGAACTACTAAAAAAAAGTGTAGCATACTTACCCTTACATTAAATTGAGGGTAAAATATGTAACATTTCTTACACTTTTTCGTGCAACATATTTTCAAAAGAACATACTTTTAATTTACACTATCGAACATTTTTTAGAAAAGAACACAAAGGTGTAAAAAGTGTTAAACATATGCAACATTTTTGTCAGAAACGAAAACGCCATAAGTTTTACAAATTACTTAGTTCTGTATTTATTACGATAATTTCTTTTCTTTCTGTCTTATTATTAATTTTTGTTTTGATATCTTCTAATTCAATGCTTTTCATTTCTGGCTTATTTACAATTTTTGTTTTGTTTACAATTTTACGGTTTTTCGTAAAAACAATTATGATAATGATTACTATTAGAATTATAAGAGTTATATTTAATCCATATCTCTTCTATGTATATATAAATTAACTTTACGTTTCGTTGCTGGGAAGTTAGTTGTGAACGTTGTCCCAGTAAATTTAATAATTTGGTTGCAACATTTTTATTTTAAAAATTTTAACTTTATTTATTCAATATGATCAGTTTTAAATGTTTTATTATAGTTATTAACTTAATAGTCAATACAAGTTAACGTAAGAATCACAAAGTAAATTATTAAGCGAGAAAGCTTTTTCTTTTCTACTATGTAGAATTTTAATTTAATAAGCTTTTATTTATTTATTTATTTAATTTTTAGATTTCTTATAATTTGAAATATGTAGAATTTTTAAATAACTTTACATTAAATTTAATAAGTTTTTATTTATTTATTTATTTAAGCTTTTATTTTCTTATAAATTAAAATAATTTAAATATTTCTTAAACTCTTTTACTATGTAGAATTTTTAAATGACTTTACTTTAAGTTGAATAAATGTTTATTTCTTTATTTATTTAATTTTTAAATTTCTTATAATTTGAAATAATTTTAATTATGTTTAAATATTTCTTAAACTCTTCTTAAAATTAAAAATTACTGACACTCTTGTTCGTCTTCCAATTTAAAACTAAAACCAACTTTTTTTTTTAGCTTTCCTACGTGGAAAAAACAGTACTTAAAAAAACAAAATCAATTTACTTGCTCTTGTTACTAAGGCAATTATTATCGATGTTCCTTTTTCTTGTTATTTTTGCTAGGAATCAAACTCTCTTTTTTAAAAAGTTAAGCTTAGCTTATTTACTGTTTTTTTCCAAGCTTACTCAAACTTTATGTGTAATATTGTAATTAAAAGAAGTAAAAAAATACTACAGCAAATTAAAGTAATTAAATGATCATTAATGTTAATAAACAAGTTTGTTAACTTATATATATGAAAATTTTTCAATTTCTATTTGTTCAAAATTTAGTGGTTTTAAATTGATTTGGTTGGTTATTTTCAATTCTTTATATCATTTATATTTGAAATAATTATTATTTACAATTGAAACACGCATTTACATAACCGTATCTTTTAACATATTCGCTTTTCAAATATTTGTTAATGTTAAAACATAAATTGTAACGATCTATATAAAAACCTATTGTTAATTAATAACATTTGCATTAAATTATGTACAAAATTACCTAATAAGATTTCCTTTTTATAAAACTAAAGTGGTAGACTCACTTGGATTGAAAAAGGCGAACGGTGAGCATCTACACCTTAGCTAAATAAAGCAAATTGATTGGCTTCTTATATTTATTTGCGTGTATTCTAAATCCAAATACAATCCACTCAAATTTCCCTGACTTCCAAATAAACCCTTTAATTCTCCAAAGGAGCCACGTCATCCCTAAATCTCTGCCATTCTAGTTCATGGTCCATTCGAACCGTCAGAGTAGTGAATGCAGTGTTAAAACCTATTGGTTTGGTCAACTAGCTTAGGTTTCAAATCGTCATCCAGTCAATTACTTACATATCGCATCATACACTCAAAATAGATTTTAATCATTTTCAACATATTAATCCTCCAAAGATTAACAGCCAGTTTAAAGAATACAATCTGCCGTTTAGACGAACAAAAACGTTACCGTTTTTTATCTTTGGATTTTTAAAAGACGAATGTCATTTTTTTTTTTGTAAAAAAACGTAACAAATGACAATTATTTCTGGTTTATGTATCGCGAATTGTATTATTAGAGACGTCAAAACTGAGCGAAGGTAAAATACCATTCGTTTTAAAAAATTTACATATACATGTTTAGTTGCGTTTCCAAAATTAGTTGAAGAATATTAAATAAAATAAAAAATATGGAGTTTTAAGGAAAAAAAAAGGTAAATATGTACTTTTGTGTTATAAAATATGTGTTTTTTAAAAGTAAAATTTAAATGCATTTGCCAGCATCAAGATGACAACGGGTCTACAGTTTGGAAGCAGCCATGGAGTAAACATGGGAGACGGTTACGAAAAAAATAAATGCCTATGCACCACCAGCAAGAAGCGACAGTGAGTGGAAAAAAGTATGTATTATTTTAAAGTGCTTTATTAAAATTCGAGGCTTAAATCCAGTGTACGGGCATCGTTCCAAAAGAAAAAAAAGTTTCCTACGGGGTGTTAAATGAAATTCTAAGCAAAAAATGTAAAGTGAAAAATTTAGAGCCAACCCCTAGTTCCGGAGTTATGTTAATTATTCCATATATCGAGTATTTGATGCAGAATGGGACAATATGGATATCATTGGAAAGGTAATTTAAGCGGCTGTCTAATTACACAGAAAAAAAGTACGGTGAAGATGGCATGGCTAGAGCACACGAGTTAAATACAAAGCGAATAAAGATATGTATTGAGAAATTATTAAGAGTAATAGGTAAATTATTTTACATTGAAATTATTATTAATTGCTAAGTTAAAAATAAAAAATTAACAATTTAAAAAAAAGTTGCTTTATTTTATATAATTGATATTGCACTTATATTTTTATAATTGCATTACCCTTTTTGTAAGAAAAATGCAATACAATAAGTGAATTTTTTATAATAATGCAAGTTTGAATATAAATAAACATAATTTATTTTGTAAGTTTAGCTTTAAGTTTTATCTTCTGCTGCTAATGTAAAAATAAAATCTTAAATAAAAAAATAAAACATACAAACAAAAAATAGTATATTTCTTTCTGAAATAACCGAATAAAGTTATTTAATTCGCGTTTTAAAAGAATTTATTAAAGTATATGAAAGTTTGCCGGAATTAGGTCATATAAAAAGTGATGTTTTTAATAATAGAAATTTAAAACAAAATTCTTAACAAAAGCTTTTAGAAAAATTTTTGTTCTGTTCGTTTTCCTTCCATTTGACATAATGCTGTTGCAAACCATGCAACGTCAACTTTGCTTCATCATCAACAAACACTTCCATGGGCTACAATTCAAAAAATATATGGATTATTGTGATTGCACGAGATTTCTTCAAAGGATGTACTCCAACATAAAAAAAATTAAACATTTTAATAGCTTAACTTGTTCTTCATTCACCAAACTAAAGTTAACACAAGAGGTTCGTTCAAAATACGAAATGATACTTTTATAAATTTCTTTCCTTCGATGCGTTCTGTTTATGCAGCTACATATCTTATGTTGAGAATGGTAACGTGTTTTTTGGGTTAATTAGTGATTTTCTATTAGAGGCCTGCACAAATGTATTTAAACATCAAACACACCCTTATGTTTAAATGGTTTGCATACACATTCCTTGTATTACAACAACATAAAATACTGTCGTATACTGTTCGTACCACGAAGTAAATAGAGAAGTTCGTGTATAAGATTATTTTCAAATACTGTCAAGACAGTATTTGTTCGTAACAAGACATTTCGTGACAGTAGAAAAAAATTTCAAATGGTCCAAGTATTTGAAAGAATACAACTGACGATCAACATCTTCACTTGTAATTTGTGTGTTTTTTTAATACTTGTTGTTCTTATGTGTGTATCATATGAACGATTGGATGCTTTGTACAGGCCAATGCGATTAAGTTAATTTTAATTTTAAATTAATTTACATATAATATTATTTTATAAATAAAAACTATTTCTTCTTGAATGCGACCATAAAAGTTTACTAAATTTTGTCGTTTTTAAATAGAAATTTGCATACAAGAGTTTTTAATTAAAGAATTTTAATTTTTAGTGTTCAATAACTACCTAGATCTATTTATAATATGGAAAACGACAATATTTTTTATTGCAGAAATTCATACATAAGTATTATTTTACCTTTTTACCATTTCCAAATGCAATTTTAACAGATTTTTTACAACCGCGGTTATTACCCTTTTTACATCACACTTGAAAACATTTTCACTTTCAACTGAAATTACTTACCTACTGCAATACCATTGATAAATATTCTAGTACCTGTTTTTATTTAGGGACATTCCCAAATTGGTGTAGTTTTAACAACCACAATTACTAATTACATTATTTTGTACATCCAAATTGACCTGATTTATCATAAAATTTTACTGCTTTTTCAAAATTGTTGCTCTAAATGAAACATTACCCTTTTAATGCTCAATTGAATTTTTTTATTTACCTGTTTTTTTTTTTTTTGGTCTATGGACATTCCCGAATTGGTTTTTTTTGTAAAACAGATTTTTTAAACCACAATTATTATCCTTTTTCACACGTAATAAAATCTGGTTTATAAAAGGGCAGTAAGTAATAAAAATTTTGGTATGATAGTCAAAACAATATTTTCTATTTGTATAAATGAAAGTCTCGATAACAGTTTTATAATCAGTTTTTAAAAGAGCCTGTGGTGTTAGACATACATATTAATTTTACATACATAATTTAAATTAAAAAAGTAACGATTTTTAACATTTAATATGACAGAAATAATGGTGAGAAAAAACTATTTTTAAAAATGTTACATTATTTAATAGTGCTTTCTTATTTTTGCTTCCACATTTAGAGTTCAACCCAATCCGATTCCCATGAATTAATGGACAGTGCCATTATAAAGGAAAACATTTTGTCCGGTAAATTTAAGATTACTGCAAAAAGAGGCAGAAGCAGGGTTTGGGACGTTTACGGAATGATAGAGAATAATGGCGTCGAGATAGAAAAAAAAGTTGCCTGCAGAAACTGTTTTTCCGTGATGAAGTTTGATCAGAGGAGCACATTAAATTTAGTGAAGCATAAATGTTATGTCGCTATTAAGGAAGCTAACGTTTCGAGAATACCAGTAAACATGGAAATAAAGAGGACAATACTCTGAGTTTTTGGTTTCAGTTGGAGCAAAGTATGGGACAAATGTTGATATCGACAGCTTACTGCAGCATCCTACTACAATATCACGAAATATCGAAAAAAAATATGAGACCGTTTTCGTCAATGTCAAAAATGAAAATGTATCACATTGTAAAAATGTATACGGATTGACGTCAGATATATGGACCGATAACTATTTGCAAAAAAGTTATATTTCGTTAACTATCCACTACATAAAAAAGGTCAATTATTTTCAAGACTGCTGGGCCTCAATTCCATGGATGGAGACAGATGTACAAGTAAGTTAAAATTTTTAATATTTATATAATATATATATATTTTGTTATAGAACAATTAAAATTGTCGTATTTATTTTATATATTACGCTTCTTTTTAGGTGATATTATACGGTCAAAAATCGAAAACTTGCTAGGCAAGTATAACTGCAAACTGGAAGAAGCTGTCATGGTTACTGATAGGGGTTCGAATATAATGGCAGCTTGTAATACATATCCACGGATAAACTGTATAAACATAATAACGTGATAGAAAAGGCTATAAAGCAAGTAGAAGAAGTGTCAGAACTATGCAATTTATGCTCAAAACTAGTCAAGTATTTTAAAAAGTCTGGTGAAAATTGCAATTTAAGTAATTCCTTAAAGAGCCTTTGTCCGACTAGGTGGAACACGTTGTATTATCTGTTTGAATCTGTGGAAACAAATTGGATGGAAATTAGTAACGTACTTCAGCATAAAAATGAGCTGCAAAGGATTGAAAAAATTAATATTAGCTACGTCAAATGCATCGTGAATATTTTAAAACCATTCGAACAGGCATCTAAAACATTAGAAGGTGAAAAATATGCAACATTACATCTCGTTTATGCATATATCAGTGGATTAATGGACAGCTGCAAATCTGAAAACGACGAAATTGAAGTTATGAGACGATTTAAAGAAATATTGTACCATCATTTACAAACAACTGTCTTTTCCAAACTTACCACGTTACACAAAATTGCACATTTTCTTTTTCCACCTACTAATAAATTGTTGCAATTTTTTGAACAAGACAAAAATCTTATATAGTCTGAATGTATAGAGGAACTAAAGAGATATTGGCGAAATGAAGACAATAAACCAAATAAAGAATCGCCATCATCTAATAATACAATTATCTCATCATATTTTAAAAACTTTGTTACGCCTGCATCAAACTTAAGTGCCGAAGATAAGGTTACTGAAGAAATACAAATATACCAAAATTTAAACATTCCATTGAAAGATAATTTTGACGTAATTAATTGGTGACATTTACAGCAAACGCAATTTCCTATACTATATAGGTTAAGTTGCAAAATATTGGCCACTCCAGCCAGTAGTGCAGCATCTGAAAGAGTGTTTTCAGTTGCTAGGCAACTGCTATCAGAAAAGAGGACGAATATGTCAGTAAGCTCCAAAACTTTTAAATATATGATGTATCTACATAGTAATACTGAATAAACAGCAACTTTTTAAAACAAAGATGATAAACTATAAGCATTTTTCTTAACGTGTAATGTTAACATTAACTTATTTATTATGTTTTACTTTTTACTTTAAAAGGCAATAAAATTAATTTTTTTAAAAATAAAGAAGCAATTTTCTTAATTTTTTCCCTCTTAAATACCCGCATGTGTATATATGTATAAGATCTAAAATATGTATTATAATCTCTATACATTAAATCACTGTAAATGCTTACTAATAAATTTAAAAAATTAAAATTAAAATTTGATGTTTATATGCACACATTTTGTACTAAATTAATTTTAAATAAAAAACTAAAGTAACAGTGGAGTATGTTCCATAATTAATCCAATTTTAATCAACAATAAAAGACAAAAATACCAAATATACAATTTACTCTTGTGTGTTTTATTTCACTCGCGTCTAATAAACATATGGTTGCAATGCTGTCTTCATAATTTACTCAACAAATGTTTCAAGACATCTTGAAACAACAAGACGTCTTGAAATAACAAGACGTCTTGACGAATGCGATAAAGTTTAACTTCTTATTGCAAAGCAGTGCCAATATACGTCCAGGTGTACCGACAGCAATGTGAGGAGTACCATTCTTTAAAGTTTCTTCATCCTTTTGTATGGACACACCGCCGAAAAATACTCAAACCTAAAAGAAAATAAGGAAAACAATCACAAAAAAAGATGGAGTCACTTTAAAAGTATTATACATACATATAATTAGTACAGCCACACTTTAAAAATTATTATTTATTATTTAATTTTTTGCTTATTTATTGTGTACACTTTTTTATTTTCACAAATTGTTTTTAACAGATTGACTGATAATTTTGTTTTAATAAACTCAGCTGTTTCTTTTTAGGCGCCGAAGCAGGGTTACCATCATTTAAGGCAAAAACAAAAAATTTATATGAAAAAAGTAAATAAAAAATATTAATTAATACATTGGCAATACTACGATTTGACACAACATTTATTTATACGAAACATAACGTAAGTTAAACGAAAAAACCGAAACGTGTTACATGGACGATAATTATTACGTATTCGTCCATATGCCATCCGGGTTCGTTTCGCTCGTGACGTGTTCTATAAACAGGCTGTAAGTTCGTGCATGCAAAACTTCATCAACTAACAACATAATCAATCACAATCAATTAGGATTAACATACAGACGTATGTAAACATTCCACTTCATAGAAGCTGTAAGAAGAAATCTTACCACACCAAAAATGAGGTAATGTAGCATTCCTTATTATCAATACTTTTAGTTTCTTACGGGCGATCAAAGAACAAAAAACAAAAGCTTAATTCGGGAAATAATGAAAAAAATATAAATCAAACAAAAACAACACAATCATATACAATTTAAAATACTAAAATTGTGAAAAACAAAAAATCGTACATATAAAAATTAGAAAGCTATCTAGTTAATTTGAAAAGAGAAATACAAAAAAAAAAAAAAAAGTGAAAAATTGCAAAAAGCATAACAATAAAGAGTTTAAACCGTTAAAAAAGGTACATGTATAAAAATACTTGTGTGTACCCTATGTACATAATATTGTAGAATTACAAATATAAGTTTTTAAAAATTCCCTAAATTAAAAAAAACAAGGTTTACCGTTAAATAACGTTGTTACCAAAAGTACATACATATGTATGCATGTGCATATTTTAGTTTTTCGCGTGCTAATATTGCCAAATTTTTAAATCTCGCCTGTTTTGCAAAATAACAAAAACAAGCCGTTATTTTTCTACACAACAAAAGTAGTTTCCAATATACTACATACATATACATACATAAGTATGTGAAAATGTACAACTTAAGTGCAAAAACAAAAAAGCAAACAAAAAAGAGAACAACAAGAATAAAATTTAAATACGGTGGTGAAATTTTTAACATAATCAGCTCTCTATAAAATAGCAGCAAAGGTTCTACACGTCACACTGCGAACAAAATATAATATAGAAAAAGTTTATAACAGTCGTGTGTATAATATAAAAGCATTTCGTTTCAACGTGACAATCCAACATACAAAAGCTTTTAACAACCGTATATATTAGTGTAAAAGCCTAGCGTTTTACATATCCAACAAAAAGCAAGAACAAATACTTAAATAAATAAAACTCGTCGCGATCGTTTATAACAACCAATGGATTCTAATTTAAACAAGCATTTATTTTATTCAAGGTAAATTTTAAGGTAAATTTATTTTAAATACAATTTAATCTGTTTGAAACAATAACATTTTAATATTTCACTTAACAAAGTCTGTTAAAGTTTTACTCTGAAAATCATTAACAATAGGATGTGTCGGTTGAATTAACCCTTACTAAACCTACAATTTTATATTCCACAAAAGTTGGTTATCAATGAAATTTTTTACAAAATAAAAACCATATAATCAAATTTAATCAATTTATTTACCTGTTAATAAAAAAGTCAACAAAACAAAACGAAAATATTTCTTCCTTAGAACAAATTATTCAAAAACGTCTACTACATATTTTAATTCAGAGTGTAACTTCATACAAAGAAATAAAAAAGTGTTCAATCTTGCCATTAAACCTCTGTCATAATTTACAGGAAAAACTGATAACCAAATTAATATTTTTTTATAAACAGAAAAACTATATTTCTCATAAAAACGGTTTCGTAGCATCATGAAACTACTACAAAAAACAATTTTCAATACCTGTTAAAAACCAACAAATATAAATAACTTCCTACATTCAAAGAAAGTTCAAGTTCGATTCTGAACATCTTCTTGGGCTTTTTTCAAACTTCATTAATACGAAGTTCCAAGATCAATCCGAGTCAATTCCCGAAACAAAATTAAACGACATGCTGCGCATAACAGGAGTGAAATCTGCTCAAGCTGTCTGTTCGCGCACAAGCATACCCATTCAATCATTCCCAGCTCAAGATTCTAGTGTACACATACAACTGTCCCCCTGTGACACTGAAATTTTCAAAGGCAGTTATGAAAAATGGCCATCATTCCATCATTTTCGGCCGTATACATAAACGGAACAAACTGCCCAGCGGTAGTCAAACTATTTCATCTTCGGAATAAAACAAGCAATGAGGCAGGAGCAATTGTAAAACGCTATCCACTTTACGAAGATGGTTTTGATTTAGCGTAGAATGCACTCAAAGCAAGATATGAGAATAAAAGAGTTTTAGTAGATCACCAACTGCACATTCTGTTTAACATTCCCGTAGCAACGTCAGAAAATAGCAAAACTTTATAGAAAGTCTATTCCACCATAACTGATGTTCTCCAAACTCTAAAATCCCTAAATGTAATACAGGCAACACAGATTTCTTCATTGTATATTTAGTTTGCTCTAAACTCCCTAAAGAAACGTTAGCTCTGTGGGAATAATCCCTTAGATCCCACCGGGAACTGCTAAAATGGTCTCAATTAGAAGAATTTCTAACTGATAGATATGAAGCAGTAGAAGGAATTTCCAATATGATGGTTACAATAGATCGCTTAAAGATGCCACATAGTTCTCAGTCTTACATTCAGTTATACACTACCCAGGAGAAACTTGATTATAACTGCAGAGTTTGCAATGGTGATCATATAAGAGTTTGTCCAAAATTTAAAAGATTTTCGCTGCAACAAAGGATTAATTATGTCACTGCTAACAAAATATGCAGCAATTGTCTCTCTCAAAATCACAAAGCAAAATGTCCCAGTAAAAATACTTGCTTCATATGTAAAATGCACCATCACACCTCTTTACACTTGTCCAAAACAAATATCTCTGAAAATCAGGCTAATGACTCTAAACCTCCAACGTTTGTCCCCGCCTACTCGGGATTAAAAAAACCGAACTAAAAGGCAATAGAACAAATAGAAGATAATTTTCCATCCACGTCTAAGCAAGCGCAAAGCTTTCAAACACAAGCTAGTATATCAGTCAATAATGAATTCGTATTGCTCCGAACTGCTATAGTTCATTTCCAACACATGGGCGAACTTTTTAAAGTCAGAGCTCTAATTGATCCAGGCTCGGAAAGAACATTCTTGTCAGAGGGGATCAAACACAGATTGCAACTCTCTACACGAAAATGTTCAGTCGATGTAATTGGCGTCGCAGGTCAAGTTCAAACAGAAACGAAAGAATGCGCTCTAGTTCTTGTCGCTAAAAAAGCTAACTTGAAGTTCTCCATCAGTGCCATAATATTACCAAAATCAATTCAACGAGCATAAAAGAAACACAAGATCCTTAAATTTCCTAGGACCAGCTTTGAAATTTGTCACAGGAATTCCAGACCACGATGATTTTATCAATATGGAAAAAGCAATAAATACATTCATAAATAACAATGAGAAACAACGTTTGATTAACTCAAGGTTCGAAAAAATAATTGATACACTACAAGATAACACATTGGAAAACCATATTATCCTCGAACAAGTTCACGAACAGCTCCTACTATTAGTTAGAACAATTAATGCCGCAAAGAATAATGAATACTTAACCGAGTCCCTAAATTTAGACGACATAAAAGAAATAATAGAACATGAATTAATCTCAGTACGTGTAATAAACATTTTGGAGTACGCAGACATTCATACAGCAAGAACGAAGGACTTAATTATAACAACTTATAAATACCCAATTCTCAATAGATATTGCAAACTTTTTAAAATTACGCCTATAAGTTTTAGGCACGGAAAAATAAAAACAGATGATCAAATCGCTCAATGTGATAAAAACTATGTAAGAGTAAACCTTTGCAAGAACTATTTGGAAAAAACCATTTGTAGGACAAATAAGGAAACAGACACATGTATACATCCACTACTCAACAATAGAAATAGTAAATGCAAGGTCATACAAGAATATAATAATCCGATAACGGAAATTGACGAAGGTTTCATATTATTGGATGGAACTCATCAAATTGGCAATATCACTACTACAGGAATAACTCTAGTAAATATACTGACAAAGTTAGAATAGATAACAATACTTACAGGAATATACATGACAGACTCATAGAGGCTATCCACACAAAACATGATGAAGATTTTGAAATCATAAACATCCTCACCTCAGATCGTAAAAACGCATTTAATAATATCGACTCATTAAAAAGATTAGTCATTCCATACGAGGAAAACCCTATACGTTCAACTTTTTATACACTATTTTTCATAGCTGTAATTTCAGGAATATTCTATATTGGGCTCAAAATATTTAAATGTGTATTAATAAATAAAAGGAAAACATACAGAACAAAACTTTAGAATTTATTACAATCAACAAGTTGAAAGAAGTATTAGATATCGGGACGCTCTCGTTTTAACCCAGGGAAGAGTTAGCGACGCTCATGCATAAACATGTTAATAAACATATACATGTTATTTCCCTAATATTCTTTTAAGATAACAAGTAAGTTTTTACAGATGATAAGAGGGTAATTAGTAACGAGACATATCATAAACAACAATTTATGTTAACACACTTAAACAACCCTAACTAAACATGTAAAATAATCTAAACTACTGAACAAAGGAATAAGTTAAAAAGGGTCAAACAAATATCATAAATATACAAATATTGTAAAGATCATAAAATATCATAAATATACAAATATTGTAAAGATCATAAAATAACATAAATTTACAAATATTGTGTCAACGCTATACCCAAAATTAGCATAAATTTAAAATATTATTGTTATTAATTTGATCTAGCAATGCCCTATAAAAAGTTATGATTGTGAAAATTCTTGTAAAACTGAACGAAACTTGTGACCACGTCAGTTTTTGGTGTAAAGAACACCGCCATTTTAAACGATGCTTCATTACTGAAGATCGGCTCAACTGATGTGGTCCAGTTTTTATAAAGTGCCCAGCTTAGACTTAATTTTACCAGGTGGTTCTCATACCAAAAAGTTAGTATTATTTTATTAACATAAAAACTAAATATATAATACTTATTAATACTTATATTTCTTTATAATTCAGGAATTTTAATATTAAATATACATTGTTCAATAAATTTAATTTTTATAAGACGTGTGTATTTTTATTTAAAGTCCTCGAGACCACCGGTAGCCTTGCCCTGTTTTCAACAATTTTAAAATTCTTTTTGCTGTACAAACTTATTTTTGGACTTCTTCAACTTGGGATTCACTTTGCGGCTTATACAGTATTGGGCAAAACCTAAGAAACGTTGTCCAATATTAGCTTCTGAGTCAAATTATGTTTAAACGAACATATTTCAATTCAATGTTTTAATGCAGTTTTATTAGTTTCTGTGTCATACAATATTACAAAAAAAAAAAAAATTTGTAATTATCTCTCACCTAACGGTTCTTTTAGTACAACAACAAAAATTACTCAAAAATTCATTGGGCAAAACCTAAGAAACTTTTAATATTTTGTATAATAACCCTTATTTTTTATTACTGCGGCGCACCGACGCGGCATAGATTTGATTAAATTATCAATTATTTTTGGATCTATGCGTATCCATTCATCTTCCAGACACGAAAATAAATCGTCTCTGTTGGAGAATCGTTTCGATCCAACATTCCTCTTCAATATGGAAAATAAATTTTCGATTGGGTTCAAATCGGGCGATTGGGCCGCCCAATTAACCAATTGAATCCCTTTCGATTGTATCCAGTCCTTTACCAACTTCGATGAGTGTTTCGGATCGTTATCATGTTGAAACACCCATCGAAGTGGCATATTCCACTCGGCATATGGCAACATCTTATTTTCTAAAATGTCCCTATACACAAATCTGTCCATTTTGGTAGAAATTCTGTGGAACGGCCCTAGACCATGACCTGAAAAACACGTCCACACCATCACATTGCCACCCCCATGCTTGACAGTTTTTTTACAATATCGGGGTTTAAGCCTTTCACCAGTATTGCGTCTCACACGACATATGCCATCCAAGTTGAACAAATTAAATTTGCTTTCGTCGCTAAAGAGCACACTTTTCCACTTTTTAACTGGCCAATCAAGATATTTTTTTGCAAATTCGAGCCTAAAAAATCAGGCATTAATGGTTGACTTGTAAGCTTAAAAATACTTACCGTTTTTTTGCGTGACGTTTTGTAAGAAGAGGTTTTTTGGAAGCTTTATAGCTTTTCAATCCAGCCTCTCTCGCCCGTCTGCGGACTGTGCTGGCATCAACACTTAAGCCTAATTCTGACACAATTTTTTTTGACGAGATGAAGGGGTTTTTTTTATTATTTTCTTGATATTTCTATCATCACGAACTGATGTTTTACGAGGTCTTCCTCCAGGATTAATATTGAGTACAGTTCCTTTATCTTTAAAAAGGTTTATCCATTTGGAAACCATTGATTTGCTTACTTTTAACAAATTTGCAATTTCAGCCTGTGATTTGCCTGCATTATAATGCGTTATAGCATTCAATTTAAATGCTTCACAATATTTTTTACGTTGCATTTTATTTTAATTTTAAATGCGAAATTTATTCGTTACACGCTTTTAAATGCATACTAGATCACTTTTTCATAAGAAATCATCGAAAAAAATTAGAAGTTACCGTTATCTTAAAAAAAAACAAATTTATTGTACAAAAGCAAAAAGTTTCTTAGGTTTTGCCCAATGAATTTTTGAGTAATTTTTGTTGTTGTACTAAAAGAACCGTTAGGTGAGAGATAATTACAAATTTTGTTTTTTGTAATATTGTATGACACAGAAACTAATAAAACTGCATTAAAACATTGAATTGAAATATGTTCGTTTAAACATAATTTGACTCAGAAGCTAATATTGGACAACGTTTCTTAGGTTTTGCCCAATACTGTATATCTCTAGACCATCTTAGCTTGTTCACCATCTAACCAATCACACAGTAAGTAACATAAACATGTCATTACTTGAGGTAGAAGGTCAACTATCACCCAAAACTGGTGATCAAAATTGTTCATTGTGTAATAACCCCCCTGATGAGAGCATGATAGGTTGCGTCGTGTGCCATAAAATATTTCACAAAAATTGTGTTGCTGCCGCCGATAATAAGACCTTTAAATGCCGGCAGTGCTCTGATATAAGGCCTAACTCACCCGTGCCAACTGTCACAAGTCACTATTCAAAAAGTTCTCATCTCTCGCAATCACGTAGAGTTCAGTTACAACTTCAAAAACTCGAAGAAGAGCATGCAATGAACAAAGAGTATCTGAAGAAAAAGTACCAAGTTTTAGAGGAAACTGAAGCTCTTTCAGAAAATTCCTCTAACAAATCCCATTCCGTTATCGAATGGCTAAACTCAACAGACCCCCATCCGAACCTCAATCAAGTAGAAAACTTAAATAAAAATAAAAATTCATTACCTTTGCCCGAACAAACTGTGTATCACGACACCACCTCAAATATAAAGGCAATCACTTCGAGTGTTACTCAGACAAAAGGTAGTTATTTAAATACATTATCGCAGAACTCAATAACAACTGTTTCTTCATGCTTTACTAGCGAGGCTATATGCACATCGACTTTACCGAATTGTACCACAACTGTACCCCCTTACAGCAATCGCCCTCAACAATTTATACCCAACGCTCCCACCAAGATTATTCAAAATTCTAATATAAATCAAAATCCACACTTTCCATATAACTTCGCACAACGCCCTTTTATTTCAAATTACCCAATTTCATCAACAATAAAATTTATACCGAATGCACAAGCAACTGCGACTTCAAGCCACTTACAGGATACGACCCAGTCACAAAACATTTCACAAAGTGAAGTACACTCTAGACAATATTTACCGAAAGATTTGCCTACATTTTCTGGTCAACCAGAACAGTAGCCAATATTTTTTTCCACCTTTGAATGGTCCACAAAGGCTTGCGCTTTTCCGACTCCGAAAACCTTGTCCGTTTACAGAATGCTCTAAAAGGAGAAGCATTACACAGCGTCCAACATATGCTTATTCATCCCTCAAATGTACACAGTGTAATAAAAGTGCTGCGCATGCTTCACGGTCAGCCTGAAAAAATATTAAATTCAATTAAAGAGAGAATTAAAATGACTCAAAAGATAGACGATCATAATTTAAGAAAACTTACTTCTTTTGCTATTGATGTAAGAAGTCTAATATCAGTCATTAATGCCAGTAAATTATTCGATGAAATAAATAATTCATCTCTTCTTCTTGAAATTACACAAAAACTACCACCTTTTTATTAAATGCAATGGATAAATAAGAAAACACAATTGTTGCAAGAAAACAAAAAAGCAAATCTCTACGAATTTGACAAATGGTTTTTTGATATAGGTATAACAGCTAGCAATATAACAGTTGACCATTCTGCTCACAAAATAAAGAGAGAAAGAACAACAAATATAACACCAACAAATAGAAAAGCTTATATACATTCCCATAGTGAGCGCAAATGTTTTGTGTGTGTTGACAATGGCAACAATAATAACAACTGCAAAAGTCTTGCAAATTGTCCAACATATTTATCGATGGATCGCGGCGAAAAATGGAACGTAATAAGACGACATAAATTATATAAATTCTGTTTGTCAAAACACAACGGAGAGTGTAGAAGAAAGAAAGAATGCGGTATTGAAGGTTGCGAATATTTTCACCACACGTCTTTACATAGATATTCCACATTGGAAAATAAACAAACGTCAAACAACGACATGAAACCCAGAGATGTTAAAAGAGATATTATTGTAAACAATACACACAGCTGTGAAACAACACATATTTTATTTAAAATATTACCAATTAAAATTTATGGTAAAAACAAAATTATAAATACTTTTGCATTTGTTGATGAAGGATCATCTGTGAGTTAATTGGAAGAGTCATTGGCTAATGAATTAAATCTAAATGGTGTTTTTAGTTCATTGTGTTTAAGATGGACTGGCGGTGTAGAAAGGAATGAAAAGACATCAAGAAAGGTTAAAATTTATTTATCGAGTGGAGATAAACAACCGGTAGCTGTCAATGCTTTTACAGTAAAATCGCTAAACTTACCAACGCAATCACTGGATTATAAATCTATGGCACAACGCTATCGCCACTTGCGAGACCTTCCCGTCGAAAGTTACACCAATGTTGTTCCTCAAATACTGATTGGGTTAAATCATTTTAATTTAGGAATGTCAAATAAAATCAGCGAGGGAACATCAGAAGAACCCGTAGCTATTCGCACTAAGTTAGGATGGATCGTTTACGGCGCTGCTGGCGAAAACAACAAAACCAATAAAAATTTCAGTTTTCATATTTGTAATTGTTTAATAAAAGATAATAAACTAGATGAGCTAGTAAAAAGTTTTTATGCCATTGATAGTATAGGAATTAGTTTGAAGGACCCACTTATAGCCGAAACAGATAAAAGGACATTAAATTTATTAGAAAGGTTTACAAAACAAAAACCAAACGGGCACTACGAGGTTCCTTTGCTTTGGAAGTATGATGTTCTAGATTTGCCAGATAGTTATCCGATGGCATTTAAAAGACTCATTTGTTTAGAGAAAAAATTAAGGCACAACAACGAACATTGAAATTTGTTCAGGGAGACAATAACTAAATATTTGTCTAAAGGATATATACGTAAATTAGGACCTGATGAAATAGCAAATGATGGTAATAATAATAAAAAGATTTAGTATCTTCCAATTTTTTCGGTCTTTAATAAGAATAAGCCTGGCAAACACCATATTGTTTGGGACGCAGCTGCGAAATCAAATGGCGTTTCCTTAAATTCGTTTCTTTTAAAGGGCCCTGATCTTTTAAGTTCGCTGCCAGCAATCCTTTTTAAGTTTCGTGCTAAGTCTGTAGCTGTGTGTGGAGATATTGAAGAGATGTTCCACCAAGTACACATTAGACCAGAAGACCGCGACGTCCAAAGATTTCTTTGGCGTGATTGTATAGAGGGCCAAATCCCTGATGTCTATATAATGGACGCTACATGCGTACCAATTATCTCCCAGTATATCAAAAACATTAATGCAAGCAAATATAAAGATAAATTCCAAAAGGCTTCGAAATCTATACGTGAAAGTCATTATGTCGACGATCTACTTGATTCTGTAGATAGTTCACAAGAAGCCATAAAACTCATTTCGGATGTGTCCTATATCCATCAAAAGGCTTGTATTAAAATGCGAAATTGGGTATCGAACGATAAAATAGTGATGCAGTCTACTCCTCTATCAAAAGAAGATGGTGGTAAATATTTAAATATAGGTGAAGCAAATAAATTGAAAAGGTGTTAGGAGTTTTTTGGGAGCATAAAGATGATGTAATAACATTTAAAATTTCTTCGTGGTTAAACGAAACTTCCATACTAAAAACAGACAAAATCCCTACAAAACGTGAAGTTTTACGATTGGTAATGTCAGTATACGATCCACTTGGCTTAATTGGTCATATAATAATGTACGTAAAAATACTTATGCAAAATATATGGAGATTTAAAATAGATTGGGACGATAAAATTCCTGCAGAATTATGCGTTAAATGGAATCAATGGCTCAAGGCTTTACCTTATATTGAAAAATTAAAGAAACCACGGTGCTATGTAAAATTTCTCCTTAATTATGAAAATGTCAATATTCAACTACATACATTTGTTGATGCAAGCAGAGACGGTTATGCAGCGGTATGTTATTTAAGATTAAAAAAGGGCAGCGATGTGACATGCTCCATAGTTGGTTCAAAAACCCGAGTAGCACCAATTAAAATAACATCTGTTCCTCGCCTAGAACTTATGGCTGCATTAATAGGAGCTCGCCTTGCCAAATATATTACAGATAATCATGAAATAACAATTAATGAGAAATATTTTTGGTCCGATTCCAAAACCGTTTTGAGCTGGCTTAACTCCAATCATCGAAAATATGATAAATTTGTTGCTTTTCGCCTCACTGAAATATTAGATCTTTCTGTAATTAAAGAATGGAGCTGGATCCCAAGTAAGCCAAACGTAGCTAACGAGGCAACAAAATGGTCAAAAAATCCCGAGATCTCAAATTCTTCAAGATGGCATCAAGGACCTGATTTTTTAGTTCGTCCGGAAGCTGAGTGGCCACAAGAAGCTAGCATTTCTGATTCAACAGATGAAGAACGTATACATCACTCGTTTAATATTAGAAAATTTGACTTAATTTTTGAAGCGCACAGATTTTCAAAATGATCTCGCCTTTTACGAACCAGTGCTTATGTTGTACGACTTATAAATATTTGCAGAAAAATTAGTAATAACAAAAACGAATTAACTCAAGAAGAGTTACAAAACACCGAACGTATTTTGTATAAACAGGCCCAACTAGAAAAATATTCCAAGAAATATCCTTGTTAAAATCGAATTTAGATATACAAAAATCTAGTGATATTTATAACAAAAATCCATATCTAAATAATGGGGTGTTAAGAGTTTATGGAAGAATTGATAACTCGGATATTCCGATGGAACAAAAACGTCCAATAATTTTGCCAAGGACAAATAACATCACAAAACTTTTTCTAATGCACTATCATCAAAAGTACCATCATATGAACCACGAAACTGTTCTTAATGAACTTAGACAAAAATTTTGTATTTCAAAGTTTCGAGCTACATTTAAATCGGTTACTCGTTCTTGCCAAATGTGCAAAGTGAAGAAAGCAGTGCCTAAGAATCCACAAATGGGAATTCTGCCACACGCACGTGTAGCTTCGTATGTAGCTCCGTTTACATATACCGAAGTTGATTTTTTTGGACCAATTTTTGTCACCGTAAATCGTCATAAAGAGAAACGGTACGGATGCTTGTTCACATGCTTGACTATTAGAGCAGTTCATATCGAAGTAACTCATTCATTGACAACTAGTTCCTGTATATTAGCCATACGCAACTTTATGTCGCGAAGAGAAATCCCACACCAATTCTACAGTAATAACGGGACAAATTTTATTGGAGCAGAGAGAGAACTTAGAGAGACTCTAGCAGAGGTAGATAAAAACGAGCTTATTAAAACATTTACCACTACAACAGCAAAGTGGAAATTTAATCCTCCGGCGGGGCTTGGGAGCTGCTTGTAAGGTCAATTAAAACAATTTTGTACAAAATTATGCCGTCTAGATGTCCCAGCGATGAACTTTTGGTAAGCATGCTGCTGGAAGTCGAAAATATTATAAATTCACGTCCCCTTGTCTACGTACCAATAAATACAGAAAATGAAGAGGCCTTAACACCAAATCACTTCATCTGGATTAAAACCGATGACTGTGTGTGACGATGGCGGCTTACTATTAAAACAAAGCTGGCTTACTTCTCAACAGTACGCTAATATTTTTTGGAAAAGGTGGCTTGCAGAGTATCTGCCATCATTAACTTGTAGATCAAAATGGCACGCGCGAGCAAAACCCCTATGTCAGGGGGATCTAGTGATCATTGTTGACCCTTCTCTTCCACGTAATGTCTGGTTACGAGGAAAAGTCTTAGAGACCAGATTGGCTAGTGATGGTCAAGTGAGAAGCGCCAAGGTGCTTACGAAGCAAGGAATCATTGAGAGACCTGCAACAAAACTTGCTATTTTGGATGTCGCTCATCAAATGAAGTCTGGCTGCGAAGGAGCCTCTTGCCATACTGCGGGGGGAATGTCAACGCTATACCCAAAATTAGCATAAATTTAAAATATTATTGTTATTAATTTGATCTGGCAATGCCCTATAAAAATTTATGATTGTGAAAATTCTTGTAAAACTGAACGAAACTTGTGACCACGTCAGTTTTTGGTGTAAAGAACACCGCCATTTTAAACGATGCTTCATTACTGAAGATCGGCTCAACTGATGTTGTCCAGTTTTTATAAAGTGCCCAGCATAGACTTAATTTTACCAGGTGGTTCTCATACCGAAAAGTTTGTATTATTTTATTAACATAAAAACTAAATACATAATACTTATTAATACTTATATTTCTTTATAATTCAGGAATTTTAATATTAAATACACATTGTTCAATAAATTTAATTTTTATAAGACGCGTGTATTTTTATTTAAAGTCCTCGAGACCACCGGTCATAGCGGCTAGCCTTGTCCTGTTTTCAACATATTGTAAAGATCATAAAATATCATAAATATTGTAAGCATATGTACAAAACATGTTCTTTATATCGTTCCAAAATATCCATTATGACAAAGGAAATATTATTTGTAACAAATTAGTATTTAAAAAGATATTTCTGGAATTTGGAAAAGTAGTTAAGATTTTTTTTTTTTTATAAAGAGAAGTAGCACTTCAGGCATCAATACCTACTTAGTTTTTTTAAACCGTGCTACATTCTTTAGGAAAGGGATAGATTAGAGAGAAGACAGGTGGTGAAAGGAGATAGATATAGCCATTTTATTAATTATTTTACTTCGCCGGCGAATATGCTATGAAGAAGTACCGACGAAGGAGGCTGCGTGTTTTTATGTTAATTCTGATTATGTATTTATACCATTAAACAGAAAAAAACATTTTTATTTTTTTGGCTGCCGCAAGGGTTGAACCCAGGGCAGCCAGATTTGTAGTCAATGTGCTTACCACCTAGACTACAGCAGCCTCAGCATAAGTACTGAACAGAACTCATTTTTAAGATAAATAAAAAATAAAAAATCGCGTATCCGACCAAGAAATTATAGTTTTATTTAACTTAAAAACATAGAATTTAATTCGCGTTGAGTTATGAGGATAGAATGAATTCAATTAAGGAATTTTATTATATGTTTATTTTCTAACGATGAAAGTCAGGACCTTCGTTTTCACCTCGACAACAACTGTATTATTATGAATTATTAGTATAAATTATTATTATGAAATATTATTATGATTTATAAGTATAAACTAATAATAGTTATCTATTTCCTCTGTGAAACATATTAGTATTATAAGTTTATTATTATGAATTAATTTAAGTTAAGTACTTGTTTGAAATTAAAGGTCGGGAGAAGCGTGTCGCCATCTATGAGTCGCGAATATCGCGATCAAAAGTAGTCAGCTGGCAAGTGGATAAAAGCATCACAGCTGACATTGAGTCAGACGCACAAACAAGTTGCGTGTGTGGGTGACTGTGTGTGTACGATGAAAACAAGTATAAAAGGCAGAACAAAATATAAAATCGATGAGTTAGCAAGCAGCTTGCCTGCCGGTAAGAAGTGTTTGGTGAGGAATTGTATAATTCCCCAATTTATTTCTTGCTAACAGCTCAAGTTGAAAATTGCTGGAAGGAACAACACCACAGAATCGTTACTTCTACTGGTGTTGGCTCGACCCTGCGATTGATTCTGGAGAGGAATTGTAAATTCCCTAGAATCACGGCACGTGGCCGAGAGCTCCCAGCAATCTCCGCGCGTAATAAGTATATTGCTCGCGCTACGTAAGCTACCTGCGCCGCCAGTGAGTGTGCCGCCTGCGGGTCATTGCTGTTTGAGCGCTACCTGTACCATCGCTATTTGCGTCGCAGCCCATTGCCGCCCGGTGCTGCCGCCGTTTGTTTGAGCGTTACCTGCGCCATATTTGTTTCAGCTCTACCTGCGCTATCGCCTGTCTGAGCGCTACCCACGGCTTCACTATCTGCGCTGCCTGTTTGACCGCTATCCGTGCCGTTGCCGCCCGGTAGCTTCGCCTTTTCCCCTGTCACCAACTACGCTACGCTGCCCGTTAGCAGAACTGCCAGCTTCACGCCCTGCGCCATTTAACACCGGCCCCAAAGCCCATTGGTTTTGGTTAATCGGCTGGATTCCGTCGCTATAGCCTTAAGAATAAGGAGAATAAAACATAAATTGAAGTTTATAACGTTTCCGTACAATATTTGTTTTATTTCCTTTCCGTCTTAGGACGATAAATAAAATTGCAACAACCCTGGACTCTGCTGCAGCTATCCCAGTAACCAGCGTAGAACGTGTCGTTACAATTTAAAAAAAATTAATTCCTTTTTGATAAAAACTAGTAATGAGTAAAATTAATATGTAAAAAGGTTTATTACATGCATCTGTACATGCATATGTACATAAAAATAGAAGTTCCGAAAAATTTCAATTAAAAAAAAATAGGGAAAACATTTACACTTCTAGAAATACATCGAGTAATAATATTGTCCCTTTTATATATGTACCTATTAAATAACGCAATTTTTATTTTTTATGCACTTAGAAGGATATTATCGTTATGTTATTTTCAAAATTTCTAAAATTTTTAATATGTACTAAAGAAAAACTCTTTTCTGCATTAAAAAAAGTTCTACAGCTTAAATAAATACTGAGTAAAATTTATTTGAAATTAAAAAGTGAAATTTTTATCACAAAAATATGTACGTTTTAACATTAGGCACTATAAGAAAATATTTTTGTTTTCGAGTAAGTAATAAGATTTGCTAGCTGGGTTTTGATTTATATTCAGATATCAGACATCAAGTTTTATTCCTATTTTGTTTAAATTTAATAAATTATTAAAATTTTCGAATGCATATCCATCAACGAAAGAGTTAAGGTTTATTTTTTATGCATAAATCTTTTTATTATAATTTTTTTATTATATTCTATATAATTTTATTATATTATATATAATAATATATATATATATATATTTTTATTATAATTTTATTTTTCATAAAAACAATTATTTTTTTCCAGTTGTAATTCCATTTCATTACCATTTTTAAAACAATTATAATTAAAATAAAATTATTAGCATGATATCGTAGTTATTTTTTTCCTATTTCATTATTTTAACTTATGCCATTTTGGAACAAACTTAACACAAAAATATTTTTTAATTAATTTTAAATTATCAAGCTTTTCGTCTCTCTAAATATAGAAACATTCATACATATAATTATTTAGTTATTGTATCCATAGAACTGTTGTAATTGTTGGTAAAAGTTGTTAAAAAACATAATAGTAATTTTAATACAATTTTACGCATTAGATTCATAAATTTTTGTTAAAGAATTCAGTTTTGTATATTTAACTTCAATAAAACACAACAAAACAATTAAAAATATTGATCATGTTTAGAAACAATAATTTTATTTTTTAATTTTAATAAACCAATGCATATGTACGTATGAATGGACATTGATTCGCAGCATACAATAAGTACTTATGGTACAACCATCAATATCAGTTTGTAACCGTTTGTGCGAAACATAGGAGAACAGATATGTTACTTTCATTCTCTCTTTACTCATTCGCATCCATGCAAAGAGAACAAGTAACAATTTCAACTTATATAAGAAAAATAAAAGTACTCATCTATACGCACTCATAAGAGTAGACACACAAAAACTGATACAAACAGATGTATCTGTGCGCGTCTTTAGTGCCTACTATATTAAGAAGTCCTCTTTTTTTCCTAGGTGCACTTGGAATAATCGACTTTAATTTAGATTTTATTATTTTAAGTTCGTTTTCTGAAAAGTGTTTGTTGTGAAAATTATAGTTTTTATATTGTTTTTTATCTGGTTTACTAAATAACAAACTTCATCGACATCTATTATATGGAGAATTGTTGAACTCTGATTGACAACCTCGACCATTCTCAAATTAATTTTCACGAAGCCATTATCCTCCGCTATGGGATTAATTTGCAGTATCGCGTTGATTGGGATGGTCAGGTGTGCCATTGCCTCCAATATCAGAATAATCTGAAAATTTAAAGGGTCGTTCAATATTGCCAGAATGAACACTTAACAAACTTCGTTTTGCTATTTCCAGAGAACTCTTTGCAATTTATTGTCAGCGTTGCCACACAAGAAATTGACTTCCTACCAATAATTTTCAAAAATCCTACCAAAATCGTTCACAGCCTACCAAAAATTTAAAAATGCATTTCTTGCACATAAACTCTGTCTCACTCATTTGGTTTTTTCCCGTAATTGTTAAGATTGAACTTTATCTTTTTAAAATGAACACTCATCCCTTTCCTGAAGCCAATCAAATTCGCTCAACCATTCGGTTCTAAATTTTCTTTTGACTGTTTCTTTACAATGTTCACTAAAAGTATTATATTATTTAAAAATGTTTTAAAACAAAAATTTTAAGAGTGGTTTTACCTGGTTGATGGTATGTCGTCTTCTGAAATTTTATTTTTTTCATTTAATTTTGGAGTTTTTGATAAAAATCTGAAAAAATACATGCAATATTAGCAAATATTTATGTAATTAAAAGGAACGTATTTACAATTAAAAAAGTTTACTTACTTTTCCAATTCGTCTATTATTTTTTTTAATACATACACTTGAAAATAAACCTTCACTCAAAAATATTGTTAATTTCAATTTCATTATATTGTTCGGATTTCTTAAGCCATGGTTATAGCTTTAATCATCTCTATGCAAAAAGCAGAGATGTTTTTTATTTCACCTAAGACAGTTTTTGAAAACAGTGGTAACACTATTGAAAGTTATTGTTTATTTAATTCAAAGTTACATTTTTTTTTAATTATATGTTCTGAATTTTTAAGGTGAAAAATTTACTATTACTAAAAAATTGCTACAGGATGAAATCCTACCAAAAATTTAAAAAAATGCAACAAACCAACCAAACTACCAAACCGTTTTTTAAAAACGAAAAACTACCAAGTTTGGTCCGATTGGACCAAACCGGCAACGCTGTTTATTGTACTCATGACCACTTAATGCGGAAAATATTGCAATTTTCCCATTTGAAATTTCTCTTTTGAGAATGTTTACTACGTTGCCGTATTCTTTTCCCTACCAAAATAATTAGTGTTTTGAAGCGGTTCATAACGGCATCTATAATTGCTATGTGACCATTATTTTCTTCTTCTTGAGAATGGTCAGCTTAAACCAGTAATGAATATTCTTGGTTTTCTGTTAAGTAATTAATTTCGTTACTATCCGAATTGGTTCGGATCAAAAAAATTCTCCTTTAAGATAACTTATTTTTATATTATATTCTCCTAATTGGACCAGCCTTCTTTAAAGACGGGGGTTTATCTCCTTACCACTTCAACCACTTCAATGGCTCATGATCGCACTCAAGATCAATCTCTCTTCCGTAGATATATGGTCGGAAATATTTAACACCCCAAACAATTCCTTTTCAATAGTTGAGTAGTTTGTTTCGGCTACGTTCAGAGTTCGAGAGGCATATGCAATTGGGTGACTTTCTTGCGAATTAACGGCGAAATTGCTTGCGTCAGTGATTAGTTCGAATCTTTTATGAAATATGGGATATCTTAGAATTGGTACATTCGTGACGATTTCTTTTAATTTTTCAAACGCCAAACATATTATTTTTTTCAGTTTTTCTAAGTGCTTTTGTTAAAGTTAAAGTTGCGATTTTCGCATAATCTTTCATAAGTTTCCTGTAGAAGTCTGTCATTGACATAAATGATTTAATATGTTTGGTCGTTTGAGGTAGTTTTAGATTTTTTATTATTTTATTTTTCTCGGGATTCGGTTTAACGCCCTTATTGGTCAGTAATTGCCGTAGAAATTGCGTTTCTTTCTTTAGAAAGCTGCATTTATATATCTGAATTTTTAATGGCCTCAAAAATTAATTTTAAAGAATTTATGTGTTCTTCTAGTGATGTGCTACATCCCAATATGTTGTCCATATAGATAACACATGTTTTCTTAATTTGCTTACGAAGAATTGAATTCATCAACCTTTGAAATGTAGATGCCGCATTTTCAAGCCGAAGGGCATACGAATAAACTCGTAGTGACCGAAAGGCGTTCAAAATGCTGTTTTCTTGCGATCTTTTTCTTTTACCAAAGTTTGGTGGAAGCCTTTGGTGAGATCTAGCTTAGTGAAATATTGGGATTTTCCCAATTTATCCAGAATACCATTCAGATTTGGTATTGGAAATTTATCATCGACTGGATTCTCATTAAACTTTCTATAGGCAATGAAAATTCTTCATTTTTTAAGCACATTCCTCAAAAAATATTTTTTTCTGAAGATTTCTAAATAATTTTTGTCAAGTTTGATTTGGGCTTTAAAAGGTACTAAAAAATTCTGATCTATTATATTATCATAGTCCTCATTTTTAAAATGAACTATTTTCCATGTAAGGGTACCTCTGTCTGGAAATTGTGAAGGCATTGCAGTAACGACAAAATGTTTTACCTCGTTGAAACCGGCAAGTGTTTTTATATAAATTGTTTTTGTTGTATTCTGTTTTTCAAAGGGGAAAAATGTGCTTGGTTTTACTATACTTGTACTTGCCTTAGTGCCTATTAGGCATTTGAGTTTTTGTTTACCTATGGACAAAACAACTACGGGTAATTTAAATTGTGAGGCAGTTCGTAACAATTTGCCTCTTCATCGGAATTAATTTTTTCTGTTTCCGGTAAGGTAATAGTCAACACTCTTATTCGATAAACGTGTTTGGAATAAACAAGGTTTTTTATTGTTATGGTTATATAGAAATCTGGATAGATAATTTTCGTTATCACGTTTGTTAAAATTTTGTGATTGCATAGAGTTAAAATTATGATTTCACAGTTTTTTTTCTTTATTTATTTAAGAAAATGTATTTACAGTACAAATTTAATAAGTTTAATAATTTGTACACATATATTTTTTAAACTTAATTTACTTTATTCGTGCTTGATTCTTTCAAATACAAATATTCCATTATATTCTCATGAAATATTTATTATTTTAAACTAAACTAAAAAATGAAATGTATTACTACGGGGAAAGCATATCCATTATTGCTCAAATAGCTCATCAGTGGATTTTACCCAAATTTTGTATAGAAAACTAGAAAGTCTCATATTAAAAGGCTTAATTCCTTCAAATATAAATATTTCATGATATTCTCATGAAAAAACCCGCGAAGCTTCAAAAGCTGTCTGCAGGAGATTCACATAAAAAATAACAGATACATATCGTACACCTAGTTTTAACTTTTCATAAATCGAAATAAATAAACTGTTTTTGACCTAAACAAAAATGGTTAAAAACAAAAACTTTAGACTATTTAGTAGACAATCAATACCGATTATGATATAAAAAGTTCTTTTTATTTGTTTAATACTTATACACTAGATAATGAACAATTTAATTAAATTTTGAGTTCAGTCACTTTTGAACTATGTGTGCTGAGGTAATTTTTGAGTTTTTTGGAGTTCTTGAATAATTTTGGATTTTCTTTCACAGTATTCTATTTCAGTTGCTAGTGTTAAGTTGTCGTTGCGTTTGTATAAAATATTTCAGAATTTGTGTTTTTCTTTTGTTGGGATTTTGTTCTGTAATTAAGTTCATGGGAATTTTATTAAATATGTTGGGTAAGGTGACAGATAACGCTTTTTGACCATTTCTATTGTAATGGCGGTCGAGTTTGTATCTTGCTTCTATTTTGCGCCTAGTGCCGTATGTATGATTAATATCGCACACCTAGTTCAAAAGTGACTCAACTCAAAATTTTAACTTTTCAGAAATCGAAAAAAAACTATTTTTGACCTGAATGACAATGGTTAAAAACAAAAACTTTGTACTATTTAGTAGAAAATCCATACCGATTATGATATAAAAAGTTCTTTTTATTTGTTTAATATTTATATACTAGATAATGAACACTTTAATTAGATTTTGAGTTGAGTTACTTTTGAACTAGGTGTGCGATATTAATCATACATACGGCTTTAAAAATTCTGTATTGTTATAGAATTCTTTGATTTAAGTTGTACAATAAATACTTTTTTCGTTGAGGATATCTAAGGTAGAAGCCATATCATTTTTATTTGTGCAACTTTGAGAGTGGGAAACGTTTCCGTAAGTTGTGTTGTTTCTATTGTGTCGTTTACTTTCATTGCTGCTAAGGTTTGTGTTCTCTTGTGTGATATTAATGGAGATTGTGTTGGTTTTAAAGTTGTTCCAGGTATTAGAGTTGGTAATATTTCCGTTGTATAGATTTATATTGTTTGTTCCATAGTAAGTATGGTAAAGGGAGCTTGTATTGTAAAAAGGATTGTTTGTATTTGGATTATGATTGGTGTTCGGGTTGCTGAGGTTTATGGTATATGGTTAGTTGTATGTGTTGTGATGGTTAGTGTTGTTTATGTTACAGTTGTTTCTTGGAATTGTATTGCTGTTGACTTATGTGTTATTTCCAATAATTGCGTTATGTTCAGATGTGTTGTTGTTTATCAAGGTAGCGCCATATATCAATATATCCTGGATTTGTTGCTTATGTTGTTTGCTTTTTCAGAGAATTTTGAGAATTTGGCTCTGCGTTTGCTGGAGGGTTCTACAGTAAGGAGAACTCCCCCATGCTTTTATTCTATGCCTTAACCCTCTAGTGCGCCGTAATGCAAATGTTAATCATACCGATAATCTCTTCGTTTTCATTTAATAGACGTCATTTTCTCTGCTTTTGAAGTACCGTTATAGCAGCATTGAATTATTGTGCAATTTCGAAGTGGCTGGTCATTCGTTAGTTGTGCGTAGAGGAAACAAGTTTATAAACAGTTGTGATTTTTACATAAGTTACGCTCTTTTTTAACCGACTTCAAAAAAAGAAGGAGATTGTACAATTCGGCTAAATGTTGCTTTTTTATATTTGTGCCTCCAGACCTCATTCATTTCTGATCCGATTTTGAAAATTTTTGGTAATATGATAAATTATGCTTACAGATCCAGTTTTAAAAACAGTTCATAATCTTAAAAATTAAAGGGTGTCCCCATGCAACATACTTATTTTTTACGTGTATTATGAATTGTAATGGACACTTCTATAAAATTTAAAGTGACTGCGTATTACTATAGCTCCCAAAAACAAAAAATAATACAAAAATAAATCTAAAAATTAAAGGGTACCCCCATAATTGAAGTAAATTTACTTATATCGGCCTATCTTTTGAACTGTTATGGACAAACACTTGCAAATTGTAGCAAGTATTAATATTACAAATTATAAATTAAAGGGTGCGCCAATAGTTTAGTAAATTTGATACATATGGCCATACTTTTAAACAGTTGTAGGCAGACGCTCGAAATTTACAATGAACCTGTATTGCTAAGTTCGCTATAACAACAACAAAAAATTTGGATTTGTGTTTCAGTAGTTAATGTAATTTTGTGTATGTGACCAAACTTTTGGCCCTTAATAGACAGAACGCTGAAACTTAAAATGGATCTGTATTGCTAAAATAAGAAATTAAAGGGCGTCCCATAACTGATGAAGATTTACTTATATGAGCCTATCTTTTGAACCGTTATAGACAAATGCTTGCAAATTGGATAGAATGACGATTGCTATTGCCGTTTAGTAACAAGTATTAATATTAAGAATTGTAAATTAAATGGTGCGCCAATAGTTCATTTAATTTGGTATATGGCCATACTTTTAAACAGTTGTAGACAGACGATTGAAATTTTCAAAGAACCCGTATTACTAACTCCTCTATAACAAGTATAAATTTGGATTTGGAAATAAACGGATGTCCCAATAGTTGATATAATATGGTGTATGTGGCCGGACTTTTGAACCGTTATAGACAGACAGCTGAAATTTAAAAGGGACATGTTTTGCTAATTCCGCTATAACAAGAAGCTTATAAGTTGAATTTAATGTAATGTAATTAATGTAATTTGTTCTATATGGCCGTATTTTGTGAACCGTTGTATACAAACACCTTAATTTTATACAGAATCGTCACTACTTTATTTGGTATAATAAGAAGTATAAAAATGTTATATTATTAATTAAATAGTTGATATAATCTGATGTATATGGGCAAACTGTTGAACCGAGTTAAAGATTTCTCTTTTTAGATTTTTAAAAAAATTAATTTATTAAGCGGCTATGCGCTTTCTTTATTTACTCCTTTAAAAAATGAATCTAAACTACACTTATGTTTAATGCTGATGTTCGATTGGGACTCGTGTTAATTTTAGACTGCCCTCATGTCTAAAACTAATCTTTTTATATAATGTTGAGTTTTAGTACCTGTTTGCTTAAACTAGGGTTAGTTGTGAAAATGTACATTCTTTATCTTATTTTTATTAACATACCCTTTTCTTGGGTTGTTTGTTTCTAAATTGTGTTTACTAAAAATGTGTTTGATATTTCCTTATCTCTAGAATATGTTTACATTTGATATTTCCCTGAAATGAATGTCTTTGTCCTAAAGTGTTTGTATCTTTATTTCGATTACAATTTAGCATGTTACTACAAATAACCTTGGTTTTGTTTTATTACAAATAATCTTTGTTTTATTACAGCTAATGTTTGTGTCTTAAATGTTTTGTATCTTAAATTATGTTTGTATCCTTGTTTTAACAACCTTGAGGTTGTAGTGTTCCTTAACTCTCCCCTTCCTAAATTAAATCGTCCCGATTTAAACTGTATTAGCCTGTAGCTTTACTAGCTCATTTCTATAAAGAACTTTAAAATTTTCGTCTGCTTTGCGTTGTCTGTATATTATACAATATTTGGATATTTTTATAGCTGTGTATAGACAACTAATAATTCCAGTTGTAATTATTATTAAGTAAATAAATGACCTAAAGGGGTGATTTTCTAGAGGTATATAAAATTTCTTTAATGAGTCTAAGTTATTAAATGCATATTCTGTGTCTGTATATAAAATGTTCATTATCTCAAAACTTTCACTATGTTTAGTGTGTATTGCTTCTAGCAATCCGGCATGTATGTTTTTATAAGTTATGTTATCTATATGTACTTCCTCCGTGAATTCTACTAATGTTATTTCTGTTGTCGTATGGTTATTTACAGTGTGAGTTCTGTCTAATAATATAAATCCTTCGTCAATTTGTTATAGCGGTTGATTGTACTCTTGAATAATTGAATATTTAGCGCTCTGATTTTCTAGTAATGGTATGATACAGTTGTCGTCCGTGTTATTGTTTTGTTTGCAAATATATTTTCCCAAATTATTTTTACACTTTGTGATCCTAACATAGTCCTTCCCGCATCTTGCTATTTCCTGGTCAGTAACAATTTTTCCGTGTCTAAAACTAATTGGAGTTACCTTAAAATAGTCATCACTTCCCTCAAATCCTCCATGTCCAAAGCTTCCGATAAGAATTCATTGTTTTTTGCTGCATTAATAGTTCGTGTTATTAATAAAAGTTGGTCATGCACTTGTTCTATGATTATATGCACAGAGAAAAGAAATTCGTTATGAGAACCGAATTTGTTTCCAATCGAATTTTGTCGGTTGTGTGTATTATCTTGAATTCGGTTGTAATAACGGAATGAATATAGCACTCACAACTATTTAAAAAAATTATTCTTGGGTGACTATAAAGTATTATTGTGAATTAAAAACAACAATAAAATATTTTAATATTTATTTTTATTTTAAAAGTAAATTATAAGAATAAGATTACACAGGAACTGTATCCTGTCTCGAGCCATCGATTTCAGCGTACTTTTTTCTTTATATTATGATTCTTATTTTCCACATAGTTTCTTTAAATTTCCGTCCCATACCGCACGTTTTGCTGTAGCAAAGTATATTAAACATTTAAGAGTTTTTTAGTTTACAAATATCTTTGTGAGATTGTTTTTGGAATTACCTTTCAACAATATTGGAGAACTTTTTACCACTAACAATATATCCTTGAATTTTTAACATGAAATATTGAGGATTTTTTTTTTTTTTTGTAATGTATAAAAATTTTTTTTGTCAAAGATTTTTCGATTTTAAAAGACCCAATCGATTTTTATGATTCTAACTACCAAAATTGGGTCGTCAGTAGTAATGTGCTGAATAAGTTTAGTTGCATCTTCCATTTAATAGAATAGATTTTAGTAAAGACACAAATCGGTCAGGTGAACTTTTTTAAGAGGTGTTATAACCAACATTTGGACGCAAATATCATTTGTTAGCTTTTAATATAAAAAATAAATCAAAATTATTAATTATTAATATTAAAAATCAAATTATTATATTAGTAATTAAATTTTGAGCATACCAATCGAATTTATACCTATCTGTTTTCTGTGTGTGGTTTTCAAATCTAGAGTTTATTAATTTTTGTTTTGTATTATTTTCAATTAGTGTGTTAATGGCTTTCTCTATTTTTATAACATCATCGTTATCCGGGATAAATTTCAAGGCGGAACCTAAAAAATTTATTCCTCTTCTCTGAATATTATGCTCTGTTAGCTGTTTTGTAAGTATTTCAATTTTTTCAATCAAAATTTGTTCTTCTACATTAGGCTTGTAATTACCACTAAGCACTTGCCTGTACGGAGAGAATATTTTTGTTAAGTTGCTTATATGAAATAAATAAGAATAATTGTCGAATAACAATGCGTCGTCACCTCTTGTCAATACGTATTTTTTTCCTGTTAGATTTTGTAGTTTAACGTCTGCTTGAATTATTGTTGCGGTTGTGATGACCATGATTAGTGATGTTGGGAATGTTATCCTCATTTTTTGTAAGTACATAATTTTTTATATTATTTTTATGTGTGATCTTCCCTCCTTGCGTTAAGATAGTGTCCTCACGATCTTCCTGAACTATGTGTTTTTTGTATCTGCTATCGCTCTTACTTCTGATGTTAGTTCTAGCTACCAACACTTGATCTCCTTGTTGAAATGTCCTTGATTTAACCTTTGTAGTGTCCTCTGCGAAGCATTTCTTAATTTATTTTGTATATCCTCCTTAGAGAATTTTATTAAATTAAAATGAATATCTTTGTTTATTTCTTTTACCGCTAGGAATAACTCCTCCGTTGCTGATGTTTCTTTATGTATCTTAAAAATTCGGTATAGTTCCGATATTGAATTTTGTGCTCGTTCGACTTGTCCGTTTGCTATAGACCTGTGTACTGGGGTTTGTATCTTTTTAATGTTATGTTTTATACACATTTGGTTCACCATGATCGTATCCAAACATTTTTCATTATCTGTCATTAATCGTTTGCAGTTCGGAAAACTATTAATGAGAATTTCTTCTAGTTTTCTGTCCATATCAGCCTTTGAGTCGATGTCTCTGATAACTATGTATTAGGGAATTTATCTATACTTACAAGATACTGTTTATGCTCGTTGAAATAAATGTCTATATGTATGCATTCCCCTGAATGTTCGGGAATATCCGAGTGTTCTAATGGTTCTTTTGTTGGGTTGCGTTCGTATTTACCATACAAACATGCAGTGCATTTCTTGTTAAATGCCTTACAGTGTTTTTTCATGTCCGGCCAGTAATATTGTTCTAATAGTTCGTGTATATTATTTTTATAGCCTCTATGTGCTCTCTCGTGTGTTTCTTGTACTAATCGAATTTCGTTATATCTCTTAATCTTATTGGTGTGTGTACGAATTTGGTGGTATTGAATGTATTCTTTATGATTCTACCGTATTTAAATAAATCTTCAGCTGTAGCATATATGGCGGTGATTTTTTGGGGTTGAATGCACTTTTTTAGTTCGGTAATTAAATTTTTCTCGTTAGTAAATCTGATAATATGACGTAATTTACTCTTAAATATTATTTGTGTATGTATTTCATCAGATACTTCACTTGGTATGAGTTCAATTTGTATTCCATACGCATTAAATGGTTGTGATACAGTTTTTATTATTTGTTCACTTGAGCTATCACTTGAATGAACCGTGCCTACTGATGATGTATTTATAGCTTGTCGTGATAATGCGTCCGCCACAACATTTTGTGTACCAGGTTAATTTAGCACCATAGTCTTCGATGATGGCTTTCCATCGTTTTATCTTGGGGTTAGGATTTTTGTCTGAGATTGCGTATGTCAATGACTGATGGTCAGTAAAGATGGTCAAGTCAGCTATGCCGTATATGTAGTTACGTAATTTCTTTAATGCCCAAATTATAGCCAGTAATTCTTTTTCGTTAGTACTATAATTTTGTTCGGTGGTGCTCAGTGTACGAGATAAAAAATAAATTGGGTTCCTATTTTGACTTAGAACAGCTCCAATAGCTATGTTGGAAGCATCTATTGTAAGTTCAAATGGTTTATTAAAGTTGGGTTGGTATTGTCCATGTTCATGGACACTTATTTATAAATCATTATAAATTTGTATGAATTAATATTTATTTTTATATCTTAACATAACATATCTAACATTAGCACTGCAATGCCACAAAATGTTGCCCTTTGAAAGAACTTTGTCAGCACTAAATTATAAAGGTGAATTTTAAATAGAACGGTTTTCTTCCAAAACCGAAGTTTCCTATTAAGCTAAAAAATCTTTGCTAGTCACTTGCCTCTAAACCTTTTTGAAATCAACGTGAATTTTACTTACCGTAATTAATTAACCTAAAACCATATTGAAACACTTGGATTTATACTTACCATAATTATAAGTTAACCTGAAATTAATAAACCTAAGAAAACCTGAAGGAAAGAAAATATATTCATATCCTATTTTTATTATCATCAGCATCATCTTAAGTGCACTAAAAAAGGTGAGCAAATTGTTCCTAACCCTCGTATGTATTAAAATCACCTTTTATTAATCCCTTATTTCTTTGCATGCCAATTAACAATTACAATCACTTTAATGAGTGACTGTAATTGCAAAGCAATCAAAGAGGTGTCTCTTATACTTACCTTAGCTGCTGTATTGTATCAACCCTAAAGAGAAAAATTAATACAAACCCAATTGTATTCATGTGGCTCCCCGACGGGGAATTGAACCCCGGTCTCCCGCGTGACAGGCGGGGATACTAACCACTATACTATCACCTATTTTTACATACACAATTATAATATGTTTAATTTTGCACGACCGTTTTTTACATATTTACATTTTTAGAACTGTTTCGTTTTCTTCTCTTTTGTTAATAAATTTTGTTTGCCGTTATGTTTTTTTTACAGGTCCTCTTTTCTCTTTTTTACTTCATATGCACATACATGAAAGTACATATATATGTACACTTTGCTGATTTTTATTCTGTCTTGTTTTTTTTTTTGTTATTGTTGTTTTTCTTTTTTGTTTTATTAAACAAATGATTGTTAAATTATAGTTTTCTGAAACTTGGTTCACTTATTATTTTTAATCTTTATTATTTCTTGTTTTTTTTTTTTTTAATAATGATTTGGCCTTTTTTTTTACATACTTATATACATGCACTTTTTTATTTCAATTATTTTGCTTGTGCATTTTTAAATTTTGTGTGTTTACTTACGCGGATGATCTTTGACTGTCGGTTGATATCATTTTTTATTTGATTTACCTCATTTTTGGTGTTGAGTTTTTGACTTTGTGTGTTTCTTCTTTTTTTTTTAAGAGACAATTATTTGCAGGTTACTGGATCATTTACTCAAAAGGACCATGAATACAAGAATTCCAATTAGAGCAATAGTCTTGCCAAAAGTTACTAAGCGACTTCCTGCATGTAGTTTTAAAATTCCACAATCAAAAGAACTTGGTGAATTAGATTTAGCTGACCCAACATTCTACAAATCTGCTTAAATAGATCTTATTTTAGGCAACAACTATGAACACTTTATTAACCTTGAAGGAATAAAGAAAAACATCTGTGGCCACACTTCGGCCTACAATACAATCTTTGGGTGGGTGCTTAGTGGTCCTATAAAAACTCAGCCCACTCAAGCTTTCTCAACCTTAGTATTTACCTCTGAGACTGCCGAAATTATAACCTTATTAAAAAAGTTTTGGAAGGAGGAAGAAATACCAACAACTCGCCCCAAATCGCCTGAGGAGAATTTTTGCGAAGAATTTTACAAAAAGACAACAAGGCGACAGGATGACGGTAGATACGTTGTACGACTGCCCTTTAGAAAAGATTTTCCCGATAAAGTTTTTCTCGGCTCATCTCGATTTATTGCCTTAGCTCAATATTGTAGAATGGAGAAAACTTTAGCCAAAGATCCTGAATTACAATCCCAGTATCTGTCAGTTTTAAGAGAATACTTAACTCTAGATCACATGGAGAAAACTTCCTCTCAAGAAATTGTCAATCAGGATAAATATAGCTCCTTTTATTTACCTCACCATGCAGTTGTGAGACCTGAACACAAAACGACCAAGGTCAGAGTTGTGTTCAATGCATCTAGAAAAACTAAATCGCAATTTTCTCTGAATGATATTCTCTACACGGGCCCTACTCTTCAGAACGATTTGATTACCATAGTTCTGAACTGGAGAAAATATCGGTATGTTTTTGGTGGGGATATACAGAAGATGTACCGACAAATACTAGTACACCCTGAAGATAGATCCTTCCAAAGAATTCTGTTTCAGAATCAAGTAAACGGCCCAATCGAGGATTATCAGTTAAAAACGGTCACTTTCGGAGTTAGCTGCGCTCCTTATCTCGCAATTCGAACCCTTATTCAGCTTGCATCAGATTCAGAATCCCAATATCCAAAGGCTTCCTCAATCTTGCGCTCAGAAACCTACGTAGATGATATTCTTGCTGGTGGGTACACACTGAATGATACTATATCTGCACAAACTCAGCTTATTAGCGTACTAAAATCAGCAGGTTTTCCTCTAAAAAAAATTACTGCTAACGATCCTCAATTACTCTCTCATTTACCTAAAGATGATTTGTATGACTTGGATTTTCTTCGGTTTCAAGAAACAAGCTCTGCTAAAACACTTGGTATTAAATGGAATGCACTTTCGGATGCATTTGCTTATACTCTTTCCCCACTTTGTCAATCTACAAAGATAACAAAACGGGAAATTCTTTCCTCAATAGCGAAACTTTTCGATCCTGCCGGTTGGCTAGCGCCAATAGTGATTAGAGCAAAAATGCTTATGCAACAGCTATGGCTTGAAGGGCTAGAATGGGATGATGATGTTTCACTTGAGTCTCTCAAAAAGTGGAACGATCTCATTTTAGACCTTTCAAAAATTGAAGCAATATCAATGCACACCTTCAGATTTGATTCAAATCCATGGCTTTTGTGACGCGTCCAAGGCAGCGTACTGTGCCACTGTGTATGTTCGATGCCAGACAACCACCCATAATGTTTTTTCAAATTTGTTGATGGCAAAATGCAAAGTAGCACCTATTCAAACACTGTGTCTCCCACGGCTAGAACTAAATGGTGCGTTGTTGCTGGCGAATCTCATTAAATACGTCCAAACATCCCTTAATTACAGTGACACAGAAGTATTTGTGTGGACTGATTCTACAATAGTACTAGGCTGGCTCTCTAAACACCCTTCATCGTGGGAAACTTATGTAGCGAACAGAATTGCGCAAATTCATCGTCTTGTCCCAGAGGCAATTTGGCGGCATGTCTCTACGCATTATAACCCGGCGGATCTGGGAACGCGGGGATGTAAATCTCTTGAACTGGTCAATAATGTCCAGTGGTAGTACGGACCTCCATGGCTACAAAAACCCTCAACGGATTGGCCCAAACAAAACCCTCTTAAGATTTGTGAAAAGGCAATAAATACAGTTAGTATATTCATTCAGAAGTTAATGAAGATATTCTTAATCGATTTTCACCTTATAGTAAAGCCTTACGGGTCTTAGGTTACATTTTCCGTTTCTTTCACAATAGTAAAAAAAGCCGATCGAATGTTAATAACTTCTCTCAAAAAGAATTAACACAGACAAAAATAAGGCAGGTTAAATTAACGCTCATTATTATAGCTCAAAGAAACTTTTACGCTGAGGAATATCACTGTTTACGGAATTCTTAACCTATTCCTAACAAAAGTGCTCTTAAAACACTAAACCCATTTCTTGATTCTAACTCCATATTACGTGTAAATGGTAGATTAACTCAATCTTCTTTGCCATATGGCGAACGTTATCCCATTATCTTGCCTGGCACATCTCGACTATGCCAATTATATCTCACCCATTTACATCGATTTCTCTGTCATGCTGAATGCACACAAATGTGCCGAATGGCACAAACGGAATTTTTTATTTTTAGGCTTAAGCTAAAAGTAAAAAGAATAATTCGACAATGCAAAACGTGCGTAATTTTCAAACAGCAGCCATGTTCGCAGATAATGGCACCCTTACCACCGGAAAGGTGTAATCTATCTCTTCCTTTCCAGATAACGGGCATCGACTTCGCTGGCCTTTTTGAACTTAAAACTTCACCTCTAAGAAAATGTACTATTGTAAAAGGTTACGTAAGTGTTTTTGTTTGCTTCGCCACGAGAGCTATCCATCTAGAACCATGCTCCGATTTATCCTCGGCGGCATTCCAGGCGGCATTTGCTCGCTTCGTTGGGAGGCGAGGACTACCACAAAGGGTAGTTACTGACAATGGTAGAAACTTTTTAGGGGCCAGCAGAGCCCCTAAAGCAATCAAAGAGGTGTCTCTTATACTTACCTTAGCTGCTGTATTGTATCAACCCTAAAGAGAAAAATTAATACAAACCCAATTGTATTCAGGTATAATTCCACTTGCTCTTTTAAACTATTTTTTAATTTGTTTACAGCTTCTATGGCTGATTGTTCCAGTTTAACCTCTGTATTTTTACTTTTATTTTTACCAATGTGAGCATTTTCTCCTTTTTATGTGCAAAGTTAAGGGTTTTGAAATTTGAGCATAATCTTTTACAAATCTCCTATAGTAACCAGTAAGTCCGAAAAAACCTCTGAGGTCTTTTAATGTTTTCGGTATTGGAAAATTTTCTATTGCCTTTATTTTTTCCGGGTCAGTGGTTATTTTATTATATTTTACAATATGTCCGAGATATTCTACTTCTTCCATGAAGAATTTTGATTTCTCATTGGACACTTTTAATAGTATTGATATGTTGTATGTGTTCCTCTGGCGAGGAAGAATATATAATTACGTCGTCTATGTATACGTAAGCAAATTTTCCTATAATTTCTCGTAAAATATCATCCACACATCTTTGAAAAATGGAAGGAGCGTTCTTTAAGCCGAAAGGCATACGTAAAAACTCATATTTTCCGCCATTTACACAGAAAGCAGTCTTCTCTCTATCCTTTTCCATTATCCTAATTTGGTGGAATCCTGATTCCAAGTCGAGTGTGGTAAAGTATCTAGCTTTTCCTAGATTCTGTAAAGTTATATTTATATCTGGA
The DNA here is from genome assembly GCA_916610165.2 of Gymnosoma rotundatum. Classification (NCBI taxonomy): domain Eukaryota; kingdom Metazoa; phylum Arthropoda; class Insecta; order Diptera; family Tachinidae; genus Gymnosoma; species Gymnosoma rotundatum. Next base: position 99,231,263 of record OU744336.1, read on the forward strand.
ATTATATATCTGTCAGTAACTGTATGTTTGTTTAGTTTTCTGAAGTCTATCACCATCCTACGTTTCGGTTTATCATTCTCATCAGTTCCTTTTTTGTGAACTGTTAACATAGGTGAATTATAAGGAGTAAAGCTTTTTTGAATAATACCATCATCTAGTAATTTTTTTATTTCTTTATTAACGAATTCTACGTCATTCATATTGCCCGGGTACTGTTTTGTCCAAATTGGGTCATCTGTAGTTGTTTTAATGCTTGCCTCAATAGTTAAAGTAAAAGGTAGGGGACCTATTTTATTATTACCTATCATTAATTCTTCAATCTCTTTTCTATATTCTTCACTTCCTATGGTGAAATTTATGTATGCATTATCCTTTCTTTCCTGCAATTCAAATCTTATTTCGTTACTGTTTATTATTGCGCCTAGATTTCTTATGCCGTCCCATCCTAATATTATGTCAAAATTATCTATCGAATCTATTTCGAAGAAATCTATGTATTTTCCCATAAATTTAATAGTTTGTTTGGTATTGACTATAGATTTACCATGCATACTTATAATTTGTAAAGGCTTAATTTTTTCTGAATGGTTAAACTTTAAAGATTTTTTTATATAATTGTGGGTTGGTGAAATTGTGTGCTGGGTTCTCGGTGTCTCTTCTAAGGGTGATGTTGTTGATTATGAAAATTCGTTCTGCGATGTTGATTGGTGTTACCTGATGATGTGTCCATTGGTTCTCGACGTGGTTGATACTGATGTTGGGTAGGCACTTCTCTTAGTTGATGGATATACAATGGACGTCTGTGATGATGATGATGGTTGTTATTGGGTCTTTGTATTGGCTGTACAAAATTCCTCTGTTCATTGCTGGAGTATGATAATCGTAATTTTCTATGCTCGTCATCGTGTTTTATGGTGCGTGCTACCGCAAAAGCATGTTCCAAATCCTTTATTGGATTTCGATATAGTGTGGAACGTATATACGAGTTACTAATTCCGTCTTTGAAGACTCGTACAGCTTCTTGAGTGGCTTCATTTGTCATTACATCTATTACCTCTTGTGAATGACCGGACATGGCAATTTTGAAAGTGATTAAGGTGAGAGCTTTATTATTTTCATCATGAAATTCTGATAAGTTGCGTCTACCTTGTGTTAATTTCTTCATTTCATCCTGAAGTACATATAATGGTCTCTGATCGGCATAAGTATAATCTAGTCTGTTTCGTATAGCATCGAAATTGAATATTGTGTTGTGATTTGTTAATACGTCTGCGGCTGCGCCTTGTATCTTCGTTTTTATTATTGACAAGGCTTCCACGTATCTATTTGAGTTTTGGTGAATTCTGATACCTTCCATTAGCCTCGATACGTCTTCCCTCCAAATTCGGTATCTTGCGATATTGCCGTCGAATACTGGCAATGCTTTGAATACGTCCAGATTAATTTCCTCGGGTGTGGTGGATGAGACTTTCACTGGTTGTAATCTAGCCGTTGCTGGTGGTGCTATGCCTAAGTTGATTGGTATTTGATCGAGTCTTTCTTTCAGCGTTCTATTCTCTTTCTGAAAATTTTGTAGCATGATCTGTAAACAAGCCATTTGTTGGATCATTGTACTTAGGTCGGCTTGTGTCATTTCTTCCTCAGTAACTAGATTTCTTTGTTCGTCAAAGATGTTAAATTTTTTAATTCTTTTCATAAATTTCTTCACCATCTTTTTTCTTCACTATGTGCAATAATTATACTTAGAAGGATAAAAATATATTATCCTCCTGGCAGGATCGCCAGTTAAAGATTTCTCTTTTTAGATTTTTAAAAAAATTAATTTATTAAGCGGCTATGCGCTTTCTTTATTTATTCCCTTAAAAAATGAATCTAAACTACACTTATGTTTAATACTGATGTTCGATTGAGACTCGTGTTAATTTTAGACTGCCCTCATGTCTAAAAATAATCTTTTTATATTATGTTGAGTTTTAGTACCTGTTTGCTTAAACTAGGGTTAGTTATGAAAATGTACATTCTTTATCTTATTTTTATTAACATACCCTTTTCTTGGGTTGTTTGTTTGTAAATTGTGTTTACTAAAAATGTGTTTGATATTTTCTTATCTCTAGAATATGTTTACATTTGATATTTCCCTGAAATGAATGTCTTTGTCCTAAAGTGTTTGTATCTTTATTTCGATTACAATTTAGCATGTTATTACAAATAACCTTGGTTTTGTTTTATTACAAATAATCTTTGTTTTATTATAGCTAATGTTTGTGTCTTAAAGTATGTTTTGTATCTTTGTTTTAGTTTAACATGCTTGATCTTGCTTTAGTTTGAATTATGTTTGTATCTTTGTTTTAACAACCTTGAGGTTGTAGTGATCCTTAACTACCGTTACAGACAGACGGTTGAAATTTACATAGAACCTAATCGCTAAATCTACTACAACAGCAAGTATATAATTTGAATTTGGAAATTTTATATTGCCAAACTATTGATCAGCTGAAAAAGTATAAAGTTTGGAGATATATGTATATAAGTGTGTCCCAAAGTTAATGTAACCTAAGTAATGTGACCATACACTTGAACTGTTATAGGCAGACAGATGAAATCTGTTATGAAGTCAGTAATTATTCTCAATAATTTTTATTTTCTAATTTTTAAGCACTAGGTCAGTTTATAAATAATAAAATTTTTATTTATATTTTCAATATTTCGCCACACCGTTGGGTGGCATCATCAGGAAACAGGAAACAAAAAATATTAATAATAAGATTATTTTTGAAAAACAAAATTAAAATGAAATTATTTTTTCAAATAAAAATCTAATAGTATGTATTGTTTTTTATGGTAAGTACTTTGCTGTGTATAAAAACGCCTTAATGTAAATTTGCATCGCTGCGCATTTAAATGATAGTAAAAAAAGTTTCGTATATAACAGATTTTCAGAATATATAAAAAAAAACTTTTAGGGGAGGATATTCTCCGTATTTTGCTTGATCCTGCTGCAAGTGAAGATGGATTAGACGACTCCGGTGAAGAAGATGAAAATAATGACGATTTGGTGCACCTTCTGGGTGATGAAAATATTTCGGATCTCATGAACGACCTGAATAGTGAAGATGAAAATGTAACTGAAAATAAATGTTAAATGATGTTAAATTTTTTAATTCTTTTCATAAATTTCTTCACCACCTTTTTTCTTCACTATGTGCAATAATTTTACTTATGTGGAAAAGTTTTGTATATATATTTTTCTTTTAATGATCCTTTTCTTATGAAGGATTCTTCCTTGCTGCGACAAGGATGCTTTGGTCCGCTCGTTAGAAGGATAAAAATATATTATCCTCCTGGCAGGATCGCCAGTTAAAGATTTCTCTTTTTAGATTTAAAAAAAAATTAATTTATTAAGCGGCTATGCGCTGTCTTTATTTATTCCTTTAAAAAATGAATCTAAACTACACTTATGTTTAATACTGATGTTTGATTGAGACTCGTGTTAATTTTAGACTGCCCTCATGTCTAAAAATAATCTTTTTATATAATGTTGAGTTTTAGTACCTGTTTGCTTAAACTAGGGTTGGTTATGAAAATGTACATTCTTTATCTTATTTTTATTAACATACCCTTTTCTTGGGTTGTTTGTTTGTAAATTGTGTTTACTAAAAATGTGTTTGATATTTTCTTATCTCTAGAATATGTTTACATTTGATATTTCCCTGAAATGAATGTCTTTGTCCTAAAGTGTTTGTATCTTTATTTCGATTACAATTTAGCATGTTATTACAAATAACCTTGGTTTTGTTTTATTACAAATAATCTTTGTTTTATTATAGCTAATGTTTGTGTCTTAAAGTATGTTTTGTATCTTTGTTTTAGTTTAACATGCTTGATCTTGCTTTAGTTTGAATTATGTTTGTATCTTTGTTTTAACAACCTTGAGGTTGTAGTGATCCTTAACTACCGTTACAGACAGACGGTTGAAATTTACATAGAACCTAATCGCTAAATCTACTACAACAGCAAGTATATAATTTGAATTTGGAAATTTTATATTGCCAAACTATTGATCAGCTGAAAAAGTATAAAGTTTGGAGATATATGTATATAAGTGTGTCCCAAAGTTAATGTAACCTAAGTAATGTGACCATACACTTGAACTGTTATAGGCAGACAGATGAAATCTGTTATGAAGTCAGTAATTATTCTCAATAATTTTTATTTTCTAATTTTTAAGCACTAGGTCAGTTTATAAATAATAAAATTTATATTATTATTTAGGGGAGGATATTCTCCGTATTTTGCTTGATCCTGCTGCAAGTGAAGATGGATTAGACGACTCCGGTGAAGAAGATGAAAATTTGGAAGCTTCTAAATAATGACGATTTGGTGCACCTTCTGGGTGATGAAAATATTTCGGATCTCATGAACGACTTGAATAGTGAAGATAAAAATGTAACTGAAAATATTTTCCCAGAAATTCCGGAAAATCAAAAAATATTAAAATTTGGATTTGGAAGTTAAAGGGTGTTCCAATAGTTAATGTAATTTTGTATATGTGACCAAACTTTTGAACCGTTATAGACAGAACGCTGAAACTTAAAAGGGACCTGTATTTCTAAATCCGCTATATTAACGAGTTTATAATTTGAATTTATACATTAAAGCATGTCCCATAATTGATGAAGATTTACTTATTTGAGCCTATCTTTTGAACCGTTATAGACAAACCCTTGCAAACTGGACAGAATCTCGATTGCTATGGCCGTTACAGTAACAAGTATTAGGGATGAGCGATCCCGTGATTTTTGAGGAACATCGTTACCAGTGAACGTGATTTTCAAATAACCGTTCATTGAAATAGTTACCGTGATCACCGTTTGCAGTTCTTCTTATAGTTAAACATACGAGTACATGTTTATATAGGAAGAATATAATACTAAGTAATTTTTTATACAAACTGTAATTATAACGGCAAATGTATTTTGATCTCTACATTAAAAACAGCTGTAATTAAATTTGCCCAAAATTATAGAATTCGGTAACACTGATTGATTATAGGTTCAAATAGAAGAAGCACACAACATTTTTTGTTTTTTTGCTACATATGTATGTATGTGTGAAGTATGGAAAAAAATAGTCGTTGTTAATAAATAGAAGCAAGAAAAACGAACACAGCAAAGAAGTTGCATTGATATATATATGCAAGAATGAAAGAGTCAAAAGTACTTGTATTTCTCTTTTACAAAGTAAAATTAAATTTAAGTTTGTATGTGTGCAAATATAAAAGAACGTTCTTACGCGGAACTGTTATTTGATCAACTCAGTCACTGTAGTGACCAGTGATTTTTTAATCACGCGGTACTAAAATATCGCTCATCTCTAACAAGTATTAATATAAAGAATTATAAATTAAAGAGTGCGCCAATAGTTCATTTAATTTGATGTATATTGCCATACTTTTTAACAGTTAAAGACAGACGCTTGGAATTCAATACGAACATTTTTTGGTAAGTCCGCTATAACAACAAGTATACAATATGGATTTAGAAGTTAAGGGGTGTTCCAATAGTTGATGTATTCCAAGTCTGTGGCCGTATTTTTGAACCGTTATAGACAGAATGCTGAAACTTTGGACCTGTATTTCTAAGTCCGCTATATTAATCAATTTATGATTTGAATTTAGAAATTAAAGGGTGTCCCATAATTACTATAGATTTACTTTTATAGGCCTATCTTTTCAACCGTTATAGACAAGCGCTTGTAAATTTGACGCAATGTAGATTGCTATGGCCGTTATAGTAACAGCTGATAATATTTAAAATTAAAGGGTGCACCAATAGTTCATTTAATTTGGTATATGGGCATACTTTTAAATACAGTTGTAGACAGACGATTGAAATTTACAAAGAACCTGTATTACTAACTCCTCTATAACAAAAAGTAAAAAATTTGGATTTGGAAATAAACGGTTGTCCCAATAGTTGATATAATTTGGTGTATGTAGCCGGACTTTTGAACCATTATAGACAGACAGCTGAAATTTACAAGGGACATGTTTTGCTAAGTCCGCTATAACAAGAAGCTTATAATATAGAAACTAAAGGATGTTTCCAAAATTAATGTCATTTGTTCTATATTTCGTTGTATACAAACAGCTCAGTTTTAGACAGAATGTCCACTACTTTATTTGGTATAATACGAAGTATAAACATGTTATATTATAAATTAAAAAGTTGATATAATCTGAATTATATGGGCAAACTGTTGAACCGTTACAGGCAGGCGGTTAAAATTTACACAGAACCTAATTGCTAAATCTACTACAACAGCAAGTATATAATTAGAATTTGGAAATTAAAGGGTAACTCTATAGTTGTTGTAATTTTTTGTATATGGGCAAACTATTGAACAGTTGAAAAAGTATAGAGTTTGGAGATATAAGTGTGTCCCAATAGTTAATGTAACCTAATTAATGAAATCCGATGAAATCTGTTTTGAAGTCGGTTATTTTTCGCAAGAATTATTTTAATAATTTTTATATAAAACTAAAATATTTTTGGTGTAATATGAAGCGTGCTGATCGGCGTATGCGGGCAACAAAGTCAATGGCATTTTAGTGGTGTATTAACTAGAAGGCCACTTAACTGTTGTTTACTTAAACTGTGTGTGTGAACTAATTATTGTTAATGCAATGCAACAACAACAATGTTTATTTGTTTGCTTCGCCACTTAAACATTTATTATATTTGATATTTATTTACCGTGGCCAAATGTGTTGGCAATTAAGACATTGCTATGTGACGACGCCGACAACTAGCATTAGGGTCAATGATGAGATGCTAGCAAATGATTATCATTTCATTGAAGGGTATATTTTAAAGTTTTTTATTGTACTTTTTAGTTTTTATATATTATGCTAGAAAAATTGTAGACTCAAAAGAGAAAAGTTTACAACAGTTTGTTTATAACAATTGGTAGATTGATGTTCATATCATTTGTTTTTTTATTCATTATCCTAATTGGAAGGATTTCCATTGTCATTTAACCCTTTAATCGGCGAACCTGCCTTTAGGTGGAGTATCTTAAAACTGTTGCTATGCTGTTTTTATTTTAGAAGTTCAATTATACCGGTAAAATTATAAAAAGAAATACATACTTTAGTTACTAAGATAAAAAAACGTTGATTTGCATTTTGGTTGTGAACTATTGATCGTTAAAGTAAAATTTTTAGACCAAGTGTTGAAAATAATTATTTGTTATGAACATGAAACTTAGAAATCAGAAAATCTTTATACATATAATTCCACTGTACGTGTGTTGTAACTGAACTCCTCCTAAACGGCTGGACTGTTTTTAAGAATTTTTTTTGTATGCGTTTGGGTGGCGCCCCGGGTGGTTTAGATTTACAATTCGGTCCAGTTGGGGCGTGATTCCTCCCATAAAAACCACAAATAAAAAATCTATTATTTCTGCTCCTGATAACGTAATTTGCACAAAATTTGATACGCCGGTTTGGTGTAAATTTTTTAAGTGCTGCCGCAAATATGGGCGGGATTGAACAAAGGGTCGTGGTACCTCCCATATAAGCCACAAATTAAAAAAATCTATTACTTCTGCCCCTAATAACGGTATTTGCACAAAATTTGGTACGTCAGTTTGGTGTGCATTTTTTAAGGGTTGCTGAAAATATGGCTAGAATTGTACAAAGGGGCGTGGTACCTCGCATACAAACCACAAATGAAGAATCCAATATTTCTGCTCCTGTTAACGGTATTTAAACAGAATTTGGTATTTCGGTCGAATGAACATATTTTAAGTTCTGCTGCAAATATAGGCGGGATTTGACGCGTGGTACCTCCCATACAAATCTTCTTTATATACATAATTCTACTGTACGTGTGTATGTCACTAAATAAATTTTTTTGCACGCGTTTGGGTGCCACCTTGGATGGTTTACATTCACAAACCAGCCCGGCAAATGGCGCTGCTGTCGGTATCTAGGTTACTCAACTACACGGCTGGATCGACTTGAATGAATTTTTGTGCATTCATTTATTCAATGCATTTAATTTTTTGTGCGCTGTGTTTTGAGCGTTGTTTACTTTAAAAATACTTCCAATGTGCATTGGCGGATGACGGTGAAAGGCCCAAAGTAACATGGACTCGACTCGCCGTAAAAAGAGTCGCGGTGGACATCGGGCTTATTTGTTTGCTTTTCTTCTTTGCGATCCCACAAATACGTTCTCAATCTGCATCTCTTTTTAATTCGTTGAGTCGCTCGTCATTTTCTGAAACAAAAGTAAAGTTTAAATTGAGCAAAAGTGGTTTGTTTTATTTCGAATTGGAAGAAAACGAGTGGTGTCATTGAAAGCAATACAATCAAGCCACACCTGTGGCCACACGTATGTATTCTAATTTCAGTGTATTACATTAAATTGGTTTCGTTATTTTCACATTTAATTTTTTTTTACTGTGTCCTTGTATATTTTTGCTGTCGCATTTTCAGTGAATATTAAGTGTATTACATTCACATATAAGTTACGTAATTAAAACAATGCCATGTCTTCGCGGACGAGGAGGAAATATTGGTCGACGGACTATCCATTCACAATTACAGCATAACCATCGGTTATATACATCGGCTCAAGATCAATTGACGAACAATGGAAATGTAATAAATCCGACGGCAATTACACGTGCTAGTGAAAATCAAGAGCACCGCAATGAACGCCTTCGAGCTAATGCATTGAGACAAAGACTGGCCCATCAACGAGTCACCGACACATTCAGAACAACATCGTTTGCAAGTTTATCGCACATTGATACGTGCATCACTTCTTCGCCTTGCATTTGAATATGAGTCGGACACCGACTATTCGTTATATTCACAAATTGTAATCGGTGCTATGAGCAAACAATGCCAACACTGTCATGCACTCAAACACAAAGAGTAACCGGCCGGTTTCTGCTGCGCGTCTGGAAAAGTGGAATTGCCACCGTTGAATTCGCCGCCAGAACCATTAAAAGCACTATTGGCTGGAGCTACATATCAATCTAAATTGTTTTTGTGTGAAATTCACAAATTCAGTTCTTGCTTTCAAATGACATCATTTGGAGCAACAAAAATCGTTCACATTGAGGATGGTCGCAATTTTCAAACAACCTTTATGATTCAGGGCCAAATATATCGTCAAACTGGGTCTTTAATACCGATGCCCGAAAGGGATTCAAAATTTCTGCAAATCTACTTCATGGGTGATGATGAGCAGCAAATAATCGAACGCTGCCATTACAACCATATCGAGCAGCGAGCAATTGTTGGTACCTTTGAACGCTTTTTACAGAACCATAACCAATTGCTCCAGTTGTTTAATACCCGTTCAAACAAACTGCAAAAAGACAACTATGCGATCGTCATCAAAGCAGATAAAGTACCAGCTGAGCAGCACGCGGGCCGATATAATGCACAGACCATTAATGAAGATGCAGTTGTAATGGTTGGCGATACATTTGAACGTCGAGATACACAAATGAAACGCAGAGACAACGCAGCGCATAATTGCAGACACTAATCGCTCTTACGACGCTTTACAATGTCCACTGATATTTTGGGAAGGAGAAGATGGATATCATTTAGATATCAACAAACGAAATCCAGAAACAGGTACAATCTACACATGTCATTACCTAATATTATCAGGTATGTCACAAATTCCGACCGAAATGGTTTTGATTCCGCATTAACAATTCCGATCGATTTAGCATACTAAAGTGTGTAGCTCATCAAAAGTCAACTAGTTGAGACCGACTGTTCGATAAAAATGATACTTAGCTGACTTAACGGCAGCCTCCCACAAACCGCCAAAATGTGACGACCTTGGTGGAATAAATTTTCATTCTATTCCGTCTTCAAGGCACTGCTGACGTAGTAATTCTTGATGCGACTGGCTGCAAAACATCTGCCTTAAATCCGCTAGTTCATGTTTAGCGCCTACAAAATTTGTTGCGTTGTCTGACCAAATTATTTTGGGTTTGCCTCTTATGGCGGCAAATCGATGAAGGGCAGACAAAAACGACGGTGTTGATAAATCTTGAACTACCTCCAAATGTGTAGCTTTTGTTGAAAAACATAAGAAAATGCAAACGTAGCATTTGATGAGAGGACGATTTCTGACTTCAGACTTGTAGTAAAATGGACGTCAAAAATCCACTCTAGCTGTGTGAAAAGCTTTATTTGGCGTTACCCGATCGGCGGGTAAGTTACCCATCACATGTTGAAGCCAGCAAAAACTGTGGACCAGCATGTAATAGTTTGTTATGAAAATGTATTATCATGGACGACGTTAAAGGATGATGTTTTGGCAATATAATAGGATGTTGTGCATCAAAACTAAGAGTTGAATGCTGAAGACGTCCGAATTAATCCAAATAAGTCAATTATAGGCATCAGTGAAAAAAGCTTGCTAGATGACGAAATTTTTTGGATTTTCCTTTAATACCTTGTACTCTGCTGCAAAATGATTTTTTATTAAAAGATATATTCCATTTTTGACGTCACTTGGTGTTAAAGTTTTATTTTTGCTTCTCAATGTGGGATATAAAAATTTAAAAACGTACGCAAATATTCGTTGCATTTTAGTAAAAGAATTGTGATACTTACATTGTATCGACTAGTCTGATAGCAAAACCATTACCAATACATTTCGACGTCGCTCTGGTAATTCGGCTAAAAATGTTGTATTTGCAGGCCACTTTGAAAGCTCTAGATTTAAAAAACTTGGCCCGTTACATCATAATGTAGAATGAAGCAGCTCTTTGGGCGATGCACCTCTCAATAGAATGTCTGCTGGATTTAAGTTTATATAGGAAGAATATAATACTAAGTAATTTTTTATACAAACTGTAATTATAATGGCAAATGTATATTGATCCCTACATTAAAAACAGCTGTAATTAAATTTGCCCAAAATTATAGAATTCGGAAAACACTGATTGATTATAGGTTCAAATAGAAAAAGCACACAACATTTTTTGTTTTTTTGCTACATATGTATGTATGTGTGAAGTTTGAAAAAAAATAGTCGTTGTTAATAAATAGAAGCAAGAATAACCAACACAGCAAAGAAGTTGCATTGATATACATATGAAAGAATGAAAGAGTCAAAAGTACTTGTATTTCTCTTTTACAAAGTAAAATTAAATTTAAGTTTGTATGTGTGCAAATATAAATGAACGTTCTTACGCGGAACTGTTATTTGATCAAATCAGTCACTGTAGTGACCAATGATTTTTTAATCACAGTGATTAATCACAGGTACTAAAATATCGCTCATCTCTAACAAGTATTAATATAAAGAATTATAAATTAAACAGTGCACCAATAGTTTATTTAATTTGATGTATATTGCCATACTTTTTAACAGTTAAAGACAGACGCTTGGAATTCAATACGAACCTGTATTGGTAAGTCCGCTATAACAACAAGTATAAAATATGGATTTAGAAGTTAAAGGGTGTTCCAATAGTTGATATAATTCCAAGTCTGTGGCCGTATTATTGAACCGTTATAGACAGAATACTGAAACTTTGGACCTGTATTTCTAAGTCCGCAATATTAACGAATTTATAATTTGAATTTAGAAATTAAAGGGTGTCCCATAATTACTGTAGATTTACTTTTATAGGCCTATCTTTTGAACCGTTATAGACAAGCGCTTGTAAATTTGACGCAATGTAGATTGCTATGGCCGTTATAGTAACAGCTAATAATATTTTAAATTAAAGGGTGCACCAATAGTTCATTTAATTTGGTATATGGGCATACTTTTAAAAACACTTGTAGACAGACGATTCAAATTTACAAAGAACCTGTATTACTAACTCCTCTATAACAAAAAGTATAAAATTTGAATTTGGAAATAAACGGGTGTCCCAATATTTGATATAATTTGGTGTATGTGGCCGGACTTTTGAACCATTATAGACAGACAGCTGAAATTTACAAGGGACATGTTTTGTTAAGTCCGCTATAACAAGAAGCTTATAATATAGAAATTAAAGGATGTTTCCAAAATTAATGTAATTTGTTCTATATTTTGAACCGTTGTATACAAACAGCTCAATTTTAGACAGAATGTCCACTACTTTATTTGGTATAATAAGAAGTATAAACATGTTATATTATAAATTAAATAGTTGATATAATCTGAAATATATGGGCAAACTGTTGAACCGTTACAGGCAGGCGGTTAAAATTTACACAGAACCTGATTGCTAAATCTACTACAACAGCAAGTATATAATAAGAATTTGGAAATTAAAGGGTGACTCTATAGTTGCTGTAATTTGATGTATATGGCCAAACTATTGAACAGTTGAAAAAGTATAGAGTTTGGAGATATAAGTGTGTCCCAATAGTTAATGTAACCTAATTAATGAAATCAGATGAAATCTGTTTTGAAGTCGGTTATTTTTCGCAAGAGTTATTTTAATAATTTTTATTTAAAACTAAAATATTTTTGGTGTAATATGAAGCGTGCTGATCGGCGTATGCGGGCAACAAAGTCAATGGCATTTTAGTGGTGCATTAATTAGAAGGCCACTTAACTGTTGTTTACTTTAACTGTGTGTGTGAACTAATTATTGTTAATGCAATGCAACAACAACAATGTTTATTTGTTTGTTTCGCCAGTTAAACATTTATTATATTTGATATTTATTTACCGTGGCCAAATGTGTTGGCAATTAAGACATTGATATGTGACGACGCCGACAACTAGAATTAGGGTCAATGATGAGATGCTAGCAAATGATATCATTTCATTGAAGGGTATATTTTAAAGTTTTTTATGGTACTTTTTAGATTTTATACACGCAGAAAAAAAACTTGGTTGTTATATGGTCACAATAACCATATTATGTTCTTTGTAACAATGTATAGTTGCGGAGAACAAATTATAGTTGTTTTCACCAAAACTTTAGTCACGATTAACATTTTTTGTTTACTTTTAACGATTATATGGTTACTGTGCTCAAAAAATGCAACATGGTTGGTTTAAACTTAAAAAAATTTCAACCACAACCAAAGTTTTATAACTTATTCAAAATATAAAATATTTAATCATAATATATTATTGTTAATCAAAGTATGTTTAAAAGCAACTGAATAATGTTTACGCTTAAAAATATTTTGTTCTCGTACTTGACAGTTTATTAATTTTTTTGATAGCTAAAATTTGAAATAGTTTTTTATTGTTAAAGAAATTGAAAAAAATAAAAATTTGTGTACAAAATAAATAATTAAAAATAATATGCAAAAGATGATAAAAAATAAAAAAGGAACCAAAACATTTAAAAAAAGTTAAAGTAAATATGTATGTATTGTAAGCATATAAACCTTTACTTTTGTGTTTGAAGCATAATTGTGAAATCGTTTATTTGTTATTTTAAGCAAATAATTGATTTTTTATGAATTTAGGTTTTTAAATAATTTTTATGACAAATCGTTAATAAATAAAACAATAATCAGTTTTTTATATCAGGAAAATTTTGCACTTACGAGACTATAATGTAATTCAATTATATAAAATGACATTTTCAGCCACATTATTATATTTTAATTTAACCATTTAATGTTTAATTTGAACATAATAATGTTTATACTTTGGACAACAATATGGTTGCAAATGTAACAATACTATGTTTTGTTAGCAACCATATAATGCAACCATATAATGCAACTATATTATGTTGCTCTTAGATTATGGTTACATCAAGCATATTTTTTCTTTGCGTGTATATTATGCTAGAAAAATTGTAGACTCAAAAGAGAAAAGTTTATAACAGTTTATAACAGATTGATGTTCATATCATTTGTTTTTTTATTCATTATCCTAATTGGAAGCACTTCCATTGTCATTTAACCCTTTAATCGGCGAACCTGCCTTTAGGTGGAGTATTTTAAAACTGTTGCTATGCTGCTTATTATTTTGGAAGTTCAATTATACCGGTAAAATTATAAAAAGAAATACACATACTTTAGTTACTAAGATAAAAAAAACGTTGATTTGCATTTTGGTTGTGAATTATTGATCGTTAAAGTCAAATTTTTAGACCAAGTGTTCAAAATAATTATTTGTTATGAATATGAAACTTAAAAATCCGAAAATCTTTATACATATAATTCCACTATACGTGTGTTGTAACTGAACTCCTCCTAAACGGCTGGACTGATTTTAAGTTTTTTTTGTATGCGTTTGGGTGGCGCCCCGGGTGGTTTAGATTTACAATTCGGTCCAATTGGACAAAGGGGCGTGGTTCCTCCCATATAAGCCACAAATTAAAAAATCTATTATTTCTGCCCCTAATAACGGTATTTGCACAAAATTTGGTACGTCAGTTTGGTGTGCATTTTTTAAGTGCTGCTGCAAATATGGCTAGAATTGTACAAAGGGGCGTGGTACCTCGCATACAAACCACAAATGAAGAATCCAATATTTCTGCTCCTGTTAACGGTATTCAAACAGAATTTGGTATTTCGGTCGAATGGACATATTTTAAGTTCTGCTGCAAATATAGGCGGGATTTGACGCGTCGTAACTCCCAATCAAATCTTCTTTATGTACATAATTTTACTGTACGTGTGTATGTCACTAAATAAATTTTTTGCGCGCGTTTGGGTGCCACCTTGGATGGTTTACATTCACAAACCAGCCCGGCAAATGGCGCTGCAGTCGGTATCTAGGTTAATCAACTACACGGCTGGATCGACTTGAATGAATTTTTGTATATTCATTTATTACTTGCATTTAATTTTTTTGTGCGCTGTGTTTTGAGCGTTGTTTACTTCAAAAATACTTCCAATGTGCATTGGCGGATGACGGTGAAAGGCCCAAAGTAACCTGGACTCGACTCGCCGTAAAAAGAGTCGCGGTGGGCATCGGGCTTATTTGTTTGCTTTTCTTCTTTGCGATCCCACAAATACGTTCTAAATCTGCTTCTCTTTTTTATTTCGTTGAGTCGCTCGTCATTTTCTGAAACAAAAGTAAAGTTTAAATTGAGCAAAAGTGGTTTGTTTTATTTCGAATTGGAAGAAAACGAGTGGTGTCATTGAAAACAATAGAATCAAGCCACAACTGCGGCCACACTTACGTATTCTAATTTCAGTGAATTACATTAAATTGGTTTCGTTATTTTCACATTTAATATTTTTTGCTGTGTCCTTGTATATTTTTGCTGTCGCATTTTCAGTGAATATTAAGTGCATTACATACACATATAAGTTACGTAACTAAAACAACGCCATGTCTTCGTGGACAAGGAGGAAATATTGGTCGACGGACTATACATTCGCAATTACAGCATAACCATCGGTTAAATACATCGGCTCAAGATCAATTGACGAACAATGGAAATGTAATAACTTACAATGAAACGCAATGAACGCCTTCGAGCTAATGCAATGAGACAAAGACTGGCCCATCAACGAGTCACCGACACATTCAGAACAACATCGTTTGCAAGTTTATCGCACATTGACACGTGCATCACTTCTTCGCCTTGCGTTTGAATATGAGTCGGACACCGACTATTCGTTACATTCACAAATTGTAATCGGTGCTATGAGCAAACAATGCCAACACTGTCATGCACTCAAACACAAAGAGTAACCGGCCGGTTTCTGCTGCGCGTCTGGAAAAGTGGAATTGCCACCATTGAATTCGCCGCCAGAACCATTAAAAGCACTATTGGCTGGAAGTACATTTCAATCTAAATTGTTTTTGTGTTAAATTCACAAATTCAGTTCTTGCTTTCAAGTGACATCATTTGGAGCAACAAAAATCGTTCACATTGAGGATGGTCGCAATTTTCAATCAACCTTTATGATTCAGGGCCAAATGTATCGTCAAATTGGGTCTTTAATACCGATGCCTGAAAGGGATTCAAAATTTCTGCAAATCTACTTCATGGGTGGTGATGAGCAGCAAATAAACGAACGCTGCCATTACAACCATATCGAGCAGCGAGCAATTGTGGGTAGTTTTTAACGCTTTTTACAGAACCATAACCAATTGCTCCAGTTGTTTAATACCATTTCAAACAAACTGCAAAAAGACAACTATGCGATCGTCATCAAAGCAGATAAAGTACCAGCTGAGCAGCACGCGGGCCGATATAATGCACAGACTATTAATGAAGTTGCAGTTGTAATGGTTGGCGATACATTTGAACGTCTAGATACACAAATCAAACGCAGGGACAACGCAGTGCATACGATTGCAGACACTACGACGCTTTACAATATCCACTGATATTTTGGGAAGGAGAAGATGGATATCATTTAGATATCAAACAACGAAATCCAGAAACAGGTACAATCGACAGATGTCATTACCTAATATTATCAGGTATGTCACAAATTCCGATCGAAATGGTTTTGATACCGCATTAACAATTCTTCAGATTCCGATCGATTTAGCTTATTTCTTAAAAATGCTTAAACTCCATGTTTTTATTTAAATGTGGCTAAATTGCGCACACCAAAATAAACAACAAGGCTAATCTGAATAAGGACACATAATAAAAGTAAATTTGAAAACCGCAAATAACGAAATTTAAAATCGAGGTCATTAGGATTCTAGGAAATCTGACACAAATGCAGTGAATTTAAAATTGCTGAAATTTGGCATACTAAAGTGTGTAGCTCATCAAAAGTCAACTTGTTGAGACCGACTGTTCGATAAAAATGATACTTAGCTGACTAAACGGCAGCCTCCCACAAACCGCCAAAATGCGGCGACCTTGGTGGAATAAATTTTCATTCTATTCCGTCTTCAAGGCACTGCTGACGTAGTAATTCTTGATGCGACTGGCTGCAAAACATCTGCCTTAAATCCGCTAGTTCATGTTTAGCGCCTACAAAATTTGTTGCGTTGTCTGACCAAATTATTTTGGGTTTGCCTCTTATGGCGGCAAATCGATGAAGGGTAGACAAAAACGACGGTGTTGATAAATCTTGAACTACCTCCAAATGTGTAGCGTTTGTTGAAAAACATAAGAAAATGCATACGTAGCATTTGATGAGAGTACGATTTCTGACTTCAGACTTGTAGTAAAATGGACCACAAAAATCCACTCTAGCTGTGTGAAAAGCTTTATTTGGCGTTACCCGATCGGCGGGTAAGTTACCCATCACATGTTGAAGCCAGCAAAAACTGTCGGCCAGCATGTAATAGTTTGTTATGAAAATGTATTATCATGGACGACGTTAAAGGATGATGTTTTGGCAATATAATAGGATGTTGTGCATCAAAACTAAGAGTTGATAATAATAACAATCGTAGAAAACTAACTTTATACATAAACATTAGTATTATTAACTTTTAATTAACTTTTTTGTCTTTAAATTTTTTTTGTTAGTATAATTGTTCTGCAGCAATTTTTATTTAGTGTTTTATATTACAAAGTTTACATATTTTTTATTATTATATTAAATTATAATTGCATGTTTTTTGTTATTATCTACTC
Source organism: Gymnosoma rotundatum (assembly GCA_916610165.2). NCBI lineage: Eukaryota > Metazoa > Arthropoda > Insecta > Diptera > Tachinidae > Gymnosoma > Gymnosoma rotundatum. Next base: position 99,248,783 of record OU744336.1, read on the forward strand.
TTACATCTAAATATTTTTATTTATCATATTAATTAATCAACAAGCATTAATTAGTATATATTTTATATCATTATATTTTTTGTTTATTATATTATATTTTTTTATCTTATATGTGAAGTTTTTTTTATTTAATCTTCACATTTTTTTTATTTAATATAGTTTTCTTATATTTTTACATTCATATTTTTTGCATTTTTTTTACATTAATTTATATTTACGTACATTATTTCTTTCCACTATCAATATTTTTTTTTTACATCAAAACAAATTTTGGTTGTAACGCTGTGTCAGAGTTTAGGGGTTGAAATAAATATCCCAAATAGTTCGTGTCTAAAACATTGAATATTGAAACCCGCGCTCAAAAGAATAATCGAAAAATAAATAGGCAAAGCAATTTAAACCAGTCAGTCCCTTACGTTTTAGCAAAGGTTAGAAGAACACATTTAGTAATATCAAAATGTCTAATCCTAATACAGACCAAAATAGGAATCAGTTTATCGACTTGTCCAATTCCATAAATGCAAGACACCAGGCTCAAAATATAAGTGCGCATAGTTCAGGTAATATTCAAATAGCTCCAGGGGAGGATATAGCCCCTGAGGTTAGAGAAATGGTATCTAATGAGGCCATGATGGTACAAAGATCTTTAGAAGATAAAGTAAAAGAAATGGTACAAGTAGAAATGTCCGATGTAAGGAAAAGTATCGCCGAATTAAGCAAGTGTGTAGTGGAGTTATCGAGGGTTACGGCACAAAATCAAAATCCTGTAGTTCCAAATCAACCGGTAGCTGTTCAAAATAGTAGTAGTAATTCAGCTCAGAGTGGAAGACTCGACGTTAGAGTGGGCTCAAGTAATAGCTCTGGAGATGGCTCTGTAAACAGTGGAAATATTAATTTGCCTCTTCAAAGTGTTTGCTTACCTTTACCAAATTCCCAAAATTTAGACTTAGCTAGAATTCGTGTCGATAAATTAGTTATTGTGTTCGATGGACAATTCACACATCTGAGTATAGATGATTTTATTTTTCGTCTCGAACATCTGCAGGCTCATTACCAAATACCATGGTCGGAAGTATTGAGAGATTTCCATTTGTTGGCGTCCGGTCCGGCTAAAGAATGGTACTGGCTCTACCTAAAGACCCATGGAGTCGTGGATTGGCCAGGCTTAAGATATGCTTTACTGGCACAATATCAGGTTACGCGCTCGAACTTTGAAATTATGCGAGACTTAGTTGAACGCAAGCAGCAAAGCGGAAAGACAGTGGATCATTATTTTCACGCTATGTGTCAAATAAGATCACTCTTAATACAACCGATACCCGAATACGATCTGATAAAAATTATTAAACGGAATGTTAAAGAAAGTATAGGAAGAATCGTCCATCCTGTAGCCGTGTCTTTGATCGAGCAGTTGAGAGTTGAGTGCAATGAAGCCGAAAAAAATTTTCCCAGAAGAGAAATTCGCAATATACAGCCTCTCACGCGAACAGCCAGGTATTTTAATGAAGCTTATTTGGACAACAATGTTGAAGCTGATTGTGGATTAATACCGTCAGAAACGTATGAAGATTTGGAGGCACTAAATGTAAACTTACAGCAGAGAAAGCAACCAATTATTTGTTGGAACTACAAGCAACAGGGACATGTGTTCATGTATGTACATCTTTGAAAAGATCACTCTTCTGTTACAGATGTGGTCGTCCCAATGTGATAACACCAAAATGTCCAAACTGTCAATCGAGAAACCAAACCAGGAGCTTGGGAGCGAAGGAGGACCCACGCTCAACCACCAGTCAATCCCCACGCAAAGTATAAATAAAACAAATTTCAATACTGTAAAAAACCTGAATTACATAAGTCATTATTTACCAATAGAAATAAGGCAATTAAATTATGAAAGAGCAAGATCTCGCATATTTGGAGATGATAGGTCTAAACGTGTTTTCAACCGAATCCTTAAAGTGCGGAAAAAATTTATTGAAAGGAAAAAGCTTAGAAAACTCATGATAGAATCACTGGTTAGAGCTAATAACGAAAAAGTAGATAATAGAATTTTTGCGGACGTAATTTTAGAAGGCAAGTTAGTTAAAGGTTTGGTAGATATTGGTGCGTCCGTTAGTATTTTAGGAAAAGGATGTAGGGAACTTATACAAGATTTGAACCTGAGTATTCAACCAATATTGACTAATGTGAAAACCGCCAGTGGTCAATATTTTCGAGTGCTAGGCAAAGTAAATTTATCCATAAGGTATAAAGATCAGGAGGAATTAATGCTTTTGTATCTTTGTCCCGACTTGGAACAGTCATTATACTTAGGAATAGATTTTTGGAGACTATTTAAGTTAGCACCTGATGTGATAGGAATAGAAGAAATAGATATAGAAAAAGTTAAAAAAGAATTTACAACAGAAGTAAGTGAGTACAAGTTAAGACCACATAAATTAAATAACAAACAGAAGCAAGAATTAGATGAAGTAATTAGAGAATATAATAGTTTCGAGGAAAAAGGTCTAAGCATAACACATTTAGAAAAACACAGCATAAAACTAATTGAGAGTACTGAGCCCATTAAAGACCGTTATTATCCTATTTCGCCAGCCGTTCAAGAGATAACATACGCAGAGATTGATAAAATGCTTGAATTAAAAGTAATAGAATTGAGTGAGAGCCCTTGGTCTAATCGAACCACGATTGTTAGAAACCCAGACAAAAATCAGTTTTAAACTTTAAAATTTTTATCGTGCTATTTTCCCGGTATTGATTATTGAAGGTGAAAGCACGTCTCGATGGCCATTTCACTATCGCTTACTTAGCTCGTCAGGAAACTTCTCACAAAAATTTTAAATGAACTAAAGATTTTTGTCTAAACTATAAAGAAAAGACAAAAATCAAAGTTCAAGCAAAAACAACAATAATAAACTTTGATTTTATTTTTCTTTATACACTGCATACGGCAGTGTTTTAAATTTAAAAAATCCGTTTTGTTTAGATGCGCGTAAACTCAATAAATTAACAATAAAAGATGCATATCCGCTTCAGAACATTGACGGAATTTTAAGTCGTATAGATGAAACACATTTCATAAGCAGTGTTGATCTTAAATATGCCTTTTGGCAAATCGAGCTGGATGAAGATAGCAAGGCCTATACAGCTTTTACGGTCGCAGGCCGACCTCTATATCAGTTCAAAGTGATGCCTTTCGGTCTGTGCAACGCTGCACAAAGGCTCTGTCGGCTTATGGACAAAGTCATACCAAACCGATTAAAATAAAATGTGTTTACCTACTTAGATGACCTGTTAGTTATATCTAGCACTTTTGAGAAACATTTAAAACTATTAAAAGAAGTTGCTACATGTCTTTAGGAAGCCAATTTAACCGTTGGTCTTAAAAAGCCTCAGTTTAGTTTTCAGGATTTAAAATATTTAGGGTTTATAATAGGAGGTGGTACCCTTAAAACAGATCCTGATAAAGTACAAGCTATACGGAATATAAAAGTGCCAAAAACAGTAACAGAAGTTAGGAGCTTTTTGGGTACGGCAGGGTAGTACAGGCGCTTTATTAAAGATTTTGCCGCTATATCCGCACCTTTGACCGACACATTGAAAAAGTCTGATAAGTTTGTGATGACACCTGCAGCTGTATAGAAAACTTAAAAAAGCATTAACCACTGCTTCTGTGCTACGACACGCGAACTTTTCAAAACGCTTTTACATTCAATGCGATGAGTCGGATTACGGAATTGGAGCAGTATTGTATCAGTTAAATGATAAAAATGAAGAACACCCAATCGCATTCTACTCCCAAAAACTAAACCAATGTCAAAGAAATTATACGGTAACGGAAAAAGAATGTTTGGCAGCAGCGATGGCAGTACGAAAATTCAGACCGTATGTGGAAATGATGCCTTTTACCATTATAACTGATCACGCCAGTCTTAAATGGTTGATGACCCTTAAAGATCTAAGCGGAAGACTCGCCAGGTGGTCACTTCAACTGCAAGCGTTTGATTTTCAAATTGAACATCGTAAAGGGTCAGAGAACATAGTAGCTGACATGCTGTCACGAGTACCACAATCACAATACCTCGATGAAATCCAAACGGAAGACTTGCTAGATTTTGAGACCACTGAATTCAAATCAGAGGAATACACCGATATAATAAATCACATACAAAATAATAGCGATAAGTTGCCAGATCTTAAGGTAGTAGATGGGAAAATTTAAAAAAAAACAAGTTCAGAATCGAGCTTAACTCAATTTCAGTGGAAGCTATGGATACCACCAAATTTAACTCAAACGATAATAGAAAAAACTCATAAATCTAATACGTCTGCGCATGGTGGTACGGCAAAAACTATGGAAAAAGTAAAAACATTCTTTTACTGGCCTAAGATGACCATTCAAATAAAAGAATATGTAAAGAACTGTCAAATATGTGAAGAGACTAAGACAACAAATAGAAATTTGATGCCTGAAATAGGTCAGGAAGTAGTCACTGAACGACCCTTTCAGAAAATATACATTGACTTCCTAGGGAAATATCCCAGATCAAAAAACGGTAATAGTTATATATTTTTAGTAATGGATCATTTTACCAAGTTTATATTTTTGAAGGCTATGAGGGAAGCTACCACCGCAAATGTTATTAAATTTTTAACACACGAAATTTTTTACAAGTTTGGTGTCCCTGAAATTATTCATAGCGACAATGGTTCACAATTTGTATCAAAAAGTTTTCAAGATACGTTAGAATTATTCGGCATTAAACACATGAAAACGGCTGTTTATTCACCCCAATCTAACGCTTCAGAGAGGGTTAATCAGTCAGTTTTAGCGGCGATCCGAACGTATTTGAATGAAGATCATAGAGACTAGGACATGTATTTACCCGAAATCGAATGTGCGCTTAGGACCTCGGTGCATTCAGCTACGGGTTTTACACCGTTCTTTGCTCTTTTTGTGGTTCATATGTTCTCTAATGGGGCTGATTATAGACTTGCCCGAAAACTTATGTCTCTTTCAGATCACGAAGTTAAAAATTTTACTTCTAATGAAAAGCTCGAACTAATTAGAGAAAAAATTAAGCAAAATATGCATGAGGCCTATGAAAAGAGTGCAATGAGATACAATAAGAGGGCCCGAAATATAAAATTTATGCCAGGACAAGAAGTCTTTAGGAGAAATACTATTCTGGGTGATTTCCGCAAAAATAGAAACGCCAAGTTTTGTCGTAAATTTATTAAAAGTAGAATAGTTAAACCAATTGGAAACAACATGTATGAGTTGGAAAATTTGCAAGGAAAATCAATAGGCGTGTTTCATGTGAAAGATATTAAAACGTGAGTTGCATCAGAGAAAGTTAATAATCTGTGATAAAATCTACACCAAGTGCAATATTAGGATAGGGGCCATAAATATGATTATTTCATTTATTTGTTCTTTGTTTGTTTTGTCCTAATGTAGTACCTGATTTTTAGATTTTATTTTTAGTTAACTGTGATATCGCTTATGACAGTGTGCAATATTAGAATAGATACCCCAGATTTACAAAACAAGCAAAATAGATTACATCCTTTCAAAATCTTCTACAAATATCCGTAAAATTGTTTAATTGTCCTAATGTTACTATGCTTGAGGAAAGCCCTTACAATTTAGATAAAGGTGTGTAAAAAAAAATGAAATAACATATACATAGGTACATACAGTATATTACTGAGGTAATTGTTGTTCCGGTACGCTTTCTCAGATGTTGGATAGGACAAGTTACGAACTCGTAGACCAAATTTCCTTGGTAAGCCACCAAAACCATAACATAGATATAGAAATTATTAACAAAGTAATAGAATTTAGTGCAAGTAAAAACTTTATACTTCCCGTAATTTTCATCAGAAAATAGCTTAGATTAGTTTAAAGTGCCCGGCTATGTACAAAATGTGAGACTCTTTTTAGGGTGTGGGAGCTCCCCGCGTTGGGTCTGATATCCTTACCCGCACACCGTCCCCTCTGGCTTAAGTCAGCGAGCCCGGAGTTTTGTTGCGGGTATAAATGATAACGCATCTCTAGCAACACAAAAAAATTATGGCTTAAAAAAAATTAAAGGTATGACAATGATAGATTGGTAAGTGGAAGAGAGGTTCGGGTGGCTATGGGGTCGTGGTCTTAAATTATTTAACGGAAATCTACCATGACAAGGTTGGGAGGGATAAAATTGAAACCGACATCTGTCTCAATGTATGTTGTGTTAGTAAGTAGTTTTTTTGGTGTTTATGCTTTTTGTTTTGTGTTGCTGTCGCGAACCTGACAAAGAGGGTTGGAACCTCCTGAGGCATAGTCTAGCGGGCCGAAAAGATTGTCAGGGACAAACCGCAGGCCGTAGCACATACATAAATATTTGCATATAAATATACACACTTACAGTCTTATTCAAAAAATTTAAACTGCTTAATAAGAGGTTAATAAGAAAAAATCGCTAAAGTAGTATTCACAAACGCTTAATAACACTATTACGCTGTTATTAATCATTAATAAATTTCAAATATTTAATGTAGCAGTTACCCTTCTTTAAACCTTTAATAAATTTTGAAAAGGATTTTTCCCGTAAAATTTTTTACAATAGGTAAGTGTTTAAAACATACTTAAATATAAATTACAACTATACGTATTTTTTTACACCATTTAAGACCACAAAATGCAAATGAAATCAAACACAATAACGCCCAAATTATTGTGGGGTTTTGAAGCAGCGTTTTCGTAGTTTATTAGATGGATTAGTTTTTCAAATGCAAAAAATTTAGTTATCACTTTATCTGTTCTGCAATTAGAGAAAACGATACGTTTCCAGGTAATAAATACCAAATTAACTATTAGTATTTGGGAAAAATGTGTTTATAATAGAGAAAATATCATAATTTAATTAATTGTTCGTTCATAATTAAAGCATTGTATTTTATTGATTTGAAAATAATAAATAAAAAATTCACAAATTTGTATCATAAATAAACAAAATAATATAGTGATGTACAAACAGTTAAGCCAAGCTCGGTACTTGGATACTTTTTTGTACTCGTTCAGTGAATCATTTTATAAAAAAAGGTTAAACACCATTTTTGTATTACTTAAAAATTTTTTCTGATATAAAACAATAAATAATAATAAAATAATGATAATTTAAGTTTTGACAAATAATATTATTGCTGATTTAATTATTTTTTTTTAATTATAAAAACATTATTCAAGTATTTGGTTCATTGTTGTATGCATCACTAAACGTAAATTTACATATCGCACTTGATCAACAAGAGGGTATTAACTCAAAATTTTAAAATTTTCAGTAGAGTCAAAAAACTGTTTGTGGCCACATTTTAACAGAATTTAAAAATTCAAATATACCATAGGAAGCAAATTCCATTTGAAAATATATATATACATTGTTTTTGTTTTAAATTTTACCAATCATGGCAAAAAAAAAATCAATTTTTTGAGTTTACACCATTTTTTTGAAATTTATCGATATTTTTTTTTGGTATTATTTTGAATTATGACGCTTTAGTTGAAATTTTAATAAAATTTAAAAAATTAAAAATTTATTATTCGGAATCTTTTAAAATTTAATTAATTTACTTTATTCGCGCTTGATTCCTTCAAATATAAATATTTCATGATATTCTCATGAAATATTTATTATTTTAAAATAAACTACAAAATGAAATGTATTACTGTGGGGAAAGCATATCCATATGGCCATTTCACTACTGCTCAAATAGCTCATCAGTGGATTTTACCCAAATTTTGTATAGAAAAACAGAAAGTCTTATATCAAAAGCCAAACTGATTAAATGAGAACTCCATAATAAGACAGAAGACAATAACAACTCAAAAAAGTTCTACACAAAAACACAGCAAACACTTAGTAATTATTTTTATTTTTTCTTTCATTTTTCTCATTTAATCAGTTTGGCTTTTGATATAAGACTTTCTGTTTTTCTATACAAAATTTGGGTAAAATCCACTGATGAGCTATTTGAGCAGTAGTGAAATGGCCATATGGATATGCTTTCCCCACAGTAATACATTTCATTTTGTAGTTTATTTTAAAATAATAAATATTTCATGAGAATATCATGAAATATTTATATTTGAAGGAATCAAGCGCGAATAAAGTAAATTAATTAAATTTTAAAAGATTCCGAATAATAAATTTTTAATTTTGATATATTTGCATGTGCACATTGCTTATTAATAAAAATTGTATTTCAATTTTTATTTTTATTTTTTCATTGAATCTTTCAAATACATATGAATGGTTTCCAATGGGATCCCTTATGTAGTTTATTTTAAAATAATAAATATTTCATGAGAATATCATGAAATATTTATATTTGAAGGAATCAAGCGCGAATAAAGTAAATTAATTAAAATTTAAAAAAATTTTTTTTCAACAAAAAGGCAGTAACTCGAAATACAACCAAATATAAATAAAACAGTTCGATTATTTTTAACATAAATAAAGGCTCAAATCAAAATAATACATTTTTTATGAAAATATACGACTCATACCTATTTCAACTTTTGTATTAACTCGAAATAATACCTTTTTGTTGAAATAAAGGTAATCACTACATTATCATGAATATGGTCTCAAAAGTGGTTTTCGAGATGAAAGAGTAAACGGAATACGTTGAAATTTTTACAGTAGATAGATATTGATGTTGTTACCTGATTTCTTGAAAAAAGTGATATTTCAAAAATTTTGAGTTAATACCCTATTGTTGATCAAGTGCGATATAATATGACATGATGTTGCCAACATAAAACTACAATACTATTAAAATCATTTAATAGTTAATTTTGCGTTATTAAACGTTTGTGAATAAAAATTGTTATTAATGGTTAATAAACAAAAAGTGTTTAATAACTAAAGTATACATTAAGCTTACAATAAGAAATTTTAGCGAATAAGACTGTTAGTCTCTACGATTTCGTTAAAATAAATATATGCATGTATGTATGCACATTTGTCCATACACATTTTTTAACACATATAAATTCTCTCGTTGAGAAGTAATTTTACTTGTGCGTAAAATATTATTTTGGTGGTTGATTTATATTTTAATTTGTATTTTCTCATTCGACTTTAAACATTCAAATAAAGTGCTTCATGATTGGAAGCAAAATTAGTTTATTCAAGTGTTTTTTATTTTGCACTTGCCTGCAAAAAAGATTGCAGATACAAACAAATAGTTTTAAGTTGTGTTTTTGCTAATGTTAAACTTCTAAATATTATATTTTTTATAGTCACCTTAGCAGTTTACAAAAAGTAAACAGCTTCAAAAATTATAAAAGCTGTGTTTTTAGTCGTTATTTTGTTTCATACGACGAATTTAGACAACGAATTTTTGACGACGCGTTCGTTGTGTTGGACGAAATTAGTCGTTCGTCCCAGTTGTGTTCCTTGCATAAGACATGTTTAGCAGTTCATACGCATTTTTTAAGTTATGCATTGCAACTAGCGTTTAGGAACGCTAAAACAACTGAAACGTTGTAGTAAAACAAAACCACCGCAGACAGACACACTTACCTATGTGTCTAACAATAAAAGACAAAAATATTAATATAATATTAAAGTATATACTCAGACCTCACATAAAATTGTGCAAAGCAGTTTACCTGTACAACACCTTTTAAATAAACACCACCCTAATGAACAATTTACCTATCCCAATTACCATTTACACTAAAATACTCTAATACTAACTCTCCAGTAATATTTATAGAAAAAAAAAACATTATGAAAAAAATTACGTATATGTGTTTAGTTTTTACCGACAAAGGTCTTAGTATTGTAAAATAACTGATAAATAAAACACCTAATATAACACTTGCCTATATGAAAATAATTTTATGTCGCATAAAATTATTAACTTATCTACATACTAGCTGACCCAAACGTTTCTTTGCCTGCAAATTTTATTTTTATTGGAAAGGTTTCATGTCAATCGGTCTACTATAATACGGCAATGCCACCACCAAAGATGTATAGTATCCAGCTGACACGGCAGACGTTGTCCTGAATAATATTTTAACCAATGTATGAAATGAAAGACAAATAATAAAGTTATTTTATTTTCTTTATTTGGAAATGACAATAATTTTTCTAATTTTATGATGATGCGATTTTATGAACAAACACCTCACACAAAATTGACAGGCAGCAAACAATTTACCTGCACAACGCCACATAAATAAACAGCGTCGTAATGAACAATTACCTAACCCACTACTATTTATACTAAAATAACTAATACTCACTCTTCATTACTATTTCAAAAGCGGCTTGACAATTATGTACTACAACAGGAAAAAATTAAATTTTTGTAAATTGACTCATAAAGAGATTGAATGACATATTCAGAAGAACAACAAGAACAAGACGTTTGGACTAATTTCAACTTGAAGAAGACCGACTTTAAAAAATTTATTGGAATTTAAATATATGCGTCTGTTTACCTATATCCAAGTATTGAGAGGTACTAGGGAAAACAATGCTTGAAGACAATAAGAAACACCATGATGCACGAACATTATTTATTAAATTATTTAAGTTTAGTAAACTTTAGCAATCTTGGCCTAAATAAATACGTTTTTTATTACAATTTATTTTTACTTTATTTCCTACAATTGTAATTTAATACACTTGTCCTAAATGAATATAGTTTTTTATTCTTTATTCTTTCCTACAAGTGTAATTTGATATGGCAGACTTGAATTATCAAATATGCAAATTAATCATATTTATTTGATAAAACTAGTATAAAATACTAATAAAATTCTAAATAAAATAACTCTTACTTTAGAAACGAAAAACGGCCTTTTTTATTGTGGAGCAAGCAAGTGCTGTTGTTGCGCCAATTAAATTAATTTACCTTCAGGTTAAAGTGCTTGAGAGGTCATAAAAAACTCTAAATTCTTCAGGTTTATTAGCCTGTAAGAAAATCATTATTTTTTTAACATTGAAGTAATCTTCCAATTTCTTTGAGCTACAAGTGCTTTGAAGAAAGCCCAAAGCGAAGATTCTTAACATTTCGGTGACCCCGACATGATCCTGCTACAAGATCAGGACGTTTAAATTCATTGAACCCGCAGTATTCAGCATATCACCAACACATTATTAGAGTGGAAATACAAGCAGCAGTGATAGCCAGCTAAATATCATCTACGATGGTGTCATTCGAAGAATTGATTCAAAAGCAAAACGTTTTTGGGGAGAACATCGAAACGATCATCAGACTAAACGAAGAATGGACAAATGACAACCAAATTCGGCGTACTAACGACAATCCTTTAGATCCCCGCTATTTCACGGAAGATTATTATTCCGCAATACCGAAGGTTGCCTAAAAATATAAAGACATATTCGAAAAATGTATGCTGAAGGTAAAGTCAACATCTGACAAAAATCCAAATACAGAGTGAATTGTTTGCTATTCTACTACGCTTTTGGTGTCAACGATTTGTCTTCACAATCGACATCAAGAATAGTAATACATCCAGATGATAGAAACTTTCAAATAATTATTTGGAGAGAAAATCCTACCAAGCCGAAAAGGTATTGTAAACTGAATATAGTCACATATGGAACGAGATCTGCACCTTATCTAGCTGCAAAATGCTTAGAACAAATTGCAAAATTGTTTCAAAACGTCGCCGAAGAACAACAAGATAGTGAGAACAATCATATCCTGAAAACTAAAGGTTTAACATGGATGCCACAACATGACATGACATGTGTAAAAAAGGCCTGAGGGAGATCAACTACGTAAAATATGCTCAGTTAGCTCAGATTTAGCTAGTTTTTTCTATTCTTTGGGACTACTATCGCCGATTGTAGTTACCACTAAAATATTTATCCAAGAACTATGGATGGGGCACTGCAGAAAACCTTCATTCAACTTGGGTTAATTTCAGACAAAATTAAGAACACTTAAAAGGTCTAAGAATCAAGCGGCATATCTTCGAAGGACAGGTGCCATCCAACATACAAGTTCATGCCTTCGCAGGGGCGTCAGAAAAGGCATACGCCGCAGCAGTCTACATTAGATCAACATCGAAAAATAAGCAGATTATTGTAAGACTATTATGCTCAAGGTCACGAGTAGCACCTTTAAAGCGTCAAACTTTACCTTGTCTCGAACTCTGTTCAACACTATTAAGCGATAGCTCACTTCGAGAGTAAAGAAAGACTTAAAATACAAGGATGTTTCTACTTATTTATGGACAGATTCAGAGATCGTCTTGGACGGGATAAATTTACAATCATCATCATATCAAACATTTGTGGCTAACATAATAGCTGCAATATAAGAACTGTCAATAAAAGAACAGTGGCTCAGCTCAAAAAATAATCCTGCAGATATTTTGTCGCGTGGCATCTCTCCAAGAAAACTCGCATCAAACAATTTGCGGTTCTACCGACCCATATTTCTACATCGACAACAAGAGATATGGCCAAAAGTAAATATCATCGATCAGAATTTTGATGGAGAGCGAAAAAATGTAGCGAGTGACACCGCAGATAGTGTGATCTACAACATTAAACATAATGGCTCATTCAGAACTCTACAACGAGTAGTTGGCTACATTCTGAGATTCATCAACAATAGAAGAAGGGGAAATCAACAATCCAAGCTAACGTTATTAGTTCCAGAACTAGAACAGGTTCTTACTTTGATTTTACGGGCAATGCAACACTCAGATTTTGACGAAGAACTAAAACACCTAATACGGTACACGCAAGTATGCAGAAATAGCCCATATTATAACCTTGCCCCATTCTTGGACACCAATGGCATCATCAGAGTAAGAGGAAGATTAAAAGTATCAGAGCTTCCATATGACGCCAAACATCCAATTATTATCCCTTATAATGACTCGATATCCAAATTGCTGATACAAATGGTACATGAGGAAAACCGCCATTGTAGTTCCCAGGCACTCTTTTCAAACACAAGACAAAAATACTGGCCAATCAAGGGAAATTCAATGGCCCGATCAATCGTCCAACATTACATTAAATGCGCTCGAGCTAAACCAAAACTTCTTACTCAAATTATGGGAAATCTGCCATCTACAAGAATCAGTCCAGCTCGTCTCTTCATTACCTCTGGAGTTAAATTTTGTGATCCATTTTGGGTCCACTATAAGAGCAGAGGAAAGAGGCCTACATAGCATTATTTTGCTGTTTTGCTACCAAAGCAGTGGATCTAGAAGTAGTAAGCAGTTTAAAAACAGATACATTCATAGGGAAATTAAAGACGAGGGCATTGCAAAAACTGTGATAATACTCCCTACTTTGTTGGTGGCAAAAATCAACTGGCAGAGTTGTCAGAAGCAGTTTACGGAGATTCAGCTACCAAAAAATGGATAAAGAAAATACAGTTCGCGGCATCATGTGTCATTTTACAAGACCAAGAGCACCTCATTTCGGAGGCAGCAAAAAAATCGGCCAAACATCTCCTTTTACGAGCAGCATCACTAATATACGAGGAACTTGACACACTCGTCATAGAGATTGAAGGAAATCTTAATTCTCGATTTGAGATAAGCCGAACGATTTGGCATTAACCCCTGGCCATTTTCTTACAGGAGCACCACTCTACTCCCAAATGACGTAGCAGCCACCGAAAACCGAAAGAATCTTCTCATTAGATAGAAGTTAGTTACACACTTAAAGTCAGAATTTTGGAGGCGTTGGTCAAAAGAGTATCTGTCAGAACTCCAACACAGACACAAATCGAACAAACAACAAGATAACATCAAATCGGGAGATATGGTAATAATAAAGGAGGACAACACAACTCCTTTACAGTGGCCTCTAGGAAGAATTCTAAAAACACATAAGGGCGATGATGGCTTCATTCGAATAGTTGATGTCAAGACATCAAAATGAGTTTGCAGAAGACCAACTTCTTGGCTAGCACTATTACCAATTAATAATTCTGAAGATGACTAAATCCCTCAACAAGATGATGATTAGCACAAGCATTCATCGGAACGAAAAATCTGAAGGTGATAAAAAACGGAAAAGAATATCGATGAGCCAAAACATTTTCACTATTATGATGCCGATCCAAAAATCGTCTGTACATACATTTTGAAGGGACTGTATCCGCCACAATTTCAACCACAGAATGGCAATTATTAATTTACTATGGCTTACTAACAGAATTTTGGACTGAAGCGGCAACTTTTTCGCAAGGAAGACAAACCTTAAACAATCTATGCAAGAAAATGCAGGACAAAACTACATCCACAAGCCTGGTCAAGCAGTTTGAACATATAGAAGCTGAATTAAAATTAGACAGCACTCTGTTGTCTGGGCGGACAAAAAACAGAGCCACAATCGATCTAGTTGGAAATAATGCCGATTTACTTTTTGGTGTATTGGACCCTAAATACGCCAAAGATATGACTGGTACAATTTCTTAAGTTAAGAAAAACGAAGAACATCTTCTCGACCTCTTAAAAAATCAAACCTCAATCATTGACGCTACAATAAACATAATGATACTAGATCAAGAATCAGTAAAGCAAAAATTCGAACAAATTGATTTCCAAATTGAACAAGTATGCAATAAGCGACTAACGGCAACAAGAAAAGATTTACCATATTTTTTTTCATTGTGCATACAACTAACGATTACAGCAGCGAAGCTCCAACAGACACAATTATCAATACTTGATATTTTTACAAGACTTACCATGGTATTATAAGCCCACTACTCTTGACTCCTCATCAATTACAGCAAGAAGTAAGGAAAATCAAAATATATCTCAGCGAATCACTGAAACTACCGCTAAGTCAAAAGCGCATGAAGGTCAAAGGAGGGCTCATGAAGGTCAAAGGGGGGCTCACTGACAACATAGTGTTTTTAGTATAACAGTAATACTAGTTCAACGCGAACGGTATAAAGCATTTAATATTATTCCATTGCGAACGTGAATCAATGACACATTAGTAGCATACGACCATGTGCATTTCTGTTGATCGTCAACACCGCTCTCAACCAATACTTTACTATTAGCAAATCTGAACCCAGTTTATGTTCACTGCTCGCAACCAATACTTTACCATTAGCAAATCTGAACTCAGCTTATGTTCACTCATTACAGAAGATAGGTACATGTGCCATAAAGGCCATATAAGGCATCAAGATGGCTCATCAACATGTTCCTGCGAGCTGAACTTATTTCACAATAGCATCCATCAGACTCCCAAGTACAGCAAATGAAAGATACAGAAGTCTGGATTTTCCTTCATCATCAAAACGATATATTCAGTTTCAAGTCCGTCTCAGGCAACAGCACTATGCAAAACGGGAATCACACAATTCACACTTGAAGGACCTGGCTTGCTTGTATTGGAAACAGAGTGCACATTTAAATAAAAATTCACGACGTTGCATGGACAAAATCTAATATCCAGCAAGATCGAAAAATCCTATACCAGCTTCTGGGATCTTACGCAACAACGACTCGAAGAACGCATTAAACCATTGTTACCAAAAGATGATGCGAATCAATATATTTCCCAAGTAAAAAATTTAACAGCTCTACAAAAATCATTAGCAACACAAGAAATATTAAGACTCCAAAACAAAGTTGAAGCTCACAACTATCATCACAAAACAGTTGGGTAGACAACATTAGTGATTGCCTTTTGCATTGTCATATATTAACTAGTAAAGCAAAAGTGCAAACAACGGTCATCTCCAATCCCAGCACCTCGCCACCAAACCCTAGACTCAGACACCGTTCACATAAGTATAATATAACACGATCTTCAACAGTGGCGCTACAGCAAGAAATATTTTAAGCTGCACTAAACGGGGGAGGATGTTAATGCACGAACATTATGTATTAAATTATTTAAGTTCAATGAAATTCAGCACACTTGGTCTAAATAAATACATTTTTACTATAATTTATTTTTACATGATTTCCTATAATTATAAGTTTATACACTTGTCCTTAACTATTATATTTTTTCTTTATTCCTTCCTACAATTGTAATTTGATATGACACACTAGCCCTAAATTAATACGTTTTTTATTACTGCATTTAATTTGTTTCTTTTTTATTGCTGCAAGAAATATGCAAATTAATCATATTCACCCTTATTCTAGTTGTCGGCGTCGTCACATATCAATGTTGATATGTGTCGACACTTTTAATTTGTTATTATACTTGTCGTTATTGAAACTTATCGATTACTACTCAAAGATTTTTGTATTCTATAACAAATGTGACGACGATATTGTATTAACGTGACTCAGCTTTTTGTCGACGCGTTTTTGCATAACGACTGGAAGCGATTTAAACCAAACATAATGTAATGTAAAAAAGTGAAGTTTACAAATGCAAATCAATTTGAAAAATTGCTGGAAGAATGGCAGAAGAATCCATCTCTTGCATTGGGTTTTCGCAGAGGCACTGCTTCATGCAATTTTAAAGAAAAATGGGGAGATATTGGAAAACTTCTAAATTCTCTTGGTCTGCCTAGAAGATTAGCAAGTGGATGGCAAAAGATAACAAAATAAAGAATAGAAATGTGATTTATAAAAAAGTTTGTAAAAATAACTGTTAGTGTATGGCGAAATTTAAAATTCAAAGTGAAAAATAAAGATGGAGTGTAAAGCCACTGATGGCGGAATGTTGAAACAAGTTTCACTCAGTCCACTAAAAGAAGCTGTGGCAAACCTTATTGAAGAAAATGGCCATGAAATACTGCAGAAGCACCGACAGAAACAGGCAAAACATATTGCTACAAAGATGCTTTATTAAAATCATAAAAAGATTTAAAAATAATTGAGGCCAAGAAAGTAAACGAAATGGCCTATTGTGTTTGTTTTCAAAGCTAGGAGTTTCTACAAAACATCTTTATTACACGAAAACAACTAACACAAAGCGATAAATAAACAAACACAACATACAACCAGGTTCTTAAAATTAATAAATTAATTATTTTAGTGTTTAAAGAACTTAAAAAGTGGGTTTAAATTAAAAGCAATAAATCAGAAACTTAAGGTAGAGCTCTAAGAATTTTTTCTTAGTGAGTGTAACTCAATGACTTTTTTTGCCCTAAGAATTTAAAAATCCATTTGGCGCTGTATGACCATTATCTCTTTCGAACTCTGTTCCATGGGGCCACTGTGTAAAAGGAAAAAGTCACAACCAATAAACAGACTAAATCGTACACACAAACTATTCAACACATGTAGCTTTAGCTAAATAATCAACGTAAAAATATAGAATTGAAAAGTTTTACCAACGTAACCTGAACATGACAATACAATTAGCGTCGAAGGTTAAGTTCACGTGTACTTCAGTCGAAGCCACGACACATAACATAAAGTTAAAATAATCTTTAATAACTGAGTTTACCCATCTAATATTTTCTAAATTTAAGTGTTAAATTACAAAATATATACATACATTGTAAACACATAAGTTTATAGACAATGTAAAGAAAATTAAAATATTTTAAATTTAAGTTCTTTAAAACCAATTCTCAATTTTTAAATTATGCATATAAAAGCATGTGGAACTAACTACAATTTTTAATTTTCTTTCTATTTAATTTTATCTTCTAATATTATATATTATAAAATCTTTACTTTTACTATGCCACAATTTATTATTTATAACTAACATATTTTTTGTTTTCACTACATTTCATTGATATTTTTCAGTATTAAAATTACCATTTAATTTTTTTTAAAAGCAGAGAAAAAGTCATCAGAGTAAAAATTTAATTACAACAACTCGCATTGTCTGCTGTGCCCAACAAATCAATCGTCGTGGAGTAACTTCATTCAACAATTTCTGCAAGTGATGATTATTCTCAAATTTATTGTAATATTTTTATTTACTTTATTTTAACTCTCAATGTAAGTCAGTCCGTATCAATTTCGTTCCCTGTATGAATATAATAAACATTAACTATTAATGATGCATTTATTTTATATTTTAGTTTCAATTGCTCGTTTGTTGAGTAAAGATCATTTATATTAGTTCCGTTTGCTTACTTTTTCAGTAAAATCTAGTAACTAAAGTATTTACTATTTTTAAAAACTTACTCTCAAAACTTGCTCTTGCCCAAAAAAGTACGCGAAAGGAAAAATTGTAAAAACTAGTAAGATTAGCGAAACAGCTGATGGGAAATAATTTTAGTGCTGAACAATATATATTTATTATAGTTTTGGCTACTCAACTCCTTTTCATCTTGCTAATCAGTACAATACTTGTAACAACGCAAAAATTAAAAATATATAAATATTTTATTTCAAAATGAAAATTTATTATTCGGAATCTTTTTAAATTTAATTAATTGACTTAATTCGTGCTTGATTCCTTCAAATATAAATATTTCATGATATTCTCATGAAATATTTATTATTTTAAACTAAACTACAAAATGACATGTATGTAAATTTTCATTTTGATATATTTGCATGTGCACATTGCTTATTAATAAAAATTGTTTTTCAATTTTTATTTTTTTATTGAATCTTTCAAATACATATGAATGGTTCCCAATGGGATCTCTTATGTAGAAAAATGAAAGCAAAAATAAAAATAGTTACTAAATGTTTGCTGTGTTTTTGTGTAGAATATTTTTGAGTTGTTATTGTCTTCTGTCTTATTGATTCAATGGAGTTCTCATTTAATCAATTTGGCTTTTGATATAAGACTTTCTGTTTTTCTATACAAAATTTGGGTAAAAGCTACTGATGAGCTATTTGAGCAGTATTGAAATGGACATAGGAATTTGCTATCCCAGCAGTAATACATTTCATTTTGTAGTTTAGTTTAAAATAATAAATATTTCATGAAAATATCAGGAAATATTTATATTTGAAGGAATCAAGCACGAATTAATTCAATTAATTAATATTTTGTTTCTCTATGTAACCTTTGTTTTCATTTAATTTCCAAACTTGATTTTTGTGAACCTCTTGACTACCTTAAAAATGAGTACAGTACTCAGTAACCAAATATCCAACACTTTTTATAAACTTCCGATTGCAGATATTTTTTACCTAAGTTTACATACAAAGATCTTGTGATTCTGAAATGTTTACGAAATTATGCATCTGTATATGCTGGCACCATCTCATCAAAGTAGTTGTTTATAGAATTACGAAGCACTATTTCGTATTTACAGAGCATATGATTGGAATAAAAGTCCTCATCATTTCTCAATATTCGAAGAGTTACAGTTTCTTCTTCTTCATCCTCGCTTTCGAGTGACGATCCATTATTTACATATTTGTATTAAGAACAACATTGCGCTTGTCTTAATTACTATAAACACTAGCACCTGAAATTAAGATAAAAAAATTTTATTTAAACTGTTTTGTTATTGTGTATCTCTTTTTCTCGTTGTCTACTTTGTCTATTATTTTTATATTGTCAAAATCAGGCTTATGTTTTGTTTGTGTCATATGCTGAGATAATGCTGTATTTCTCTGTTTTTGTTAACATCAGCTCATCATGCTCATTTACTCTTGTCTCTAAACTTCTCTTACTTGTTCCA
This sequence comes from Gymnosoma rotundatum, assembly GCA_916610165.2. Classification (NCBI taxonomy): domain Eukaryota; kingdom Metazoa; phylum Arthropoda; class Insecta; order Diptera; family Tachinidae; genus Gymnosoma; species Gymnosoma rotundatum. The sequence continues at coordinate 99,268,379 of OU744336.1, forward strand.
ATGTAAATAAGATTGCGGTTTTTATTTTTATCCCCTTTACATTGGATATCGTAAACTACATTGTTTTGCTGTAGTTTTGTTATTGGTGTTTTGTTTTTGTAAAAATTGCATTTAATGTTTTGTTTGGCTTGTATGCAAAGCTTATGTCAATTTTATTTATTGTTGTTTTTATACTGTTGTTGTCGGTTAGGCCAGGTATGCATTTTACACTGTAAAATTGTTTTTCTATATTAGTATTACCATTGTTGCTGTTTTGTATTTGTTTGTATGCTGTAATTAGAGACTTTATTAATTTTATGGAGAAGCTGTTATGTCAGCATCATATCAAGGTATGTTATCCTATTGTCCGTCTCTCCTTCCATAGTAAATTGAATTTTGAGGTGGTATTTATTTAATGTGTCAAGTATTTCTTCTTTGTCGTCAATGTTGATTATAGCTAAAATATTATCTACGTATTTTGCCACGTACTTTATTTGAATATTTTTGTCCTTCGACTCGGCTAATGCTACGTCCAGTAAATTGTCGGATACGATGTCGGCAACTATAGGTGAGAGCGAGTTTTCCATTGGCATACTAAATATTTGATTTAGTATTACTTTGTTCTCGTATACAAAATAACTGTTGTCATACAGGCAGAATTTTAAAACTTTTAAAAATTTTGAACGTGGTATTTTTGCTTTTTTATTAAGTTCCACTTATCCTTTATGTTGTTACAGCAGTGTTAATTGGAATATTCGTGAACAATGAAATAACGTCAAAAGAAACAATAATGTCATTGGCATCCAGTTTTATATATTATTTATTTATATTATTTATAAATAATTTTGTTCGTAAACTTTAAAAATAATGATTTTTTTTATAAGGGAAAGACAGGCATAATGAGTATCTATGAGTAAGTAAAACAACCGTCATTTTTAGGGACAGATAACAAACATAGGGTTCTAAATCTGTAGTGGGAGTAGTGTTGTGAATTATTCTGTTTTATGTTCGTTCGAATAAAATTTTCTAATTTTTTCTTTGTTCGAACAGGCGAATAAATTTAAAATTTTTTCAAATATTCTAACAATATTAAGAAAAATCCATAAAAAGATATGTTGGTATTTTTGGTTTATTAATAAAAAGTGTAGCGGGACGCTATTACTCATTTTTTTTTATTTTCTATTATTATGATATTATTATCATTGTTATTATCATTATTATTATTATTAATACATGTGATTCATGCTTTCCAGGCCTCCATGTGAAAATCACGATAATGCTGTCGAAGAAAGTAATTGCTTTTGTGCATTTTACGTACATACGCCAACAAAAACATCACAGAAATCCGTGAAGAGCAACTGAAGGACGATTATTTAAAGGACATTATTGGGTCTCTAGAAAGTCAAGACGAAAATTCTATTCGTTAGATAAACAGAAATTATATTCTAAACAATGGATTTTATACTATTCGGAATGGGCCGAAATCCTTAGAGCATATCATGATGAGTGTACAGCAGGACACTATGGCGTGGAAAGAACCATAGCGCGAATCGCAGCTAGATACTATTGGACAGGTATGCGAGGCGAACTCTCTAAATATGTGAAAAACTGCATTGAATGCCAGCGTTTTAAGGCAACGAATATGAAGCCAGTTGGACTCTTGCAGACAACTAGTAGCAAACAACGATTTGAGGAGCTAGCAGTAGATATGTTTGGTCCACTACCCCGGACAGAAGAAGGTTACCGATGGTTACTGATCGTGGGAGATGTTGCCAGCCGCTGGGTAGAGATTTTCAAAGTCCAAGATGCCACAGCAGAAGTCTGTACCAAGATACTCGTAGATGAGATATTTTTACGATACGGAATTCCAAGACGAAGAAAAACTGACCATTCGTATCTGCAATAATGCAACAAGTTGCATATTGTTTCGATATACAACAACAGTTCACACCAATCTATCACTCTGAAGCAAATCCTGTCGAGCGTAAGAATAGAGATCTGAAGGGTCAGTTGGCAATTTTGGTGCAGAATCAACATAATAATTGGCACTATAACTTGGCAGCTAACCGCTTTGCAATGAACACTGCCAAATATCAGAAACGTGTTAGAAGATGCCAAAGAAACTGAGGCTAAAATCCAAGACAAAAACAAAATTTATGCCGATCGTCAAAGAACCCAACAGCCAGAATTTACAGTTGGTACTAAAGTACTGGTAACAACCCACGTTTTAAGCAATGCAGCTAAGGACATTTTATCCAAGTTTGTGCCTAAACGAGATGGTCCCTATATCATCACTAGGAAGATTGGGTCGTCGACATATGAAGTATCTTCAGCAGATAATTTAGCAATTCCACTTGGTGCCTATAATGCCTCAGCATTAACATTGTTTAAGGGTACCAATGATGACGAAGCTCCAACTCCAGTTCATCCCATGAAAAGACGAGGAAGACCGAAGAAAACTTAGTAGATGTTGTCGTACAGCTCGTGCGGAGGTTGTACTCTAAAGGGGGAGACTGACTCATTTTCTATTATTATTATATTATTATCATTATTATTATTAATGCATGTGATTCACATTTTTGAGAAGAATGATTAGGGCAAAAGCTTCTGTTTGTCATACGGTTTAATGAGAATCGCAATTAGGGTAAAAGCTTTTGTTTGTCATGCGGTTTAATGAGAATCGTGCTTAGGCTAACGCTATTTTGTTTGAGAAGAATGTTTAGGTTAAAAGTTTACTTCTAGAGTATATAAACAATGCAAACAGCGATCGATTTTCATTCTTTGTGTGCAGGTTTGCATGAGAGGCCAACAAGAGTGTAAAAAAAGGAAATCTATTTTTTTTATTTCCTTTTTGTTCTTACAAGCACTTGAACCTGAAGAACGCTAATCAATAAATTAAAACACCTTGAATGCTTTAAAATAATGATAATTAATTTCTTTATTTTTCATGCTTATATACTAAATTGTTTTACAATAAAATTGCTTAGTAAGAAAAATACATTTTTGCAAAATTATTGTACCTATTTTTTATTATTAAAATTAAAATATTAATTTCTGTTTTGTCAACAATAATGCTAAATGAAACTTAATACAAATATTTAGGTAGTTGAACTTAAAAGAAAAAAATGTTTAGTCAACAAAAATGTTAATTGTCAACAACAATGGTTAATGAACTTAATATAAAAAATTGGATTATAAAATAAAGTGTTTAGTCAACAATAATAATAAATACAGAAATTGTGCAATGTTTTTTAATGAAGATAAAATAATAAAAAATAATAAAAAAATAAAATTATGTTGATTAAGTATCAACATTCTCCCCCGCGTTGACCAACGGTCACTGGTGACAAACGTTCATTAGGGTTGATGTTTGCAATGTCGATGGTAACAGGTCGGGGTAAGGGAACTGGATAAGGTGTCGGTTGAACGATCCTATGAATTTTTTTTCCTTTATAAGCTGAGTATAGCTTGACTATGATGATGGCTATTAAAATGATTAGGGAAATTAAAAGTGCAGTGTAGCTGACGGCATGGTGATGTTGGCTTTGGGACCTGATTAATTCTGGAAATCTTACAATAGTTGACTCTTCAAGCTGTCTTTGCAGGTTATTCAGATGGATTTAGATGGGTTTCAATCTGGTTGTTAGTGTTATTAAAAATTCTTTTGATCTCTTGTGGAGTGCTAATTTGATCAATGTGCCTGAATTGGACGTGTGAAGTATGCAAGCTATTTGATGCATCAAAGTGGACGTGGATAGTGAGAGAGTTGGTTTTAATAATGCAATTGGGATTTATTTGCATTATTCCAGTGCCTCTTATTAGCTGTTGTGAGTTTTCAGTGCCGCAAACTGCTGAAATTTCTATGTTTGTTGTGGTAGCAAAAATCCATTTATTTGGATTTTTCATTTGCGTCCATGTTGTGTTATCTGCCAGACGAGTAAGACTGCAATTGGCTGTGTTAACGCTGTTGAGGATATTAATTTCACAGGAATTTATATCCTTTTTGAATCTTAGCTGCTTATTTTGGCATATATATGTATCCCTTGTTGCTATAGTGCAGCTTGACAAATCATCGGTTGTAAAAGGAATCAATTCATCACTGTGCGGATTCACTGCTAAAAAAGGTACATCTGGTTTGATGGATATTAGTAAATTTTTTCGTATTGTTGGTACCGGAGTTATCATGAAAAGTTCTAGGAACTGCTGATCGATCAGTGGCAACTTAATTTCGAAGAGAACTTCGTCTTTTGTCACTGCTCCATTTGCCTTCATAAGCTTGTATAGTCGAACCAAATTATCTTCTTCAATTGGAAGCGTACGTTGTACTGGTAGATGTGCCTTCATTGTCGTTAATTCATGTCTTAGCTAATGTGGTGATAATAAAAGTGGACTGATTTTTTCATGGTGAGCATCGGTTAGTACGTCGATAATCTCTTTTTCTACCCTTTGTAAGTTCAGTGCTGTTAATGTTAATTGATTGGCAAGAAGTGATATTAGTTGTGTTTGGCTGACTTCTGAGAATTCCCTAGCAATTAAATTTGTTTCATTGTTAATTCTTGCAACAATCTCTGATAGTTGTTTTTGTGTGCTGACTTCGTCTTCTTTAATTATATTAATAGTGGAATCAATAATTGATGTTTGGTTTTTGAGTAATTTAAAAATATAATCTGTTTCGATCTTCGCCCTTTTAATGGTGTCTGACATTTCATGGGCATAGTCTGAGTCCAGCACTCCAAAAAGTGTCCTTGCTACATTTCCAACAATGTTGAAAGCACCCCTTTTAACTCTTCTAGCGGCAAATAGTTCCTTTTCCTCCAGCAATTCTTCTTTTACTTGATTGAAATTATTTATTAAAATATTACATGTTGCCCGATGTGTGGTGGTTGAACATAAGCGTTGCAACGTAACTATTCCAGACTGAAAAATTTTTAACTCGGACAAAAGGGGTGCTAGATCATAGTATACCATGAGTTTCCATTCAGCTGTTGCTAGTTTTATGGTACCGATACCTTCAAAGTAAAGCCCTGGATCAGAATTGAAGTTCTTTATCTCTACGGGACTGCCCATAACAGCTGGAATAAAAAGTAGGGCTACTATCATAGTGAGTATGATAGAGTTAGTAATGATCTTCGATTTTTTGGTGCGTGGAGTATCTTCTTTGAAGTAGCGGAGCTAATCTGTGGATAGGTCTTCTTTTTATTCCTGCAGTTGTTTTTACATCTGCTACCCGAACCTTTCCATCATTTCCCTCGTGTGTTTGAAGGATTCTTCCAAGTGGCCAGCTCATAACCGGTAAATTGTCTTCTTTTACGATAACCATCTGTCCTTCTTTCACGTTTTCAGACGATGATTTCCACTTCTGTCTTTCCTGCAGTTGATGCAAATACTCGGCAGACCAACGTTTCCAGAACTCATGCTTGAGTTGGGAGACGAGTTTCCATCTTGTGGCGAGAGAAATATTTGATTGAACTGATCTACTATCTACTTGGGCTGTGAGTGGTTCTCCAATTAAGAAATGTCCGGGAGTCAGCGCAGTTAGATCATTTGGATTAGATGACATCGGAGTTAGCGGACGAGAATTTAATATAGCTTCTATTTCTATAACCACTGTCTCGAGCTCTTCGTGCGTTAGTGACCCTGTTGAAACACTTCGTAGTAAAAGTTGCTTAGCTGCCTTTACTGCTGCCTCCCATAAGCCTCCAAGTGAGGGGCCCGAGGTGGAATAAATTTGAATTCGATGCCTTCTTTACTGCAAGCTTGTAAAATTTTCTCCTTGGAGTTATTATCAAATATCGCTTTATTTAATTCTTCTAGCTGATTCCGCGTACCTATGAAGTTTGTAGCATTGTCGGAATATATGGTCTGGCACCGCCCTCGGCGTGATAAGAATCTTTTTAGCGCTCCAATGAATGCATCTGTTGTCAGTTCCGTTACAACTTCCAGGTGTACAGCCTTTGTTGAGATACAGACAAAAACAGCTATGTAAACTTTATGCGGTTTTTTACCCCTTATCTTAAAATGAACCCAAAACGGCCCGCAGTACTCAACACCAGATGTGATAAATTGGCGTGATGGGGTTACCCTGCTTGCTGGTAGATCGCCCATTATTTGTGAAAAAAGTTTAGGTTTCGCTCTTGTACATCGCACACAATTTTGGACTATATTTCTTGCCATTGATTTACCCTTGATGATCCAATATTGTTGTCTGGATATGGGCAATAATGATTGTGGGCCACAATGATAGTTTTTTTTATGTAACATTGTGAGTATAAGTTTTGAAATTGAGTCGTTGTAGGGTAGAAGTATGGGATGTTTTGCGTCATATGATAGATCAGATGCTTCCAATCTTCCTCCGACCCGCAAAATGTTATTTTCGTCTAGGAATGGAGATAAACTGCTGATTGTGCTGGACTTGTCCACTTGGTTTCTCTTCTTTAATTCAGATATATCCTTCATGAAGTCGGAGGTCTGAACTGCTCGAATAATTATGTACCGCGAATCATCCAGTTCTTTAGAACTCAGCGCAATGTGTTTTGGTCGAAACTCATTTTGTGTTTTTGAATTATTAATGAATCTAAGTACGTACCCCAAAACCTTCTGTAAAGTTATAAATGAATTTTTGTGGTGAATTTCGTATATAAGGCTATCGTTGCTTAATGCCATAGTTGCTGTAACAGGAACCGATTTCTTTTTCTCAACATCATTGAGAGTTTCTTGATGCAAGTATTTCGATGGCCACGATTCCTCTCTTCCATGAAGAAAAAGTGGTCCATATAGCCACAAGTTACATGCTGGCAGATCTACTGCACCAAGTCCTCTGGATAGTATATCGGCTGGGTTGTGTTTTGATCGTACATGGCGCCATTGTTCAGCTAAACTTAGTGATTGAATTGTTGATACTCTGTTGGCGACAAAGGTTTTGTATGAAGATGATTGTGAATATATCCATGACAGTATAATTTCCGAATCAGTCCATAGAAATGTAGCTTGGTCTTCAAACTGCAGGTGAGTTTTAAGTCTTTTAGCAAGCTGTGCTGCTAGAACTGCTGCGCATAACTCTAGTCGAGGTAATGTCTGCTGTTTCAATGGTGCAACTCTTGATTTTGCACAGAGCATTCGCACGATTGTCTGCCCATTCTTAAGAGTTGCACGAATGTATGCAACTGCACCAAAGGCCTTCTCAGATGCATCTGGAAATACGTGAAGTTGAGTTTTTACTGGGATTTCGCCCTGGAAGATGTGTCGTGGTATCGTAAAATTGTTAAGATTCTCTAAATCGCTTCTAAATGTGCTCCAAAATGCACTAAGGTCCTTAGTTAATGGTTCATCCCAGTTTAATTCATGATGCCAAAGGTGTTGAAGAAATATTTTGGCCTTAACAATCACAGGAGCTAACAGACCAAGAGGATCAAATAGTCTTGCGAGATCAGAAGTTAATGTTCGTTTCGAGATTTGCTGATATTGGGTTAATTTGACTTTAACGCAAAAATAATCGCTTTTAGGTAGCCAATATAATCCTAAGGTTTTTATTGAATTAGTACTGTTATTATCGAAATCTAAGTTAACCTCTTGGTCACCAGTTGGAATATTTTTTAGCAAATGAGGATGGTTTGCGCACCATTTTTTCAAACTAAATACATATGTTTTTAACATAATAATGAGTTCCTTTTGCATTTCCACTGCTATGTTTAGGTTATCAGAACCTCCGAGGCCGTCATCCACATAGAAGTTGTCTTTCAGCATCTGAGAACCATACAGAAACTTGAGAGAATTCTCATTAGCTATTTTTTGTACACATCGTGTGGCCAGGTAAGGTGCTGCACGTGTCCCGTATGTTACGGTGTTGAGTTTGTAATAGGCAAGTGGCGATGATGGACCTTCTCTCCACATAATAAGTTGATATTGTTGATCATTTGGGTTAATCAGTATTTGCCTGTACATTTTCTCGATATCGGTTGTAAAAACGAACTTTGGCAATCGAAAACGAATTAAAATGGAAAAAAGTTCACTTTGCACCACTGGACCAGCATACATTAAGTCATTTAATGAGTATCCAGTTGATGTTTTTGCTGATGCGTCAAAGACTACCCGAAGCTTTGTTGTGGTGCTATCAGGCTTGAATACGCAGTGATGTGGAATAAAATATCTTGGATGTGGTAAGTTATCTAGGTTTACCCTTTGCATGTGGCCTAGTTGCTCATACTCTTTCATGAATTGCGTGTAGTGAACTCGGATTTTTTCATTCTTTTGGAGTCGTCGCTCCAAACTAACAAATCTGTTGTATGCCATAGCTTGTGAATCACCCAATGCTGTTGGGTTTTCCCGAAATGGAATGAGCTTCACATTGGGCATCTGCTGGAGACAGAATCCTTTCATTTGATTCTACTTCATCGAGTTTCCATAGTTTTTCGACCGCTTGTTCTAGTGAAGACTCCTTACCAAATATTGCACATGTAAGTGGTGGTTTTGAGCTATGAGCAATGGTTTGTCGTACAGAGACGCTCACGATCCAACCAAGTAACGTGTTTTGAAGCGTTGGACCGCCGTTAGTCAGTTTTATTGCACCAGGCTGCATGAGACTAAAATAGAATTCAGCGCCAAGGAGGACATCGATTTTTCCTTGTTGATAGAATCTGGGATCTGCTAAGTAGATATTATTTGGAATGTTCCAAGTTGAAACATCGAGGTTTTGATTTGGTTGTGCCGGAATGATAGTTGGGAGGACAATCGCTTCCAAGTTCGTTGAAAAGTCATTATTTGTAGAGAACATCTCAACATTCACGCGGTACTCTGCTCGTTTTTTAATCCTTCCCACACCATCAATGCATAAGGACGCTTCCACTGGAGAAAGGCATAGCTTCTTGATAAGTCGTTCAGTCACAATATTTACTTGTGAACCTGAATCTAGTATTGCTCGAAATTCGTGTGTGATGGCATTTGTAGCCTTGATAGCTACTTTTGCTGTGGCCAGCATGACATAATTCTGATGCCCTGTCATTGGCTTCATAGATGTGGATGAGACTGTAATCGTCTCTCCTCTTTTGTTTGTGGGTTGCACATGTGGAAGTGATGTCTTCTGGTTTTTTGTGTATCTTGTTGTAAATGTAATAATGAATTATGCTTCTTGTTACATTTTTTACATCCACTGGAAGTGCAAACTTTTGTTACGTGATCATCTCTGAGACAGTTAACACAGAGTCTTTGTTGCTGTGCCCATCTCAATCTGGCTGATTCTGTCATGTTTAAAAATTTCTTGCAGTAATAGATTGGATGAATCCCCGTTAAACAAAGTCTGCAATTATTATTATTATTATTCATAGATGCCACAGATGATATTGTCATCTTGCAATAATGCAACAAGTTGCATATTGTTTCGATATACAACAACAGTTCACACCAATCTATCACTCTGAAGCAAATCCTGTCGAGCGTAAGAATAGAGATCTAAAGGGTCAGTTGGCAATTTTGGTGCAGAATCAACATAATAATTGGCACTATAACTTGGCAGCTAACCGCTTTGCAATGAACACTGCCAAATATCAGAAACCTGGGTATAGTGCAGCATATTTGACTTTCGGTAGAGAGCTGCGTACATTAGATGACGTTAAGCATGATGTTAAAGCCGTAATCGAATCCGAGAACTTCATTCCGGAGATTACATCTTATATTAAAACTATTTCCAACGTGTTAGAAGATGCCAAAGAAACTGAGGCTAAAATCCAAGACAAAAACAAAATTTATGCCGATCGTCAAAGAACCCAACAGCCAGAATTTACAGTTGGTACTAAAGTACTGGTAACAACCCACGTTTTAAGCAATGCAGCTAAGGACATTTTATCCAAGTTTGTGCCTAAATGAGATGGTCCCTATATCATCACTAGGAAGATTGGGTCGTCGACATATGAAGTATCTTCAGCAGATAATTTAGCTATTCCACTTGGTGCCTATAATGCCTCAGCATTAACATTGTTTAAGGGTACCAATGATGACGAAGCTCCAACTCCAGTTCATCCCATGAAAAGACGAGGAAGACCGAAGAAAACTTAGTAGATGTTGTCGTACAGCTCGTGCGGAGGTTGTACTCTAAAGGGGGAGACTGACTCATTTTCTATTATTATTATATTATTATCATTGTTATTATCATTATTATTATTAATGCATGTGATTCACATTTTTGAGAAGAATGATTAGGGCAAAAGCTTCTGTTTGTCATACGGTTTAATGAGAATCGCAATTAGGGTAAAAGCTTTTGTTTGTCATACGGTTTAATGAGAATCGTGCTTAGGCTAACGCTATTTTGTTTGAGAAGAATGTTTAGGTTAAAAGTTTACTTCTAGAGTATATAAACAATGCAAACAGCGATCGATTCTCATTCTTTGTGTGCAGGTTTGCATGAGAGGCCAACAAGAGTGTAAAAAAAGGAAATCTAGTGGAACTTAGTTCAAACGTTTCGTCAGAACTAACACTATTTTTTTTATTTCCTTTTTGTTCTTACAAGCACTTGAACCTGAAGAACGCTAATCAATAAATTAAAACACCTTGAATGCTTTAAAATAATGATAATTAATTTCTTTATTTTTCATGCTTATATACTAAATTGTTTTACAATAAAATTGCTTAGTAAGAAAAATACATTTTTGCAAAATTATTGAACCTATTTTTTATTATTAAAATTAAAATATTAATTTCTGTTTTGTCAACAATAATGCTAAATGAAACTTAATACAAATATTTAGGTAGTTCAACTTAAAAGAAAAAAATGTTTAGTCAACAAAAATGTTAATTGTCAACAACAATGGTTAATGAACTTAATATAAAAAATTGGATTATAAAATAAAGTGTTTAGTCAACAATAATAATAAATACAGAAATTGTGCAATGTTTTTTAATGAAGATAAAATAATAAAAAATAATAAAAAAATAAAATTATGTTGATTAAGTATCAACATTCTCCCCCGCGTTGACCAACGGTCACTGGTGACAAACGTTCAATGTCGATGGTAACAGGTCGGGGTAAGGGAACTGGATAAGGTGTCGGTTGAACGATCCTATGAATTTTTCTTCCTTTATAAGCTGAGTATAGCTTGACTATGATGATGGCTATTAAAATGATTAGGGAAATTAAAAGTGCAGTGTAGCTGACGGCATGGTGATGTTGGCTTTGGGACCTGATTAATTCTGGCAATCTTACAATAGTTGACTCTTCAAGCTGTCTTTGCAGGTTATTCAGATGGATTTAGATGGGTTTCAATCTGGTTGTTAGTGTTATTAAAAATTCTTTTGATCTCTTGTGGAGTGCTAATTTGATCAATGTGCCTGAATTGGACGTGTGAAGTATGCAAGCTATTTGATGCATCAAAGTGGACGTGGATAGTGAGAGAGTTGGTTTTAATAATGCAATTGGGATTTATTTGCATTATTCCAGTGCCTCTTATTAGCTGTTGTGAGTTTTCAGTGCCGCAAACTGCTGAAATTTCTATGTTTGTTGTGGTAGCAAAAATCCATTTATTTGGATTTTTCATTTGCGTCCATGTTGTGTTATCTGCCAGACGAGTAAGACTGCAATTGGCTGTGTTAACGCTGTTGAGGATATTAATTTCACAGGAATTTATATCCTTTTTGAATCTTAGCTGCTTATTTTGGCATATATATGTATCCCTTGTTGCTATAGTGCAGCTTGACAAATCATCGGTTGTAAAAGGAATGAAGTCATCTCTGTGCGGATTCACAGCTAAAAAAGGTACATCTGGTTTGATGGATATTAGTAAATTTTTTCGTATTGTTGGTACCGGAGTTATCATGAAAAGTTCTAGTAACTGCTGATCGATCAGTGGCAACTTAATTTCGAAGAGAACTTCGTCTTTTGTCACTGCTCCATTTGCCTTCATAAGCTTGTATAGTTGAACCAAATTATCTTCTTCAATTGGAACATAAGTGTTGCAACGTGACTATTCCAGACTGAAAAATTTTTAACTCGGACAAAAGGGGTGCTAGATCATAGTATACCATGAGTTTCCATTCAGCTGTTGCTAGTTTTATGGTACCGATACCTTCAAAGTAAAGCCCTGGATCAGAATTGAAGTTCTTTATCTCTACGGGACTGCCCATAACAGCTGGAATAAAAAGTAGGGCTACTATCATAGTGAGTATGATAGAGTTAGTAATGATCTTCGATTTTTTGGTGCGTGGAGTATCTTCTTTGTTAACAGGTACTGGGCGAATAGGATTGGATAACCCAGTTGCAGGTAATTCGTCTTCGTGAAGTAGCGGAGCTAATCTGTGGATAGGTCTTCTTTTTATTCCTGCAGTTGTTTTTACATCTGCTACCCGAACCTTTCCATCATTTCCCTCGTGTGTTTGAAGGATTCTTCCAAGTGGCCAGCTCATAACCGGTAAATTGTCTTCTTTTACGATAACCATCTGTCCTTCTTTCACGTTTTCAGACGATGATTTCCACTTCTGTCTTTCCTGCAGTTGATGCAAATACTCGGCAGACCAACGTTTCCAGAACTCATGCTTGAGTTGGGAGACGAGTTTCCATCTTGTGGCGAGAGAAATATTTGATTGAACTGATCTACTATCTACTTGGGCTGTGAGTGGTTCTCCAATTAAGAAATGTCCGGGAGTCAGCGCAGTTAGATCATTTGGATTAGATGACATCGGAGTTAGCGGACGAGAATTTAATATAGCTTCTATTTCTATAACCACTGTCTCGAGCTCTTCGTGCGTTAGTGACCCTGTTGAAACACTTCGTAGTAAAAGTTGCTTAGCTGCCTTTACTGCTGCCTCCCATAAGCCTCCAAGTGAGGGGCCCGAGGTGGAATAAATTTGAATTCGATGCCTTCTTTACTGCAAGCTTGTAAAATTTTCTCCTTGGAGTTATTATCAAATATCGCTTTATTTAATTCTTCTAGCTGATTCCACGTACCTATGAAGTTTGTAGCATTGTCGGAATATATGGTCTGGCACCGCCCTCGGCGTGATAAGATTCTTTTTAGCGCTCCAATGAATGCATCTGTTGTCAGTTCCGTTACAACTTCCAGGTGTGCAGCCTTTGTTGAGAAACAGACAAAAACAGCTATGTAAACTTTATGCGGTTTTTTACCCCTTATCTTAAAATGAACCCAAAACGGCCCGCAGTAGTCAACACCAGATGTGATAAATTGGCGTGATGGGGTTACCCTGCTTGCTGGTAGATCGCCCATTATTTGTGAAAAAAGTTTAGGTTTCGCTCTTGTACATCGCACACAATTTTGGACTATATTTCTTGCCATTGATTTACCCTTGATGATCCAATATTGTTGTCTGGATATGGGCAATAATGATTGTGGGCCACAATGATAGTTTTTTTTATGTAACATTGTGAGTATAAGTTTTGAAATTGAGTCGTTGTAGGGTAGAAGTATGGGATGTTTTGCGTCATATGATAGATCAGATGCTTCCAATCTTCCTCCGACCCGCAAAATGTTATTTTCGTCTAGGAATGGAGATAAACTGCTGATTGTGCTGGACTTGTCCACTTGGTTTCTCTTCTTTAATTCAGATATATCCTTCATGAAGTCGGAGGTCTGAACTGCTCGAATAATTATGTACCGCGAATCATCCAGTTCTTTAGGACTCAGCGCAATGTGTTTTGGTCGAAACTCATTTTGTGTTTTTGAATTATTAATGAATCTAAGTACGTACCCCAAAACCTTCTATAAAGTTATAAATGAATTTTTGTGGTGAATTTCGTATATAAGGCTATCGTTGCTTAATGCCATAGTTGCTGTAACAGGAACCGATTTCTTTTTCTCAACATCATTGAGAGTTTCTTGATGCAAGTATTTCGATGGCCACGATTCCTCTCTTCCATGAAGAAAAAGTGGTCCATATAGCCACAAGTTACATGCTGGCAGATCTACTGCACTAAGTCCTCTGGATAGTATATCGGCTGGGTTGTGTTTTGATCGTACATGGCGCCATGGTTCAGCTAAACTTAGTGATTGAATTGTTGATACTCTGTTGGCGACAAAGGTTTTGTATGAAGATGATTGTGAATATATCCATGACAGTATAATTTCCGAACCAGTCCATAGAAATGTAGCTTGGTCTTCAAACTGCAGGTGAGTTTTAAGTCTTTTAGCAAGCTGTGCTGCTAGAACTGCTGCGCATAACTCTAGTCGAGGTAATGTCTGCTGTTTCAATGGTGCAACTCTTGATTTTGCACAGAGCATTCGCACGATTGTCTGCCCATTCTTAAGAGTTGCACGAATGTATGCAACTGCACCAAAGGCCTTCTCAGATGCATCTGGAAATACGTGAAGTTGAGTTTTTACTGGGATTTCGCCCTGGAAGATGTGTCGTGGTATCGTAAAATTGTTAAGATTCTCTAAATCACTTCTAAATGTGCTCCAAAATGCACTAAGGTCCTTAGTTAATGGTTCATCCCAGTTTAATTCATGATGCCAAAGGTGTTGAAGAAATATTTTGGCCTTAACAATCACAGGAGCTAACAGACCAAGAGGATCAAATAGTCTTGCGAGATCAGAAGTTAATGTTCGTTTCGAGATTTGCTGATATTGGGTTAATTTGACTTTAACGCAAAAATAATCGCTTTTAGGTAGCCAATATAATCCTAAGGTTTTTATTGAATTAGTACTGTTATTATCGAAATCTAAGTTAACCTCTTGGTCACCAGTTGGAATATTTTTTAGCAAATGAGGATGGTTTGCGCACCATTTTTTCAAACTAAATACATATGTTTTTAACATAATAATGAGTTCCTTTTGCATTTCCACTGCTATGTTTAGGTTATCAGAACCTCCGAGGCCGTCATCCACATAGAAGTTGTCTTTCAGCATCTGAGAACCATACAGAAACTTGAGAGAATTCTCATTAGCTATTTTTTGTACACATCGTGTGGCCAGGTAAGGTGCTGCACGTGTCCCGTATGTTACGGTGTTGAGTTTGTAATAGGCAAGTGGCGATGATGGACCTTCTCTCCACATAATAAGTTGATATTGTTGATCATTTGGGTTAATCAGTATTTGCCTGTACATTTTCTCGATATCGGTTGTAAAAACGAACTTTGGCAATCGAAAACGAATTAAAATGGAAAAAAGTTCACTTTGCACCACTGGACCAGTATACATTAAGTCATTTAATGAGTATCCAGTTGATGTTTTTGCTGATGCGTCAAAGACTACCCGAAACTTTGTTGTGGTGCTATCAGGCTTGAATATGCAGTGATGTGGAATAAAATATCTTGGATGTGGTAAGTTATCTAGGTTTACCCTTTGCATGTGGCCTAGTTGCTCATACACTTTCATGAATTGCGTGTAGTGAACTCGGATTTTTTCATTCTTTTGGAGTCGTCGCTCCAAACTAACAAATCTGTTGCATGCCATAGCTTATGAATCACCCAATGCTGTTGGGTTTTCCCGAAATGGAATGAGCTTCACATTGGGCATCTGCTGGAGACAGAATCCTTTCATTTGATTCTACTTCATCGAGTTTCCATAGTTTTTCGACCGCTTGTTCTAGTGAAGACTCCTCACCAAATATTGCACATGTAAGTGGTGGTTTTGAGCTATGAGCAATGGTTTGTCGTACAGAGACGCCCACAATCCAACCAAGTAACGTGTTTTGAAGCGTTGGACCGCCGTTAGTCAGTTTTATTGCACCAGGCTGCATGAGACTAAAATAGAATTCAGCGCCAAGGAGGACATCGATTTTTCCTTGTTGATAGAATCTGGGATCTGCTAAGTAGATATTATTTGGAATGTTCCAAGTTGAAACATCGACGTTTTGATTTGGTTGTGCCGGAATGATAGTTGGGAGGACAATCGCTTCCAAGTTCGTTGAAAAGTCATTATTTGTAGAGAACATCTCAACATTCACGCGGTACTCTGCTCGTTTTTTAATCCTTCCCACACCATCAATGCATAAGGACGCTTCCACTGGAGAAAGGCATAGCTTCTTGATAAGTCGTTCAGTCACAATATTTACTTGTGAACCTGAAGCTAGTATTGCTCGAAATTCGTGTGTGATGGTATTTGTAGCCTTGATAGCTACTTTTGCTGTGGCCAGCATGACATAATTCTGATGCCCTGTCATTGGCTTCATAGATGTGGATGAGACTGTAATCGTCTCTCCTCTTTTGTTTGTGGGTTGCACATATGGAAGTGATGTCTTCTGGTTTTTTTGTGTATCTTGTTGTAAATGTAATAATGAATTATGCTTCTTGTTACATTTTTTACATCCACTGGAAGTGCAAACTTTTGTTACGTGATCATCTCTGAGACAGTTAACACAGAGTCTTTGTTGCTGTGCCCATCTCAATCTGGCTGAACCTGTCATGTTTAAAAATTTCTTGCAGTAATAGATTGGATGAATCCCCGTTAAACAAAGTCTGCAATTATTATTATTATTATTCATAGATGCCACAGATGATATTGTCATCTTTTCTTTTTGATGGGTAGTTAATTTTTCCTTGTAACCAATTGATTCCATTGATTGAAATGGAATCTCAAGGAAGGAGAATAATTCTTTAATTGTTGGCACATCTCTAGGTTTAGTTAGTGCTTGTATAAATCGAATGTAGAGAGCACGATCTAGTTTTTTAATCATCAGTTGTATGATTATGGCATCCCAAGATGAAGTATTAATATTTAAGTTATTGGCGTTAAATAAATAATAAACATTCTTTGGTAGTGTCATGAAGGGTCTTAATGGACGCGCTAGACATGGTTACTGTTGGTTGGTTAAGGTTTTTGTCTACTAACGTGGCTACTATGACTCTTTTATTATCATACCGCTCCTGAAGTAGTGTCCATGCTGTCTTGTAGTTCTCTTCGGTAAACGTTAGATGACTAATAAGCTTTTCGGCTTCTCTTGAGATGTTTGATTTGAGGTACCACATTTTCTGAACGATTGGTAGAGGTTGCTTGTCGACCATTTCCGTAAACAGTTCATAAAACTGACACCACTTTAAACAATCTCCATTAAATTGTGGAATTGTAACTTTTGGTAAAGGCAATGAGCTATGTACGCCTAGGTTGCTTCCCAATTGTAATCCACCATCTACATGCTGATGTTTGTGTTGATCTGATAGTACTGCCAATTCTATCAAATAATGTTGAACAGAGTCATCTAGATTATGGTATTCATTCTGGTCAAGTTCCAGTCTTGTAGGATCTTCGACTTCATGCCACAGTTCATCATAAAATTCTTGAATTTGATTCCATAATTTTTTTATGGTTTCACTTTTTATCTGATAAAATTGTGATGGATGATCCTCTCCCTCCAAAGATAACCCTTTCAATAACCGTGTTAAGGCCGTCATTCGAGCTTTTAGTTTTCTACCTAGCCCTTTAACTTGAGGTGACAATAATTCATGATCAGCTGGATTAGGGGACTTGGATTCTAAAGTTTCTTTTCTGATTGTCGGTAATGGCTTGACGCTGAGCTTGTTAATCTGAGACGTAAGAAAATCAATTGTCTCACTGAACATTTCTCCTATGGATTCGTGTAGGTTTTGGACAATATATGGATCACTGGCTGATAGCGTATTATCCCTTCTAATAGCGTTTTCTGTTTTGTCAAAGGCCTGCCATAATGCCTTTAGTTCTTCCCTTTTAGTTTTGTAGAAGTCTAACGTTCGCCGATCAAGTGGGGCCTTCTTGATGTTTGAAATAATTTTTTCTATCTCAGTTGCTTTCGCTTGCTGCTGTGATATAAGATTTTCTAAGTTAGCGATGTTAGATTGCCGTTAAATTGATGATTTGAAGAAAATATGTAATTGGTATCCCTCCTGTTGAGTTGTTTAATACGGACTGGCTGTCCTGATAAATTGGTCTGATTATCCTGATGAATTGATTTGTACGGACTGGCTGTCCTGATAAATTGGACTGATTATCCTGATGAATTGATTTGTACGGACTGGCTGTCCTGATAAATTGGACTGATTATCCTGATGAATTGATTTGTACGGACTGGCTGTCCTGATAAATTGGACTGATTATCCTGATGAATTGATGCGTGTTTGTTTTAATTTTTAAAGGTCCTTACCACTGGTGGGGGGAAACTTTAGAAATTATGTAATCTAGGTGTCACCAAAATGTAGAGAAAGGAATTCTAGTGGAACTTAGTTCAAACGTTTCGTCAGAACTAACACTATTTTTTTTATTTCCTTTTTGTTCTTACAAGCACTTGAACCTGAAGAACGCTAATCAATAAATTAAAACACCTTGAATGCTTTAAAATAATGATAATTAATTTCTTTATTTTTCATGCTTATATACTAAATTGTTTTACAATAAAATTGCTTAGTAAGAAAAATACATTTTTGCAAAATTATTGAACCTATTTTTTATTATTAAAATTAAAATATTAATTTCTGTTTTGTCAACAATAATGCTAAATGAAACTTAATACAAATATTTAGGTAGTTGAACTTAAAAGAAAAAATGTTTAGTCAACAAAAATGTTAATTGTCAACAACAATGGTTAATGAACTTAATATAAAAAATTGGATTATAAAATAAAGTGTTTAGTCAACAATAATAGTTATGGAATTTAAATACAAAAATTGTGCAATGTTTTTTAATGATGATAAAATAATAAAAAATAATAAAAAAATAAAATTATGTTGATTAAGTATCAACAAAGAGGCTTACTAAACGACTAGGCTCCGTGGTGACGATAGTCGCCGTTGCTTACCGTTTGTTAAGCTTGCTTGACAGTTTCGTTGTTGTTGGACGCGATGGTGTCCGCAATAAACGGGAACCCTTGACTTCTCATCTATCCTCATTCTTTGTGTGCAGTGAAAATATTAATAAGAACACTTGAAAATAACTTGTGCTGAATTATACAATAAATTATACAAATAAAATAAGACTGTGTTACGAAAGTAAATAATCCAATACAAAATATAATTTTAACAAAAAATTAAGAATATTACCAGTCAGCGAGATCATATTCGTAGAAGATATACGGCTTAAATCTAGTTTACAGGCACCGCTCCAAAATAAAAAAAGTTACCTATAGAGTGCAAAATGCAATTTTAAGCAAAAAATGTTAAGTGAAAAATTTGGCGGCAGCCCTTAGTTTCGGAGTTACGGCCCTCCAAAGTTTTTATATATAATATGGCATATATCGAGTAGTTGATGGCGGAATGGAACAATATGATCAATATGACCAATATATCATTGGAAAGGGAATTAAAAAGCCTATTTATTGAAGCAGGAAAAAATTAAAATTTGTTATACCATGGAGGAGAAAATCCTTTCGTCCGGCCGAAGGCCGGCTACGCAGGAAACCACAGAGGGGAAAATCTTTCCGCCCGGCTACGCAACAAACCTTTAGAAAGCGAAGCCGCTGTTGGTTATACCATAGAGGAGAAAATCCTTTCGTCCGGCCGAAGGCCTGCTACGCAGAAAACCTTTAGAAACCATAGAGGAGAAAATTCTTTGTTTTTGAGTAAAAATATGTTTATATGGAAAAAATAGTTCTGTTGGAGCCTTACTTTTATATCGCTTTGAAATAATAGAGTACAATTCATTAATAGTTAATTCATTTCTTGTAATATCAATTCGGAAAGTACAAAATGTGTATCTATTATTAAATGTAAGGTTAACAATTCAATAATAACAAAGTTATTCAATGTTGCCAACACGTCTCTATTAGTTGGCGATTTTATACACAACACTTACCTAATTTTTTTATTTTATTTTTTCCTATTTTCTTTCCAATTATACCCATATTGTCCCATTCTACCATCGAATACTCGATATACACTCGATACAAAAACTTCGGAGGTCCGTAACTCCGAAACTAAGGGTTGCCGCCAATTTTTTACCTAACATTTTTTGCTTAAAATTGCATTTTGCACCCAGTAGGCAACTTTTTTATTTTGGAGCAGTGCCGGTAAACTATATTTGTTCCAAATATACATATATATTAACATTTGTACAAGCTTACATCTGCTCTAAACCATTTTTTAATTTCTTTTAAAATAATTGTACAAAACAATATGTAATCCAGTTTTTTTAAGCGATTCTTCTTTTTGTTTTTAATAAAGAACGTAGAAAAATTTCTTTCGCAAATTGTCGACGTTGGTGATACAGTTAAAATAGCATCGAAAAGCATATCAAGTTTTTCCGTTCTTTTTTTATATCTCCAAATAATTCAAGATATCTTGAATGCTATTAACATTTTTTGTACTTCTGGTGTTTCTTGCATTATTAATAGACCTTTTTAACTTATCTAGTAACATCTTACTACTGACTTCTAAATCTGCGTCTAATTCTGCATCGTAGTTGTGACATTTTAAGTATTTTCATCATAAAATAATATTGAAAACAAGGCATTTTCGTACTCGTTTGCGTCACAGATAAATAAATTATTAATCTGTGGTTTGCGTCGCATTTTGAGTCATATTTTAAAAATTCACTACTGGATTTTTTCTTTCCTGACTTTAGGAATAGAACTGAAGTAACTAATAATTTACGTCGTTCTTTGATTCGGGTCTTGTGATTTTTTAGTAAATCTGTGGGAAAACAATAATTATTTTTTTCCAAACCTTCAATCGCAAATTGTAAGACACCTTTTAGTTCTATTAAACAAGCATTATCTTTTCCCAGCTCGTTAATTAGAGCTGTGTCGTTCGCGAACGAACGGGTTATATTAACCTTTTCAATCAAGTGGACAATATGATTCGGTCATTTAAATCCAGTCTCTTCGTTCAATAGTGTACGGTATATAATATGCTATAATATGTCCACCGACCATTAACTACAACATGTCAAAAATTGAATACATGCGTCCTTATGAAAATAATTCTTTTAGCCGCTACACGACTACCGACTACACGGCTACTTTTGTAGCCGTAGCCAACTTAGGCTAATTTCTATTTTTCTTGGCTACAAAAAACAGATTAGTGCTGCCAATACAATAAAGTCACTGTGTGAAGTATACAGTGAAATCTTTGTTTCCACTATTTTAGCAATAGTACTTATAAAGTTAATTAAATTTTCTGGAGACAATTTTTACACAAATTTACTTAAAAAATCAAGTTTGTTTTGTTTTGGTTAACTTTAATACATATGTCAAAACAAATGTTTATTTTTTGTAGTTAGTGGTCGATAGTCGTTAAAAGAATTAATTAGCTGGCGACTTGGGTATTTTTGTAGCCAGCTACTTTTGTTGTCGGTAGTCGATGGTCGGTATCCTTTGATTGAGTTTGTAGCAATATGGTGTACGGATCACTTTCGTTCATTTGTTTCTAGTCTTTTTTTTGTGTCATGTTGTTTTATTTCAGTTGAATTTTTGTGTATTAAAAGGAGTTGCTGTATATGTATATATAGGTATACAAGTACATATTTTATTTTTGTTTGAATTAACAGTCTTAAATTTTTTTTTTTATAGTTTTTCGTTTTTAATGGAAAATTGGTAATATTTAAATAAAAAAGTGTTTTTTAAAGAAATAGCACAGAAAAAAAGAAGCTGGAATTATCTCGTGGCTGTGGCTTAGCCTATCACATTCTTAACCAACTTAATAATTAAATTTTTTATTTTTACGAATAATAACAATTATTTTTTTCTTTTTTTTTTGTGGAAAAGAAATGTTCAAAATGAAAAATTTATTATCCGGAATCTTTTAAAATTTAATTAATTTACTTTATTCGTGCTTGATTCCTTAAAATATAAATATTTCATGATATTCTTATGAAATATTTACTATTTTGAACTAAACTACAAAATGAAATGTATTACTGCGGGGAAAGCATATCCATATGGCCATTTCACTACTGCTCAAATAGCTCATCAGTGGATTTTACCCAAATTTTTTATAGAAAAACAGAAAGTCTTATATCAAAAGCCAAATTGATTAAATGAGATTAATTAAATGAATCAATAAGACAGAACACAATAACAACTCAAAAATGTTCTACACAAAAACGAATAAAGTAAATTAATTAAATTGAAAAGAAATTTTTTTTGCTTTTTTTCTTGTTAAATATCTAGATTTTGTTCTGTTTTTTTTTTTCATTCTTCATAATTAAAAAAACACTATATATGTCTCTTCAGAATCTACAGGAAACCTGATTATATTGTTTTCTATGTGCCAAGGGTTTCACCTCTGTATCAAAACCACAATTTGCAAATTTTACTTTGACAAAGTTTTGTTAATTTTCTTTTAAAATTTGTTTGGTGTTCAGAAACAAAAAGTTTTCTTTTACAAATTTTGTGACCTTCTCCTTGATCGTTTCTATTTTTTGGACGTTTTGTATGTGGTGCTTATAACACAAAAATATGTGTATGTACATATATACAACTGTGTATAACTGCCATCCCTAAATTAGCGCGTAAAGCGCAAGATAACTGTCAAAATTTCTCATGTACATACATAATGTTTGAAGCATCCCTAAATAGCTTGGCGTCAACGCTTAGCAATTGGAAAATCCAATTTTGACAGTGCGTTAGGAAGTGAAGTTTGCTGTTTGTTGGTTTGTTTTGTTTTGTTATGGTTGAAAAGTAGTGACAATTTAGAAATTTTCAAGGCAATCTAGCGGTTTTATCTCTTCTTTATTCTTATACAGCGGGTTTTATGAAATACAATGAGTTAACATTACTTTTAACGACACGAAGTTAACGCTGTTATTTAGGGATAACATTTCAGCGCAAAAGCTATGAATTACATTGCTTTGCGTCTTACGCGCTAATTTAGGGATGGCAGTAAGTAACGAAAGAAAAACATAGCAACTTTGCGAGTACATCAAAGTTGGTTTTGTCCATCATTCTTTCTTCCTCTCTCTCACATAAAATCAAAACCTTGCAAAGTAAAATTTGGGTGTCTAAATAGGATGTTTGATTGTTGTTCAAATTCGTTCAATCGTTCAAATTTACCGATTGAATGAATTGAACGAACGAAGCCGTCTTTGATAATTGACCAAAAAAGACCGGTGTCTGAAACGAACGACCGGGCACATGTCTATCCTTAATTGCTATATTTATTGGCTTTAAAACATTATTTAACCTGTTAGGCAAAATTCTATCAAAGCATGATTTACTCATTTAATAATTCTAACGAACTGACGAAATGTTCAATCATTTTGATTAATGATAGCCAACGGTTCCATACATCATTAATCAAGCGAACTTCATAGCCTTCTTGCACGACAACATATTTTTGTAATTCATGTTGTTTTTGTAAAGGCTTATTAAATAAGTTTACAGTTTTGCATTACATAAAACATAATAAATTTCACGTTTCAGCTCACCATCTACAGTTTCTTCATTACTTTCGCAATCATCGTTTGGGTATACAATTCGGCTGGATGTTCCTTATTTTTATGTCTGTACCTGCAGAACTCAGTCATTTCTGATCCGATTTTGAAAATTTTTGGTAATATGGCAGATAATGCTTACAGATTGGTCCCGTTTTAAAAACAACATACATATTTTTTAGGTGTATTATGAACTGTAAAGGGCACTTCTGTAAAATATAAAATGACTGCGTACTACTATAGCTCCCAATAACAAAAAGATGTACAAAAATAAATCTAAAAATTAAAGGGCGTCACCATAATTGATGTAAATTTACTTATATGGGCCTATCTTTTGAACCGTTAAAGACAAACGCTTGCAAATTGGACATAATGTCGATTGCTATAGCCGTTATAGTAACAAGTATTAACAATTAAAATAATGAATTAAAGGGTGCGCCAATAGTTCGCTGAATTTGATGTATATGCCCATATTTTTTACCAGTTGTAGACATGCGCTTGTTATTTACAACGATCCTGTATTGCTAAGTCCACTATAACAACAAGTATAAAATTTGGATTTGGAAGTTAAAGAGTGTCCCAATAGTTGTATAATTTAAAGTATGTGGCAGAACTTTTGAACCATTATAGACAGAACGGTGAAACCTAAAATGGACCTGTATTTCTAAGCCGGCTACAGCATCGAGTTTATGATTTGAATGTAAAAATTAAATGGTGTCCCGTAATTGATGTAGATTTACTTATATGGGCCTATCTTTTGAACCGTTATAGACAACGCTTAGAAATCGTACAGAATGTCGATTACTATGGCCGTTATAGTAAAAAGTATTAATATACAAAATTATAAATAAAAGAGTGCCCCAAAAGTTAATGTAATTTGATGTATATGGCCATACTCTTAAACAGATGTAGACAGACGCTTGAAATTTACAACGAACCTGTATTGCTGACTCCGCTATAACAACAAGTATAAAATTTGGATTTGGATGTTAAAGGGTGTCTCATTAGTTAATGTAATTTCATGTATGTGGCCGAGCTTTTGAACCGGTATATACAGAAAGCTGAAACTTAAAACGGACCTGTATTTCTAAGCCCGCTATGTTTGTGGTTTAAAATTTTAATTTAGAAGTTAATGGGTGTCCCATATTTGATGTAGATTTACTTATATGGGCCTATCTTTTGAACCCTCAAAGACAAATGCTTGCAAATTGGACGGAATGTCGATTGCTATGGCAGTTATTGTAACAAGTATTAATATATAAAATTATAAATAAAAGAGTGCCCCAATAGTTCACTTAATTTTATGTATAGTGCCATACTTTTAAACAGTTGTAGACAGAAGATTTAATTTAAAAAGAACCTGTATTACCAACTCGACTATAACAACAAGTATAAATTGATTTTGAAACAAACGGGTGTCCCAATAGTTGATAGTTGAATTTGGTATATATGGCCGAACTTTTAAACCGTTATAGACAGACAGCTGAAATTTTCAAGGGGCCTGTTTTGCTAAGTATACCATAACAAGAAGCTTATAATTTGAATTTAGAAACTAAAGGGTGTTCCCAAATGGCCGTATTTTTTGAACCGTTAGATACAAACACCTGAATTTTAGGCAGAATGTCAACTACTTTGTTTGGTATAATAAAAATTATAAAAATTTTAAAATATAAATTAAATGGTTTTACAATAGTTGATATAATCTGATATATATGGGCAAACTGTTGAACCGTTATAGACAGTCGGTAAAAATTTTTACAGAACCTGATTGCTAAATCTACTACAACAGCAAGTATATAATTTGGAAATTAAAGGGTAACCCAATTGTACCCCAAGTGGTATTCCAACTAAGCACACATTTTAGCATGTATTTTCGTCTTGTATTATTTTTTATTTTTTTATTACAAAAATCTCATTTTGCATGCTCCTTGGGTATGAGGTGTGTGTTATATATATACGCATCAAGTCAGGGTTAAGAATCACAATTGCTTAAAAATAGCCAGAAGATTTTTTCTTTATTAAGATACAGACCTAATTTTACATGTTATTAGTCTTCATGAAATTGAGCAAATTTTAGATAACATAACCGAAAACATTATTTTAATGAATTGATAATAAAGAAATTTTTTCTGTATCAATGAAACACCAGCATATCCAAACAAAATAATCGAATTCAGGAGAATTCTTATCGTAAGCAGGGAGAAGTTACATATAAAGCTAATAAAGATAATATTGATAATTTTTAAGACGTAATAGGTAAATGAACCTAAAGTCCATTTACACTTAAATTTCTATTAATTGCGGATGCAAAACTTGCACTTTTAAATTTTTATTTTTAAAGTTAACATTCATAGAGACAAAATTCATACTTATGCTGATTCCCAGGAATTGTCACAATAAAAAAATAAACAGTTTAAAACTTGCTTTATTTTTATGATATTGCACCTTTTATATTTCTATAATTCGATTATTTTATTTTGATATACTGGTGTGTTATTGATACAGAAAATATTATAATACTACTACAATTACCCGATCTTATAACGAAAATGCAATGCAATTATATATATATAAATATATATATATATATATAACGAAAATGCAAATTTCTAAATATGCAAATTGGACAAAGATACAGAACTAACTGCCATCCCTAAATTAGCGCGTAAAGCGCAAGATAACTGTCAAAATTTCTCATGTACATACAAAATGTATGAAGCATCCCTAAATAGCTTGGCGTCAACGCTTAGCAATTGGAAAATCCAATTTTGACAGTGTGTTAGGAAGTGAAGTTTGCTGTTTGTTGGTTTGTTTTGTTTTGTTATGGTTGAAAAGTAGTGACAATTTAGTAATTTTCAAGGCGATCTAGCGGTTTTATCTCTTCTTTATTCTTATACAGCGGGTTTTATGAAATAAAATGAGTTAACATTACTTTTAACGACACGAAGTTAACGCTGTTATTTAGGGATAACATTTCAGCGCAAAAGCTATGAATTACATTGCTTTGCGTCTTACGCGCTAATTTAGGGATGGCAGTAATATTGTAAAATAAATGAGGCTTTTCACACAAGACTAATTTTTAATCCGCACAACTTTTGTTCTTTCGTATTTACACTAGACTAATTATGCTGGCATAAAATTGTGCACGTAGACACAGCTTTGTGTGTGTTAGTATTTTCTTTGTTTATTATTTCACGTTTGCCTTTCGTTCGTTAAACACATGCATAAATTGCGGAACATACTTGGCTTAAATAAGTTATGATGAATTGGCAATTAATTTTAGGAGGAATTTCGTAACTTATTAACTTATGCCACATTTTCACACGATTTCAATTAATATTTTATTCATATTTGACAAAAAGTTCGTTTTCAAAGTTTTTCCCTGTAAAATACATATAAAAATCAACTCAATTAACTTTGAACTTCAGTGCTGTTTCTGTATTACAGGCGATCAACGCGTCTGAAAAAATTATATGAAAAGCACTCTTTTTTATTTCGCCTGTAATTAGAAACAGCACATTAATTTTCCTTAATAAAATATAAGAAAATTGAATTCAATCATAACAAATCTCAATCATGTACATAATTAATATCATTTTCTTCATATTCATCTTTACGCGTCGATGGACAACTAAATACTAAAAATCGCTCTGCAAAAAAAAACGCAGAACCTGTGTTTTCATAAGTGTGTATGGGTTAGTTTTGTTCTACTTCTGCGGGGTTGAAGCTGGTTCAAAAATTGTGCCAACCGAAAACCACTCTCCTCACCGAAAAAGCCAACAAACTGCGATTTTATGCCAGCACAATTAGTCTTGTGTGAAAAGGCTCAATAAGCATAATTTAAGTTATAAGTTCGGTTTGAAGTTCTGCCTTCTTCGGTTAAAGTATAAAATAAAATCTTAAATAAACAATATATATATAACTGAAAACAGTTATATTATTCGCGAAAAACACCAATAAACGTGTACCTTAGGTCTTACCTTTTGTTTTATTTTTTGTTGCTTATTTGTTGTACACTTAAAAGACAAAGTTTTTTGCTTGTTTTTACTTTTTGCTTTTAATAATTTTATTTGTTTACGTAGAAATTTATGTAATTCCACGTGTTCTTTGGAATAGTGTAATTTAAACCAGTGACGATCTACAAAGAAATGCTTTAAAAAGATTAAATAAAAAAATTAGTAAAGCTTAGCAAAAATCAAACAGAATAAATACGTATGTATGTACTTAAAACATAGTGAAATATTTTAAAATCAAAAAATAAACCTCTAGGCAATTTTGTTATAGTATCTTCAACCTTATCTTCTCTTGCTGGTTATTTGGAGCAACACATAATTTTAGTAATCTTCTTTTTAAATCATTTTTTTTTTAAATTTTAAAATTAGGCATATTCCTTTTTTATTTAGGTTTAACATCAGTCATTTTATTTATGGCGTTTTCTTTTCTGACAAAAATGTTGCATATGTTTAACACTTTTTACACCTTTGTGTTCTTTTCTAAAAAATGTTCGATAGGGTAAATTAAAAGTATGTTCTTTTGAAAATATGATGTACGAAAAAGTGTAAGATATGTTACATATTTTACCCTCAATTTTATGTAAGGGTAGTATGCTACACTTTTTTTTAGTAGTTTTTACTCTTGATAAGTGATGTTTGCTTTTGTTGCTAAACCCAGTGTTATATTCCTTTATGTTTAAAAAGCTAATAAAACATTACTGACATGTAAAGGAAGTTAGAAAAATTCAATAACAGTTTTTGTTCTATTGTGCTATAAAATGTGTATCAAGTTTTCGGGGTTAAGGCAACATGCAAAACATTTTATGTGATTGTTGGGTAACATTTATTTTCAGAAAAGAAAACGCCCGTACTTTTTTTTGGTAAAATTCGGCATAAATTAATATCAACTAAAGACAGAAGTGTCCAAAGCTACTGGAATAAATAAAAAAAATTCTATCCCAAAATAAGATGTAAAACAAAATATACATAGAAAACACAAAGTTTTTGTGTGCAAATAAATTTAGTTTGGTAAAAACTTGCGTGCATGAAACATAGAATTTTTTATTTGCTACTGCTTACTATTCAACCAGCTGATTGTTTTTCAGTTTACACAATCTGCGGAAAGAATTTTTTTTACCCTAAAATTTTTACTTAAAAATTTTTACTTTAATATTTTTACTTAAAAATTTTAGAGCACACCCTAAAACTGTATATATGCAAGTTGAAATCGTTTCGAACATCAGCAAAGCAAATAATTAACAAATAATATATTTTCCCCATAAATATAGTAACTATGACAACGTCGTGTATACAAAAGCGATAAGAAAATTGATAAGAAATTGCGAACAAGAATATTATGAAGCTAATTGGGTTTTAACAAACAGTGATATTTCAACACTTTAATAAAATGCATAGTTTGAAGTGGTAAACAAAATACAAACAAGTATTATAATGGAAATTAAAATAAGTATATTAAATACAAATCAATTTACAACAATATAGTTTTTTATTTGACCTTTTTAATTAATTATTTTTTAATTTATTATTCAAGCACAAGGTCTTTTATTTTTTATTTTTTCAATATTTCGCTCTCCCTTGTGTAGCATCATCAGGACATAGAAATATTTATTTATTTATTTTTTTGTGTTCAAATAAATATTTCTTTGTCCTGGTGATGCTACACAAGGGAGTAGCGAAATATTGAAAAAATAAAAAATAAAAGACCTTGTGCTTGAATAATAAATTAAAAAATAAATCAATTTACAACACTTTTTGTAATTTGCAAAAGACATACGAAATAGTAAATAAAAATATATTGAAAAACTAAGAATCTTATATGGTTGGAAACGACAATGAGATTTTTTCAATAAATAAATACATTGTAAATTTTCAACAAAAACTAATTAAAAAAACTATTGTGTTACATTTTTAACAATTTAAGGTAAGTAATTATATATTCATTAAGTGGTACAAATTTAAATTTGTATTTTTTAAGTAAGAAGTAAAAATACTTATTAATATACTGTCAATAAAAAAGATTTGGCCATTGTGAAATAATACAGGGGGTCTCGATGGCGAATTTATTGATTTTTGCCGTAAACGCTAAATGTCAGATACCACAAGGCGAATCAATTACCAGGTGGCAGCGTAGGCGAATTCATTAATTTTCTTCGTGTACACTACTGTCAAACTCCATATATAAAAAATCTGTTTACCATTTTTTTATATGAAGTTTGACATTCGTTTCTACCAGCAAAAAATAATAAATTCTCTAACGCTTCCACCTGATAATTGATTCGCCTTGAGATACCATATAAGAAAAATTATACTACGTGGGAGAAAATAACAAACTTTTTTTTAGCTGAGAGCGAGAGAGATAAAAAATCACTCATTTGTGCAGAAAAATTAGTGTTTCTCATCTTCTTTGCAGAATATGCTACCAGACCAGATAAATATTTTGGTATAGGTGCTACCAAATTAATGAAAAGCTTAAAAAAAATTCACTTTATCTCTTCATTTCAAAATTATCTTGAAAAAATTTAAATCTCATATGTTTTATTAGGTTTTATAAAAAAGTTTTATTGAATATTCACTTTTGCTAAGTAAGCGATAACGAAATGGCCATCGAGACGTGCTTTGACCCTCAATAATCAATATCGGTAATTAATTAATCGGGATAATTAAATAAAAAATAGCACGAGGTTTGTATAAAAATTAAATATTTAAAAAATATTCCCGTGTAAGTAAGTATTTAATATTTTTTATGAAAAATGTAATAATTATCCTAAATTTTTATTTTCAGGTCAAAAACAGCAAATAAAAATTTTTGTCTAAACAATAAAGCAAAGACAAAAATCCAAGTTTAAGCAAAAACAACAATAACCAACAGCAAGTCTATTTTTCTTTTTCCACTGTATACAGCTGACCTATTTTCGGCTATTTAGACAATTGCAAGAGGATGAAAAATAAAATATTACAAAACATCATCAGCTCCAATCACCTTTGCGATTTAAAAAAGGAAGAGCTGAAGGAGCAAAAGCGGCACAACTTAGTAATGGAAAAATTGAGACTAAGGGAAATAGAAGATAAAATTGAAAAAAAACGGTCCACTACTGCAACTAGAAGACTTTAAAAAACATACACTTTAAGTACAAAATAAAAATACATGTGATAAAAGTAACCCAAGTAAAATAGTAACCCTAACATAAAGGAGTGAAAATTTTTACATTATCTGTTGATAATTATAAACAAAATAAAAATAAACTGAAAAATTAATAATCATTTGTGCAAATGATGATGTAATGTGCAAAAGTTATAACAAGTTTTCGTATAATTAAATATTAAAAAAATACAGTAAGAAACAAAAACTTTCAGTACGTGTTTATAAATAAACAACATAAAATTAGACGTTCGCCATTGCTATGAATTTGTTAAACAGATTTAAAAAAGTAGCACAAACAAATTCATCGAACTAGAGAAATCCAATAACATACTGATTAGACGCTTAAATCGCCCAAATATTATTATAACAGGTCTACCTGCGGACATCCAAAGCTCGTTGCCGTTGTTATTAAACTTGGTGCCCTTTATAAAGTTCCTCTGGTTGAAAGTGATATAAATCAGTGTATGTATATGAAAAATTCCAAAGAAGTTTTCGTAAAATTCAACTCTTTTGCCACTAGGGATACTCTAATGAAAAAAAAAATTTTATTAATCAGGCATTAACACTCAATCAATTGATAGGTGGAGAACTCGACGTAAGAGTATTTTGAAATGACCATCTAACACTTATGGCTAACAAACTGTGTTTCATTTGCTATAAACTAAGAAAAGGCAATAGAAGAAAAAAATTCAAACTGAACAGTGGAGTTCTGCCAACAGCATCAATAACAACAGCTGATGGAGTTAATATTAAGTTGAGTCTACATGATCTGGAAGAAAAATTTCCTGAATTTGGGAAGCCTTATGACATATACCAACATAACTAATATATATGTATGTATCTTGGTATATGCATGAATATACATACATATGTATATGCATATATAATCGCATTGTGAATTTATTTACGTTGCTTCAGCTTATTTACACAAATTTCTTCCGTTGATATTCCTTTTTTTTTTAATTTTGCAAATTTCATTTCTCTACTTTCATATACAATTTGTTTTTTTTTTCTTTCTGTATTTCTTTTTTTACATTAAATTTGTTATCTATTCTTTTTCTTCTTACATTTTTTAATACTCATAATTATAATAATACCGAAAAAAAAATTATACATACGTATGCATTTCTTTGTAGTTTTTGTTTTGATTCCAAATGAAGGCGAATTTATTGTTTGCGCTTTTTCATATGCATATTTTGACGATATATCATGTCATATAAATATTATTATTACTGTTTTTTCGAAATTTATCACATTTTCTTAATTAAAACAAGATTAAATTACACATATAACACTTTTAAGTACCAATATATGTAATATAATTTCATTTAATATTATTTTTTTAACATAAAAGGTTCCTGAAATATATATAATATGGGTTCTTTTGTTCTATTAGAGCAATAGCAATAGAATGATTTTTTAATTTGAAAATTTAACTTATCAAATATCTACTTATATTTTTTCTGTGAAAATTTAATAAATATTAAAATGAAAATTTATTATTCGGAATCTTTTAAAATTTAATTAATTTACTTTATTCGTGCTTGATTCCTTCATATATAAATATTTCATGATATTCTCATGAAATATTTATTATTTTAAACTAAACTACAAAATGAAATGTATTACTACGGGGAAAGCATATCCATATGGCCATTTCACTCCTGCTCAAATAGCTCATCAGTGGATTTTACCCAAATTTTGTACAGAAAACTAGAAAGTCTTATATCAAAATCCAAATTGATTAAATGAGAGCTCCATTGAATCAATAAGACAAAAGACAATAACAACTCAAAAATGTTCTATACAAAAACACTGCAAACATTCAGTAAATATTTTAATTTTTTCTTTCATTTTTCTACATAAGGAATCCCATTGGGAACCATTCATATGTATTTGAAGGATTCAATGAAAAATAAAAATTGAAAAACAATTTTTATTAATAAGCAATAAGCACATGCAAATATATTAAAATGAAAATTTATTATTCGGAATCTTTTAAAATTTAATTAATTTACTTTATTCGTGCTTGATTCCTTCAAATATTAATATTTCAAGATATTCTCATGAAATATTTATTATTATACATAGCAAATTGTACATAGAAAACATAAAACACAAATTTTTTGTGTGCAAATAAATTTAGTTTGGTAAAAACTTGCGTGCATGAAACATAGAATTTTTTATTTGCTACTGCTTACTATTCAACCAGCTGATTGTTTTTCAGTTTACACAATCTGCGGAAAGAATTTTTTTACTCTAAAATTTTTACTTTAATATTTTTACTTAAAAATTTTAGAGCACACCCTAAAACTGTATATATGCAAGTTGAAATCGTTTCGAACATCAGCAAAGCAAATAATTAACAAATAATATATTTTCCCCATAAATATAGTAACTATGACAACGTCGTGTATACAAAAGCGATAAGAAAATTGATAAGAAATTGCGAACAAGAATATTGCGAAGCTAATTGGGTTTTAACAAACAGTGATATTTCAACACTTTAGTAAAATGCATAGTTTGAAGTGGTAAACAAAATACAAACAAGTATTATAATGGAAATTAAAATAAGTATATTAAATACAAATCAATTTACAACACTTTTTGTAATTTGCAAAAGACAAATATGTACATACATACGAAATAGTAAATAAAAATATATTGAAAAACTAAGAATCTTATATGATTGGAAACGACAATGAGAATTTTTCAATAAATAAATTCATTGTAAATTTTCAACAAAAACTAATTAAAAAAGTATTGTGTTACATTTTTAACAATTTAAGGTAAGTAATTATATATTCACTAAGTGGTACAAATATAAATTTGTATTTTTTAAGTAAGAAGTAAAAATACTTAAGGCCAGGATTCACTATCATACTCAGTCGTACGATCTGTCAAAAATTGCATGTGTGCTCAAAATGTATGATAGTGTGGATTAAAAGTGTATGTGTGTGACAGATTTTTTGACAGATCTGTACGATTTTATAATCTTAATATACTGGCAATAAAAAAGATTTGGCCATTGTGAAATAATACAGGGGGTCTCGATGGCGAATTCATTGATTTTTGCAGTAAACGCTAAATGTCAGATACCACAAGGCGAATCAATTACCAGGTGGCAGCGTAGGCGAATTCATTAATTTTCGCCGTGTACACTACTGTCAAACTCCATATATAAAAAATCTGTTTACCATTTTTTTATATGAAGTTTGACATTCGTTTCTACCAGCAAAAAATAATAAATTCTCTAACGCTGCCACCTGACAATTGATTCGCCTTGAGATACCATATAAGAAAAATTATACAACGTGGGAGAAAATAACAAACTTTTTTTTAGCTGAGAGCGAGAGAGATAAAAAATCACTCATTTGTGCAGAAAAATTAGTGTTTCTCATCTTCTTTGCAGAATATGCTACCAGACCAGATAAATATTTTGGTATAGGTGCTACCAAATTAATGAAAAGCTTAAAAAAATTCATTTTATCTCTTCATTTCAAAATTATCTTGAAAAAATTTAAATCTCATATGTTTTATTAGGTTTTATAAAAAAGTTTTATTGAATATTCACTTTTGCTAAGTAAGCGATAACGAAATGGCCATCGAGACGTGCTTTGACCCTCAATAATCAATATCGGTAATTAATTAATCGGTATAATTAAATAAAAAATAGCACGAGGTTTGTATAAAAATTAAATATTAAAAAAATTTTCCCGTGTCTTTAAGTAAGTATTTAATATTTTTTATGAAAAATGTAATAATTATCCTATATTTTTATTTTCAGGTCAAAAACAGCAAATAAAAATTTTTGTCCAAACAATAAAGCAAAGACAAAAATCTAAGTTTAATCAAAAACAACAATAACCAACAGCAAGTCTATTTTTCTTTTTCCACTGTATACAGCTGACCTTTTTTTTGGCTATTTTATACAATTGCAAGAGGATGAAAAATAAAATATTACAAAACATCATCAGCTCCAATCACCTTTGCGATTTAAAAAAGGAAGAGCTAAAGGAGCAAAAGCGGCACAACTTATAAATCTGATTAGACGCTTAAATCGCCCTGCGGCACATCCAAAGATCGTTGCCGTTGTTATTAAACTTGGTGCCCTTTATAAAGTTCCTCTGGTTGAAAGTGATATAAATCAGTGTATGTATATGAAAAATTCCAAAGAAGTTTTCGTAAAATGCAACTCTTTTGTTACGAGGGATACTCTAATGAAAAAAAATTTTATTAATCAGGCATTAACACTCAATCAATTGATAGGTGGAGAACTCGACGTAAGAGTATTTTGAAATGACCATCTAACACTTATGGCTAACAAACTGTGTTTCATTTG
This sequence comes from Gymnosoma rotundatum, assembly GCA_916610165.2. Taxonomy (NCBI): domain Eukaryota; kingdom Metazoa; phylum Arthropoda; class Insecta; order Diptera; family Tachinidae; genus Gymnosoma; species Gymnosoma rotundatum. The sequence continues at coordinate 99,303,125 of OU744336.1, forward strand.
CTATAAACTAAGAAAAGGCAATAAAAGAAAAAAATTCAAACTGAACAATGGAGTTCTGCCAACAGCATCAATAACAACAGCTGATGGAGTTAATATTAAGTTGAGTCTACAAGATCTGCAAGAAAAATTTCCTGAATTTGGGAAAGCCTTATGACATATACCAACATAACTAATATATATGTATGTATCTTGGTATATGCATGAATATACATACATATGTATATGCATATATAATCGCATTGTGAATTTATTTACGTTGCTTCAGCTTATTTACACAAATTTCTTCCATTGACATTCTTTTTTTTTTAATTTTGCAAATTTCATTTCTCTACTTTCATATACTATTTGCTTTTGTTTTTTTTCTTTCGGTATTTCTTTTTTTACATTAAATTTGTTATCTATTCTTTTTCTTCTTACATTTTTTAATACTCATAATTATAATAATACCGAAAAAAAATTATACATACGTATGCATTTCTTTGTAGTTTTTGTTTTAATTCCAAATGAAGGCGAATTTATTGAATTCGCTTTTTCATATGCATATTTTGACGATATATCATGTCAAATATTATTATTACTGTTTTTTTTCGAAATTTATCACATTTTCTTAATTAAAACAAGATTAAATTACACATATAACACTTTTAAGTACCAATATATGTAATATAATTTCATTTAATATTATTTTTAATACATAAAAGGTTCCTGAAATATAAATAATAAGGGTTCTTTTGTTCTATTAGAGCAATAGCAATAGAATGATTTTTTAATTTGAAAATTTAATTATCAAATACCTACTGTACACAAACAGTTTCTTTAAATTAGTTTATATTTCAGTCGTTAAAAATACTATTTTATTTAACATTTTATGTTTTTTTTAATTGTTATTCAGTTCTCTAATTAAACTTAGAAAAACAACAACAAAAATTTACAACAACAAAAGTTATTAAACAAAAACAAAATCTATTCCATATTATACGCGTCAAAATAAAGTGTACATATATAATTCATTATAAAAATTAGTATGATTTAGTATTTGGTTGGTTTTCCTTTAGCTAATAACGGCACTTAGTCTTCGGGGCATCGATTCAACTAGTTTTTTGGTTATGTCAGATGAAATTTTCTGCCACTCCTCCATTATAAGGAATTTAAGCGTATCCTTGTTAGTAATTGTCCTCTTTTGTATTTGCCGGTCAAGATGCTCCCACAAATGCTCAATCGGGTTATGGTCCGGTGATTGGGGGGATGATCTAATGTTTTAGGAGTATGATAAAGGAGCCATTCTTTTACTATCTTCGCCGTATGTTCGGGATCATTGTCTTGTTGAAAGATCCAAGATCCCTTTAAGCCCAATTTCTCCACACTACATGGCAAATTGTTTTTCAAAATGTTTAAGTAGTCCGTTTTATTCATGATATCTTCAATAAAAGCCAAGCTTTTCACTCCACTTGCCGCAATGCAACCCCACACCATCACCGAACCTCCTCCATGCTTAACCGTAGATATTAGATTTTGTTCAGCATACTGTGTATTTTTTGTGTGCCATACTTTTACAGGTTTTTTCTGGCCAAATATGAAATTTACTCTCATCGCTAAATAAAAAGTTATTCCAGAAAGAACCATCTTTAGTTTCGTACTTTTTTGCATACTCAATACGTTTTTTCTGATCTACTAACGATATAAGTGGCTTTTTTCGTGGCAACCGACCATGTAGACCATTTACGTTTAGAGTTCTTCGTACTGTGTTGGCGTTTACGTTGGTATTTTTTGTTGCTGAAACTTCTTCCGATATTTTAAAAGCACTTTTAAATGGATCCTTCTTCACATCACGCAAAATAGACCTTATTACAGACTCACTTAAAGCTCTTGGTCGGCCTGCACCTGGACGATTTTCTACTTTGCCGAATTTTTCTTGCTTCTAAACTATTTTTTTTGCTGTATTATGGCCATTTCAGTTCTACTTCGCTAACAAAATACGATGCACACTTTATTTTGACGCGTAAAATATGGAATAGATTTTGTTTTATAACTTTTGTTGTTGTAAATTTTTGTTGTTGCTTTTTTTAAGTTTAAGTAGAGAACTGAATAACAATTAAAAAAACATAAAAAGTTAAATAAAATAGTATTTTTAAAGACTGAAATATAAACTATTTTAAAGAAAATTTTTGCGTACACTTTATTTTGACGCTCACAGTATATTTTTCCTGTGAAAATTTAATAAATATTAAAATGAAAATTTATTATTCGGAATCTTTTAAAATTTAATCAATTTACTTTATTCGTGCTTGATTCCTTCAAATATAAATATTTCATGATATTCTCATGAAATATTTATTATTTTAAACTAAACTACAAAATGAAATGTATTACTACGGGGAAAGCATATCCATATGGCCATTTCACTCCTGCTCAAATAGCTCATCAGTGGATTTTACCCAAATTTAGTACAGAAAACTAGAAAGTCTTATATCAAAAGCCAAATTGATTAAATGAGAGCTCCATTGAATCAATAAGACAAAAGGCAATAACAACTCAAAAATGTTCTATACAAAAACACAGCAAACATTCAGTAAATATTTTTATTTTTTCTTTCATTTTTCTACTTAAGGGATCCCATTGGGAACGATTCATATGTATTTGAAGGATTCAATGAAAAAATAAAAATTGAAAAACAATTTTTATTAATAAGCAATGTACATATGCAAATATATTAAAATGAAAATTTATTATTCGGAATCTTTTAAAATTTAATTAATTTACTCTATTCGTGTTTGATTCCTTCAAATATAAATATTTCATGATATTCTCATGAAATATTTATTATTTTAAACTAAACTACAAAATGAAATGTATTACTACGGGGAAAGCATATCCATATGGCCATTTCAGTCCTGCTCAAATAGCTCATCAGTGGATTTTACCCAAATTTTGTACAGAAAACTAGAAAGTCTTATATCAAAAGCCAAATTGATTAAATGAGAGCTCCATTGAATCAATAAGACAAAAGACAATAACAACTCAAAAATGTTCTATACAAAAACACAGCAAACATTCAGTAAATATTTTTTTTCTTTCATTTTTCTACATAAGGGATCCCATTGGGAACCATTCATATGTATTTGAAGGATTCAATGAAAAAATAAAAATTTAAAACAATTTTTATTAATAAGCAATGTGCACATGCAAATATATTAAAATGAAAATTTATTATTCGGAATCTTTTAAAATTTAATTAATTTACATTATTCGTGCTTGATTCCTTCAAATATTAATATTTCAAGATATTCTCATGAAATATTTATTATTTTAAACTAAACTACAAAATGAAATGTATTACTGCGGGGAAAGCATATCCGTATGGCCATTTCGCTCCTGCTCAAATAGCTTATCAGTGGATTTTACCCAAATTTTGTACAGAAAACTAGAAAGTCTTATATCAAAAGCCAAATTGATTACATGAGAGCTCCATTGAATCAATAAGACAAAAGACAATAACAACTCAAAAATGTTCTATACAAAAACACAGCAAACATTCAGTAACTATTTTTATTTTTTCTTTCATTTTTCTACATAAGGGATCCCATTGGGAACCATTCATATGTATTTGAAAGATTCAATGAAAAAATAAAAATTAAAAAACAATTTTTATTAATAAGCAATGTACATATGCAAATATATTAATACGAAAATTTATTATTCGGAATCTTTTAAAATTTAATTAATTTACTCTATTCGTGCTTGATTCCTTCAAATATAAATATTTCATGATATTTTCATGAAATATTTATTATTTTAAACTAAACTACAAAATGTATTACTGCGGAGGAGGTTTTGGAAGAACAATTTTTAAGAAGCAGACCTGCATATCTATCTTATCACCATGGCCAAGCAATTTGGTTTCTATCAAACAACAGCAAGATGGATAAGTGGCTAAGCGGAGTAGTAAGTCGAAAAATGGGAAACCTGCATTATGAGATCACGTTTCAGGGCAAACAGTATAAAAGGCACATCGACCAAATAAGGAATCGAGTGCAGAGAAAGAATCAAAATACTTCGGAGGAGAGACATAATCCAAGTTACGAAAGCTCTTATCGGAGGAGTACATCACCTACACAGGAGACAAACCATAATTCAACAGAAACAGAATCACTAACTTTGTATTCTTATTCAATACCGTGCGTAAATACTGGATGCGGCAACTAAACATTCGTACACAAACACCTACTACCATACCAACAAATTTAACGCCATCTAATATTTCGTCACCTTCATCGTTTGATGCAAACACAACGGTTCCTGCTCGCTCAACACCAACTCCTCTCAATACTCAGAGAGAGCTATTGTTGCCATTTGCTCCAGGTAGAGCAACTATAACTTCTACGGCTCAAACTCTGAGAAGATCAACCAGAGTCCGAAAGCAGCGGTTACCGTTTTCCCCATGAAGAATACGGACACGTGGGAAGAATTGTTGTGTATAAAATCGCCAACTTATAGAAACGTGTTGACAACATTGAATAACTTTGTTATTATTAAATTGTTAACCTTACATTTAATAATAGATACACATTTTGTACTTTCCTAATTGATATTACAATAAATGAATTAAGTAATAATAAATTGTACTCTATTATTTCAAAGCGATATAAAAGTAAGGCTCCAACAAAACTATTTTTAACATGTAAACATATTTTTACTCAAAAACGAATGAATTTTCTCCTCTATGATATAACCAGCAGCTGCTTTGCTTTCTAAAAGTTTTCTGCGTAGCCGGCCTTCGGCCGGACGAAAGGATTTTCTCCTCTATGGTATAACAAACAGCGGCTTCGCTTTCTAAAGGTTGCTTGCGTAGCCGGTCTTCGGCCGGGCGGAAAGATTTTTCCCTCTGTGGTATAACCAATACCGGCTTCGCTTTCTAAAGGTTTCCTGCGTAGCCGACCTTCGGCCGGACGAAAGGATTTTCTCCTCTATGGTATAACAAATAGCGGCTTCGCTTTCTAAAGGTTTCCGAATAACATAATTTATTTTGTAAAAAAAATTTTTTTCCTTACCAGATTTTTTTTATTTATTTATTTTTTTTTTAATTTTTTCCTGCTTCAATAAATAGGCTCTTTAATTCCCTTTCCAATGATACTCATATTGTTCCATTCCGCCATCAACTACTCGATATATGCCATATTATATATAAAAACTTTGGAGGGCCGTAACTCCGAAACTAAGGGTTGCCGCCAAATTTTCACTCAACATTTTTTGCTTAAAATTGCATTTTGCACCCTGTAGGCAACTTTTTTTATTTTGGAGCGGTGCCCGAAAACTAGATTTAATCCCAAGAATAGTACGAAGCTAATTTAATTGGGTTTTAAGAAAGAGTGCTATTTCAACACATTAGTAAAATGCGTAGTTTAAAGTGGTATAGAAAATGTAAGCAAGTATTATAATGTAAATTAAAATTAACTAAATACAAATCAATTAAAAAAATTTGTAATATGCAAATGACATATACAGTGGCTCACAGCTTATTTCGTGCACTCTATTTAACTGGAGATTTTGTATTCATATGTAGGTTCTGATCAGATTACCGTTACTTTTTATTTTATTTGGTGTTTTCTTTTGCTATAATTTAATTTCAACTCCATTGAAAAGCGGCCTAGCTTAGAAAAGCGAGAATTGGTTTTACTGTATTTTAAAAAAGGTAAAAGTCAGCGAAAATAGCTGAGATAGTAGGGCTAAGTGCTAGTACAGTCCAATATATTATTCAAAGGTATGAGCGCGAGAATCGAGTGTCGGACAAAATTTTTACAGATGCTGATAAAAGAAAAATTGTCCGAAAAATTAAGGAAAACCCTAAAATATCGGCTCCAAAATTGATGGTGGAAAGTCAAAATGAAATGGGTAAAGTATACTCCACCAAAACAGTGCGCCGTGTGTTGCGCGAACATGGTTTCAATGGCCGAGTAGCTCCCAAAAATGCTTTTATATCTAAAAAGAATATGCAAAGTCGACTTTAATTTGCCCAGGAGCACGTGACAAAGCCAATTTCATTCTGAGAAGACGTAATATTTGCTGATGAGTCGAAATTCAATATTTTTGGCTCGGATGGCATATATTACGTGTGGCTTGACGCAGGGCTCCAGAATAAACACTTAAAGCCAACTGTCAAACACGGCGGAGGAGGTGTGATGGTTTGGGCTTGCATTGCTGCCTCAGGAGTGGGCAACATCGTTTTTATCGAAGGCACAATGGACAAAAATATGTATTTAAACATATTGAAAGAAAATTTGTGTGAAAGTGCCGATGCTTTGGGTATACGCGATCGATTTCGGTATTACCAAGACAAAGACCCGAAACATTAATCGGGTATTTTGCAATCATGCCTGATATGGAACTGCCCACACCTCATGAATCCACCTCCACAATCACCCGACTTAAACGTTATCGAAAATTTGTGGGCAATTTTGAACTCGGCTATACGAAAAAGGCAAATTAGGAATCCGCGCGAAACTACTCAAAAACTTGTTGCTTCGATGGAAAGTCGCCTTAAGGGAGTAACTAAAGAGAAGGGAAGCCATACAAAATACTAAGCATAGTCCACGCAAGTTTTTTCTAAGGCTGCTTCACGAAATAAGCTGTGACCTGAATTTTTCATATATCTTAAGTTATTTTTTAATTACTTTTGCATATAGATATAAATATGAATATAAACTTCTTGTTTCAATAAAGGAATGTTTTTATAAAAATTGCGCGTTTAAATTTTTTTCATATTATTTACAGTTTATTTAGTGTAGTCTTTCAAAGTTGTGGTTTGAAGCTGCACGAAATAAGCTGTGAGCTACTGTACATATGTATGTACATAAGTACGTAATAGCAAATAAAAATATATATAAACTGAAGGTATGGTCACTATTGACAAACATTTGCCTAAACTTTGTTTGCTGTTATTTGCCTTAAATTGTTTCAAAACAATACAAAATTTGTTTTGTGGTCACTACGCACATTTATTTGCCTATTTTTTGTAGTTCAAACAGCTATGAAATAATGTCAAATAAAATACAAGCAAACATGTATTACATGCGGTCACACTTTAAATTATAATTGCCTCAAAAATACATTTGATCAAACTTTATATCTTCATTGCCATTTAATTTTTCATTATTTCGAGGTAATTGCAAAGAAAACGTTTAAAATGCTAATTACAAATGATGAAAATAGTTGTGTCGAATAAATTTGTATTTGCAGTACAATATACATAAGTTCAAAACAAATAAACTATTACCATTTGTAATCGGATTAAAAATATACATACATATCCATCTAGCAGACTCTAGGCTAGAAAAGTGAAATCCCAGTTTTTTAATACAAAAAGAAAATATCCACGACTGATGGCAATAAACTGTTTAAATTGGTTAAATAATGAAGGCTAATATTACATTTATATATACTCATATATTATGTAATACATATTATATCAAAATAATTATTACACATAATGGCAGCGTGAGAAGAAATTCTATATATGTACATATGTACATATACATTTAAAATTAAATGGTCCACGTATATAATGAAGTGGGGTGAGAACGGCTGGAGCGATTTGGTTGACTTTTTTATTCGATTCTAAATTTTCTGAAAATGATTTGTATGAAAAAAAATTATAAAATTTTCCGGAAAACTCAGAAAATTCTTTTATTAAATTTTTGCTTGCTTTTGTTGTTGTAAACACAAATAAGTTATTCAATTCACGACTCTAAACGTTCGTTTGAACTTGGCAAAGCTTTCTGGTTGTAACAAAGAATTTAAATTTATAAAGATGTTGCAGTTTGAACATTTAAAAAATTAGAAATTATGAGCTGTTTAATAGTAGCGGGGGTAAGAGACTAGAGGGATGTTCTGTGAGTGCAACCAAGCCTCAAGAGAGCACAATACTAGTTCTGTAAATATGAGAGATTCACACACATATGAGTATACAAATAAATTTTTTTATTTTACTTTAAACCTAAATTAGTTTGAATTTCTTATGTATAAACGAAAACTTTAAAGACAAAAATATAAAAGTTTAAGTTTTGCACCAGCAGTTAATAAGAATTTCAATGTAATATAATTTACCTATTACTTCTAATAATTTCTCAATACATATTATCTTTATTCGCTTTACATTTAATCCGTGCGCTCTAGCCAAGCCATCTTTACTGTTCGCCGACAAAAACACAAATGAAATTTGACTGTGTTTGACAAACATGCTATTAAACGAGTATGATGGCAAACGGAAAATATCAAAAATTTTTGATTTTCATCCAGTGCCGCTGACAAACACGAAATTTAACCTTTTACACGAGTTTGATGGCTTGTCATCAGGCCGCGACCACAGGCGAAGTTTAATCGCGTAATAGTCTCTTCAAGCTATGGTACCGATTATGTATTTGTATTTTAACAATTTGTGTTTTGTTGTTGTACAACGGAATATAAAATTCATTTATTATCTAAATTTAGGCCGCGTTTATGATTCACAACATGGTTTACAACTAGGCTTGCCAGATGGCCTGGATTTGCCTGAATTTTCCAGTTTTTTATGTCTGGTCCAGTTTCCAGGAAAAATGCAATCAGTCCAGTTTTTTCATATTTTATATTCTTTTATAATGAATGTTTAGATTTTATCTTTTTCTAATTCCAATTATTACCATTTTACTTCTGCTGCCTGCGAAGGAAATTTAATAACTTGCCAAAAATATTCCAATCGATAAGATATGGTCCGTCTTTTTTCAAAAAAGTGATTAAAATAAAGTACAAAATCTGTATAAATTGGTCTCATTCGTTCTTTCCATTCCAATAAGCGATGCTTTTTGCGAAAGGATCTTTTGTATTTTAAATAATTTATACTCTCAGGAGAGACATAGAATGAAATTATACTCGTAATGGGGGTTTTCACACTGGAACAATTGTGCTGGCATAAAATCGCAGTTTGTAGGCATTTTCGGTGAGGAGAGTGGTTTTTGGTTGGCACAATTTTTTCAACCAGCTTCAACCCTGCACAAGCAGAACAAAACTAACACATACACACTTATGAAAACACAGGTTCTGCGTGTTTTTTTTTGCAGAGCGATTTTTAGTGTTTAGTTGTCCATCGACGAGTAAAGATAAATATGAAGAAAATGATGTAATTATGTACATGATTGAGATTTGTTATGATTGAATTCAATTTTCTTATATTTTATCAAGGGAAATTAACATGCTGTTTCTGGCGATTAATATAGAAATAAAAATAGAATATAGAAATATATAATTTTTTCAGACGAGTTGTTCGCCTGTAATACAGAAACAGCACTTAAGTCTAAAGTTAATTAAGTTGATTTTTATATGTATTTTACAGGGAAAAACGTTGAAAACGAACTTTTTGTCAAATATGAATAAAATATTAATTGAAATTTTGTGAAAATGTGGCATAAGTTAAGAAATTCCTCCTAAAATTAACTGCCAATTCATCATAACTTATTTTATCCAAGTATGTTCCGCAATTTATGCATGTATTTAACCAACGAAAGGCAAACATGAAATAAACAAAGAAAATACTAACACACACAAAGCTGTGTATACGTGCACAATTTTATGCCAGCATAATTAGTCTAGTGTGAATACGAAAGAACAAAAGTTGTGCGGATTAAAAATTAATCGTGTGTGAAAACCCCCAATGAGATTAAACTTTGATGAAAGTTGCAAAAATTTTCAAACTTTTTTGCATACCAATAAAGCAAAAGAGTTAGTAAATTCTGTAAATAAAAATTCAAAATATATGTGGCAAAAGACATATACTATGTACCTATGTAAAAATATGTACTTAATATAACGTAAGATTGAATTAAATTGTTATGTTAACGTGTTTTTTTTTTAATTTTTAATTAAATTTCACTTTTTGGAACAACAAGTGCATTTTAAACAGGTTCAGTTTTTTTTTCTAAAATCCAGTCGCAAATTTTACGTTTTTCAGTTTTCAGGCTTTTGGGATCTGGCAAGCCTATTTACAACACTAATCGGTAGTGTTGTAGTTTTAGTTTTCTATGTCAATTTACTACGATTATCGTTCACAACATTCGCAGGTATGTGTTGTAAGAAGTATCAAAATTTACAACTGATTATTACTGGTTGTCTTGTTGCAAGTTGAAATTTTAAATGGAGTAAAATTTGCAAGTAAAATATTCTTTTTTTATTTATTGCAAATATCTATAACTACAATTTTTGCAGAAAAATTACGAACAAAAAGCAAATGTAAATGCTGATGGAGCTGAGAAAAATCCTGATATCGGATGTGGCAAGCTCTCATTTGGATGTAATAAAATGCAGTTAAAGGACAAATGGGATCAGTTTACCACAAAATTAAATAGTAGGGTCCACCCATTCGAAATGCGAAAGAATGGCAGAGTACGTAATTAATTAATTAATTTTGTAAATTTATATAAAATAAAGCATTATTTTTATAGGCATGTACTCACTATAAGGAAAATTAAAAAAAACTAGCTGGCAATAAAGGAACATCAAAAGCCAAATTGATCAAATGAGAACTCCATTGAATTAATAAGACAAAAAGACAATAACAACTCAAAAATGGTTTATACAAAAAGACAACAAACATTCAGTAACTATTTTTATTTTTTCTTTCATTTTATTTCTTATATCAATTTGGCTTTTGATATAAGACTTTCTAGTTTTCTACACAAAATTTGGGCAAAATCCACTGTTGAGCTATTTGAGCAGTAGTGAAATGTCCATATGGATATACTTTCCCCGCAGTAATACATTCAATTCGTAGTTTTAAATAAAAAATATTTCATGAGAATATCATGAAATATTTATATTTAAAGGAATTAGGCAATCGTTTTCAATTTTTATTTTTTCATTGAATCTTTCAAACATATATGAATGGTTCCCTATGGGATTCCTTATGTGGAAAAATAAAAGAAAAAATAAAAATAGTTACTGAATATTTGCTGCGTTTTGTATAAAACATTTTTGAGTTGTTATTGTCTTTTTGTCTTATTGATTTAATGAAGTTCTCATTTAATCAATTTGGCTTTTGATATAAGACTTTCTAGTTTTCTATACAAAATTTGGGTAAATTCCATTGAAGAGCTATTTGAGCAGTAGTGAAATGGCCATATGGATATGCTTTCCCGCAGTAATACATTCAAATTATAGTTTTAAATAAAAAATATTTCATGAGAATATTTATATTTAAAGGAATCAAGCACGAATAAAGTAAATTAAAAAAAAAGATTCCGAAGAATAATGTGCTGTTTCTGTATTAGAGGCCATCAACTCATTTCAAAAATTTGTATGAAAAGCACTCACTTTTTTGAGTTATGTCCATACAAATTTTTCAGACGAGTTGATCGCCTGTAATACGGAAACAGCACATAAATTTTCATTTTGAAAAATGTTTTTGTTTTAAGAGTCATGTGATATACTTCCTTGACAATAACAATGAATTTGAAAATCGATTTTTAAATTTACTTTCAGTTCATATTACGAATGCAGAACAAGAGGGATAAAACGTTTTGATTTAAGAAACCAATGTGTTTTGTTTCTTATGTTTTGCTTTTTATAAATATTAAGATATATAGGCCGACTTCCTAAACGCCTGTTGCAATGCATTATTTTAAAAAAATGCGTATGCAATGCTAAACATGTCTTAAGTGCAAACTTGCGTTGCAGAGACATTTTTAGCATTTTATCGACTTTTAGGAACGTCGCTATGCAACTCATACATAAAACAAATGTCAGAAACATGGTATAAAATTGAATAAATTTTTTTGGAAAAATAGAGGTTACACAAAATTATTTATCCATTTTATTGGCAAGTGCTGAGGAATTATCTACCTCCGGTCAAATCTTCAAAAAAATATTGATTTGCTATAAAAACCTATTAAAAAGAAAAAAAGAAGAGACAACTTAGTTAAGGACAATTAAAATCCCGGGAACAAGTGATCATATATAAATATTTTTTTTAAGAATTCATTGAATTAATGGATGATGACATTTTTTATTCACATTTCATTTTAAAAATAAACAAGAAAATACTTAGCCATTGCAGCTCAAATGTTTGCATACAAAATAAAAATGATGCGTGATTTTGACTTCTGATACTCATTAAAGTGAGTTGCCAAACGATTAGGAACATTGTACGTTGTCAAAAACTTTACATATGCATTTACGAAGTGTATGCATTGCAACTTGCGTTTAGGAAGTCGGCCATACTTTCTTTTACTCGTTAAATAATAAAAAAGTTTTGTTTATTTTAAATTGCAATAAAAAATCGACACTTAACTCGATTATTTTAAAATAATTTTAAATATGTACTTTTAGTTGTTTTATTTTTGACAGTTTTCCATATGAAGAGATGTAGTTTTATGGATATTGTTCGCTGCAATAAAAAAACAGCCCTGTAACATACTCAAAATGAAGATATTGTAAACCATAATCGAAACAAATATAAATATTGTGTTGTAGCCGAGACAACACAACATTTAAGTCTTGTGAACCATAATTGGGGCCTTAATTATTACATTTATAAATTAAATAGCATAACTATTTTTATGAATTATTTTTATTAACTTTTATCAGTACTCTAAGAAGAATAGTAGTTTAGTATCTCAGTTATAGTGAACATAGTGCTTGAATATAATATAAATTAGAAAAAAAAAATAAATTTTAAACTTGATAAATTCAATGAATGAAATTAGTGAAGCAAGAGTCGAAGTTAATATTCCAGTAACAAAAAGAAATTATCGTCTTCATCTGGCAGTAAGTGTTGTTTGCCGCATTGCGGCGAACCGAAAAGAAGTGTTCCAAATTTAAAATTTTTTCGTTTTCCGTATTTTTATACCATATTGCTTAAAGTGTGTTCATTATATATATGCGATTTTCATAACAAAACCTTAGGAGCTGACTATATACATGAAACAAATTAAATATAACAATAATAAAACATTTTGCATCAGCGGTCGTATACAAACTGTCCTTAGCTATTGAAATGCTGCAGGAAAGTTCGAGCTTAATGACACTGTACCAGTTAGAGCTCCTAACGTTATGATACATATAGTGGATATGTACAAAAAAAACTTCGAATTTTTTGATGAAAGTGCCGACTGTTTTAACTTTACGACTATGTCAACTGAACTTACTACTAGTCGATATTTCAGTGATTGCATAGCGCTACGATTATCTTGTCATTAATTCAGAATAATAGATAGAAATCAGGTTAGAAAAGTATATCCATTCTAAGAACTATGAAAACACATATAAAAGTGTTATAAATACTATACTGTAACAACAGAGCAACTAAAAACACATGAAATATATTACGCAGCAATGTGCAGAATGTATTGAAATTATTCTGTCTGGTTTGACAAGAATAACGATTGTCACAAAAACAGGTTGGAAATTCCGATTTTTTTAAGAAAGCATTGCATAAGAATAAATGCTAAAAAAATTACTACTTAATTTTTTTAAAAAAATACACAAATAAAAATGTACTTATGTATATTTACTGTACAATAAATAATTTTAAAATAGTAGGAAAAATATAATTCAGAAATAAAATTTTAACAAGCACATTCTTCTTTATATGTAGATATGAACGTATGTATGTACGTTTCTATATGTTAAATCACATTTGTATACGTATGTGTGTGTGTGAATCTCTCATGTTTACAAAACTAGTATCTATCTTGAGTTTTGGTTGCGCTCATAGAACATTCCTCTTGTCTCTGAACGCCGCTACTATGAATCAGCTCGTGATTTCTCATGAATCAAGAAAATAAGATTGCGCATGCAGCCATTCAAAAATGTTTTCTACTGCGCATCTACGTCACAATAGAATGCACATGAGTGTTTGTTGTAAAAAGTGTAAGAGATTTTTGGCTCAAAACTGGAAATAATTGCATAACTTCTAAACGGGTGCATCGATTTGAAGAAAATTTTAAATGGGAATAAAAAAGATATAGTCAAGTAAAAACTTTGTGTTTAGACTTGAAGCCCGAGAAGAACAGCTATTTCGGATTACCGACATCTTAAATTTTGGCTTATATGAAAATTCTTAATTTCAGAAGGTATTTCATTATTTATTCTAAAATAATCTTTTTATAAAGAAAATACATATATAATAATTTTTAATGACCTTGATGCCAAATAACTGAAAGTAAAATAAACTTGTTTTAAAGTAAAATTAAAACCAAAATGTTTAAAAAATAAGTTAATTTTTTATTTAAAATACATTTTTGATTTTAAAAATAGCTTTTTTCACTTTTTCATCACATTTAATATGATGAGTCTGTATAGTTAAATCTTTTGCAAAATCTTGTTTAATGAGAAGACCGTCTTTATTATTTTTTTGAAATATTTGGTTCTGTTCTACAATGTGTTTCACAGTTTCAGGTATCGGCTTTATCAGTCCGCCCTCAAATACATGATCAACCCACGAATACGTTGGACCTTCCTCTTTTTGTGACACTGCAATATCTGGGATATCATTTTTAAGTATGTGGCAAATATAGCCTGAGAGGTTTTCGAGACCATCATACTCTCATTCGGTTAACTTTTTTTTTTTTTTATTAAATTCTCACCGTTTTAACTTTAATTCTGTTGCACTTTCCAAACACAAATGAAGTTTTCTTGATTCATGATAATTTCCGATTTTTTAAATGTTCAAACTGCAACTCTTTATACGTAAATATATTTTCTTTGGTTTGGCCGTCTACTACCCGCTTAACGTTGGTCATTTGGTTTGTTAGAGCCAGTTTATATTAAGGGTATTGTATCAGCTACAAAAGTCATGATGAAGAAGGAGAAGTTTCTAGGCAAGAGGTGTAGATAAGCTTATGGAGTAGCAAAAGTAGCACGAAATGAATATTCATGACTCTTTTTAGTTTTTCTCTCATTTCTGTGTCTCTTTTTCGTTTTTTGCAGTTCTATGTTTGAGCGGTGTTAGCAAAATGGCTGTTTTTTATGTTGTTCAACAATTATCGAAAAATTAATACGTTTAGATTATCGAAAGACTTGAAAAATTGGTTGATAAAACATCATAAAGTTCTCTCACTTGCTACAAAAGAGTCATAATGTAAACGCGTGATGACTTACGGATATTCCAAAAGAGAAAACAAAAAAAAGGCACTACAATGCCCTTAATGTAAACTGGATCTTACTCGTATGCACGCATATACGAATGAATATATGTGAGATGAGAATAACAAGTTTGCTGAAAATAATAATCCCTTGCAGTAATTTAACTCTTAAGGCAGAATTAGCCGACCGTAAATGTAGAAATGTAAATGTAGACGTGTCAGCCGATCATTTTTGTAATACAAAAAGCTATGCAAATGCTTAGCTGACTGAAATGTCACTTAGCCGTAACGTTTCAACCTGCTGAAAATAGAATTTCAATACGAGGTTACGTGACAGATGTAGCCAGTGATGGTAAATACTATCAGTAATTGAAATAAAGTACAATACCCCTTTTCGAGTACTTTTTTGTGCTTATTTATTTAAACTTTTAGTTGTTAAATTTTATGATACACAATAACATTTTAAATAAATTATGAAGTTTTCTTTTTTTAAATTAAATATGTTATACATATAATGTTTTGTATAATTGTTAGACTGAGTATAATTTATGCAAATGTTATATTTTTCATTATTACAATATAACATCATTTTTAGTACGATTAAAATGTTTACGTACTTTTTACACAAAATTGAAAAGTGACTATCATTGGTTTGAACAGCTGTGAGTTTTTATTTATTTATAAACTGAACTTTAGAAAAATAAAAAAATAATGGACGACGAAAAATTAATAAACCTTGTTCAGGCGAATGAATGCCTTTATAATAAACATTCTACAGGATAAAAGAATCCATAAAACAAGAAGATGATTTGGAAGCAGATTGCTATAGAAACGGAATACCCAGGTAAGAAAAATAATATTGTTAAATTTCAAAAATCAAATAAAATTATTGCAGAAGAATTGTGCCAGAAGAGATGGTCATGCCTCCGGGACAGATTTGCTAAGGAGAAGAGGCAGGAAAATTTACCTTCAGGTAGTGGAGCGAAGTTTGTATCACAATGGCCCCTAATGCAAACAATGGAATTTATAACGCCCTATATTATTCCGCGACCGTAAGTGATGACATTAATGTGCATTTACATATATTTTTATAATCCAAATGTTTCTTACAATTTTATTTTCAGAATGAGATGCTCACACAACATTTTTAAAGAGTATAATGATTCACAGTCATCTTCTGATTCCTCAATGCCTATGACTTCCACATTGCCTGCTCAGTCACCAGTATCTGAGTCTCCACCATTGGCGGCAATAAAATAAAAGGCAGGCAGAAATTACGGACGACCAATATTTTGCTAGAGCCCTGGATGCTTTCACAAAGATGTGTGAAAAAAAAAACTGAAAAATGTAAGGAAGATGATGCACTTAGTTGTTTTGGAAAAATGATTGTATCAACAATAAGGGGTATGAACCAAACAAAGCAAGAAATAGCAATGCAGAGGGTAACCTCCTTGGTGATGCAAATGAGCTTGGAACCCGATGAGTAAGATAGTTAATAGTTTTAGACTGATTTTTTTATACAAGTGAATTAATTTTTTTTTGTTTGAATTGTTGTTGTTTTAGCGTTTAAGATAGTTTCTAATTTTAGACTGACTTTTTTTTAATGTATGTATGTGGAGTGAATTAATATTTTTTTGTTTGAATTGTTGTTGTTTTAGCCCTTAAGATAGTTTCTAGTTTTAGTCTGATTTTTTTTATTTTAGAGTGAATTAATATTTTTTGTTACTTTTGTTTTGCTTTACTTCGATGTGCCTTCAATGTAAAATCTTTTTTTTTTGTTTTTATAAGTTATGAAATTTAATATTAATAAAAAGGAAATACATACTTATGTTCATATGTATGTTAATATTTATACACAAACATAATACTAAAAATTTTTAATTGTTTTTATTTTATTGACTATATTGAAACGGAACAGCGCCTTCATTGCAAAAGAAATCAGCCAATCTGTCTCTTAAATTTATTGCCGTTTGGGTAGATCTGCGTATATGCGTTGAAATCGATCTCATGGACCGTTCACCGTTATTTCTAAGTTGTCTTCTCCACTCTCCTTCTTGAAAACCCCCATCTTATGAGTCCTAGTCCACAAAGTTTGCCGGACAATACCATTTTTTTTATCATTTAGCATAATAAAATTGTGAATTACTGCGCAAGCCAGTACAACGGTATCCACATTGTCCGGCGACATCTCAATTGTGGTTAAAAACACTCTCCAACGTGCGCACAGTATCCCGAAACAATTTTCAATGACCCGACGAGCTCGAGAAAGCCTGTAATTGAAAACCCTTTTATTTGTGTCCAAATTTGTTCCAGGATAAGGTCGCATTAAATTGCTTTTCAAAGGGAAGGCAGCATCTCCTACAAAAAAATGCGGAAAAGTGTCTTGACACTGTGAATTTAAAGGCTTATTTGGCGGCACAGCTACTTTGCCAGAAATTACGGATTGTCCAAACGGTGATAGACGAAATATTCCTGTAAGAATAATAATCAATACAACATTAATTATTCATTTAATTATAATATTTATGTACCAGCATCACTTTGACTACCATAGCTTCCCTTGCTGACTGACGTAAAAGTATATTTTGCGTCACATACTCCCATAAGCATCAAACCAAAATATTTTTTGTAATTATAATGCTTGCCGTCTATAGCGCCCACACAGTTTGGCATATTCCATAAAGCATTGAAATCTTTTTCAATGTCTTGAAACTGGGATGATGTTGGCTCGCTTAAATATATTGGTGACAATAAACGCCACAACGTTTGCAGCACAATGGCTCGGATGGTAGATTTTCCAAGCTTGTGGCTCCAAGCAATCGACTGTAGGGAGCATCCATATCCCAAATACCTAAAAGCAGTTGATATATATGTTTGCATAAACAAACTACATGTATATATTTACATATATTATAAACCACACTTATGTACTTACAACAAGGTAATTGAAAGTCGCTCTTCTGGTCCAATCCGTTGTCGTGGCTTAATAAGTTCATCACGAACTATACTTAAAAGTAATTCAAATAAATCGCGAGGCATGCGAGTATGTTTAAAGAACTGTTGCTCATCACTATTTTTTATTGCTCGAAAAACTTTTTTATTGTATCCAGCAAATCTTTGTTTATTGGTCTATTTATGTAAAGTTTACATGAACGCAAGAAGTTTAAACTAATAAACAAATCTTCGGTATCCATTGTTATTTAAAAGCACACACAAAATAAAAACAAAATAAGACAAAACACAACACAGTTTTATTTTATTTTTTGCTTATGTCGAAAACATATGACACGTTTTTACAGATTCTATAAGTACAACTACATTTACTGTACAGCTAAATTTACATTGCATTTACGATTTCAACGGTCGGCTAATTCTGCCTTTAAGGTGGCAGTAGCAGTACGTTTATCGACAAATTATGCACTGGATTTAGAAAGTACGGCAGTAAAACATATTATATATTTAAGGTCTTTGACTCTGTTCACTATAACCGAGTTAGTGTCTCACTAGTATTCTTCTTAGAATATTGATAAAAGTTAATATATATATATATATATATATATATATATATATATATATATATATATATATATATATATATAATGGTGTCATTGGGTTGTTTTTATTTTTATTTATTGTTAGTCCAGTTGTTAGCTGTAGTAAGTTATATTGAAAATAATCTAAATATCCATCACTCCAGGCTGCGAACTAATTATTTTAGAAGGCACTAAGAGTTAGCTGAGCTGCCAGCAGTGTACTTACCAAGCTTAAGACTACCGTACAATCACTTAGAGTCATTCTTGTAAAGTTCTTTGTAAACCAAGTCCTTTAACAAATGAGTCTCTAAGCTGTGCTGCTGCCTCTTTGCCAAAATGTATTTACCCAAAGGCATCTTTCTACAATTTCTTCGTCGGAAATTCCCTTAAATCTTAAAGCCCTATTAAAGTCACTAACAGATCAAATGTTTTTGTCAAAGACAATTTTCTAATGACAATTCGTTTACACCATTTTTTATAATTTCTAAATTTTATATTTTTAGGATTATTAAAAACAAAACACTTAAACCAAAAACCCAAATCAAAAAATCCAACTAAACGCACAAATATAACAATGGACGAAGCGAATAATTTGAAAATTGAAAATTTATGAACAAGCAGAACATAAACATCAACAGTTTTCGCCACATACAAGAACATTGACAAATTAATACCGTTATTCAGTTTTATCAATCTGAGAATTGATAAAACTCAATTTTTTTTAATTTGTCGTGATACTAGGCTTGCCAGATCCAATTTGCCAAAAAGCTTGACATTGCCCAAAAAAAAACTTGATTTTGAAAAAAAAACTTGACAAATAAAAACACTCATACTATTGGTTTTTATTTAATTTTTTTTATTATTTTTTTCATAAAAATTATTAGAATAAAAACAAAAATATCGTTAAAGGTAAAAATAACAGAAACAATGTGAAAGAAACAAAAAACAATATAAGAATAAAAATTCAGTCGTTATATATTTTAGAGAAAACTTAGGCGTTATTTAAAAAAAATATAGGTACTATCTTAAGAAATATAGATAGTAAAAATATGCTCTATCGATGTGTTTTTTAGAAATATAAACTTACTTTTTTAAGTATTATTACATATGTAGCTAGAATAAATTTGAGAAAAAAAATTAACTTACAAAAAACATTGACAAATCACTTTTTCACTTGACACTTGACGCGCATTAAAAAACTTGACAATCAGGCCAAATCAGGCCCGTCTGGCAACCCTACGTGATACAGACATTTCCACGAGTCTGCCTGCAAAAATTCAGCTCGATTGGAAAAAATGGTTATAAATCGATCCAAAGTCTTTCACACAGGCGGACAGACGGACACTACAAGCTTTATACTCGTACTTTATACAAAAAATTCTGACGTGTACATGAAAATCGCCGATGCATGCGTATTTTAATTTCTCCCCTTTCCGAAAAGGTGTATTTGGTTCATAGGACAGAATGTGAGTAAAGCGGCGTTATACATGCTGTGTAGTCATTTTTATTTACTTATTTTTTCAACGCAGGTATTTGTTTGGTTGTCTATCGCTTGCTTACTTTTCGTTTCGTGTTAGTTGTTTTTGTTTTGTAAACAAGAAGTTTTACAGAAATTTCTTGCTTTGCAAAGAGGCACAATATGTCACTTCATTTCACTTTCATGGTGACAATTATTATTATTTCTTTTTATGACTTTAAAAAAGCATCTTCGCACCACTGCCATTCACTTAAGCTTTTTCGTCCCGAATAGACTCAACATCACCTCTGCCATATTTGGCCAGCCAGTCCAGGTGACCCACTTTCATTTTCGACCTTGGATTGTAGTATCTCTGTATCCGTTAAACCACGTAATTCTTTTTCTTGATCATCTTGTATGGTCCCTCCTAGCGGCTTTGAATTTTAGTAGACAGCCTTTTTATGCGTTATGGGTTAAATAGTAGAATCATTTGTCCAACAGCAAATCCCTCCGCATTAGCTGCTCGATCATACCTGGCTTTTATTTAATCGAAATGAATATTTTTTTTGCCAGCATCCAACTGCCAATACCCGCGGGAAAAATATAAAGTGCAATTTCTTATAGATTGTTCGTAGCATATACCTGGATCTAAATCAAACACGCTGACTTTTATACATTGCAGTACACGACCTTACGAACAAATCCCAAAACTTTAATCGAAGTCGGTTTGGCCGATCGTGGGTTATAAAATCACAACATACTTGCAATGAAATGAAATGGTCCAAGTATGTAATGTAATGGCGTCCACGTATGCAATGTAATGGAGCGAGCTGGCTGACTTTTTTTATTCGACTCCGAATTCTCAGAAGATGGTTTGTATGAAAAAACAAAATTAAAACATTTTCCGGAAAACTCAGGAAATTCTTTCATTCAAGTTAGCAACGCTGCCGGTGGTACCGGCAATTAAACAAAATATACTTGATGTTATTGAATTAGAGAGATATTAAATTTCATTATTGCAAAATACTTAGCAGTTAGATTTTCTTTAAATTTGTATGCATACGAAGTATTTAAATTTTGTTTATTAGGCTATTTATTATTAGTTAAAATTTTCATAATTTTAACCAATAGGAATTAAGTAAAAGCGATATGTAAACTAATTTAAAGAAAAACGGGCAGTCTTTTCTACACTTCGAAACGGAATAGTCCTAACTAAATTATTAAAATATATTGTGAAAATAATTATAAAGCAACTAAATAAAATTTATTGTAAAAGTGAATAAATTGTTTTTTGAAGTCCTTATTAATTACACGGCGCAATTATTAGCGCCTTAACTTAAATTTTTTTAGTTAAAATCTAGCTAGGGAAGTTAACTGGCGCCCGAGCAAGGATCTGATCCTGCGATCTCTACGGAGCACTCCAGGACAAAAATTAATAAGTTGATAAAAAACAAAAGGCCTCCTCTTTAACCAAACTGGTATTCCCGGTAATTCCAACTTCCGCGAGGATAACAAGTTTCTTAGCTAGATCGCGTCAGTAATAGTGGTAGCAAGGACTCGCAGGGGATATGATCCTCCTGCTTAAAAAATTTTTTTACACATTTAAATATTTTATTTGTTAAGAAAAATTACAAAAACATGAATGAAAAAATCTAAATACTGAAATTGAAAGGATAGGATAAAAAAAAATAAAAAAATGTATCGACATACGTATATTAAGAATTACAAAAAGTAAAATTATACCCTTAAGTGAGAATTGAAATAGTAAAATAAAAAACATTACAATTGATGAAGAAATCTTTGAAATTAAAATCAATAGATAAAAAAAGTATAAAAAAATTAAAAGGAAGTGAAAGTGCCATCGATCCAATTGCTGAAAAATATCGGGTGAGTGAATCCTTTTACCACATGTATATTATTAAAGTTTTTATGGAAGCGGTTAATAGATTGTTATTGAAAATAGATTAGCTAAAATAGAGCAGGTAAGGGATATGGACGCGTTTAGGGATAGATTGAGCTTGTTAGAGCGGAACGAATCTGTGGTTGTAGAAGAGGCTGCTCAAAAATATTAGCAGGTTACCCGATTGCCTAAAAGAGCTGCGGACCTTTGACGGCAATCCTTTACAGTATGTGTGGTGGGTACGTGCCGTCGAGATGATAATAAAGGACTTTTCTACTGTCAGAGATAACCCCACCTATCGCTCCAATATGTTAGGCATAAAACAAGAGGTGATATGAGAAGCGGCTCTGCTTTGGTCTCCTATAATATTTACGGTAGTGACTGACAAGAGGTGGAAAAATTACTCTCGCTTCACTACACAGATAAGAGGGATGTTCAAACCCTCGAACATCAGCTTAGTCAACTTTCTCAAGGCTCATCAAAGGTGGTTGAGTTCTATTCGACAATTAACCATCAGTTTTCATTAATAATCAACAAGCTTAAAACCGAATCGTATAGTGAGAAAATAGTTAACGCTTTGAAAGCCACCCATAGAAATAGCGCCTTAGATATTTTTATACGGAGATTTAACCCCGAATTGTCAAGAATGGTTATAATTCAGCGCCCAAAGTCCTTACCAAAGGCATGCTTGGCTTGCTTTGAACTATAAAATCTAACAATGAGAAATAATATTTTACACTAAAAAAGCCAGCCGAGATCAAACGTTCATGCGCAAGCTCAACATGCGATGACACGCCGCAAAGACCCCCTAAAGCTTTTCTCGCTAACAACAGACCTAATAATTTCAATTGGCAACATAGGAGCAATAATCACCGATATAATTATATCGATTCTAGATTTAAATCAACACCCTTGCCCAACGCTAGCAACCTCAATCCTGAACCAATGGAAATTGACCGCTCAATCCAGACTCGTAGAATAGAATACATATACCGCCCAAAACCAACAGAAAAAATAGTGCAACCGAGATGTACAGCAAGGACAAAAAACCATGTCTCTATCATTTAAATACTTATAAGGGCGAGTCTGATCCTGCGCAAGAAGACGATGTAGTTCAAAACTTTGATAGCTTAAAAACTTCAATTAAATTAAATAGTTCTTTGTGAATTCATTAATAATGTCTTTAAAACGTTAAAAATATTGAGGTAATAATCCTCGATTTAAAATGCAGAGTTCTGTTAGTAATAATCGGTTCCAGATGCTCTCTGATCTAAGAGACGATGATGGTTCAAGCGTTGAGAGTGAAGTCGCCCACGAGGTTGTTAAAATTCCACCAAAAGTTGTTGACAATTGTTATAAATTTACTGAGGTGATAAATCTTATTGGTAAAATATGTAAATATAAAAGAATTTCGGAACTAAATTAATACTGAACTCGAAAGCTGAGTATGATGAAACTGTAAATAAACTAAAGATTGCTCAGATGAAATTTTTTACTCATTCTGTAAAAGTTTCAAACTTATTTGCCGTATTCACAAGCTCTGCTAAGGTGTAGGTAGTATTGCATACTACCTTTTGTTTACTTCTTTGTGAACAACCATTGTATCAATGTGCCATTGTACATTGTACTTCATACGTCAAAAACTAAATAAGAAGAAGAAAAGTACTATTCATCATTTGTTATTTATAAGCCAAATAGGGGAGAAAAGAGAAAAAAGTAAATTAATAAATTTTTTGTGTGAAAAATATAGTTTCGATATATTAATGGTTGACTCAAGTAAGTAATAACTGTTTTCCTTATTTTGTTACATATTTTAAATGAAAAAAATTAATACAGGTGATGAAGAAGATGAGGATGAAATTCAAGACATTTTTAGGATGAACCTAATGTACCTGCTCTCCAGTCGCAGAAGTATACATTTAGGGATACCAAAATCATCATTACGGCATAATCGAGTTTTAAGATATTTTGATGAAAACAGATTTCTTCGTATGATACGACTACGGCCAGAGGAATTTGCCTATATATTCAACCTTATAAATGAATGTTTTTCACACAATTGGCGAAAGGCTCCAACTACGCATTGACTTGCAGCTTAAAATTGTACTTTACTGCTTGAGATCTTCAGGAAATGGTGCTTGTGTTCGTAAGGTAGCATCTCTTTTTGGTATATGTGATGGCGGTACCATACAAAAAATTAGAAATCGAGTCATTAAAGCAATATTAAATCTTAAAGAACAGTTTTTATATAGGCAACTTTCAACTTCAACTTTCTAATAAATCAGTCAAATCCATAAATAAAACTAATAAAAATATCTTTTAATTCAATATAATTTAATATAATTCACACATGAACACAAAAATAATAATTCATTTAATCATAAAACATTTAAACAAATACAACGTTTGAAAAACATATGAAAAAAAGTACTAAGTGTTGTATCGCATGTTTGCATGAAAATTACTAACAACACAGCTAGCACCGTTGTATTTTGTTAGCACTTAGCACTTACTAGGGGGCTTGTGAATAGGGCAATTCTGTTCGGTTTACCACAAGTTAGCTTAGAAATCTTGAAAAGTGAATTTAAAGACGCATTCAACATAGAATTGGTCAACGTAAAGGAAATAACAACTACGCACTCAAACCCTGACGATGCATTATATAAGGTGCAGTTTAACCGAAGTCAGATAACAAACGGGAGGTTATTAAGATAAAATATGTTCACGGTATTGTAGTACACTGGAGAAGTCCCCAACGTAGGTCAAGAGGTCCTACTCAATGCTATAAATGTGCTATGTATGGCAATGGATCTCCAAATAAATAAATAATAATAATATTTATAATAATAATAATAATAAATATAACAGATGGTCCTGTTATATACAAATGTTTCAATTGCATTAAAAAAAATAAAAAGTGTTAATCACCGTGCTGACGATCCTCACTGTCCTTCAACAAAGGAATATTTACAGCTCCGACAAAGCACTACTAATATCAGGCGACCAGAATGAAATGTACGTCATGACGACATTGTTTCTATTTCATCAGAAGATATGCGGCATGAGGCAAGGGGTTACGAAATGCTATCTTCTTCTTAAAAAGTATCAGGTAAACGTCAAAATAATGTTTCTTATGACTCAGTAGCTGGTTCAAAACAAAGAACTCAACAAAACGATAATTTGTCAAATGAACAAATTCTAGATACTTATTTCGAAGCCTTAGACGCATTAGAAAATGCAAAACGATAAAATGAGAGTGCTTGGAAATATGCTTAGATATGTTATATAAAAAGTCAATAAATGTTATGCATTGGAATGCCCAGGGCATAACGACTCCAGCCTCGATAATAGAACTTGAACTTGTGTTACATCAAAAACAAATAAACATAGTTTGCATAAATGAAACATTCCTCAAAGCTAATCACAATTTCAAATTAAGAAACTTTAAAGTTTAAAGAGAAGACCGTACTACACATGGTGGAGGGGTTTTAATTGTAATCAAAAACTCCATTCCCCATGAACGCATTTCAAAATATGCAACAGCAAAAGTCGAAAATGTATCTATAATCAGGGTTGCTGTAGAATCTGATTGCTATCTGAATCAGAATTGATCTCGACACTGAATTCATTTTGGTGTCACAGAAACACATATTTATCGCTTTTATGTTCGAATCGGAATTGTGTCAGAATTAGGTGTCACAGAAACTGTTTTTATCGGTTTTTTATCAGAAATATTCTGGTGCCAGATTTGTAATTTTTTAAGGCGGTTAAATACCAATTGACCACAATGTAAGTAAATTTGAATTTATTACATTAAAAAATCAGAATTATTTAATTTAATTCTCTTATTTCGCCAGGGGAAAACATAGAAACGGTACACAAAATGAAATATTTTTGAAGTTCATGGAAGATAATAAGGATTTGGCAAGTGGTTACACTAAACGCGATAAGGTGCTGATTGAGTCACTTTGGCAGGAGCTGGCTCAGTCTCTTAACAGTGCTGGACCTCCTGCAAAGGATGTAACTGGATGGAAAAAGGTAATTTTTAAATATTCTGAAAAAATGTTTAACCTAACACTTTTTATATGCAAACATAGATATGGACGGAATGGAAATCCGAAATTAAAAAAAAAACTTGCACATAACAAGTCCGAGTCTCGTGCTACTTGGGGAGGCCCCTTTAATAAGTTCGAGCTGACATCAACAGAGGCAACAATCGCTCAAATATGTGCAATAAAAACTACGGTTGAAGGTGTAGAATTGGGGACAGTTGATGTCTCTGAAATTGCTTCAAGCGATGACACTGCTACAACACCAGCTTCTAAGAGAAGACCTGAAACTCCACTTACTTGTAGTACACCAAAAAGGTCAAGACCAGAGAGGACAACAGCACTGTTTGAAAAGTTTTTGGGTGAATATGGTGAAAGAAAATATGAACTAAATAGTAAAATCGATGAGCTTATTTTGGTTCAAAAAGAAAATGCAAGCTCCCTTAGACGCATATACCATGCCATAGAAAAAAGCAATGAATCTGTGACAAATTCCGTGAAAGAACTAAAATATGAGATTGCAAGCTTTAGTTCCCGAATGCTCCAAAAAATTCAACATGCAAGACAATCGCAATAACTAATTCTGTATAAAATCTCTTATGTACCTTATAAAAACAAAAAAAAAAAAAAACTGTTTGAAGTACCAAAAATGAAATATGTATGTGTGTATATTACTTTTAATAAAACTGTATGAATTCTTCATGAAATAAAAACGTATGAAAAGATTGCATAGGCTTTTAACTCTTTACCTTTTATTTTTTTTATTTTTACAAAGTGTTTGCAATTTCATCTCTTATTCTATTCCCTTCATTTTGAAGTGACACTGTAGGAACCAATAAATCGTTACTCTCTGATAGATCTTGGGGTTCAAAATTAACTTCAACTAATTCAGTTGAAATTTTGTAGCTTCTGCATACATTATGTAAGGCGCAACAAACGTTCACTTTTTGTAGGCTGTAATGCAGTGTACCCATCAAGCAGCGAAAACGACTGTTAAGGACTCCTATTGTTCGCTCTACAATATTACGTGGTGAAGCATGTGCTTTATTAAATTTATGTTCCTTGGAAGGAACATATGGTATGGAGTTAATAAAAATGGCTCTATCGCATACTCAGAGTCTCCCAACAAGTTCGACTTTCATACTCAATTAGAAAATGTTGACGGGCCTTACTTATGTTCCAAACAAAAGCGTCGTGGTTTGAGCCTGGATACCGTGCGTCTATTGCACGAATTACCATATCGCTATCACAGATCTTCCATTGAAAAAAATTTAAAAAATGAGCTTTTTGTAAAAAAATTAATTAAAATACCCTTTCCTATTGAAAAATAAATGCTCATCCAAAGCAGGTTTTACTATTTTGATGTGGGTTCCATCGATACAACCGACTATGGAGGGAATTTTAAATTTGTTAAAAAAATGGCTTCTAAATCTTCGTTTTTCGTTGACATCCATGTTTAGTTTTACCCATTGGGGACAGACATGCCTTTCCAAAACCTTCAACACATTTCCTAAGACGACACTGTACTTCTGGCAAGATAAACAGAGCTGTCATTGCCTACTGCCTTTTGGTACGATCCTTCTGCCAAAAAACGCATTGTTGCAGCCAGCTGGACAACACATGATATACTTGAAGATGGCAAATGACTTGTTAGGATGTCCAACAGCATCTGAAAAGCCTCTTTGTTCAGGCGAAATTGGCTAATAAATCTTTACGCATATTTTGTGTTAAAACATCTTTGCCATTCTTGATTATGTATAAGTATATACTTACGCTGTATCCGGCAGCTCCAATGGATTGGTGTAATCTCTCATAATCTTTCGGTTCACTTTTTCATTGTTTTCTGCAATAAACAAAAACAAACCTACTGCCTCAACCATTTTTTACCGAGTATTTAAAAATTTATGACAAAAATTTTGTTGAATAAATGCAAAATGTAAACAAACCAGCAGTACTGAAAAAGTTGTGAATACCGAGTATCGAGTATTAAGTATACTGGCTTAAATCACGATATATAATAACATTTAGTTGTTGCATTATTATGTATTAAAATTTACATGTTGCGACAAAGTTTTATAGTACACTTAAGTTGCTTTGAAATCTAGTACATGCTTTAAATTTACATGACTAAAAAACATTTTTGTTTCAAACATCATTTTTAGAGGCATGAGGGTGACCGTGAGTGCCCTAAAAAGTTTTCACGCGTGAAAGTGCTTTGAAAAATATATCTCGTGCGTGTTCGTGCGAGATTACGTTTTTCTAAATCACGTATTTCTAAAATGAAAATTGTTAAAATAATTATTATTATGCTATTGTGAACAAAAAGTAAGGTAAAATTTTCATTTTAAACTCCCGATTATGAGAAAGGCAGGTAAATTTTTTTCAACAAAGAATATTATTTGAGCCTTATGCATCGTTTGCATGAAACTATTCATCTAAAACGACCGTACTTATGGGCGAACAACTTTTCGTTCCTTCATCACGATATTGTACCGGCTCACACTCCATTGCTCTTTCGCGACTGTTTTTCTAAAAACCTGATTCATATCGTTCCACACCCACCATATTCACCTGGTTTGCCTCTATGCGACTTATAGACAGCAGCAAACTCAAAAGGACAATACGGGGACGCCGTTTTGGCACGATCGAGAACATAAAAACCGAACCTAAAAAGGTTTTGAAGGCTATACCGAAAAAATACTATTCCGGCTGTTTCTAGGATTGGAAAAATTGTTGGCAAAAGTGCGTTTTGTCGGACGCGAATAGCTTTGAAAGGGTAAGAAGCTGATTTAGAATGATAAATAAAGAATTTAGATTTTATAAACAAATTCACCTTACTTCTTGATTACAGTAGTATATATTGAAAAACATAAATTTTTTTGCACACACTTATTATCATATATATATATATATATATTTTTTTTTTTTACATTTTATATCACTGTAGGTATACGGGTATATTTTTATGTAACTTTAATCGAATACCCAAATTAATAGTCTTGAGTAATTGAAAATAGCAGAACTTTTCATCACTATAAACCAAAACCAAAAAACAGCTGATTCGAATATGGGCTTTATTTATTTTCGAATTAACGCAAAACCGATCGGATTTTATAACACCAATTCAAATCAGAATCGATTTTCAATTCTGATAATTAACAATTCTGACTTGGATTCTACAACAACCCTGAATAGTTACCATAAATAATAGACCAATAAGATTTACTTCTGTTTATTGTCCAAATTATACAAATTATCGTAATCGTCCCAGCAGATCAACAATTAGGGTCTAGTTAAAAAATTTGAGTCCATAGGCACAGTACAAAATGTTCCCGTACCAGTGAGACAAAGAAGTGCTCGTAGTGCCGCTGAGGCTTCAGTTGAAGAAAGCCCAAAAGTGTCTCTCACACGTTCTTCTCAAGCATTGGGCATCTCTGTGACGTCGTTGTACCGAACGTCACGAAAAGATCTTGGCCCACAACCTTGCAAGATTAAACTGGCGCAAGAACTGAAGCCGCTTGAACACCATAATCGTCGTATGAGAGTGAATTGGGCTAAGCAACAACTTGAAAATGACTCGGAATTTAATCGAAAAATCATCTTCAGCGATGAGACTCATTTCTGGCTGAATGGCTTCGTCAATAAACAAAATATGCTTTTTTGATCAGGCAGCAATCCACGCGTACTCCATGAGTCATCATTGCATTCCGAAAAAAATTACGGTTTGGTGGCGGCGTCATTCTTCTTGCGTAATGATCAAGACCGCCACGTTACTGTGAATGGGAATCGCTACCGTTCTATTATTACCGAATATTTTTGGCCCAAGTTGATGATATGGACTTGGAGGACATGTGATTTCAACAGGACGGCGCCAGAAGCCACACAGTGAATGTCACAATTAATTTATTGGAAACCAAGTTTGGAGAAAGAGTTATCTCACGAAATGAAGCAGTCGATTGGCTAATTCTGGTTAATTTTGAAGACGGGTTTTTATGTGTAAATAAAGCAATAACAGGTCTATGGTCTGTGACTACTGTAAATTTTCTACCATATAGATATGGTCTAAAAAATTGAATTCCCCAATGAATACCTAATAATTCTTTCTCCATTTCTGATTTGTTCTTTTCATGTTTGTAAGCGTTCTGCTTGCATAAGATATGCGTAGGTCGTTACCAATTTTACCCTGTGATAGGACTGCTCCTAGAGCTACATTTGAAGTGTCTGTAGTTAGAATTAATGGTTCGTCAAGGTTCGGATATCGTAGTATAGGCGGGTTTTTTAATTTGTTTCTTAGAGTCTCAAATGTAATTGGGAAATTTTCTGTCTAATTGAAAGTTACTCTTCTTTGTAACAAATTATTAAGGCAAGTTGTCGTTTTGGCGAAGTTTCGAATGAATCTTCTGTAATAACCACAGAAGGCTATAAACTGTCAAACGCCGTCTGCGTTTTTTGGAACAGGATATTGTTCAATTATTTTGTATTGGGTCGGGTCGGTTTCTATACCGTTCTTTGTAATCAAATGTCCCAAATAAAAAACTTCGTTTTAGGAAACAACATTTTGCTGGATTCAGATTCAAATTGTATTTTTTAAGTTTTTTTTGGTGAAACGAGCTTGTCATGTCTCAAGTGGAAAAATATTTAACTCTATCTAATCTTTCCAATACATCTTCAAGTCTGGTTGAAGGGATTTTCTCAGTTACTATCTTATCATTTTAACGTCTAAAATCTATAACTAAACACCATTTGCCGTGTCGTTTTGCCCTTTTTTGGGTACTAATAATAATGGAGATTTATATGGACTAATAGAAGTTTCTACAATGTCTTTGTCTAACAACTCTTGCACTTGCTTATTTATTTCGTCTAATTGTGTTTGTGGTAGTCTGTAATTTTTTATGTAAGTGGGTATGTTATCGTTTAATACAATACTTTGTTTATACTAAGTATTTATTTATTTTATTTGTTGATGGTTCGTCTTCAAGATAAAATACTTCTTGATATTGTCGTAGAATATCATATTAACTTTTTTATTTTCTTCTTCAATATTTTTAAAATCAAGTTTTTCTAGTAATCTCTTAAGTCTGCTCTGAGCGTTTATTGTTATTGCGCATGTTAATTTTATAACTTCTCTTGGCGCACTGGTTCATCTAATGTATTCAAAATTTTAACATAGCGTTGACCATCCTATTATAGTGTTTGCTAAAAATATTCCGTTTATTTTTTCTTGACCACATGTGACACTATCTTCTTCCATGTCAAAGTTTATAGGTACTATCTTGTCTGTTGTCGGGGTTATAATTATATTATGTATCGTATTCTTTTTATGTTAATCTCTATTGGGATTGTTGTTTGTTCTTCCTCTATGCAAGTATTAAAAGTCAGTGTCTTATTGTTAATTTTAAATTGTATTTACAGATAAAATCTATACCTAAAATTCCACCAATAGTAATTGGAAATTCATCTTCTACTTATTGAAATCTGTGTGTTAATATTTGTTTTCCTAGTATTGTTTGTAAATCAGTAATTCCCAACTTTTCTTTAAAGTCATTTGTAATGCCACTCAATCGGCAAATGTTGTCAGTATTCTTGTAATAGTTGTATATTACATTTTCTTTACAGAGTGATATCTCTGAGCCTGTGTCTATTAAAAATGTTAGTTGATAGTTGATGTTCTTTACTGATGGAAAAAGGAAATTTGATATTCCAATATGTAGTGTATATACTCTTAGTTTTCGCTGTTCGGAGATTCGTCATGAGTCTCCGGAGTTTGTACGTTTTCCTGTTGTTGTATAGTATGAACATTGGAGTGGCCTCTTCCTCTTGTGTTATTATTGCTTCTATTACCTGTGTTATTGTTATAGCTATTGTAGTTATTGTTGTTGTTGCTGTAGTGTCTGTTATTTTTGTAGTTTCTGTTATTGTTGTTATAGTTTCCGTTGCTACGTTAGAGTTTCTGTTGCTATTGTTATAATTTCTGTTATTGTTGTTATAGTTTCTGTTATTCCTGTAATTGTTGAAGTTACTACTCATCTGTGGAGTGAGATAATTTGCGTTTCTGTTATTTCTAAAACCTGAATTATTTCTATTTGTGTTATTGTTATAGTTTCGTATATTACTACATATTTTTCATGTTGTAAATGTATTGATAATTGTAGTGATCCTTCCTGTTTACTTGCAATATCAAAGGCTTGTTCCAAGGTCTTGGGTTGTGCTGCTATTACAGTTGTTCTTATACCTTTTCATAAACCTTCTTGAAAATTTTCTAATTTTACTCATAGGCTTATTCGTAGATCGAGCTACCTGATTTGAACTGACCTCCAGTTCCTAAATTTGTACCAATGTTAAGACCGCTATCAAAGTGTTAATCCGTTCTTTGTAATTAAGTACATTTCCTTTTTGTCTTATATTGCTTAATTCATAATGTATGCTGCTTGCCGTTCTTGTTTTGTTTTGCTAAAGCTGTCTTTAGCTCCTCGACAGTTTCAGGCATATTTTGTATAATCAAAATGTCCCTAACTCTGTCTACTAACTTTATTGCCAATAAAGATCAGATTGAACCATTTCTATCACTGAAAGGAAAATATCAACATGTGTAGCCTTTCCGTCGAAGACTGGTATTGTTTCCAAAGCCTTTTTATTTAAAATTTTTCCTCTTTATGTTCTGTCAAGTCTCTAAATTGAAAGATTTTAATCGTCTCTTAAGGAATTTGCTAAATGTCCTACAAGTTTTCCGAATTTTTCACTTAACTGTTCTATTGACTTTAGTTTTTCTTGTATAGTTTTTTTTGCATATTTTTTTGCGTTCACAATCAATCTTTCTAATTCTTCGAAGATCAGCTCCATCGATCATATTTATTATTTTTTTTATATTTTCCTTATTTAAATTTTTGTTTTATTATTCATGCATTTTGTACAGAGTTTCTTACAACCTGTAGAAACTTGAGTATGACTACTACTACAAAAATTACTAATAGAATTATTATTATTTCCTGATCTATCGTTATTTTATTTGTATTTTTAGCGTTGGCAATCTCATGGCCCTCTACTTATGCATCTGCAATACCCATTTTGATTTGTTTGAATGTATTTTCTATTTTTTATCTTTTTTCTCCTTCTATACATTTTAAGAACATTATATATGTATAAAATCTTAAAAGTGCAATTTAATGTTACATTATATCCTAGAAATTTTACTTTTATATTATTTTTTTTTGGTGGTAGATATCTCCAACCGGCATTTCTAAGTTCTATCAGTTCCTGTACCAATCGTTGTGTTTGTTTTCCCCCAATGATGCCTATTATACGCTGCAGGTCCTTGCAGGCTTTCTGAAATTTTAACTTCTTTCCTTCTTTCTTCTTTTTACTTGTTGCTTGGTTTCTAAAGTTTTATAATCGCTGTTTTTGATTTTTGTGTTTAGTCTGATATCGTTCTATTGTAATAGGCTTAGGGCCGCAGATTTTGGTGTAGGTGTATAGGTGGGTGGTTCCTTAAGTAGTGTTCCTTCTGGAACATATTCTTCATTCAGAAATTTTTGCCACTTCTCAAAGATTTCGTCTACTTGTTGATGATTCATTTAAATTGTTGTGGTTGAAACTTGGGCTTTTTGAAATATATAAATTTTGTAGAACTCTCCATCAAGGATGACAAGAGAAAACCATTTTTTTAAGGAAAAAAAATTATTTTGAACATGCAGGATCTTCCAAAAAATTTTTTTTCTGTTTATTTATAGGAGTCCTTTAGATTGGCATGATCGCCATACGATGATGATTTGTTTTCAGTATTTACTAAGCTATGCAGCTGTTTTCCTTGAGCACCCAACGGTGCCGATTTAAGTAAGAAACGTAAAGAAGCTTTTTTTATTCGGGCTTTTTTAGTCAAAATTTAAATGCAAACAGAAGACATTTCATTTCATTTTTGTAACCGGCGCGCCGTCGCGGCGTTTCGTTGGATTTTTCAACATCTTCAGGGATAACACATGTTTATTAAAATCTGGTAACATTTTAATAAAACGAAAAGCTTTAATATAATGACAACAATTGAAATAAATATTTTTACCACAATTAACTATTACACTTTACCTCTTAATTATTTTCGCACTTAAATTAGAAAATAGAGTAGAACTTGGTACAAAAAAGAAAGATAATAACATAAATTAAAGACATAATTGTAAAAATAAACAAAACTTAATAAAATATCACAGTGTATGTATGTACTTATCGTCAGTCTGGAATTGCACTAAAGATTAAACTTAAATAATACTGTAGGCCGCATTCGTGCTATCTTTGTCTGTTTTGCTGTTCATGTCCAATTTCTGCTGTATGCTTAAGTTTTTAAAGTTTAAAGTTAATTATGTTTTCTTTCTCTGTGCAATATCTTTACATTATCTAGATCAGCTGTGTGCGAATAACCAACTTCGAAAAAAGAAGGATGATATAAATTCGACTGAATGTTAATTTTTAACGTTTGTACCTGCAGAACTGTCATTTCTGATCCATTTTTAAAATCTTTTGGTAATATGATAGACTATGCTTTCAGATTGGTTCCACTTTAAAAACAGTTCTTAATCTTAAAAATTAAAGAGTGTCCCCGTACAACATACATATTTTTTACACTTCTGCTAAATTTAAACTAACTGCGGTTAACTATAGCTCCCAATATCAAAAAGTTGTACAAAAATTAATCTAAAAATTAAAGGATGCTCTATAATTGATGTAAATTTACTTATATGGGCCTATCTTTTGAACCGTTATAGAGAAACGCGTGCAAATTGGGCAGAATGTCGATTGCTCTGGTCGTTATAGTAACAAGAATTAATAATAAAAATTATACATTATAATTGAAAATTGGAAAGAATGTCGATTGCTATGACCGTTATAGTAACAAGTATAAAAATTACAAATTATAACTTTAAGGGTGTGCCAATAGTTCATTAATTTGATGTATATAGCCATCCGATGTAGGCAGACGCTTGAAATTTACAACGAACCTATATTGCTAAGTCCGCTATAAAAACAAGTATAAAATTTGTATTTGTAAGTTAAAGGGTGTCCCAATAGTTGCTTGCAAAAGGGCAGAATGTCTTTTGCTATGGCCGTTATAGTTACACGTTGTAACGAGTCCAGGGTCGTTGCGTTTTATTTGCCGTCCTAAGACGGCAAGGAAATGAAGCAATTCTTGTTTTGAAAACGTTACAAAACTTCAAATCACTTTTTATTCTTAAGGCTTCAGCGATGGCTAAGTTGCGGTCGGGAACGTAGCCACCAATGACAGTAGCGGTCATTGGTGGCTACAAATCCTCAAGCTACTCATAAACTCCTCGATTTTACATATTGTTTTGCCTTTTATACTTGTTTTCATCGCACACAAACACTTACCCACACATGTAATTTCCCTGCCGCCAAATGAGTATTTAACTACAAAAAAAACCAACTATAAGTTAGCCTGTATATACTAATTTAAAGCCAACTAATACGCAATGTAAAATTTACATCAAACAAACAGTATTGAGAGAGCCAAGTCGATAGGCAAACAAACCGCCCCAGGATCCAAAAATGATTTATTTTCTGCTATTATTACAAATTATGGTAATCGGTTATGGCCAGGTTATAGTAAACTTAAAAATTAAATAAAATAAATTAAAAATATAATAAAATTGTTCGATTTTTTTAGACTTACTTATAGATTTACAATAACTACAACAACTTTTTTTATTGTCATTATTATTTGTTTTTTATTTTTAAAAATATTAAGTTAGTATTTAATATATAAAGGCCATTTTTTCTTTATCAGCAACTTTTTTTTACTGTAATTATTTTTAATTATGTCACAAAACATCGGCTTAATCAGCTAATAGCCACTGACACCGTGCAATTTTGAACGCCGCGGACTTTAGTTAAAGTCTTCGCCATTTGAGTATTAAACAAACCCGCGTGTTAAATTTTGGCATAAAAATTTGTTAAATTTATACATACATGTATTGTTTTCTAAAATAATTAAAAAATATACGGTTTATGTTTTGTGTTAAAGACTTCTTAAACTTGAAATTAATTTAATATTATTGTGTGTGGTTGTTTTAATATTTATTACAAAACGATTATGAAAGGTGCAAATAAAAGACATTTGAGGAGGCTCTTAAAAAAAAAGCAAGAATGTTGTATTCCACAAACCTTACTCGGCGCAATGATTCAGATTCAGATAGTCTAAGCTCATCTGTTGTTGGCTTACCAAGTACAAGTGAACCTATGTCGGCAAGAGTAAACCTAATGATATAACTAGTTTTCTGAGTGATTTTGTTACGAAACTAAAGAAATTAATTGATGAAGGCTAATACGTGATACTCCAGCTAAAGCTTTCGCTTGTGGTATAGTTGGCAATACTTCATCATACGGTTGCACGAAATGTACTCAAAACGGCAGGAAGACCAGAAATGTGCTCATGTACTCTTCAGTTTCAGGTGAACTTATATCTGAAAGCGATTTTACATCAAGGAAGTACACCAACCATTACCAAATAAAATTTCGTTCAAGTCAATCACCGTTTGAAGAGCCTGGTATGATAACTAGAGTTCCCCTTGACCCGATGCATCTAATAGACGTCGGAGTTGCTGGTGCGATTTTATGCAGATAAAAGTAAATCTGTAAACAAGTTGAAGAGGATATTTCCTTACACTTAAAGGCCTTAAAAAATACACTCCTCAAGAATTCCGATTAATTTTATTATATTTTATCTGCCTTAGATTTTTTGTAATAGAAAAATATTTTATTTCTTGAAAAAATCATAATTTTTAAATTTTTTTTTATAAATTTTTGTTTTCTATTAAAACATAAAATTTTAAAAATTGATTTATTTCGAATAATTAATATGATAGCTAATTTTGTAGCAAGTTATAAATAGTGAGTTTAACGTTTTCACGAGCAACTCTCTCCAGGGAGTGGGATCTGTAAAAAGCGACGCCTACCTCTTCGGGCGATGCTGATCCGAAACCACTGTCCCTCGCAGCTACGCAACTGGTAGAGTTGATGGTGACTTATCCCTATTTTCATGAGCTTCCGGATTTCCTCCTGACGATATCTGTTGCCTTTTGCGAAGTCGTCGTGACAGCTTTTTGCTCTGGTGGTGCAGGTGTCTCCGACGTAGGCCGGTACCCAGTCCCTACTGGTGTAGTCGCTTTACGAGTCGGTGGTGAGGATCGCCCTGATAAAGAGGTTGTGGGAGTTGATGAACCCATCGTGGAGTCCTAGGACGATATTGAACTTGCTGGCGATGCTATTTCTGTGCTGATGTCTGATTGCGGCGTACTGTTTGGAACCGTCGATCCTTGGCTTACCATTTGGGATAGCTGGTGTGGCGTTGGCGATGTCCATTCGTTGATTATGGACCAACCTCTACCGGCCGCCGAGTAACGCAAATCGATGGTGCGATCTTCAGTGACGGAATAGGTTCGTCGGATTTCTTTGACGGTACGGTCATAGTGTCCCGAGTCACCTACTGATTAAAGGTTGGACTCGGATGGCCACGCGGGGGAGGTGGGGCGTTGACTTGGTCAAGAAAACCCCCTTTGGGTATTTTCAGGCTTAATTGCAAAATTTCATCCTCCTGTACGGGCGATGCGTATGTTGGAACATTCACCTCAGATATCATCCGGTAGTCGACTACTCGGTTGGGTAGATTGGCGGCGACGTGGTTGATATTCGCTAAGTTTTGGTTCGCAACGGTACTGATTTCTGGCCGAATTCTTTAGAGGTCTTGTAGACTTTGGCCCGCAGCATGTCATTAGACCGGCGCAACTGAACCTGGCCTTGAACACCCGGAGCGCGTCCAATCCCAGGACGAGGCCCTAGGGCGCCTCCTGCATGATCAAAAACTAACATAGCCTGGTAATGCCGAATGAACCTCTGGTAGCCGGGTTGGGAGTTGCGGAATATCCTCTCGAGCTTTTGTTGTTCCGACATTTTTGTGGGCCGCATAAAATTTTGCAGTGCCACGAGCTAGTCTTTGAAGGCCTCTTCAGAGATCGGTCACGTAGTACTTCTGGCATCATGTGTGGCAGGTGATGCGTTTGGACGTGATACATTTCGGCGAGCTCCTCAATTCGTTCCATGAATTCAAATAGGTCTTTACCTACTGTATATTTCAAACACCATTTCCCTACTATCTCGATGCTAGTAATCCAGGCACGCCCTTAGATTAATCGGCTGGCTCAGATCGTTTGCCGGTAGCTTCTGTGTACTCAGTGTGCATTATTAGGTCTGATTTAGACGGGGACGCTGTTCGGTGGTGTCGAGCTTCTGCCGATGGTGGGATCTTAAGTGTGGCTTGCAGCACTAGAAACACCCTCGTTTGTTCTTCCTCGTGTTCAGCTGCGAGAAATTTTGCGAATTGTTTTCGCAAATCTTCGACGGTGCCAGCGAGGTGTTGCTCATACTGGCTGAGGTATTTCCCCAATCCCACCTTTCTTAGCGAATAGGCCCTAGACGTTCGTTACATCGTTGGTTTAAACAGGTGTGTATCTGCAGGCAGAAGTAATACGAAACTTTAATTCTATGTTCCGTTTCCTTTTTTATATTTATCTATTGTTTTTTTTGTGTCCCTGCGCCAATGTAACGATACGTATTACGCTGGTTTGCGATGATAGCTGCAGCGGAGTCCATGGTCGTTGCGGTTTTATTTGTCGTGCTAAGACGGAAAGGAAATGAAACAATTCTTGTTTTGAAAACGTTATAAAACTTCAAATCACGTTTTATTCTTCTCATTCTTAAGGCTACAGCGAAGGCTAAATCAGGCCACCAATGACAGTTGTGTAGAAAGGAATTCTAGTGGAACTTAGTTCACACGTTTCGTCAGAACTAACACAATTTTTTTAGTTCCTTTTTGTTCTTACAAGCACTTGCACCTGAAGAACGCTAATCAATAGAATAAAACACCTTAAATGGTTTAAAATAATGATTAATTAATTTCTTTATTTTCCCTGCTTATATACTAAATTGTTTTACAATAAAGTGATTAAAATTGCTTAGTAAAAAGAATACATTTTTGCAAAATATTGAACCTATTTTTTATTATTAAAGTTAAAATATTAATTTCTGTTTTGTCAACAATAATGTTAAATGAAACTTAATAAAAAATGTTTAGGTAATTGAACTTAAAAGAAAAAATGTTTAGTCAACAACAATGCTTATTGTCAACAACAATGGTTAATGAACTTAATATATAATTGGGTTATAAAATAAAGTGTTTAATCAACAATAATAGTTATTGAATTTAAATACGGAAATTGTGCAATGTTTTTTAATAATGATAAAAGAATAAAAATAATAAAAAAAAAAAAATAAAATTTTGTTGATGAAGTATCAACAACAGTAGCGGTTTGAGTAAGCGGGCCGCAGTGAAAACAGTCAGCAAAAGCGACGAGACTTAGCCGGTTAAACAAAAAAAAAAAAACAGGCTATAGGGCCGGTGGAAAATGGCACTGGGAGGGCGCAGGTAGCAAAACTGGCAGTTCCGATAACGGGTGGCGATGGCGCGACTAGTGATGAAAAGCCAGTTGCGCTAGCGGGCGGCGTGGCGCAAATACCAATGGCGCAGGTAGCGATGGTGCCAGTAGCGATGGCGCAACAAGCAGAGACCCAGGTAGCGGTGACACAGATATCGATGGCGCAAGTAGCACTGGCGCAGATATCGACGGCGAAAGGTAGCGACGGTGCAAATAGCGATTCCGCAGGTATGCAAACAGGCAGCGGAGCTACCGCGCGGTAATGGTAAAGGTAGCGACCAAACAAACAACAGTGACCCACAGGCGTCACAATCAGCGACGGCGCAGATAGCAATGGCGCAGGTAGCGACGGCAGAAATATCGTTCAGGCAGCGGTGCTACCGGGCGGCGATGGCACGGGAAGCGACCCAAGAGGCGACGGTAAGCCACAAGATTAACAGGCAGCGATAGCTCTGGTAGTGATGTCGCAAGTAGCGATTGAGCACCGAGAGCTACACACACTATATACTTATTACGCGCAGAGATTGCTGGGAGCACTCGGCCATGTAACGTGATCCTAGGGAATTTAATATTCCTCACCAGAATTAATCGCAGGGCAAGCTAACACCGGCGGATGAAACGCTTCTGTGGTGATGTTCCTTCCAGCCATTTTCTACTTGATCTGTGAGCAAGAAATAAATTAGGGAATTATATTCCTCACCAAACACTTCTTACCGGCAGGCAAACTGCTTGCAAACTCCTCGATTTTACCATTGTGTTCTGCCTTTTATACTTGTTTGCATCGCACACACAGAGTCACCCAAACATGTAACTGTTCGTGTGTTTGACTGACAGCTGTAATGCTTTATTACCGATGGCGAATCGCATCTCCCGACCGTTAATTTCAAACACTTTATACTAAGTAGCGAATAATTTAACTTACTAAGTAATACAGTAAGAAAAACCATTCATTCAACATCAAGATTAAAATACAAAAAAAAAAATATCACAATAAATGGTATAAAATAAATACACTCCGATGTTGTTCTGTATGCAAAGTATTAATATTAAAAATTATGTATTAAAATGTGCGCCAATATTTTATTTAATTTGATGTGTATGACCATACTATTTAACAGTTGTGGTCAGACGCTTGAAATTTACAATAAACCTGTCCGCTATAACAACAACAATAAAATTTGGATTTGGAAGTTAAAGGGTGTCACCATACAACACACATGTTTTTCAATGTACTAGGAACCGTAAAGGTTACCGCTCTAAAAATTAAAAAAGCTGAGTATAACTATAGCTTCCAATAGCAAAAGGCAATAGAAAATAAAACTAAAAATTAAAAGGTGTTCACATGGGTGAACCGTTATAGACAAACGTTTGGAAAATTGACAACACGCAGATTATTATTACCTTTATAATAACAGGTATAAATGTTCAAAATGACAGTTTAAAGGGTGCCCCAATTGTTCAATTAATTTCATGTATATGGCCATACTTTTGAACAATTGCAGACAGACGATTCAAATTTACAAGGAACCTAAAATACTAACTCCTCTATAACAATAAGCTTATAATTTAAATTTAGAAATTAAAGGGTGTTCCCAAAATAATTTAATTTGACCTATATGGCCGTATTTTTTAAACCGTTATATACAAACTCTTGAATTTTAGACAGAATGTCCACTACTTTGTTTGGTATAACAAGAAGTATAAAAATTTTAAATTAAAGAGTTTTCACCTTTACGTACAATTGCAGACGTTGAACAATGTATACAGAAATTAAATGGCAATGAAGAAGAAGCAAAGGACATCGCAAGAACTAAATTAGCAAATAACATTATAAGATTTAAGAGAAATTTAAAAAACACACCAAAGGAAAAATTCATATTAAATATTTACGATAAGACGAAAGAATTTCTGCGTAAAAATAAAAATATTGTTGTTGTACAGGCAGACAAGGGTGACAAAACTGTAACTTTATATAAAAAGATTATGAAAATAAAATGGAAATATTACTTGATGACAAAAATACTTACCGGAAGCTTAGAACTGACCCAACTGTAAAACTCCAGAAAGATAACAATAACATAATAATAGACTTGTATAAAAATAAATATATCGACGGATGGCAAAAACGACAACTACTTTGCTTGGCAGCTACAGCACCTAGAATTTATGGACTTCCGAAAATACACAAGCCAGAAATGCCACTCAGACCCTTAATCTCATCTATACAAGTCCCATGGTACGCTTTGTCTAAATATATTGGAGCCATTTAAAAAAATGTAATATCAGACGACTACAATATTAAAAACTCGTTATTGACTTAAAGAGCAACTTAGCAAACTCAGACTGGATAAAAACGAAATTTTTATCTCACTAGATGTTATTTCTCTTTTAACGAATATACCGATCAACAAAGCCATTAATATTATCATGGACAAAAAGAATCTCATAAAAAACTACACGAAAATCCCGCAATCTAAATTCCTGAAAATTCTACGGTTTTGCCTCAATGACAACAATTATTTTGTCTACAATAATGACTTTTAAAATCAAACTTTTGGCATGCCAATGAGTAACCCACTTTCACCTACGATTGCGGGCATTGTTTTGGACAACCTATTAGATGAAAAACTCAGAGAGCTTAAAAACAAAAATATTCAAATTAAATACATAACCAAATATGTATATGACATATTTATTGGCCATGGTAGTTGCCGACGAAAAAGACGAAATATTAAAAACTTTCAACAAATACCACCAAAAATTACAATTCACTATGGAAATTGAAAATGAAAACGCTTTCACTTACTTAGACACAAAATTATATACATACATATATATATATATATATATATATATATATATAAATCCCGAAATCTAAATTCCTGAAAATTCTACGGTTTTGCCTCAATAACAACAATTATTTTGTCTACAATAATGACTTTTACAATCAAACTTTTGGCATTCCAATGGCTAACCCACTTTCATCTACGATTGCGGACATTGTTTTGGACAACCTATTAGATGAAAAACTCAGAGAGCTTAAAAACAAAAATATTCAAATTAAATACATAACCAAATATGTATGTGATATATTGGCCATAGTAGATGCCGACGAAATATTAAAAACTTTCAACAAATACCACCAAAAATTACAATTCACTATGGAAATTGAAAACGAAAACACTATCACTTACTTAGACACAAAATTATATAGAAAAACCGATAAAGTAGTTTTCAGTTGATATAAAAAAGTAAAGCATCTGGAAGAATTATTAATTACAACTCTACACAACCTAAGAGCCAAATAGTAAACACAGCAAAAAATTTCATTTACAGAATATTAAATATAAGTGATAAACAGTTTCATGAAAACAACATCCAACAAATAAGAAGAATACTTAAAGAAAACAGCTTCCCTATGAACGTAATAAATTCTTTAATTAATGACAATAGTAGAATTTCAAACTGAATTGACAATAATCCGAAACAACTTTACAGTGTACGATATATTCCAGGTCTGACTGACAACAAAAACATCAGAAACACAATTAAAGACAAAAACATAAATTTTGCTTACAAACCAAATATCACATTAAACACAATATTCTCTAAAGTAAAAACAAAGATTGACAAACAACAACAAAACAATATTGTGTACGAAATCAAGTGCAAAGGAAATGACAACAGTAATTGTAATATGATTTACATTGGCACTACTAAACGCAATTCGGAAACAGGAATGACATAAAGAAACAAAAACAAACGACAGCTTTGGCGCAACACTTATTAGAAACTGGTCATACAGCTGATTTTGATCAAATTAAGATATTGGATAAAGAAAATATTGAAAAGAAAAGGTACACTATAGAAAGTTTCAGAATACAACAAAAAGGAAACATGCAATGAATTTAAAAGAAGACACGGCCAACATAAATGCAAATTATAGAGTAGCAATTCATTTGAACGGAAGGTGATACAAATTTAATTTGTGTTTTTTTTTTTTTTTTTTGGTTTAAATTAATGTTTTTGTAACGTTTGTTTTATATGTTACGTATTCTTCAGTTTTTTTGAGTGTTTTATATCTACACTTGTTTTTTTTTTTGTGTAAATAATTTAACTGTAAGTTTTTTAAATGTAAAAACAATTTTTATAAATTCAATAACATTGTAAATATTTTGAAAAAATTAAATATATATCCCCTTGAGAAAGTCAACAAATAATTGACGAAACGTCAGGCAAAAATGTAAAATTAATTGGTTTTATTTACATTTGGAAACACCGGCCATATTAGCTTATTCACGGAACTGAAAAACAAAATAACATTGGCCAAACAACCCAATAAAGAGTTTTATATTAGTTGTTATAATCTGATATATATGGCTAAACTGTAAAACCGTTATAGACAGACGGTTGAAACTTA
The DNA here is from genome assembly GCA_916610165.2 of Gymnosoma rotundatum. Lineage (NCBI taxonomy): Eukaryota > Metazoa > Arthropoda > Insecta > Diptera > Tachinidae > Gymnosoma > Gymnosoma rotundatum. Next base: position 99,347,077 of record OU744336.1, read on the forward strand.
CACAGAATCTGAATACTTAATCTATTAAAGGAGCAAGTATAAATTTGAAAATTAAAGGGTGCCCCTATATGTGCTGTAATATGGTGTATAGTACCAAACTGTTGAACAAGTGTAAAATTTGGAGATATAAGGGTATCCCAATAGTTAATGTAATCTAATGTATGTGGCCATACTTTTGCACCGTTATAGGCAGACAGATGAAATCTATTTTCAAGTCGTTTTTTGTTTGCAAGATTTATTGATATCAGTTACATGTTCAGCTATTCTTACGTTAAAAATTTTTTTGTTTTTCCGATATAAACTTGCTAACAGTTTTCGTTTGTTTTTTCATTACATTTAATTGCATACACTACATTACTTTAGTCACTTTGTTGATTTAGAATTTTAGGTTTGTAAATAGCTGTTGGAGTTGTTTTGTAAGCAAGAAGAACACTCTTTGATTTCTTTATTTTATAATTTTATTTATTTATATAGCCAGCAGGGTCCTGTAGGAATTTCAGGCTACTATTTACGAAAAAATTAACCGCATAATTGTAAAACACCCCACATTTCAGCATTGTATGTATGCTGACGATCTTTGCTTAATTATTAAACAGTATAAACAAAAAAATATCGATCTTTTCAAAATAAACAATCTCATCGATGAGTTAAACGCTTGGTGTGATGATAATGGCGCTATGATCTCGTTTGAAAAAACTAAAGCTATTTATTTCTGCCGAAAAGTTTATTGTACGCAACAGGCATTATTTATCCAAAACCATGCTATAACTATGGTAGATCATTGACAGAAAATATAACTGGAAAGAACATATAACATATCTCATCAAAGCTCTGGATAATCGATTGAGGCTTATTAAATGCTTATGTGGTATGAATTCAAATTCTCACCCGAAGACCATAGTGAACATTATAAAATCATTGTTTGTTTCAAAAATTGAATACGGTCTGCCCTTCTATGGGTATGCTGCAAAATCATTATTAAGCAAAATTCAAACCTTTTATCATGCCGCAGCAAGGTTTGGCATTGGAGCCTTCAAAAGCACCCCAATTTTAAATATCTTAGCTGAATCTGGATTACCAACATTCGACAACTTAAAAATCTTAAATACCGCTAAACTTGCCACCAAGTTGCTTTTGCCATCTGAAAACCAAATTCTTTAAATCAATCTAAAGTCAATGCGTGAGAAAAAATTAAAATCTGCAGTGCAGCGCATAACAGAATATATAAACATAGTTCGCCTTAGCTCATTCCCTAAAAAAGCTTATATTTCTTTGCGACCGCCTTGGCATCTTCATTATAATAGTATTGATACCTCCTTGTTAGCTTTTCCTAAAAATTCAACTCCAGTTGTAAATTATATCTCCCTATTTTTACAAAAGAAGGAAGAATATAAGCAAAAAGGGTGGTTAATATGTTACACGGATGGGTCAAAGTCCGTCAATGGTGTTTCTTACGCTTTCATTGACGATAACTTTAACGTTATACAACAAGGACTGCTTCATTCACTCACTCCAATTTTTATTGCGGAAGCAATTGCTATCTTAAATGCCATCAAATGGATTAAAAACCAACCAAATAAATATGTTATCTGCTCTGATTCTAAATCTTGCATAACAGCAATAAAAAACTCTACAAATAGAGATGACATTATTTGTGAAATTAGAGACAACTTAGTTCGATTTCCAAACAAAATTAAGTTAATGTGGATACCTGGACACTCAAATATAGTGGGAAATGAAAGAGCTGACACAGCGGCTAAAGAAGTACCAAAGTTGCCAAGGATAATACAACTTACCCAAAATAAAATGTTGATATACGCAGCTATACGTGAATACATTGATAATAAACAAAATATCCAATGGAGGACTTATACACACTATTATAGTCAACTAAATCCGTGTTGTAAAGCATCAACTTATCCAGTAGGAGTTTCTAGGAAATCTTTGCAAAATTACATACGTTTGAGACTCGGCCATAGTAGATTAACTCACCAACATTTGATGGAAAAAAAGCCACCACCGAAATGCCTTTTCTGCCCTGAACCTAAGATGACGATGCAGCACCTTGTCCACGAATCTCACCATATAGCTTCAATATGCAAAGTTAATAAATTTTCATTCTTTAACTTACTTAAAAATATATCAAGAGAAAACGTTAGTAATTTGACTAAACTATTAAAAACTTTAAATATTTATAACAAGATTTAAAATATGTATCTATCGCCTTTTGTACACAGTATATGTTAATCCTTTGTTTGTTTTCTTATTAACTTTTGTTGTTTTGCTTAACATAGAGCTGATGGCCCGAGCAGCTAGTGCTCGTAGTTCTTTAGTAACTTGTAATAATTTATTATTTCTAAGTTATTCATTAAATAAATAAATAAACACCGAGTATGAAAAGTATAGAGTAAGTATGCGGTGTACTCATGGGTTGCGGTGCACTCGTGCAGTTCTCTGATGTGTACCATGTATATCGGACTTGTAGCGAAACGAAATTTTTCCACCGGCTGCTTTCTTATGCACAAACTTGCTTCATAATCATATTTCATCTGCGTATTCGGAGGTGTTGTCATAAAGGTGGCGGTTTTGTTGCCTCTACTGCATTTTGCTAAACGAAGCTTTAATTACACTTGTTTTCACCACACTTCAAGAAAAAAATCGTAGATCGTGACCACAACAAAAACACTTCGTTTTAGATCATAAGGTGCTCTTCGGAAAAGGTTCAGTATCTGCTAATGATAAATTTAATTAAATAAAGTGAGGAAAATCATACTTGAGATTTTTGAACGTTTTTCATCCACTTTAGAGACAATAAAGTCCTCTAATAAAAAAAAAATTTCTAGTGCCATGTTTTCCGTATTTTTTGTTCAGTTGTGTTGATACTCCGTTGGGGGCTGGACAAGATGGGTCCATGATGTTAGTTGACACGTAAAGGTTTTGTTTATTGTGTTGGAGAACACCACACGTAATACCAGTTTATTTTTAAAATTTTAAAACTAAAAAATACTGAAATTCCCAAAACCCATTTTTTTCAAATTGTTAACAAAAAAGTTTTAATTTAAAATTGTTTACAAAAAATTCTATTGATATCAAATTATTACAATAATATATAAGGGTTTTGGTATTTTAATGCTATAATTTAAACTATAATAATATAAATAATTTAAACTTAAACATTATTCTTCCTTTGTTTGCTACTCTTAAGGCCTCGTTATGCGAACGTTGATGTAAGAAAAATTTAACGTATTTTAACGTACGGTCGTTTATGTACTTATAGAAACTTTACAAATGTGACGCATGTCAATAAAATAAACAAAAACAAAACATTGTGCAGCACAATTTGTTTGTAATTTTAATTTCAAAAGCCCAAAAAGAATTTAAAAATGCATATTGAGGATTTATTTGCTGATGTCCATGAAAAAAGTACAATTGTTTTGCAAAAAAAAAAAAAAAAACTATAAAGGCAAAATATTAAATTACAAAACCTAACACAATTTTCAATTTGCTGCAGCTGTTCAGAACAGTGTTGAGATTTGTGGCATAGTTACGGGCACTGTTCCGTGCATGTAAATTTAGAAAAAGTACTAATTTCGCTTCGAGAGATATTTTACATTGCAATATGTGCAATGTATTGACAAATTTAATTATCTGTTTTAAAAAATATTATTATGTATTTAATGTAACTATTTATTTATTATACTTTTATTAAGCAAAATAATAAAAACTGATGAATGATAAAATTATTGTTAATACTTCAAAAGTACCTAAAACGGGCAAATGTGCCGCAATGGTACTTATCACATATAATTCCAGCACTATCTTACGAACGTCACGTAACAATGCCGTCAAAACCTATTTTATACAGGTTGAAGCGTTCCGGAAACGTGACAGTTAATTTCGGTAAGCGTTTGCATTGTTTTAGTATATTTAAAAACAAAAGGCCGTTATGTTAGCTTACGTGGACGTTCCCATAATTCTACCTTTACAAAAAAAAATTTTTTTTCTTTTTTTGCTACTTCTAAAACAACATAAAAAAATATTTTGTATGTTGTTGTTGTAAGTATTTATGAATCTTTTTTTATATAGATATTTTTTTTTTGTTTTTTTTTTTTTTGTTACCAAGCAAGCATTTTAATGCCTATTGAGCTTGTTCATATATATTGGATTTTGAAAACAATAATCCTAACCTCTGAATCAGGCGTTTTCCAATATATATCTTTATACACCTATATATGTGTATACATATAAACACAAATATACGTGCATACATATAAACATACAACAAATATATATGTGTATACTTGTGTATATATATATTTATAATATATTATATATATTTATAATATATTATATATATTTATTTATAATATTATGTATTTTAAGAAAGTTTTAACTTAATGTTTGTTCGGTGAAACACAAAAAACCCAAAACAAACACAAAAGTATGTTAATAATTGGATATACGAGTACATATATATATATATATATATATATATATATATATATACATGCTACAATGTTTACGCTTAATGCTGAGAGTGGCACTTTTGAAAATATTAATCTTTTTTTTTGTTTATGGAATTTAAATTATTACATAAAATTATTATTATTAAATTATTACATAAAATATTATAAAAAAAATGCATAAGAAATCCGACACAAAAATTTTAAACAAAAAATACATTTTTACTCAAATTTCAAATTAACAAAACATTTGCTTTTTAAAATAAACAGAGAATATTTTTTTAAACAAACTTCATACTTTTTCAAAAAATGAGTACTTTAAAACATTTGCAATTAAAAAAAAATCAGTGTTTTTTATTAATGAAATATCAAAAGTAAAGCACAAAATGTGGTGCTAAAACGTAAAAAGGTGTTTGTTAATTTAAAATATTCCAAGTGAGATTTTGTAAAAATGTTATTTAATTTCAAAAATTAAAGGCATATTTTTCAAGAAGACTTTAATTTTATTCAAAACATTTGCTACAAAAAAATTTGAACATACAGGTGCATAAAAATAAAAATGGAATAAAAACAATTCAATAAAATGAGTTAGCGACCGAAAATGGATTTATCACATTTTCTTTCTTTTTGTCACGCGTTTTACTTTTCCTTTACAAAAAAACTTTCTGTGGCCTTTTTTCATTTTAATTCAGTTTGTTATTATTATCTTTTACTGCCTTTTTCTTAGTTTTTTCACAATATTTACCTTTAGCTGAAATTGTATCTATGTTAGAACTAACTTCATCCATTATTGACCATTATATAATACTGTTTTTACGACATTTGTAGCAGTTTTGTGCTAATAAATAACTTTTCGATGTAAATTTTCCTTAGTCAGGAACTCCTCCTTTTAAAAAACCTTAGTGCAGGGTGCGTATTTATACTTTATTTTAAAATTTTTACCTTCCTTATGCGACCCTTTATTTTCTTTATTTTGTTCATATAATTTTTTTTTGCTGATATTTTCTTATACTTTAATCTCATAACCCTTCTGGTTTTCCCCTTTTTTAACATATTCTCCTACAGTTATTTTTACTTATTTTCCTTTATGTTTCTTCACACTTTTTTTTTTATTTTATAATTCCTTTTTTTTTCCCCCCCTTCTGACTATATATTTTCATACTATTCATTTTTCTCATGTTCGTTAATATTCTTCTATTATTTCCCTTATATGACCCTCTGGTCTTTTTCCTCCTTTCTATTTACTTATATATTTCATTCTTTATCGCCCTCATATCCCACTTTCGTCCCGTAGCTTTGGTTTCGAGCCAAAGTATCTAGGATCAGAAATTGGTTGGCTGATACGCTTTGTAGCGTATTATACGATTTTCTTTTACTATATTATTTTTTTTCTCTTTAATCTCATCAACTTTTGTTCAATTTTGCCTATTTGCTGCAACCCTTTCATATTTTAACTCACTTGTACTTCCGCTTAAATCCTTTGTAGCTTTAGTTTCGAGCCAAGATAACCAGAAAATAAACGGAGTAACTGATACTCTTTAAACTCAACAGAAGAAAAAAAATCTTTGTGCCCTTGTCATAATATTTTTTTGATTTTTCTTTTGCCCTAATCTGCTTTTGTCTCACCACTTCATAACTTCGTTGAATTTGGTATTTAATGATTTTGCTGTAGTCATCTATGTTATAGAGAGGTGCTGGCTGCTTTTTTAACCTGACAGGTATTTCAAATTCGAATCCGTACAGTACCTTGTTGGGTGTTTGCTTAGTACACGAATGTCTTGTGTTATTATGTACATGCATGGCATGATGCAGCCAATCATTCCAATTAGTTCCGTCAAGTTTTACAAAACTTCTTAAATACTCTGCAAGAGGTCTATGGATCCTTTCCAGAGATCCATTGGATTGAGGATAGCCGTGCAGGCTTGATGTTTTGAAAAAGGTTACTATATATTTGTTGCCACTTGAGGATTCGGGTAAGGGCCCAACAATGTCCATGAAAATTCTTTTAAAAGGCATATTGGGGGTTGTGGTCAGGGTCATTGGCATCCTGTCTACCCTCGAGCTTTTATTTTGCTGGCAAATCTTGCAGGAGGCTACATACTTTTTAATTTGATTTTGCATTCCAGCCCATTTGTATTGTGCCCTAATACGGAAATAAGTTTTTAGCGCACCTTGGTGGCCTCCCAATGGCGTGTCATGGAAGGTTGTAATTACCTTCTTTATATCTTGTGCATCTGTTAAATATGTGGTATTATCTTCTTCTTCATGATTTTTATTCGTCTCCACTGCACTTGCCCTATTCGGAGTTTCCACACCTCTTGATTTTGCTCTCGTTATTACACCTATGTTTACTTCTACCGTTGGAAGGCGGCTGAGAGCGTCCGCATTTTGATTCGTCTTGCCTGGTTTGTAGCGAATCTCAAAATGGTATTCTAACAATTTCAGTCTTAAACGACCCAATCTACCTTCCTGATCCCTTAGGTTAGCTATACCTTTCAAGGGTTTGTGGTCAGTGAATACCGTGAAATATCCGCCGAGCAGATAAGGTCGAAACGTTTTTGTGGCCCATACAATGGCCAGCAACTCCCTCTCTATTGTGGAGTATCGTTTTTCTGTATCGCTGAATACTCTGCTAGCGAAATAAATTGGTAGGTCACTTCCTGGCTCTCCTAGAGAAAGAATTACTGGCGTCTGTTGTCAAAATGAAAGACTTGCTTAAATCAGGATATTGGAGAAGAGGAGGCTTTGCCACAGCATCCTTCAACTTGTCCATTGCTTCCTGGCACTCTTGTGTCCACTCTAATTTTGTATCCTTTCTCAACATTTTGTTAAGAGGTAATGAAATTCGTGCCGAGTTTGGAATGAACTTTCTGCAGTAATTCAAAAATGCTTGTAGCTCCTTGATATTTTTAGGGGGTGGTATATCTTTCACTGCCCTAGTCTTATTTGGGTCTGGCAGAACCCCTTTTTCTGAGCACTGGTGGCCAAGATAGATAATTTCCCTCTGCAGGAAATGACATTTTTCGGGGTGTAATTTTAGGTTGTATTTTCTCAAGACCTCCAAAACTTTTGTTAAACGTGAATTATGGTCCACTAGGTTTCTTCCATATATAACAATATCGTCCAAATAAACAAAACAGTCAATTCCTTGTAGCCCGGTTACTATTGAATTCATTATTCTTTGAAAAGTAGCTGGTGCACCCGTCAATCCGAAAGGCATACGGTTAAATTCGTAGTGCTCTAAGTTGGTACTGGAGGCGGTTTCTTGCTTGTCGTTAGGATCCATTAATACTTGATGGTATCCACTTGCTAAATCGAGAGTAGAGAAATACCCTAATTGGTCTAAAATCTCATCGATTCTTGGTATTGGGAAAACCTGTTTTACTGTCGCTTCGTTCAGTTTTCTAAAATCTACAAACAATCGCCAGTTTTTTTCGCCGTGTTGTCCTGCTTTTTTGGGTACCAAAAGAAACGGGGAGTTCTTTTGGAGAATTGCTGGGCGTTATTACATTATCCTTGAGCATTTGGTCTACCTGTCTGTTAATTTCAGTTCTGTGGACTTCTGGTAGTCTGTATTGTTTAATGTTTATTGGGTGTTGACTTGCTTCCGTGGGTATTTCATGTTTCAATACAGTAGTGTAGGTAAGACTGTCACCAGGCAGTTGGAAAATATCGTCGTGTGTCTGCAAAATGTTCTCGATTGAAAACCTCTCTTCTGGGTTAAGACTTTGGCTTAGTTTCACTGTTTCCAAAAGTAGATTTTCTCTTTTCAACCATTCGCTAGAATCTATTATATTTATTGTTGCTAATGGCTTCATCTTATAGTCCCTGTAGCTTTCGTAGCTCAGGCTTATTTTTTCACTTATATTTACAAAAGCTGCTCCGGCTTTCACTGTTGTTAGAGTTGCACCCACGAAAACACCTGGCAAAATTTCTGACTTGTCTGTGACAATGTCACCGTTAATGGAGTTTACTATAACTGATGCAATTGTTTGTGAACGCTCCATGATAGAAAATTGTTCAGCTAAGTATATTTGTGAAGATTTTCCTTCTGGGACAAGTGGTAGTGAAATCACTTCTTGTCCGTTTTTAAAAAATCTTAAATTTTTTTAATTGTGTCTGTCACTGATCTGTCCCACATAATATCTCTTCCTAGCAAACTATCTGCTGGAAGTTTGGTTCCTTCGGGCACCACGTGCATTTGTAGTGAAAAAGTTTCCAGGCCTTCGAGCAATTATCGTCCCCTTTGATGTTATATTTCCTCCGAAGGCTCCTAACAAACTCTTTTGATTTCGTTCATCTATTTTGACGTGAGGTGCCAAAGACTCTGCCCTCACTAATGTAGTGTCTGCTCCTGTATCTACCAGCAAAGACAGACTTCTATTTACTGCTTCCCTGCAAGGAAAATTTATGAATGCATCGATCTTTTGTTCTGTACGAAGTTTTTGCTCCTTTTGTGACTCTGATTTTAAAGTGAAATAGTTTGTGCAGGTCTCTGGAATGTACGTGTATATATCCTCACTCCAGTGAACTTTTTTGTTATTTTTAATTGTGCTGCTCCATCTACATTTCGCCCCACCTGGCATGACCCTTGACATAAACCTCAAAAACAATTTATTTTTGTGGTCGCTCTTTTCTGCGTCTTCTGGTGTTTTAGATGCTAAAGTCTTCGAAAGTAAGTAAGAATTTCCGGCATCCCAGCCTCTTAGTTTTGGCTGGGCCGCTTGGAGTTTCCCGAATTATTTCGGTTGTTGGCCACTTCTCGTACGTTGTTATTTCTATTGCCCCTATTGCTGATGTTTCTTCTTCCTCCACTTCTGTTAAACATATTATCAATATAGTAATTTTCGGGCCACCTTGACGCAAAATGTCCAAGTCCATCACAATTGTAGCACCGTTGCTCTTTTCTATTCATGTCACCAAAACGATTATTGCCCTGGTTTTGACTTGATGATTGCAATGAGTTTTGCGCTCTACATCTACGGTCAGGGCGCTGAAGACTTCTATTAATATTATTTTTGGATTGTTCTTGGCGTCTTCCCTGATTAAAGTTAGTGTTGTTCTGCCGTCTAAAACATTGTTCTGCCGTCTAAAACATTCGTTTAACAAATGTTCCTGTTTATGGCAAAAATTGCAGAATTTTGGGGAACCCACAGAATTCCTTTGTGTGTAATCCACAGGCATTGAGTTGTTAACCGTTTGCTGTCTTAGTGAGAGTTGTCTAACTTCATTCACTAATTGTTGGACTGTTTCGTACAATGGGCTTGCACTGTCATTACATTTGACAATCGCATGTTGATGCCTAACAGGTTTTGTGCATCCTTTGTGATCTTCAACAATTCAGATAATTTGTCATTTTCATGCCCAATGAACCTGGATACCAATTTGGGGTCACGTAAGCCCCTTATATAACTTCTTACCGCTGACTGATTGCAGTGGTCCATCATAGATTTCCGATGCGATGCATCCTACCATTGTGCAGCAATTAATTCTGTTGCATCTATAAGAAGCCCTTCTAATCTTTCGCCAAATTCATACGCGCTTTCCGTCGATGCTTGCTTACTGCTAAATATTAACTCTTGTATTTTATTAAGTGTTTTGGCCTTTATAAATTTTTCTCTGCCAGCTAAACATAGGGCTTCTATTGTTCCGAAATCCTTGTTGTGCAAATATGAGTAGGCGTTCCCAAAAAGTCTTATTTTTATACATTTCAGCAGGTCGACTACACTACCTGCTTCCAAAAGTTTATATTTCGCAATCATACAACCTTCAATGAATTTATTTGATTCTGTCGTAAGCTCTGGGGCATCTGCACCGTAGAAAATTGGCACCATGTGTGATACACTTTTCAAAAGTTCCGTAAAAGACGTCATATTGTTGGTTGAAATTTCTTCACTTATTCTGTCTGTAGTTTGTATTTCTCTCGGCGATGGTGAGCACCTCTTCAAAATTTCGTGTGCCGATGATACCAATGTATCAAATTCTCCAATTAATGTGCTGTCTATCCTTTCTGTCCTCTTCAATTCGTCGAATGTTTCTTTGTATTGTGCTAGCTTGCTAAATTTTTAGATGTCGTCTCTGTTGTATAGCCTCTGCTCCCTACCTTTTTTGCATTTATTATGATGCTCCGAGTTTTGAATATCAGCTCACGAGCCGTTTCTTTCTCCTCTATACGAGTATCCTTATTATTAATCTCCTCTGCCTGCTCGTCAGTAACCGTAGAACTGCCCTCTGTGTGTCCTATTGTATTGTTGGAACTCTGGAATCCTCTTCTGTCAATTCTTCCCTTATTGATGGAGTGTGTGACCTAGTCTTGTGTATAATGTCGAGTTCACGCTTTGCATTTCCTAAGGCTGTTTGTAATCTTTGAACGGTGTCGTCTTGTACGTCTATTTGCTGTTGTTGTTTCAGTTGTTTCTTAAATTCATTCTCACTTAACCCCTTTTGTCTCAATTTTTCAACCAAGGATGCGTTTTCTTCTACTGCCTGCTCTAATAAACTGTCCGTATAATTAATCTGTTCCCTCAATTTGCGGCTCTGTTTTTCTAAAAGTCCCTTTGTGACCTCCAATTCTTCTATTCTTTTACAAAAATCTGCCGACTGGTTCTTATTAAGGTCTCCTATCAATTGTAGCACATAACCAACTTCCTATAATTTTGTTAGTTTCTGGTGCCTTATATTGTCCCTATGTCTTTCTGTAAATTCCTTTTCTTGTTTCAAACTATTTAATTCTGTCCATGCGAGAACTTGCAGACTGTCAATCGAATAGTTGTACTTATTGATCTTAGATAGTAATTCGTCCGTCCTTGATTTCGGGTTGTCCATTTACAAATCTAAAAATTTTAAAGGCATACTTACCAGCACCAAAAACATTTCCGCTATTGCCTTCAAAAGTAAAATTTTTTTTTTTTTTTTAATGACGCACAATGTACTGATCGCGATGTTTACTCCATACAAAACTTAAATTTGCCTTGCTTAATGTGGCAGTTACTTTTCAATTCCACCACTTTGTATTTTGGCAAAGATCCCAAAGGCGTACTGGTATACAGATGCTTAATGACTCCTAGGAGTTAACCTCTATACTTAGTGGTTTCTTTAAATTTTTCTTTGCCACCGACTTTACCGATTTTGTTCACAAGCAAAACAAATCGAATCAAAACTTCTCCCAATGTGGCCAAAGTAATTAGCAGTTTACTAATAATTCCACCAATTCACACTTCTTTGAAGACACTAAAGGCGTACTGGTATACAGATGCTTAATGACCCCTAATCCTTCACTTCCGTGTTTATTTGGTTTCCAAACTTTCGTTGCTATGAAATTATTGCCACATTCGGAAAGGATTCAAAATCAATCAAAATTGTATAAACAAATTTTATTCATGGAGGGTCCCTTAGGAATCGCAGGATATTTATTCTTTTATTACCGGCTGCGCCAAAATGTTGGAGTTGTTTTGTAAGCAAGAAGAACACTCTTTGATTTCTTTATTTTATAATTTTATTTATTTATATAGCCAGCAGGGTCCCGTAGGAATTTCAGGCTATTATGTATATTAATTTTATTTATTTATAACCTGCAGAGTCCCGTAGGAATTTCAGGTTAAAAGTGTTTGTTCTTACTTCTAGTTTACAACTCCTCTTTTAATAATTATTCATCACTATTTATACTAAATTCTTAACGCTAAAAAGCTGATTGAACAGAAACAGCATTTCTTAAAAATAAATAATTTCAATAATTAAATTGCTGACTTGCTAAAGAGTCATATTTCAATAGTACATTAATTTTAAATTAACTTATAACCAAAGTTTAACTAAATAAAGTTTTGACTGCCAAAAAGATTTATATTACATTAGTACACATTTATTAATTTTGATTAATAGTTATAAAACTAGAGTTTAAAAATACGAGGGTGCCTTTCACCAGAGAACTGCAAGAGTGTCTGTTTTTAATACTCTAAGTATACTCATCTTAAATGCGGTTGCGGTGTGATCGCCACCGCATTTCTTAAGTGCGAGTATTTACTATACCCATTCCATTTGAGTATAAAGGCCCAACTATAATGTGCATATACCAGCTTATGCCAACTTATACAACTGTGCAAATACATTAAATTATATGTGGTAAACTATAACGTACATAAAATAACTTTTCGTCAAGTTTCGTTAAATTTCATTTCTTTATGCAAGGTACGAAACTGATCGCACTTTCCGTACGGAAACAGCTGATTGTTCTTTGGTTTATACATTAATAAAGAAAAATTTTAATTAAGACCTAAATTGTTAAATTTTTTAGTTTTAAATTAAATAAAAAATGTAGAAAAAAACAACATATTTCTTTATGGCCAATTTTTTACAATTATAATATATTTAAATTAAATTTTTATTTATACACACATATGTATACCATATAAGCGATGAACATCGTTGCATTTTTTAGTACGGTTGGCCACAAACACAAAACAGAAAATAATTTGTAATAATTTTTTTTTTACATTTTCTAAGAACATAACCCAAAATATGTAAATGTGTTTGTGAATGTTATTAAATATATAAAATATTTTCTTTAAAGCCTTTTAGTTTTAAAATTTTGTTGATTTATATAGAAATTATTTTTGACAAAAGTACGAAATAAACATAAATGTGCAACTGTGGCAAATAAGTTACATTGTAGCCACATAAATTTCTTTGATAAGTTACCTAAGCATTTGACAGGCTTTTCGTTGAATTTTTGACATAAGCTAAAGCTAGCTTATGCACATTATAGTTGGGCCTTAAGTGTCTACCATACTCAAGTAAAATGTTTGCGATGCTGGCTTTACTTTATTCGTACTCATACTCACAACAAACACCAAGAGAAAGATTTTAACGTGTGTAGTGAGAGGAAAACAGAGTTATCAGATCAGAATTATTAAATCAAACACAATATCAAAAGTCGCCAATGTCTAAATTAGCTAACATACATACGTCTTTGAAATTATGAAAGTTTATTTAATATATAACAGAAAATAAATTTAATAGAACCCGTAAAATTCGCCATAATTTCATTTATTAAAAACACAACAAAAGTTTTCCAATAACTCAAGAATAGTTCATTGTTTATTATATTACGTTTTTGTTAGGGTTTTTTTTAAGTCACACAGGAGAGGAATTTAAAAATTCTATTCGTTTAGCAAATAGATTTTTAAAATTAATAAATAGGTATAAAAGCAATAATTATATTTAACAAAATAAAATATGTAAACTAAAAACTTTATTTTATTTATTATTATTTATGAGGTCTATGTCTATTCAGTCAATGCAATATTGCATTTGTTAAAACTAAAATAATTAAATTATTTTCTATTTTATTAAGCTTTGGGTCCTTATCTTTTTTATTAATATTTTATTTCAATATTTCGGTACTTTCTGCGTACCTTCTTCAGGAAACAAAATTATTATTGATATTGAATCAAAATAACAAAATTAATTAACAATTGAAAAAAATTTTTTGTCATAATGAAATTAAAAAACAATGTTTAAAAAAATTTTCAAAAAACAAAAATATAAAAAAGTGTTTTGTGTTACATACATATATTAAGAATAAAACATTTATGTTATTTTGTGAATTAAGTGTCTGTATATATGAGCGACATTATCTGTATCTGCTTTAAAATTAATTCTTTTAGTCAATGGAGTATTTACAATATGTAACATTTCCAAAATATACCGTCTCTTATAATTTTTTTCAATACTAAGAACTGAAGCATTTTCAAAGTTAGGATAATGACCTAAGTCAAAACAATGAGTGGATAATGCTGTTTTTTGTGAATTAACATGTCTTAAGTCCGACTTATGTCCAGCAATTCTAGTCTTAAGTTTATTTTTTGTTGTACCAATATATACCTTATTGCAAATCTCCTGATCACTACATTTACAAGGTATTTCATAGACTACATTAGAAATGTCAAATTTATTAATTCTATCTTTAGTCTTACTAAATAATCTATTCAGTGTATTATTTGTTTTATAAGCCATGTTATATTTTTCCTTATTGAAGATTTTTGAATTCTTTAAACGTTCTGAAAAACCTTGTACATAAGTTAAAGACTTATAAATCTTATTTTCCAATGTGCTTATCTTATTTGTATTTCTTTTATGTCCGTATTGTCTAATAAATTTATAAATAAGTCTTTTTGGAAAGCTATTATCCGCTAGTATATTTTTAATCTTTTTTTTATTCTTTTTATGAAATTCTTCATCACTTATAGTTAAAACTCTTTCAATTAAATTTTTAGCTGTATTAATTATTATACCTTTGTTGTGCTTTGAAAAATAGTTAATAATTCTTCCTGATGCTGTCGGTTTTTGATACCAATCCATTAATATATTATTACCTCGTCGAATCAATAAAGTATCTAAGTAAGGAAGTTTGGAATCGCATTCCTTCTCTATTGTAAACTTAATATTAACATCAAAAGAATTGAAAATCTTTAACATATCATCAATTGCACTATCATTTATCATTTTGTTTTCCTAAATACCGTTAGTAGCACGTTTATGACAACAAGGCGCATAAACTGAAAATAATTGTTCATAAAAAACAGCAACAAAATAAGTATACCTAAATAGTGTACAAAAGCTGTTCCTTTTATCGGTTTTTATTGCATTTTATTCATTAAATATGTGTTGTATTTCATACCTATGAAAACGGTTGTTGTCTGTTTTTCTGCTTATAATGTTTAAGCAATAGATTTGATCAAATTTAGTTTTTTTTAAAAATTAATGAAATTTTCGGCTTTTGGTTCTTTTTAATTAATTTTCTAAACATTTTTAGAAAGTAAAATTATTTACAATTGTATGCGGACGTTTTCCAAAGAAAACAAGAAAAATTAGACGCTAGCAGAATGAAATGCATCATTTTCTGGACCGCCACATCCTTCATCAGCATTCTTTGCATCTATCTACCTTATGTTATGTACATCGTAAACATCATCTATTTAACCAACTAATCTTAATGTTAATTTGGTGAGACGAAGTTCACACACAACTTAAAGCTTTTTCTTTGTCATTCTCTTTGTAACTCGTCTTGTACATTTGTTGTTGCTTTTTTTGTACTAGCAATTCGATAGTCACAAATGCAACTTTTTTATTTTTAATTATTCATACTTGTTTGCTCACAACATTATAGACACTGTTTCAGTATCATATTGACTTTTATGAGTTAAGTATGAATGTAAATACGCGGTGCCTAGCGTTTGTTTTAATTTTTAATTTTCACCCTGACCAGGATTCGAACCATCGATTTTACAAATTAATGAAATTTTCGGCTTTTGGTTCTTTTTAATTAATTTTCTAAACATTTTTAGAAAGTAAAATTATTTACAAATGTATGCGGACGTTTTCCAAAGAAAACAAGAAAAATTAGACGCTAGCAGAATGTTAGTTAGTTAGTTAGTTTTTTTTTATTGTTTATAAATAGATCTGCATACAATGCAGTATTTCATAAAACGTCATAATAGGGTAAAAATGTGGCAACGTTGCTTACAAATAAAGAGAATTAAAAAATTCTTGCGTACGAGTATAAAAAATACTTAAAATTCTGATTGCGATATTTTTGATACTCGTTTTTACAGGAATGGGTAAAATAAACACCGCTACTTTTTATTGCGGTGTTTAAAATACTCGAGTATGAAAAGTATAGAGTAAGTATGCGGTGTACTCATGGGTTGCGGTGCACTCGTGCAGTTCTCTGCCTCGCACCATAGCGTTTTTGTTGTTTTATTTGACTGATAAGCAAATGTTATTCACTATTCATTTATTATTTCTCTTAGTTTAGTACTTTCAGTAAATTTCGGTATATAGGGTAAACTTAAAAATTAAGTGTTGCCAGAGGTTTTTTTTAGATTTGCTGTTTTTTGTGGTATAATAAATAGATCAGTGTATATAGTTGTTGATCATATTATGTGGATAGTTGTTGCTTATTAATATTTCTTTTATTATTTTTATATTTTTTGTTTGGTATTTTAGCTTAGTGTTAATATTTTATTAATAAAGTTTAAAAAATCGTGTTTACTTTTTTGCTCATTGGTTGTGTTGAATTATAATAAATTATTCTACCTGAAACTATTGGTTTCACATACCAATCTGTTATAATTTTGTTTCATGCCTTATTTCTTTCATATCCAGGTAAGGTAACGAATTTTCTTCTTCTTTCTCAATTGTGAATTTAGGCTTTCCGTGGTAATTGTTAAATATATTTAAAATATTTTCCTCATCCTTTCTTTTTGTAATGGAAAATAAGTCGTCCACACATTTCATTAACAATTTAATCTCTATGCACTTCTCTCTTAATTCTTCGGTAGTTCTTTCTAATAGAATTATATCGGCTATAGTTGGAGAAATTGGGTTACCCATTTGCATTCCATATGTTTGATTATATATTGTTCCTTCATACATACAGTAATTGTTTTCGTTATATTTTTTTTAAATTTTTAGTAAACAGTAAAAAAATCTTTATGAAAACAAAAAGTTAACAAAAACCATAAATCAATATATAAAAATCCATTTAACCTATAAACAAAACATTTTTTTAATTTATTTTGTACTTTTTAAGGTATATCACCTTAAACCAAAATAGCCCCTAGATAAATAGCGTCAATTGAATGGGTTTCGGCTTATTTCAAAAATAATTTTCTCTTACATTTTAAGACCATTTCCAAAATAAAACTTCCTCCATCACATAAAAGTCAAAATCATTGAGTATTGTCCTTCAAATAAGCCCAAATCTATACGAGTAACGTTATTCGCCTATGATTTATTTCAATTTAAAGTTTTGTATCTTAAAATATAACCAAAATAAAATTTTACATATTTAAAAATAATTAACAGAGCTCATAAATAGGTATGTATATTTAAATTGTTATAACTTAACAATCTATTTTAAATAATAGTATGTAAAAAACAAGCAATAGCTGTACTTTAGGCTTAAGCTCTTCAACATCCGCCAATGCCCTGTACTGAGAGTTTATATTTTCGAAACTTTGCCTTTCATTTGGAAACATTTTTACCAGAAGTGGTATAATACTATTAGTTCTACCAGACAAAACATTTTCAGGGGAAAATTTACTAAACTAAATTAACATTTCACTGTCAAAGTAAATTTTTTTTTCTTAGAACTTTACGAAACTTAATGTAAAATTGTTTACAATTTTTAACCGACTTCAAAAAAAGAAGGCGGTTATACAATTCGGCTGAATGTTGCTTTTTTTATATTTGTGCCTCCAGAACTCAGTCATTTCTGATCCGATTTTGAAAATTTTTGGTAATATGATAGATTATGCTTACAGATTGGACCCGTTTTAAAAACAGTTCATAATCTTAAAAATTAAAGGGTGTCCCCATACAACATACATATTTTTTACGTGTATTAAAAACTGTAAAAGGCGATTTTTTAAAATTTTAAATGACTACGTATTACTATGGCTCCCAAAAACAAAAAATTATACAAAAATAAATCTAAAAATTAAAGGGTGCCCCATAATTGATGTAAATTTACTAATATGGGCCTATCTTTAGAACCGCTATTGACAAACGCTTGCAAATTGGACAGAATGTCGATTGCTATGGCCGTTATAGTAACACGTAATAATATTACAAATTTTAAATTAAAGAGTGCGCCAATAGTTCATTAAATTTTATATATATGACCATACTTTTGAACAGTTGTAGACAGACGGTTGAAATTTACAACGAATTTGTATTGTTAAGTCCGCTATAACAAAAAGTATAAAATTTGGTTTTGGAAGTTAAAGGGTGTCCAATAGTTGATGTAATTTCAAGTGTGTAGCCGCACTTTTGAACCTTTATAGACAGAAAGCTGAAATTTTAAAGGGAGCTGTATTTCTAAGTCCGCTATATTAACGAGTTTATAATTTGAACTTAGAAATTAAAGGGTATCCCATAATTACTGTAGATTTATTTGTATAGGCCTATCTTTTGAACCGTTATAGACAAGCGCTTGTAAATTTACTATAACGGCTTTAGTTAAAATTATAAATTAAAGGGTGCACCAATAGTTCATTTAATTTGTTATATGACCATACTTTTAAACAGTTGTAGACAGAGGATTGAAATTTACAAAGAACCAGTATTACTAACTCCTCTATAACAACAAGTATAAAATTTGGATTTGAAAATAAACGGGTGTCCCAATAGTTTATATAATATGGTGTATGTAGCCGGCCTTTTGAACCGTTATAGACAAATAGCTGAAATTTATAAGGGACATGTTTTGCTAAGTCCTCTATAACAAGAAGCTTATAATTTGAATTTAGAAAGTGAAGGGTGCTCCCAAAATTAATTTAATTTGTTCTATATGGCCGTATTTTTTGAACCCTTGTATGCAAACAACTTAATTTTAGAGAGAATGTCCACTACTTTATTTAGTATAATAAGAAGTATAAAACTGTTATATTATAGCTTAAATAGTTGATATAATCTGATGTATATGGGCAAACTGTTGAACCGTTACAGACAGACGGCTGAAATTTTTATAGAACCTGATTGCTAAATCTACTACAACAGCAAGTATATAATTTGAATTTGGAAATTAAAGAGTGACCCTATAGTTGCTGCAATTTGATGTATATTATGAAACTATTGAACAGTTGAAAAAGTATAAAGTTTGGAGATATAAGTGTGTCCCAATAGTTAATTTAACCTAATTTATATGGCCACACACTTGGGATGTTAAAGACAGACAAATGAAATCTGTTTTGAAGTCTGCTTTTTTTCGCAAGAATATCTTTAAACGTATTTACCACACTTATTTCCACATCGTATGTATTTAAATAGAAATCAAATTAAACGTATCACTCAGAGTATCAAATGTAACAGAGAAGAAACACGGTATTTTTTCAAATCAAATAGTATTAAAACAAGTACGATCGTAAAAACTTTTCCATCATTGGTGTGTACGTATTTGTGAAAAAATAAATGTGATAAGTAAGCAAGAAAAAATTAATTTAAGTTTGCAAATGTATATAACACTCTTTTTTACCATTTTCTCAAGGCTTCCGTTATTTTAGCACTTTTAGGAATTACGTATTCAAACTTCTACAATGCCGAAACCCATGCCCTCTTACCTTACGACCAATATTTACATCGTTTCGCAGCCTATTTTCAGCAGGGTGATATAGATAGCAATGGTAAATTTGTTACTAAAACTGGTTTTAAAATTGTTAACTACATTCTATCCATTTATACACCAGGGCACACGATTGATTCCTTGTAATTTTATTGCCCCAGCTGAAACACACAATCCCATTGCATGTGGTACACACCATACGATTCTTTTGGCCAACTTTTTGGCTCAAATTGAAGCTTTAATGGCTGCCAAAACTGCCAAAACATCTAAGAGCTGAGTTAGTCAAGTCTGGCTTTACAGCCATGTACGAACATAAAATCTTTACCCAGGGTATAACTTGGAATATCAACTCTTTCGATCAATGGGGTGTTGAATTGGGCAAACAATTGGACAAAGCTATTGACCGAGAGTTGGCCAACAAAGATAAAATTACAAGTCATGATGCCTCTACTAATGGTCTCATGAATTTTATCGTCATGCTGGAACTATATAAAAAGAATTGAACACCCAAGGTACCAGTATTTTATAACACAAAACAAGTGCACACACACATTTCCTCTACGCAGGTAGTTTTGTTGCCCTACAAAAACACATTAAAATTCTCACTTAAATGGTCTGGTGCATTTCTGTTGGTCTAATGGAAAACTACCGGTTTTATATTCTTTTACAACATTTCAAAAAAATAAAAACCAAAATTCTTTACGTTTAAATATTGCTTTACCTAAATATTAAAATATAATTATTAAATAATGTTTTTACTTAAAATGCTATTTTATGTTTAACTACTCAAAAAATAACAGTTATTGTTAATTGGCTTAAAGTGTTGCGAAACAAATAAAAATATAAGTATTTCCGTAAAAAAATACATCATTGTTGATTTTTTATTGTTGTATGTTTACTTCATTATTTTCGTATTATTAATGACATTATTTAGAAACAAACAAAAATGTAAATAAAAAGCATAATTGTTAGATGTTAAAAAAACTAAAGATTATTTTATTTCATTTTCTTTAATAGACAACTGTTTTTATTGTTTTTGTTCTTTTTTTTCGTTAAAAAATTAAAATGATGGGGTCTACTTATTTAGTTTTAAAGCTAAAAATCTTTAGGTTAAAAATACACACACCCACATTCAAACTCAAATAAATTAAATTGAAATATAAATAAAAAAAAGTGTAATAATAGGAATTTACTATTTTAGAATAAGTTTAAAGTTAAGTACTTTTTATTGTGCAATATACAACAACGGTTCGTTCGTCTGTCCCTTATTCTGCGCTTCATTATATTTATAATAGCAGAGATTGAATGAAGAATGGAAACGGTAACTTAACTTGCTTCATGCAACACATTTACACAATATGATTTCTTTTCTATTGCAGCATTCAATACACTTCAGACTATAGTCTTATTTATTCTTACTTTTCTGCTTAGTTTTATTGTGTTATAAAAAAAAAATTATTAATAAAATTTTGAATTAATGAAAAAATGAAAAAGTCACTTGATGTAACATAAAGTTCGTAAAGAAAAAAATGCTGATGAGAAAATACAACTTTTACAATTAGAAACAAATAATATTATTTCAATGGATTTTGGATTCAAAGAAATAAATCGAATAGAATATCAATCAGTAATTAATCAGCTGAATGTATAACGCTGTCATAAAAAACTCTTTCTTTTAAAGCTAAACAACCTCTTTAACTTAAACTTAATTGTTTATTTTTACAGTTTTAAAAGTTAAGGGATTAGTGATGGGGAATTTCGTTAATAAACCCTTTAGCACAGGTGTAGAGAGGTATATTTAGGTTTGCCATTTTGTTTGTAATTTCCGACCCCATGAGGTATACATATATTTTGAGCTCTTATGCATAGCGAAGTCGTTTGAGCCATGTCCGTCTGTCCCTGCGGATTCGTTTTAAAATCAACTTTGGCAAGGCATTAAATGAGCTAGAGAAAATTTGTGTACACCAATCGCTCAGACATAATATTTAAAAATTAATAAGATCGGTTTATGTCCTCTCTGTACTTAAGTTAAGCAAAAAATGCAACATTGTGCAGTATAATATTAAATATTATTAAGAGTTCTTTTACTGAAAAGTATTTTCGGTGAGAACTTTTATATAAAAAATAGTCACCGGAAAGAATTTCTATATATAAACTTATCATCAGTGAGAATTTCTCTACACAAAATTATCATCGGTGAGAAGTTTTATAGAGAAAATATCCATCAGTGAAAGTTTTTATATAAAAACTTATCAACAGTGAAAATTTTTATAAGAAAAAATCATCCGTGAGAATTTTTCTACACAAAATTATCATCGGGGAAAATGCTTATATAAAAAATTCTCATAATCATCAGTGAGAATTTTTCTACATAAAATTATCATCGGTAAGAATTGTAATAGAATTTTTATAGAGAAAATAATCATCAGGAGAATTTTTCTACATAAAATTATCATCGGTGCGCATTTTTATTGACAAAATTTTTTTATATAAAATTATCAGCAGCGAGAAACTTTTTAAACAAAATTATCATCAGTAAGAATTTTTATAAGAAAAAAAATCATCCGTGAGTATTTTTCTACAAAAATTATCATCGGTGAGAATTTGTAATAGAATTTTTATAGCGAAAATAATTATCAGTGAGAATTTTTCTACACCAAATCATCATCGGTAAGAATTTTTATTTAAAAAATAGTCACCGGTAAGGATTTCTATATATAAACTTATCATCGCTGAGAATTTTCCACACAAAATTATCATCAGTAAGAATTTCTCTACACAAAATTATCATCAGTTAGAATTTTTATAGAGAAAATAATCATCAGCGAGAATTTTTTTAAATAAAATTATAAGCAACGAGAAATTTTCTACACAAAATTATCATCAGTAAGAATTTTTATAAGAAAAAAATCATCCGTGAGTACTTTTCTACACAAAATTATTATCGTTGAGAATTTGTATTAGAATTTTTATAGAGAAGATAATTATCAGTTAGAATTTTTTTACACAAAATTATCATCAACGAGAATTTTTTTATATAAAACTATCAGTGAGAATTTTTCAACATAAAATTATCATCAATGAAAATTTTTATAGAGAACAATCGTCAGTTGGAATTTTTATATAGAAAATAATCATCAGTGAGAATTTTTCTACACAAAATTATCATCGGGGAAAATTCTTATATAAAAAACTCTCATCACTCATAATCATCAATGAGAATTTTTTTTAGATAAAATATTCATCGGTGAGAATTTGCAATAGAATTTTTATAGAGAAAATAATCATCAGTGAGAATTTTTCTACATAAATTTACTATCGGTGAGAATTTTTATAGACAAAAAATCATCAGCGAAATTTTTTTTTTATAAAATTATCAGCAGCCAGAAATTTTTTACACAAAATTATCATCAGTAAGAATTTTTATAAGAAAAAAATCATCCGTGTGAATTTTTCTACACAAAATTATCATCGGTGAGAATTTGTAATAGAAATTTTTTTATACAAAATCATCATCGGTAAGAATTCTTATTTAAAAAATAGTCACCGGTAAGAATTTCTATATATAAACTTATCAGCGCTGAGAATTTTCCACACAAAATTATCATCAGCGAGAATTTTTACATAAAAAATTATCAGCAGCGCGAATTGTTCTAAACAAAATTATCGTCAGTTAGAATTTTTATATAGAAAATAATCATCAGTGACAATTTTTCTACGCAAAATTATCATCGGTGAGAATTTTTATAGGGAAAATAATCATCAGAAGTTTTTTACATAAAATTATCATTAGTAAGAATTTTAATATAAAAAATTATCAGCAGTGTGAATTTTTCCACACAAAATTATCATCGGTGAGAATTCTTATATAAAAAATTCTCATAGGTCAGATTAGATTATAGAAAAATTATCATCAGTAAGAATTTTTATTACAAAATTTTTTTATAGAAAATTATCAAGTTAGAAGATTCCTAAGGAAATTATCATCAGTGAGAAAAGTTTTTTTTACATTTCAATAAATTTATCATCATCGTCACTTTCCATAAATTCATCACCATTGTTTTGATCTATGTCATCGTCGTCATCATCCTCTGCACCCTCCTCCCATTCATCGACCGAGGATGATTTGTTCATGCCATCTTCTAAATTGGAATTTTAGGAATCTATTCAAATGAATGTGTTGTCCAACATCAAGCGGCACTAGGGAAACAATTTTGCTAAAAAAAAGAAGAAAATAACTGAAAATTATAATTTTAAACAAGCAAAAAGTTAAAAAAGTGGAGATTAATAATACTTTCCTTTTTGCCTGTTCCATATACTATAGTGTGTTAGGTTTTCCAACATCAAACGGCACTAGGAACATAATTTTGCCTATACTTTTACTTTAAGCATCTTGCTGAATCCCATCAGCTGATGTTTAGGTTTCTGCTGCTTCAACCGTTGATTGAGATTGCGTACACGGAAATATATTTGGCACTTGAAAAATAATTTTTTTTATGTTTTCCTCTAGATTAACATTTTTGGTGTGTTTTAGTAATTTTTCTTTTAGACGCGGGCAGTGTGATGTTTCTGTGCCATTAACCTATTGGAGAAATGGGGTCAATAGATATTTTATTAAAACTAAAAATTACCTTATAGAATATAGTTTCCATTTTTTTTATTTCCGTTACGAAAGATTCTTTTAATTTTTTTAGCGAAGAGCGATACTTGATCGACCCAAGTAAACGTATTTTCTAGACTTTTGTATCCCTCAAAATTTAGCTTTCTTATAATATACCCAGATACATATTCTAAAGCATCCTCTTGAAGGATACTGATTTATTCTAAATTTGGTTCGCCAAAGTCGTTAAGTTCTATTTCTTCGTTTATTTCTGACGGCTGTTCTTCAATATTTTCTATCTCGCTTGCGCCTTGTTGCTTTAGTATTGATCCAATCAGTGTTGTCTTCTTCCACGTTCCCTTTTCCATTTAATTGCTCTGTATTTCTCGCTAAAAATATAAAAAAAACCATTTACTTTACACTTTAAGTTTTTATTTTGAGAAATTTACCTGAGATGTAGTTTTGAAGACGATATTTGACATCCATTGGCGATGGATGATCGTTTAAATCACCTGTACTTCTTATGGCTCAAAAAAAAATTTTAAACATCTTGATTTAGCCGGTTTGTAATTAAATATATATGTATGTCATACAATATTTTTTTACATAACTGTGCAGCATTTCTAAGGACGCATTTGAAACCAAAATGCTCTAAACTTTTCTTCCCAGGTATAATGGATATTTTCATTACCTCGTTCATTTTGCTAAGGTTTTCTTTTTGGGCATCCAAAGCTAATCCATATGGTTCCTGGGTGGAAAGTTATTTTATAAAATATGGAATTTTCTAAACTGATATTTGGACTTACCTTTTCTGAGTAGTTGAACGTAGATAATTTTGAATTATGGACATCAAACCAATAATTAACAAGCTGAATGAAATCTGTCGTTTCTGTTGCTTTATAAAGTTCCATTCCTAGAGAATAGCATCTTCTTATGGCATTTGCTGTCGTATTTGAAAAGAATTACACCGCTAATTTTATTTTTGTCGTGCTGAAAATTTCGTAAGATTTTATAAAAATTTACTGCAATACTTAATTTTTAAAAATACATTACCTGCACCTTTAACTGAGATATATTCATCACTTAACTTAAAGGTTACCGATATTTCAGACTTCGAAGTGAAGCTTCGTAAGTCTAATATGGTTCTAAAAGTTAACAAGTGCTCACGAAATATTAATCCAGTATCCAGAAAATGGTTTCAAATAAGTTTTAACAAATGCGGTGCATCTGCAAAGCAAACACTTTCTCACCAGCATAGGCGGCGTTGGAAAACCATGGTGTATCTAAAAAATATTTAATGAAATGGATATATTAATATAAAATAATAAAATAGAAATTATTATGTTTAATATGACCGCCGATCCCATTAAATTAATATTAAGATCTAATTATAATGAAATTAATTTCAATTATTCTTTTTTATAAAAGTTGTAGCTTCAAATCATATGCCCCGAAATTTAAATCGGTGTCAAAATTAATACCTCGGTGTTGTGTAGTTTGTAGTTGTGTGTGGTTAAAGTTGTGTTAGAAGTGTAGTAATTTTTAAGTATTATTTTTAACTTACCTATGGTAACACCCAAATCTTTCCACAACTTGCGATTGCTTGGCCCCAAATCGCATACTATTGCTACTACCGGAAATCCTGCACCATGGAGTTGACCTCCAATATTGAATAAATCTTCCGTCGTTATTTTGCAATCGAAGTCATAGAAAACAGGTAGTTTCCATGACTACCGTAGGCCTCGAGCCATGACAACATAAACGTGGTTTGCCGGCTTTCTAATCAGAACGTCAACAGGATCATATTCAAAGCTTTCCGCTACCTTCATTTCATCAAATGATAGAACACAAATTTTTTCTTCAATGGCCAAATAATTTATCAACTTTGGAGCATCATCGCTGAAGAGTTACCACATTCCAGTGGATATATCATTTCATTTCCAGTGAATTCGTCCTACTGTCATCATTTTTCTTCTGGAAAAATTGTCTACATTATGTCAACAGCCGCATTAGCCAATGTTACTTGAAATTTTAAGTCCCTAATTTCCGATTCCAATGAAAGAATATTCTGAAAGTATTGAGATCCATCCATTCCAAAAATTGACGGACTAAAATTAAGTAAATTGTATAGTTAATTGTCCTCCACTGCTATATTTTCTAAATATATGTATGTAGCTGCACTTGTATATTTATTAGATTTCTTTTTACTTGCTCAGTTTGAGTTTTTTGATCTTTCTAAAATCTTCAACTGGATTTTTCTTGTCCCCTGGACAAGACATATTCATTAAGTTTACCTGTTCTGCACTGCTGGTCAAAAAAACTGGACAGTTAGCCATTTTTTACCATTAAACATATTATTTTTTTATAAGAATCTAATTGCCCTGGACTTAATACTTTCATACAAGATAGATACTCTGTTTCCAACACGTACAACGCTAGCTGACGCAAAGTGGTTGGAACATACCAAAGAATTTGGTTTATACTTTTTGCCACAAATTATACTCCACTTTATTCTGGTGTTTTCATCATCCGGAACGGTAAATAAATTTCCTTCTCCCTTTGAATATCCCTTATGAAACACAAAGCAACAACGCATTTTCTTTTATTTTAAATAAAATTTTTAATAACAACACAAGTTTTCTTTTATTTAAAATAAAAAATTTTTTTTATAGCAGCACAAGTATTTTTTTTTTATTTTTGTTGAGCACACTTTTATTTTGGTAAGCATAAATTAGGTCTAAAAATTTTTTACCGTTTTTTTTTGGCGCAACGACATGCAATAAAAAAAAGCAACAATTTTGACAACTCGCAAAGGAAAACAGAAAACTTATGTTGACCGTATGGCCTGACGCAGTCACCTGTTCAATTCGTCTTGTTACAGCAGAATATGGACATTGCAATGAACAGCAAGACAGGCGAAGACAACACGAATGTGGCTTACAGTATTATTTTAGTTTAAACTTTTGTGAAATTCCAGACTGACACATTTACGTTCATACATACACTGTAACATTTTATTAATTTATGTTTTTATCGTCCTTTTTTGTAACAAGTTCTACTGTATTTTCAAATTTATGTGTGAAAATCATTAAGAGGTGAAGTGTAAAGGCCCAACTATAATGTGCATAAACTAGCTTATGCCAACTTATACAACTGTGCAAATACATTAAATTATATGTGGTAAACTATAATGTGAATAAGATAACTTTTCGTCAAGTTTCGTTAAATTTCATTTCTTTATGCAAGGTACGAAACTGATCGCACTTTCCGTACGGAAACAGCTGATTATGCTTTGATTTATACATTAATAAAGAAATTTTCTAATTAAGACCTAAATTGTTAAATTTTTTAGTTTTTAATTCAATAAAAAATGTAGAAAACACAACATTTTTCTTTATGGCCAATTTTTTACAATTATAATATATTTAAATTAAATTTGTATTTATACACACATATGTATACCATATAAACGATGAACATCGTTGCATTTTTTAGTACGGTTGGCCACAAACACAAAACAGAAAATAATTTGTAATAATTTTTTTTTTACATTTTTTTAGAACATAAACCAAAATATGTAAATGTGTTTGGGAATGTTATTAAATATATAAAAAATTTTCTTTAAAGCCTTTTAGTTTTAAAATTTTGTTGATTTATGTAGAAAGTATTTTTGGCAAAAGTACGAAATAAACATAAATGTGCAACTGTGGCAAATAAGTTACTAAATTTAAATATGTATATTGTAGCCGCATAAATTTCTTTGATAAGTTACCTAAGCATTTGACAGGCTTTTCGTTGAATTTTTGACATAAGCTAAAGCTAGCTTATGCACATTATAGTTGGGCCTTAATAGTTAATTGTGTTAATAATAATTATTTCCATTGTTGTCATTATATTAAAGCTTTTCTTTTTACTAAAATGTTACCGAATTTTAATAAACATGTGCTATCCCTAAAGATGTTGGAAAATCCCAACAAAACGTCGGGTACAAAAGTGAAATGAAATGTATTTTGCTTACAATTTAATTTTGACCTAAAAAGCCCGAATAGATATTAAATTCTATAAAAACAAAATATATTATTTAAAGAAAAGAAATCATTAATAATTAATCATATCATTAATTTGGCATAACAAGAAATCAATAGTGAATTTGCTGTTCCCACGGGAATTTTCAATTTGACCAATTTTTCTTTAAGTTACCAGAATTTGTTGGAGAGTGAAAACAATTACACGTAACCATATTATGTTCTTTGTAACAATGTATGGTTGCGGAGAGCCAATTATAGTTGTTTTCACCAAAACTTTAGTCACGATAAACATTTTTGTTAACTTTTAACGATTATATGGTTACTGTGCACAAAAAATGCAACATGGTTGGTTTTATCTCAAAAAAATTTCAACCACAACCAAAGTTTTATAACTAATTAGAAATAATATAAAATATTTAACCATAATATATTATTATTAATCAAAGTATGGTTAAAAGCAACAGAATAATGTTTGCGCTAAAAAAATATTTTGTTCTAGTTCTTGACAGTTCTGATAGCTAAAATATGAAATTGTTTTTTATTGTTAGAGAAAATTAAAAAAGAAATAAAAGTTTATGTACAAAATAAGTAATCAAAAATAATATGCAAGATATGAAAACAAATAAAAAGGAAACCAAAACATTTAAAAAAGTTTAAGTAAATATGTATAATTTGTTAGCATATAAATCTTTATTTTTGTGTTTGAAGCATAATTGTGAAATCATTTATTTGGGCTTATAAACAATATTTTTAATACTATAAGCAAATAATTGATTTTTTTATGAATTTATGTTTTAAAATAATTTTAATGACAAATCATTAATGAATAAAACAATAAGTTTTTTATATCACTTGTTACTTACGAGACTATATTATAATTTAATTATATAACATGACATTTTCAGCCATATTATTATAATTTAATTTAACCATTTAATGTTTATATTTGAACATATTATGTTTATACTTTGGACAACAATATGGTTGCAAATATAACAATACTATGTTTCGTTAGCAACCATATAATGCAACCAAAGTATGTTGCTCTTAGATTATGGTAACCTAAACCATATTTTTCCTTTGCGTGTATTACGAAAATATTCAACACAAAAATGATATTACATCATTTCTGCGCCAATGTTCACCCACTTGGCCTGATAATGTTTTAAAAGAAACTTACTTTTTTTTTTCTTTTATAAAAACATGCAAAATTATAAAGTAATAACGTTTTTCTTATTTGTACATGCAAATAAAAAAAGTGTAACAATCCATTTGAACTCTAATCAAAGTGTATAGAACAAAAACGACAAAAATTGTTATTAAAAAAAGAAGCAGAAAGTGAAAAATTAAAGTGAAAATGAATAAAAAAAACCTTTAAAAATGGTAAGACAAAAGGGGAAAATACAGAAAATATGTTCCTGAAGCTAAGCATATTATAAATATTTGTAATAGTATAACTGGAAGAAACCGGCTTATTAATATTTCCGTAGAAGATGAGTACAACAAAAATGCGGAAAGTATTTGTACCAATAAGAAATCTCAATCACTGTTAAAAAAATGAACTTGATTTAGTAACGAAGTAAATCGTTACATATTTGGACTTGAAAAAAAGATAACTGAATTTACATACTTATTTTATTATTAGCAGCAGTAACTATTATATCTCTTGTATCTAGCATCCGCAATTTATCCATCAGTGATCGGTTATGAGTAGTGGAGAAACAAGTGGAGTTGAATCATGACTCTTATTTTATTGTACTTATACGCATTCATACATTTTTCTGACTCACTAAACACCAAACACCTCAAAGGTTTGAACTACTCTGAGTATTCATACTTAACAACATGTATGATGTTGATGATTTCGACTCTCAATAACTCATTATATGCAGTCAATACAAAATAAGTATGATTCGCTAACGGAAAAAAATACTACTTTATTATTTTAGTAACTTTAAAGGTTTTTAGAATAATGTTTAGAGGAATGTTTATTACTTTCACAATGCTTCGAAGTAGAACCTTTTTAACTCTTGCATATATAATTCAACCAAAACGAATTTTACGTTTAAAAAACTGCTGAAAAAACAAAAGCTGCTTTGAAGAAAATTTCTTCTATTTCGAAAACATTTCTATGGGAAAATTAATTTTCGAGAAAATTTAATTGAAAATTTTTACGTGGCAACATTCTTAGTGAATGTTTTCCTAGGAAAATTTTTTAGTTGAAACTTTTTTATAAGTTTTAGGCAGTTTAAAAATACAGTAACGAGCCCTATTACTAGTGGTTTTTAAAAAAGAAAGGTTTGTATTGCTGATTCTACATTTTATTAGTTTTCATTTATTACATTTTCATTGATTGTTAGACACTTCTATATTGATAAAAATTTCAATTTTTATTTTTGTCCCTAAATTTTAATGTAACAATCGCCGTCCTTTTGTAAAGTACTAAGAAATAGAACCGTAAATTTTTCTTGAGTGGCTTGAATGAGTTAAATGAGTTGTAAGTATTCAGAGTGTTTTTCTAAAATTATAAATCTAAACGACATACTTCACGAATCATACATATATGAGTTTGATGTCGACGTAGTACTCATTATCATACAACTTGTTTTTATGAATCACTCTTATAGTGAGTGCGAACAAATCTGAGTAGTAAAATTTAAATGATGTATACTCACTTGAATTTAATTTTTATTGATTATGAATAGCAAAAAAACGACTTATTGCCGATCACTGATACATACTCATTGTTATCATTATTGTTGTTGCTCATATTTAAGAGTATGCAAGACCAAGAGAATTCAGCTACTCTCTCACTTACTTATACTCACACGGAGGAGGTTTGTTTGTTTGTGTATGCTATTAAAGATAGGTACAACTGATCAAGGCGTCAGTTGGGGTTTAGCTGTCGTTGAGTTCAGACAGCTTTAGTAGTAGTAAACTTAGTGGTAGTGCAGAGGAACTCTATTTATCATTGTGGTCATAGATTCCATGTATTGATTTAGTAGTAGTAAACTTATTGGGAGTGCAGAGGAACTCTAGTGATCATTGTGATCATAGATTCCAGGCATGGGTTTAGTAATAGTACACTTAGGGGTAGTGCAGAGGAACTCTAGTGATCATTGTGGTCATAGATTCCAGGCATTGATTTAGTAGTAGTAAACTTAGTGGGAGTGCAGAGGAACTCTAGTGATCATTGTGGTCATAGATTCCAGGCATGGGTTTAGTAATAGTAAACTTAGGGGTAGTGCAGAGGAACTCTAGTGATCATTGTGGTCATAGATTCCAGGCATTGATTTAGTAGTAGTAAACTTAGTGGGAGTGCAGAGGAACTCTAGTGATCATTGTGGTCATAGGTTCCAGGCATTGATTTAGTAGTCAACGTAGTGGTAGTGCAGAGGAACACTAGTGGTCTCTGTGGCCATAGATCGCGGCTTCGTGGTATCAGGAGCAGTTATAACTGATACCATTACAAACGTAGGGTATTGCAGGAGGGTATATAACGACTGGTTTTGTATGAAGGAAGAGGAAGTCGAGCATAGTCTAGTGAAGTCCGATTGTGAGGTCGAGTTGCGAGCGGTCGGGCTCGAATCTTGGGTACTGAATTCTCGTGGTTTACAAGTCATTGAAAAAAGATAAATTTGATCCTGTGTAATAAAATATTAATTGTGATCCTTCTTGTGAAATATTACTTTGACTTAGTCTAAAAAATATTGAAAGTTAAATAAATATTATTTACTAAAATATCATTGCTTATATCCATAAATTGTAAAATATTCTTAACTTAATTAAATTAATAATAGTTATAATAAATAAAATCTTTGTTTCGGAAAGAAAACTAAAAGAACTCTGGTCTGACTGTGGTATCCTGGAAACTTACGTTATAATTTTAATACTCGGTTAGCTCAATGGCTTTCGTTAAATAATGTAAGCAGGCAGGCATCTAATAGCTTGTTAAGTTTACTCGTATTAACAGAAAAAAAATGTAAACCGGATTCTTACCTATAAGCGAACAGCCAAAAATAATTTAAAGGAAAAGCTTATTTTAACTATATATGACAATACCAAACGATTTTTGAAAGGACAAAATGACAAAATAATTATAACAAAATCAGACAAGGGTAAAAAACCGTCATTATGTAAGTTACGACTGCGTAAAATAAATATTTCTGTAATGTAAAAATAATAATTGGAAATAATTGTTGTAAACATTTAGCTACCTGGCAACCCCAAAATGTAAATATAAAAAGGCATGTAAAAAGATAATTGTAATAAAAGAGGCGGTCACATTTTGACGATGAACACGGTTGTTTTATTAAAGGGCCAACTATAATGTGCATAAAACAACTTAAGCAAGCTTATAAAACTGTGCAAATACATTAAATTATATGTGGTAAACTATAATGTACATAAGATAACTTTTCGTCAAGTTTCGTTACATTTAATTTCTTTATGCAAGGTACGAAACTGATCGCACTTTCCGTACGGAAACAGCTGATTGTGCTTTGTGTTATACATTGATAAAGAAAAATTTAATTGAGACCTAAATTGTTAAATTTTTATTTTTTAATTCAATAGAAAATGTAGAAAAAACCATATTTTTCTTTATGGCAAATTTTTTACAAATATATTTATACATACATATGTATATGATATAAGCAATGAACATCGTTGCATTTTTTAGTACGGTTGCCCACAAACACAAAACAGAAAATAACTTGTAATAATTTTTTTTTTACTTTTTCTTAGCACATGAACTAAAATATGTAAATGTGTATGTGAATATTATAAAATATATAAAATTTCTTCTTTAAGGCTTTTTCGTTTTAAAATTTTGTTTATTTATATAGAAATTATTTTTGGCAAAAGTACGAATTAAACATAAATGCGCAACTGTGGCAAATAAGTTACTAAATTTATGTAAGTACGAGTACTTTGTAGCCACATAATTTTCTTTAATAAGATACCTAAGCATTTGACAGACTTTTCGTTGGATTTTTGACATAAGCTAAAGCTAGCTTATGCACATTATAGTTGGGCCTTAAGAAACCTTATGTTTAGTTAAAAATACTCCATACTCTGTAATAGTTTAATAAATATCATATAATTGCATAAAACTATTCAGCGTATCTTAATTGGCGCCAAACGTGTTATTTTAAAAACACTATATTTGTGTTAATTAAAAAATAATAATAAAAATTAGTAGTATAAAACCACGTGGAAAATTTTTTGCATAATGCATTAATAATAATGTGAAGTCATAAGTCTTATATGACGAAAGACAAGTATTTATAAAAATATTGATCCAACTATTAAAATTTTTGAGAGAGAAGTTACATAGCATTCAAATCTTTGCACAAAGGAATTTATAATGCACTATAATGTATGCTAGTATGATTGGTTTAAAAAATTTTTTCAACAAGTTATATTCTTGCTTAAATACGTTTTACAAAAATCGAAGACGTTTAAAGGTCATTAATGAGAGACATCTCTTCACAAGTGTTTATCATCGTATTAAATTTTTTTTCAACACACATGAAAATGTTCAAAAAAGCAACATTTGCTGTTGAAAACAAAAGATAAGTAGAATTCTAAAAAAAAACTGCAGAAAAAACTACTAATGCTGTAAACACATTCGTCTCAGCAAGATACACGAACACACAACAGCAAATGACGCTGGCAACATTTGTCGCCTTTTATGCAGTTACAAAATTATTTTGAAGGCATCAGCTACATAATTAAAATACGATTTTATTGTATTTCAGTGATCTCACTTTAGCGATTTTAAAAGAAGCAAATCGGATTAATAATTAAAAAATAGTTTAACTATTATGTAAGAGGCTATTAGAAGAGTAAATTAATGCTTTTAAGGGTCACGTCGATTTTACGTTTGGATTGTCTTTAAAATTAAAAATATATTAAAGAATTTCTCAGAATGAATAATAAGAACAGTAATGTACGTCAGTATAAATAACACGTAGTGGCTTGTTTACTAAACTAAAAAAAAATAATAAAAACAACAAAATACAAATATTAAGAGCAGAATTAAATTTTTAACTAAATGTTGTCCACACAAAAAGGAATTGTAGTTTTATATACATTTTAATATTTGAAATTTTTACAATTACTCTTCGTATACTATAGCCATTACAATTTAATTCGAAAAAATGACTTATATAAAATACTCGTACTAGCAGTGCGAACTGCTTCTTCGGTGTGGCATTTCTAATTTTTTTTAATTTAAAATTCGAAAAATATGTAATAGTTATTTATTACAAAGTATGTAAATGTTATAAAATTTTCTATTCACAAGAATAAAATGTGCTGCTAACTGTTTAAGCACAAGTACACCGGTAAAATTGAGTGATTTTACATTTGTATCTTTATTTTTCTAGGAATATTCTATATACATATATTTGACCCAAGGTTCTAAAGGATCTCCTCACAATATTTTACTCAAATTTATCCAGCAGCTTTAACGTAATGCGAACTCTGGGTTTGGGCAAAAATTCCAAAAATAGGTATTTTGTTTTCCAAATCAATTAATATCATCACCAACAAGATTATTTTCCCTAAAATATTTCATGTGCAAAAATGATCCTGTTACAGTTCTATTATAAATTAAATCCTTAAATAAACATTTTTTTTTAATTCTTATAGTTCTTTTCTTTTTCATAATAAGAGATTTTAAGCACTTAATATTTTACATGTCTTATAGAACTGACATCACTTAACTGTTTATTGTTGCCAACAAAAATAGAAATTAGTTTAATTCGACTGCAGCGGCAAATTCAACCTAGACAACAACCTACCGCCTTGTTGCCTTGCTGTCGTCAATATAATCAATTTCATATAAACACATGTATTCTATTTTTGACATTTTGCAGTCGGTAGCTGCTGTCTCGAATGTGTTAAATCATAAAACTTAATTTCTAAAAATCCAGTTTTTGACTTAATATTTAAATACGCATGTAGTTAATTTGTATTTAAATTTAAGTAGTATTTAAATACAGTTTCAGTTTTTTAGTCTTTTATGATCGTTCTCATTTAACTATTTTAAAAATATGGGAGCACTACGAAATATCAACATAAATCTCCATTGTTGATGAAAAACAGCTGCTAACAAACACAATGAATTGCATATTTTGAGAAAAATATTTTAAATATATTAAAAAATGTCAGCGATACTCATGTATTCACCACCTAAACTTATTTTATTTATTAATTTAACTTTTTTAATTAATATTTTCATTAAGAAATGTGTGCAAAACATAAAATATTGTTCTATCAATGGCTAAAATGTTTGTTTACTTTTGTTAAGTTTTGCGAAACAACAACAAAAAATGTCATTACCATATGGTAAAATTGTATTATTTAAATGGACTTTAAATGCGCAAGATAGGTCATTAAAGTTTCATTTAAGTGTGCATTGAAAAACTGAATTTTGTACTTAAATAGAACTTAAATATAAATGACATTTAAATACGAAGTCAACAACTGGCCCTAAGCATATGAACCTAGTTAAAGATTTCTCTTTTTAGATTTTTAAAAAAATTAATTTATTAAGCGGCTATGCGCTTTCTTTATTTATTCCTTTAAAAAATGAATCTAAACTAAACTTATGTTTAATACTGATGTTCGATTGAGACTCGTGTTAAATTTAGACTGACCTCATGTCTAAAAATAATCTTTTTATATAATGTTGAGTTTTAGTACCTGTTTGCTTAAACTAGGGTTAGTTATGAAAATGTACATTCTTTATCTTATTTTTATTAACATACTCTTTTCGTTGTAAATTGTGTTTACTAAAAATGTGTTTGATATTTTCTTATCTCTAGAATATGTTTACATTTGATATTTCCCTGAAATGAATGTCTTTGTCCTAAAGTGTTTGTATCTTTATTTCGACTACAATTTAGCATGTTATTACAAATAACCTTGGTTTTGTTTTATTACAAATAATCTTTGTTTTATTACAGCTAATGTTTGTGTCTTAAAGTATGTTTTGTATCTTTGTTTTAGTTTAACATGCTTGATCTTGCTTTAGCTTAAATTATGTTTGTATCTTTGTTTTAACAACCTTGAGATTGTAGTGTTCCTTAACTCTCCCCTTCCTAAATTAAATCGTCCCGATTTAAACTGTATTAGCCTGTAGCTTTACTAGCTCATATCTATAAAGAACTTTAAAATTTTCGTCTGCTTTGCGTTGTCTGTATATTATACAATATTTGGATATTTTTATAGCTGTAATTATTATTAAGTAAATAAATGTCCTAAAGGGGTGATTTTCTACAGGAATATAAAATTTCTTTAATGAGTCTAAGTTATTAAATGCATATTCTGTGTCTGTATATAAAATTTTCATTATCTCAAAACTTTCACTATGTTTAGTGTGTATTGCTTCTAGCAATCCGGCATGTATGTTTTTATAAGTTATGTTATCTATATGTACTTCGTCCGTGAATTCTACTAATGTTTTTTCTGCTGTCGCATGGTTATTTACAGTGTGAGTTCTGTCTAATAATATAAATCCTTCGTCAATTTGTAATAGCGGTTGATTGTACTCTTGAATAATTGAACATTTAGCGCTCTGATTTTCTAGTAATGGTATGATAGAGTTGTCGTCCGTGTTATTGTTTCGTTTGCAAATATATTTTCCCAAATTATTTTTACACTTTGTGATCCTAACATAGTCCTTCCCGCATCTTGCTATTTCCTGGTCAGTAACAATTTTTCCGTGTCTAAAACTAATTGGAGTTACCTTAAAATAGTCACATTGGTTAGTTAGTACGGGGTATTTGTATATGGTGATTATGAGTTCATAAGTTCTAGCGATGTGTATGGCTGCGTATTCCATTATGTTAATTATCTGGGTTCTTGTTAATTCATGCGTAATCACTTCCCTCAAATCCTCCATGTCCAAAGCTTCCGATAAGAATTCATTGTTTTTTGCTGCATTAATAGTTCGTGTTATTAATAAAAGTTGGTCATGCACTTGTTCTAAGATTATATGGTTTTTTATATTTTTCCTATTGATTGTATTAAGAATTTTTTCGAATCTAGAGTTTATTAATTTTTGTTTTGTATTATTTTCAATTAGTGTATTAATGGCTTTTTCTATTTTTATAACATCATCGTGATCCGGGATACCCGTAATAAATTTCAAGGCGGAACCTAAAAAATGTATTCCTCTTCTCTGAATATTATGCTCTGTTAGCTGTTTTGTAAGAATTTCAATTTTTTCAATCCAAATTTGTTCTTCTACATTAGGCTTGTAATTACCACTAAGCACTTGCCTGTACGGCGAGAATATTTTTGTTAAGTTGCTTATATGAAATAAATAAGAATAATTGTCGAATAACAATGCGTCGTCACCTCTTGTCAATACGTATTTTTTTCCTGTTAGATTTTGTAGTTTAACTTCTGCTTGAATTATTGTTGCGGTTGTGATGATCATGATTAGTAATGTAAGGAATGTTATCCTCATTTTTTGTAAGTACATAATTTTTTATATTATTTTTATGTATGATCTGCCCTCCTTGTGTTAAGATAGTGTCCTCACGATCTTCCTGAACTATGTGTTTTTTGTATCTGCTATCGCTCTTACTTCTGATATTAGTTCTAGCTACCAACACTTGATCTCCTTGTTGAAATGTCCTATGCTTTGATCCTTGATTTAACCTTTGTAGTGTCTTCAGCGAAGCATTTCTTAATTATTTTGTATATCCTCCTTAGAGAATGTTATTAAATTAAAATGAATATCTTTGGGTTTATATCCTGTAACTGAATGTGTAGAGTTGTTTATTTCTTTTACCGCTAGGAATAACTCCTCCGTTGCTAATGTTTATTTATGTATCTTAAAAATTTGGGATAGTTCCAATATTGAATTGTGTGCCCGTTCGACTTGTCCGTTTGTATAGAGCTGTGTAGTGGGGTTTGTATCTTTTTAATGTTATGTTTTATACACATTTGGTTCACCATGATCGTATTCAAACATTTTTCATTATCTGTCATTAATCGTTTGCAGTTCGGAAAATTATTAATGAGAATTTCTTCTAGTTTTCTGTCCATATTAGCCTTTGAGTCGATGTATCTGATAACTATGTATTTAGAGAATTTATCTATACCTACAAGATACTGTTTATGCTCGTTGAAATTAATGTCTATATGTATGTATTCCCCTGGATGTTCGGGAATATCCGAGTGTTGTAATGGTTCTTTTGTTGGGTTGCGTTCGTATTTACCATACAAACATGCAGTGCATTTCTTATTAAATGCCTTACAGTGTTTTCTCATGTGTATATTATTTGTGTGTACATTATTTTTAATAGCCTCTATGTGCTCTCTCGTGTGTTTCTTGTACTGATCGAATTTGTTCCTCTCTTTTCGTTATATCTCTTAATCTTATTGGTGCGTGTACGAATTTGGTGGTATTGAATGTATTCTTTATGATTCTACCGTATTTAAATAAATCTTCAGCTGTAGCATATATGGCGGTGATTTTTTGGGGTTGAATGCACTTTTTTAGTTCGGTAATTAAATTTTTCTCGTTAGTAAATCTGATAATATGACGTAATTTACTCTGAAATATTATTTGTGTATGTATTTCATCAGATACTTCATTTGGTATGAGTTCAATTTGTATTCCATACGTATTAAATGGTTGTGATACAGTTCTTATTATTTGTTCACTTGAGCTATCACTTGAATGAACCGTGCCTACTGATGATGTATTTATAGCTTGTCGTGATAATGCGTCCGCCACAACATTTTGTGTACCAGGTTTATAGGTTAATTTAGCACCATAGTCTTCGATGATGGCTTTCCATCGTTTTAGCTTGGGGTTAGGATTTTTGTCTGAGATTGCGTATGTCAATGACTAATGGTCAGTAAAGATGGTCAAGTCAGCTATGCCGTATATGTAGTTACGTAATTTCTTTAATGCCCAAATTATAGCCAGTAATTCTTTTTCGTTAGTACTATAATTTTGTTCGGTGGTGCTCAGTGTACGAGATAAAAAATAAATTGGGTTCCTATTTTGACTTAAAACAGCTCCAATAGCTATGTTGGAAGCATCTGTTGTAAGTTCAAATGGTTTATTAAAGTTGGGTTGGTATAATTCCACTAACTCCTTTAGACTATTTTTTAATTTGTTTACAGCTTCTATGGCTGATTGTTCCAGTTTAACCTCTGTATTTTTACTTTTATTTTTACTAATGTGAGCATTTTTCCTTTCAGGTGCAAAGCTAAGGGTTTTGAAATTTGAGCATAATCTTTAACAAATCTTCTATAGTAACCAGTAAGTCCCAAAAAACCTCTGAGGTCTTTTAATGTTTTCGGTATTGGAAAAATTTTTATTGCCTTTATTTTTTCTGGGTCAATGGTTATTTTATTATATTTTACAATATGTCCGAGATATTCTACTTCTTCCATGAAGAATTATGATTTCTCATTGGACACTTTTAAGTTCGCCTTATTTAGGGCATTAAAAATAGTATGGATATGTTGTATGTGTTCCTCTGGCGAGGAACAATATATAATTACGTCGTCTATGTATACATAAGCAAATTTTCCTATAAATTCTCGTAAAATATCATCCACACATCTTTGAAAAATGGAAGGAGCGTTCTTTAAGCCGAAAGGCATACGTAAAAACTCATATTTTCCGCCATTTACACAGAAAGCAGTCTTCTCTCTATCCTTTTCCGTTATCCTAATTTGGTGAAATCCTGATTCCAAGTGTAGTGTGGTAAAGTATCTAGCTTTTCCTAGATTCTGTAAAGTTATATTTATATCTGGAATTATATATCTGTCAGTAACTGTATGTTCTTTTAGTTTTCTGAAGTCTATCACCATCCTACGTTCCGGTTTATCATTCTCATCAGTTCCTTTTTTGTGAACTGTTAACATAGGTGAATTATAAGGACTAAAGCTTTTTTGAATAATACCATTTTCTAGTAATTTTTTTATTTCTTTATTAACGAATTCTACGTCATTCATATTGCCTGGGTACTGTTTTGTCCAAATTGGGTCATCTGTAGTTGTTTTAATGCTTGCCTCAATAGTTGTACTAAAAGGTAGGGGACCTATTTTATTATTACCTATCATTAATTCTTCAATCTCTTTTCTATATTCTTCACTTCCTATGGTGAAATTTATGTATGCATTATCCTTTCTTTCCTGCAATTCAAATCTTATTTCGTTACTGTTTATTATTGCGCCTAGATTTCTTATTCCGTCCCATCCTAATACTAAGTCAAAATTATCTATCGAATCTATTTCGAAGAAATCTATGTCTTTTCCCATAAATTTAATAGTTTGTTTGGTATTGACTATTGATTTACCATGAATACTTAACTATTTTATTTACGGTACCTGTTTCTACAATAATACTTTGGTTATCATCTTCCGCTGCAAGGTTATTGCTTCTCAGAAATTTAGATTGGTGAAATTGTGTGCTGGGTTCTCGGTGTCTCTTCCAAGGATGATGTTGTTGATTATGAAAATTCGTTCTGCGATGTTGATTGGTGTTACCTGATGATGTGTCCATTGGTTCTGGACGTGGTTGATACTGATGTTGGGTAGGCACTTCTCTTTGTTGATGGATATACGATGGACGTCTGTGATGATGATGATGGTTGTTATTGTGTCTTTGTATTGGCTGTACATAATTCCTCTGTTCATTGCTGGAGTATGATAATCGTAATTTTCGATGCTCGTCATCGTGTTCTATGGTGCGTGCTACCGCAAAAGCATGTTCCAAATCCTTTAGTGGATTTCCATATAGTGTGGAACGTATGTACGAGTTACTAATTCCGTATTTGAAGACTCGTACGGCTTCTTGAGTGGCTTCATTTGTCATTACATATATTACCTTTTGTGAATGACCGGACATGGCAATTTTGGAAGTGATTAAGGTGAGAGCTTTATTAATTTCATCATGAAATTCTGATAAGTTGCGTCTACCTAGTGTTAATTTCTTCATTTCATCCTGAAGTACATATAATGGTCTCTGATCGGCATAAGTATAATCTAGTCTGTTTCGTATAGCATCGAAATTGAATATTGTGTTGTGATTTGTTAATACGTCTACGGCTGCGCCTTGTATCTTCGTTTGAGTTTTGGTGAATTCTGATACCTTCCATAAGCCTCGATACGTCTTCCCTCCAAATTCGGTATCTTGCGATATTGCCGTCGAATACTGGCAATGCTTTGAATACGTCCAGATTAATTTCCTCGGATGTGGTGTATGAGACGTTCACTGGTTGTAATCTAGCCGTTGCTGGTGGTGCTATGCCTGGTTTGATTGATATTTGATCGAGTCTTTCTTTCAGCGTTCTATTCTCTTCCTGAATATTTTGTAGCATGATCTGTTTGTACTTTATCCGCTTGTGTCATTTCTTCCTCAGTAACTAGATTTCTTTGTTCGTCAAAGATGTTAAATTTTTTAATTCTTTTTATAAATTTCTTCACCACACTTTTTCTTCACTATGTGCAATAATTTTACTTATGTGGAAAAGTTTTATATATATATTTTTTCTTTTAATGATCCTTTTCTTATGAAGGATTCTTCCTTGCTGCGACAAGGATGCTTTCGTCCGCTCGTTAGAAGGATAAAAATATATTATCCTCCTGGCAGGATCGCCAGTTAAAGATTTCTCTTTTTAGATTTTTAAAAAAATTAATTTATTAAGCGGCTATGCGCTTTCTTTATTTATTCCTTAAAAAAATTAATCTAAACTACACTTATGTTTAATACTGATGTTCGATTGAGACTCGTGTTAAATTTAGACTGACCTCATGTCTAAAAATAATCTTTTTATATAATGTTGAGTTTTAGTACCTGTTTGCTTAAACTAGGGTTAGTTATGAAAATGTACATTCTTTATCTTATTTTTATTAACATACCCTTTTCATGGGTTGTTTGTTTGTAAATTGTGTTAACTAAAAATGTGTTTGATATTTTCTTATCTCTAGAATATGTTTACATTTGATATTTCCCTGAAATGAATGTCTTTGTCCCAAAGTGTTTGTATCTTTATTTCGATTACAATTTAGCATGTTATTACAAATAACCTTGGTTTTGTTTTATTACAAATAATCTTTGTTTTATTACAGCTAATGTTTGTGTCTTAAAGTATGTTTTGTATCTTTGTTTTAATTTAACATGCTTGATCTTGCTTAAGCTTAAATTATGTTTGTATCTTTGTTTTAACAACCTTGAGGTTGTAGTGTTCCTTAACTACCTTGAAGGAGAAATAATAGAATAAGAAAGTTATAAATTCACACAAATCTGTTAATTATTTATACAAATCAAAACTAGTGATAAACTGAAAAGGCGATTAAATGCAGATGCATACATAAATATTCTCTTAAATCTTTCAGCAAAGAGCGCCGAGCAGACCTGAAACGGCATCAAAATTATATTATATTATCTCTCTTAGTATTAGCATTTATTCTCTTTTTCAATTCTTTGAAATTCTTTTTATATTATTATTATTTATTGCTTTTCAACAGTGATGCATAAGCCATACCACCACAATTGTGGAAAAATAATTTAAACATATTCTTATGCTCAGCAGACAGCAAACTGTCAAAAATAAAATTCATGTATTTAAGTGAAAACGATTATTTTCACGACATCACAGCAGCACGACTACACGACAGCATTTGCTGCTGCTGCCAATTTAAGCTCTAAACACTTAGACGTCACGGCTTCAAATGCTGCCAACTTCAAATTATTTTGAATACAGCAACAACAGCTGTGTCTTCATCAATACAAACTTAAGGAATACCGCATACATATATTTTATTATGAATAAAATTTAATTTATTGATAAAAAATGTAAGAATATCACGAAAACACATAAATTTATTTCCTTATTGTATTTTTGTAATGTTCTTTTATGTTTGATATTAAAAAAAGTTTTTGTTTTTATTTTTAAAATTTAAATGTATAATGGCAACACTATATTTATTTATTGCTGCTCATCAAAATAGATAATTCTTGCAAAAAAAAACCGACTTCAAAACAGATTTCATCTGTCTCCCTATAACAGCTCAAGTGTATGGCCACATAAATTAGGTTACATTAACTATTGGAACACACTTATATCTCCAAACTTTATACTTTTTCAACTGTTCCATAGTTTGGCAATAAACATCAAATTACAGCAACTATAGAGGCACCCTTTGATTTCCAAATTCGCATTATATACTTGCTGTTGAAGTAGATTACGCAATAAGGTTCTGTGTAAATTTCAGTCGTCTGTCTGTAACGGTTCAACAGTTTGCCCATATACATCAGATTATATCAACTATTTATTTTATAATATAATATATAATATATATATACTTCTTATTATGCCAAAAAAGTAGTGGACATTCTGTCTAACATTAAGGTATTTGTATACAACGGTTCAAAAAATACTGCCATATAGAACAAATGACATTAGTTTTGGGCACACCCTTTTCTTTCTAATTTCAAATTATAAGCTTCTTGTTATAGCGGATTTAGCAAAACATGTCCCTTGTAAAGCTGTCTGTCTATAATGGTTCAAAAGTCCGGCCACATCCGCCATATTATATCAACTATTGGGACACCCGTTTATTTCCAAATCCAAATTTTATACAGATCCCTTTTAAGTTTCAGCGTTCTGTCTATAACGGTTCAAAAGTTTGGTCACATAATTGAAATTACATCAACTGCTGGAACACCCTTTAACTTCTAAATCCATATTTCATACTTGTTGTTATAGTGGACTTAGCAATACTGGTTCGTTGTAATTTTCAAGCGTCAGTCTACAAATATTCAAAAGTATGGCCATATACATCAAATTTTATGAACTATTGGCGCACCCTTTAATTTAAAATTTGTAATATTAATACTTGTTACTACAACGGCCATAGCAATCGACATTCTGTCCAATTTGCAAGCGTTTGTCTAAAACGGTTCAAAAGATAAGCTCATATAAGTAAATCCTCATCAATTATGGGACACCGTTTAATTTCTAAATTCAAATTATAAACTCGTTGATATAGCGGATTTAGCAATACAGGTCCCTTGTAAGTTTCAGCGTTCTGTTTATAACGGTTCGAAAATACGGCCACACACTTGAAATTACATCTACTA
The DNA here is from genome assembly GCA_916610165.2 of Gymnosoma rotundatum. Taxonomy (NCBI): domain Eukaryota; kingdom Metazoa; phylum Arthropoda; class Insecta; order Diptera; family Tachinidae; genus Gymnosoma; species Gymnosoma rotundatum. The sequence goes on from OU744336.1 coordinate 99,391,418, forward strand.
TTGGAACACCCGTTAACTTCCAAATCTATATTTTAAACTTGTTGTTATAGCGGACTTACCAACACAGGTTCGTTGTAAATTCCAAGCGTCTGTCTTTAACTGTTAAAAAGTATGGCAATATACATCAAATTAAATTAACTATTGACGCACCCTTTAATTTTAAAAAATATGTATGTTGTATAGGGACACCCTTTAATTTTTAAGATTATAAACTGTTTTTAAAACGGGACCAATATGTAAGTATAATCTCTCATATTACCAAATATTTTCAAAATCGGATCATGATGGCCATATACATCAAATTTAATGAACTATTGGCGCACCCTTTAATTTATAATTTGTAATATTAATACTTGTTACTATAACGGCCATAGCAATCGACATTCTGTCCAATTTGCAAGCGTTTGTCTATAACGGTTTAAAAGATAGGCCCATACAAATAAATTTACATCAATTATGGGGCACCCTTCAATTTGTAAAATTAATATTTGTTACTATAACGTCTATAACAATCGACATTCTGTCCAATTTGCAAGCGTTTGTCTATAACGGTTCAAAAGATAGGCCCATATAAGTAAATTTACATCAATTATGCGGCACCCTTTAATTTTTAGATTTATTTTTGTATAATTTTTTGTTTTTGGGAGCCATAGTAATACGCAGTCATTTCAAATTTTACAGAATTGCCCTTTACAGTTCATAATACCCGTAAAAAATATCTATGTTGTATGGAGACACCCTTTAATTTTTAAGATTATGAACTGTTTTTAAAACGGGACCAATCTGTCAGCATAATCTATCATATTACCAAAAATTTTCAAAATCGGATCAGAAATGACTGTGTTCTTGAGGCACAAATATTAAAACAAGGCAACATTCAGCCGAATTGTATAACCTCCTTCTTTTTTTGAAGTCGGTTATAAATAGCCTAAGTTGGCAGCAGCCGCAGTGATGTCGTCAATATAATCGTTTTCATTTAAACACGTGTATTTTACTTTTGACAGTTTGCTGTCTGCTGCCTGCTGTCGTCTAAGTGTTTAGTGCTTTAGGCTATTTTCTATTTTGACGGGCCATTATACATATAAATTGGAAAAATAAAAACAAAATTTTTTTTATATTTAACATAAAAGAACATTACAAAAATACAATAAGGAGATAAATTTATGTGTTTTTATAGTTTTTCGTGATATTACTACATTTTTTATCAATAACTTTAATTTTATTTATTATAAAATATATGTATGCGGTATTCTTTAAATTTGTATTGCTAAAGTACACAGCTGTTGTTGCTGTCTTCAAAATAATTGTTAATACATGATGTATTTACACTATTGTGAGCAGCCGGCACTTGAACCGTGACTCTTGTAGTTTTGATAATACTATTGAACCGCCGGCACTTGAACCGTGGTTCTTAAAAAATGAAAAGACGTGATCTATTGCTTGATTGTCAATTTTTATTCTGACCTCTTTCTGCACAAATTTGCTTGCTTTTATACATTTTAATTTTGCAAATAGTGTATAACAAGCAATAATATGAAATATGTTACAAACAAAAAATGTTTAATTAATTAATTAATAAGCAAGAATAAATAAAATGCAAAGTTCATTTAACTTAATAATAAAAAGTGTTTAGTTACATATGTTAAATCAGCAAGAATGCATTAATTGTAGACAAAATAAAAATAAATGTTCATTTAACTTATTTTGCAAAAAAAAAAACGGGTTCAAACAAAAAACATAAATTTAAAAAACTAATGTGTTGACATGCTCCCCCATGTTGACTAGTGGTCGATAATTCGTTGACGATCTTCATGTATGTAACAAGTCTATGATAACTGGCGGTTGGTCTTCTTAACATTCGGTAGTTTGTTGTTGAGGAGAAATAAGATCGTTATCGCTCAAACCCAAACAAGCGTCAACTTCACGTTGTGACATTGGAAAGAATTCGTCCTTATGTAGGGTTATGGCGATAAATTTGGTTGATGTCTTGACGACTGTAAGTGTTTTATTTATTGTAGTGGTGATTGGAGTAATATGCATTAGCTGGAACTCTTGTGGTTGAGTAAGAGGTAGATCGATGCTGAATATTACGTCGTCTTGAGCAATGATCCCGTTGACCTTGATAAGCTTGTATACTTCGAGTAAATTGTTTTGATGAATTGGTAACTGAAGGTGTGCTGGCAAATGACCCCTTATTTTCTTGATTTCTTCATTGAGCTGTTGAGGAGTGAGCAAAAGAGGGTTAATTTTCCCATGGTGGCTATCAACAAGTAAATCCATAATTGCGGAGTGAATTCGTTGTACACTGTTAGTGACTATAAGCAGCTGCGTTGAAAGAATGAGCATTTGTTGTTCAACCTTGACATTATGGAGCATATTACCGGTTTCTTCAAATTTAGCTTGCACGTCTAGTTGGGCTGAAGTTTGATTTTTTAGAAGCCTTTCGAAGTATTCGTCATTTTTTGTTAACTTCTTAATCGTCGTTGACATTTGGGCTTCATAATTTGAGTCTAAAACGCCAAAGAGTGAGTAAGCGATATTTCCAACTACGTCGATTGCGCCTCTTTTTTTTCCTTTTATACAGAATAGATCAAAGTCTGCCTGTAGGTCATCCCTGACGTCCTCGAAGTAGTTTAGCAAGTAATAATTTGATGTTGATATCGTTCGAGATCAAAGTAGACTATCATCTTCCAGTTAACAGACATGAGTTTTACAAGGCTTATGTGTTCAAAATAAATACCAGGCTTGTTTTTGAACTTTCCGGTCTGTTCTGAAAATCACGTGAATTCAAATCACGAACGGTTTTAAAATCACGCAGACGATTTGGTGCTGTTCTGCAAATCACGTGATTTTCAATTTTTTGGCGTGGTTTTAATTTTTCGAAAATAGGAGAAAACGGTTTTTTTAGATTTGTTTGTGTTTTTTTTTACATTTGTAATTAAAATATTATAAGTGATTTAAGTAAGTTAAAATGTGTGGAACTAAAATAAACTAGTGAATTTTTATTTGTTTGTAATACATGTGCTTTCATTTACTTATTGGTATTAATCGAAGGGCTTAAAATTTGGCGTTCAAATTTAAATTGAAAATGTGAAAATTAATGCAAAAAGTTTAGGAAGTTGCTACTATTTTATATTTTGCACTTAATATTTTCTAAATTTGATGCTGAAAACATTAGCATAAATAAGATAAATCTTAAATGACATTTTATACTCTGATAATTTTGCAACACTTGAATATTCTTTGAAACCACAAAGCAGCAAACCGCTAAAAAGAAAGAGAAAATCACGAGCATTGCTAAATAAAGCAAGACAATTTTTTATAAAATATGCAGTGTCTTTGAAAATTTATGATTAATTTCTTTTTTATGTGTATAAAATCCAATTTTTTTTTTCAAAAATAAGAAGAAGACATATCGTTTTAAATATATAATGCCATTATTATTATTTTCTAAGCGAAATAGTTAGAAAAAACGAGCAAGTGATTTCAAATCGGCAGTTATTTTGCTTAACGTTTTAAATCACATGATTTCAGTATATTTTGTACGCAGAACACCTTTTGCGTGATTTGAAATCACTTTGACAAAAAGTGATTTGTAGAACAGACCTGTTTGTTATGTTTATTTGGTTTCAAGAACTATTGGGATAAAGAATAATGCCAAGATTGAGAGCAGCAATGTTGAGTTTAAACGTGAACGTTTTGTTGGAATTTCTTCGGCGGTAAATGATTTGGATGCTTTACTTTTGCTTGTTGGTGGTAATGATGCTGAGTTTGATGTTTCATCGAATTGGATTTTCTGCTCTTCGGAAGCTTCATGAAATAGAGGAGCCAATTTTTTGTCATTACATCGCACACCCTCACTAAACCATCATCTCCCTTATAAACCTTAATTATTCGTCCAAGAGGCCATTGTAGAACTGGAATGTTGTCTTCTTTAATTATTACCATAGTACCTTGTTGAATATCACTGGTTGGGCGTTTCCATTTGCGTCGCTGCGTTCCCAGAAATTGTGCTTGAGTGGTGAGACAAGTTGCCATCTAATTTGTAAGCCACATTTAGGAATTTCTGACTGTACGTCAACGCTTGATGGTTAATGGTTCACCAATGAGAAAATGACGCGGAGTAATAGCATTAAGATCATTGGCGTCTGATGAACTTGGGATGAGCGGGCGAGAGTTCAAAATAGCTTCAATTTCGGTTGTCACAGTTTCGAGCTCTTCGTATGTGAGTGACGCCGTTGAGACATTCTTTATTAACATATGCTTTGCACACTTCACTGCTGCCTCCCATAGTCCCCCAAAGTGTGGTGACCTTGGTGGTATGAACTGGAAATTAATCCCCTTTGTGCTACAAGCCTCAATTATTGATTCTTGGGCTGGTTTTGCATAGACGACATCAATAAGTTCGTTTAGTTTGTTTCGGGCACCAACAAAATTTGTTGCATTATCACAGTATAAAGTTTCGCAGTGGCCTCGCCTTACTATAAACCTTTTCAATGCTCCAATAAAAGCCTCTGTTGTTAATTCAGTGACAAGTTCTAAGTGAACAGCTTTCGTAGCAAAACAGCAAAAAAACTGCAAGATATGCCCTTTGAGGTCGCTTCCCCCTTGTATTAAAATGTACAAAAAATGGTCCACAATAATCTACTCCCGAATGAAAAAATGGTCGAGCTGGTTGTACCCGATGTTTCGGATCTCCCATTATTTGAGTATACATGTCTGGCTTTGCTCTTGTGCATCGTACGCACTGTTGGACGACTACTCTTGCAAGGCTTTTCCCTTTAATGGGCCAAAATTGCTGTCTAATGTGAGCAAGTAATGCTTGAGGGCCGCAATGATAATGTGCCTTGTGTATTTTTTCCATAAGAAGTTTCACAAGCGGATCATTGCTCGGCAGCATCATTTGATGAGTAGCATCGAACTGCTGTGTTGAGGAACTTAAACTTCCGCCCACTCTTATTATACCTTCTTCGTCCAAAAACGGAGTTAATGAGATATAGGAATTTGTTTTGGGTACAAATTTATCTCTGATGAGTGCTGTCTTAATGTCATTGAAGTCGGATGCTTGTATTTGACGCACAATTATCTTAAGTGTTGCGTCAAGTTCCAGAGGCGAAAGCTGTGTATGTTCTGGTCGTGATTTATTTGGCCGTCCACAGTTCCTCACAATCCGAAGAATGTAACCGATGACCCTTTGGACATGTAAAAAGAAATTTTTTGATGGTATTGTGTAAACCAATGCGTTTTCTTCGGCTGCACCTTGGGTTGATAGAACAGTTGCTTTGTAGTTTTTATCACTTGTTGATTCTAGTTTAGTGGGGTTTGGCTATAACGTCTTAGGTTGATAGAGGAATAATGGCCCGTAGAGCTACATAGTACACGATGATAACATATGTTTGATGGCATATGTTGCCATTTTTGTGGAATTGTTCCCCGAAGAATTTTTAAAACGCGATGAGCCATATATGCCGGTAATCTACCTTTTTGATTCTGTAGCCAGGAAAGCACGATTTGTGAGTCTGTCCAGCATAATGATTTCTTATTTTTACGCCCAGATCAGCTTTGACTCTTGCCATCAACTCAAGGCGTGGTATTGTTTGTAACTTTATAGGTGCTACGCGTGATTTTGAACATCCGACTTTGGAAGCCATAAGAGCCCTAGGGTTTTGGTTGATTGCATTTTTTTAGAATCAAAGTTGAGATTAACTTCTTGATCTTCCGCTGCGATTTCACTTAATAAAGACTTGTGATTTGAACACCATTTCATGAGTTTCATTCCAGATTCGCCTAAAATAGTTATTAATTGTTGTTGAACTATTAAAGCTTCAGGCATTGAATCGGCTCCTATTAGGCCATCATCAACATAAAAATCTTTTCGAAGAGATGATGCTCCATATGGGTATTGAGTCTGGTATTCATCTGCAAGGATGCGTTGCCAAATATGGAGCAGCTCTAGTGCTGTATGTTACTGTATTTAATTGGTATACGTAGGTTTAATTGTAGGTTTCGATCCTCCTGATTAACCCATATCTGCCGGTACATTTTTTCAATATCACTTTTAAACGTATACTTGTGCAATATTGAAAAAAATCCACTCTGAACAGTAGGACCGTTGTGCATTATGTCGTTCAGAGACGCCCCCGATGAATTGTGTGCTGACTCTTAATTTGGTTGATGAACTTTCTGGTCGGAGAACACAATGATGGGGTTTGAAATAATATGAAGAGCTAATTTTGTCAAAATCTATTTTTGTCATGTGATCTAGCAATTCATACTCTCTCATGAATGAAACATATTGATCCTTCTGAGTAGGATTGCCCTTTAAGCGTCTTTCAATTGAGCTGAATCTTTTGATTGCTGGTGTTGTTTGAACAAAGTGTGATTCACAACGCAGTTCCTCTTCAGTGAGCTTTGTTTGTTTGTCTGGTGCTTCCTTAACTTCCCAGAATTGAGAAACTGTTGCTTCCAATTCCTTTGTCGTACATATTCCGCAGACTACATTTTTCGGATCCGATGATTCAACCTTACCAGCTGCTACCCACCCAAGGGCGGTGTTTTGTAGCACTGGGAAATTGTCTGCCAATCTTATTTGTCCATCTATGAGTAATTTAAAAATGGTGTCCGCTCCCAGTAAGCAAACGATTCGACCTGGATTATTGCATTCTGGGTCCGCCAATCGAATATTTTGCGAAATTCCCAGCCTTCTATGCTAAGGCTATGAACTGGCTGATGGCTGACGAATTGACTTGTCTGAGAAAGTGGCTTTGCTGTGCAATGTGTTAGACTTGGCAATGTGAAGTAATGTGTTGTGAATTTTCATGCATATGTTGCAGTGCCGTGATTCGCATTCGTTTACTCGATGCCCTGCTTTTAGACAGTTTACACAGAGCTGCAAGTCTCTTACCTACTTCCACCTTTGATTTAATTCAGCATTAATGAATTTTTTGCACACTTAAATTTTATGTGCCTCTCCTTTGCATATTTAACATTTTTCTGCTGCGGTTACCGCACCGTGTGTTTGTTTTGTTGCCCTATCACCCTTTCCTCACGTCTCCAAAGATTGAAATCTTCGCTCCAAAAACCTTAGTAGCTCATCAATCCCGATCAGACGCCTATTATCCGTTAGACTTTGTTGAATGAACCTGAATGCCTTCTTTGGTAACATCGTGGAGTGATTTCAACGATAGTGCAGACTCCCGTTTGATGGATGGCTGAGACAGTAATTTGTTTAGTAAAGTGGACACCAGAAGCCTTTTGTTATCATATCTGTTGCTGATAAGTGACCGGGCAGCAGCGTAATTTATTCCTGTTGCAGGCAAGTGTTTGATGAAGTTTTTAGATTCTCCTTGCAACGAAGTTGTTAAATAGTGCATTTTTTTTTTTTGTTTCGCTTATGGTTGTGTTGTGGACAAGTTCTGAAAAGATGTCCTTGAATTCCATCCATCGTTGGTAATTTCCATCAAAAATTGGAAATGTGATTTTTGGAAGTACTACAGCAGTCCGGTGAGGAGGGATTGGTGGATCCAAATGCATATGTTGTTGAAGTTCAATCACGGCTGCTTCTGCACTTTCTTTAAGTTCATAAAATGTCTGTATGTTGTAGTCTTCGATTTGGTCATCCTCTGTTGATGCCCATAAAGCTGCGTTATTGTTTGCAAGGTCCATCATGTATTTTTCAATGATACTTGCATTGATGTTGTAATATGATGAGTGATGTTCCTGATGACGTTCTGAAAAAACTTCATCAATATTTCGGATGAGTGCTTTCATCAAAGCTCACTGATTTCGAAAAATTTTTCGAATTTCAGCTGATGTCTGCGGCTGCTTGAACAATGGGATTTTACGTTCAAGTGACGCATGTGCCTCGTCGCCTAAATTCAATAGCTGCATTGATCCCTGCTCAAACAATTTGGTATGTTTGATTATGATTTGTGTTATTTTGTTGTAATAGTCTGCCACCAGATAGTCATCCTCGAGGGGCTTGTCCTTCATTACAATGATCATCTCATGGTTTTTGTGGAACTCCTCAGCTAGCTCCGCTAATGTTTCCAGTCTTCTTGCAAAATATGCTGAGGTTTTACGATCCTTGGGATCCTTCGTGAAGTTCCTTGCCAACGTCTCGATCTGGTTCCCTAGTTGGCGCTGGATGCGTACTAGCTCCTCAAAGTCCATTTTTCGCTAGTCCTTTTTTATGTGATTTTGGTCTTAAAAATTGACAAAGATCATGTCGGGGTCACCACATGTTAATACTTGATGTATTTACACTATTGTGAGCCGCCGGCACTTGAACCGTGACTCTTGTAGTTTTGATAAAATTAAGAATCACGGTTCAAGTGCCGGCGGTTCAAAAGTATTGTCATATAAACACATGAAATTTATTTTTAATTATGAAGCTGACTATAGAGCAGCATTTGAAGTTAGCAGCATTAGAGCTTTAGTCGTCGATTAAACATCGACGAATGCACATATGCACGGATGTATGAATTTTTTGTTTTACCACACTGAAAGAAAAAATTTTTAATTTTTTACAGCAAAAAAGCCAAGTATGGCATTTCAAAAATACTTTAGGATTGAAAATGCTTTTGGCGGTATGCAATGACTTTTATATTATAAAACATACAAAAAATAGAAAGGATACTTTAAAAAGGAATTTTGGAACTTTTCATAATACATTTAATATCATTTCTTCATTTCAGCGAATTAAAAAAATTAAAAGGTTTAATTTTTATTTAAGTGATTTTCCAAAAAAAAATTTATATTACTATTACTAAAGGCTTCTATTATTATTGCTGCTGTGGATTCATTAGCAGTGGCACTTCTTTTTGCCGCTTCGGCTTGCACCGCAGCAGCATCAGCACTTCTCTTTGCTGCCTCGGCTTGAATCTTAGCAGCTTCCGCACTTATTTTAGCTGCTTCAGCTTGCACTTCAGCGGCAAGAGCCATCCTTTTCAAGGCATTTGCTTGTTCCTCTGCCGTTACAGCATTTCGCTGAGCTATCCTTAACTGACGACGAATTAATGATAGCTGTTCGTCAGTAGTTTTTCTCTTTTTTGCTGAGTGACTAAGTGGATGTTCGCTTTCGCTATCACTCAGAAAACTTTTGTGAATTTTTGTGGCACTGGCGGGCTGTTCCTTTTCTTTTTGTAGTGGTTGGGCACTTATTGATGGTCCAGATTTTTCAATAGAACTTTCAATTCTACTTGGTGTAACCACAGCTATTGTTTTGCTGCACCTTGGTGGTTACTCCACCAGTGACACAAAACAGTCGTCAATTGACTGAGTCTCGCAACCAAATACTGGACCACTAGGTGCTGCAGCTGACGACATTAGTAGCGTCCTGTCTATAATTAATTCCAATTCTGTCAAATTGGAGTATCGATAAAGTCCACCACCTGTTTCTCGTAGACTTTTTTGGTTGTCAGCTAGCTTTTTTTTGTCCGCGACTTTAAATCTGCCCAAGACTGTAAGTAAAATTTATTAAACATAATTTATGTTTTCTGTATTCCTTTAACGCGAGCTAATCGAACTAATTGGTCAAGAACACTAATTAATTGCAAGCAAATACACTACCTTTTTCCATTCGCCAATGGAACGTGAAGGAGGCCCAAGTGAATTTAAGATGTTGCACAACTTCTTCCACTTTTCTTCTGTTGAAACTTTTGTGGAACCAAACACTGGAGCCCCTCTCCTTAATTCAGGATTTTCCTCCATATACAGCACCAGTGTTCGCAGTTGCTGCATTGTTGATTTCTTTACACTGCAATAAAACAATTATAATTTTAAATGAAGTGAATTAATATTTTTTTTAACACTTACCTTTTGTTTTCCATTTTTAATTTATCGTTTTTAATTGTTTTTTGTAACGTTCTTATTGATACGAATATAAAACAGCAAGTGGCTGTTTTTGACATTTTCGTTCGCAGTGCTGACAACATATTCGTTACACTGAAATCAAATTTTGTATGTTGTCGTTCTAGTCATCGTTCGTATAAAAGTAAGTTTGTGAAATTCAAATCAGTTTTCTTTCGCTTAGAATGCGAAAGAACGCATGCGTTCGCTATTGTGAAATAGGCTATTAGTACATAAAAGTAATCGATAGCAAAAACATTAGTTTTGTTGACGAAAGAGTTATTGTAAGTTATTAATAATAACGCATTTTTTCTGAATTTATTGTTAAACTTTACTAAAAAATAGTTTTTTTTTTTATTAAAAAGGCTTTTTAAAACAAAAAACAGAAAAAAGTAATCATTAACACAACAATATTTATCGATACCACTGATAATAAAATATAATTTACCATCCTTAGATATGAAAAACAGCTGACATTTTTTCATGACGCTTGAGAAGCGTAGAAAAGTAGAAAGTAAACAAACTTCTTGCGTTCTACGCGTTCATGCTTTCTACGCTTTGTGCTGTGTAACTTGTCACATATATTAACATTAATTCTACTTTTTTGACAGACGCGTATAACGCGTGTACGCATAGAACGCGTGGTATGGACTTTCAGCTTAATTATTGCTTTAACAACAGCTGTTTCAATTTTACTTCATTTTATTCAACACCAATTTTGTAAACATAAGAAAATAATCATGCGATTTTTAATCTCTATTTTTTCATACGGATAGATTTTCATTTTATTTTCTCTTAGATTTTACGTACGTAAATTTTTACCATCTAAACTGGCCTAAAGCAGTGATGCGCAAAATATAAAATGTATTTGTATTGGTGAGAAATATAAAGATACACTATGAGAAAAGTTGTTTATAGGGATAGAACGATACCACCAAGGTATCGATATTTTTACTCGAAACAGTATCGGGCGAAAAATATCGATACGTACTCAATATCGAACAAAAAGTATCGATACCTACTCGTATCGGTCGACTATTTCATAGAATTAAGTAAATAAAAATACACATCGCTAGTCTCGTAGAAAGGCCCTAGAACGAATTTTTACGAAATTGAATATTTTCAAGATTCCAATACATTTTACAGAGATTTATGTAACTTTTAAAATCTCTATCTAACATTAGACTTAATACGAAATAAAGTAATAATATTGAAACAATACTTTTTTCATTATTTGAGGCAAGAATCTCTCTTATAGCCGCTTTTCTTAACATATCAATTCAATTTTAATAGCAAAAAAAAAAATAGTTGGATATAAACAAAAAACAGGTCAGAGTGCTATATTCAGCTACACAGAATTTTAAATACTCTTCACCATACATGTATAACGACATATACCATACATAAATTACATTAAATTACTATTTATTTAGGTGAGTCTTCAAAAAGTAACTTTAATTGAACAAAAGTAACTTTTTTTTAAAGGAAATAATAACTTTTTCCTGTGTTTCCCTGGCAACACTGCCCTCGTCACAAAATAAATGCAATAGTATCAAGAATAACGGTTTTACAAGCATTTACATTTCAAATATTACATTGTGATATTTACAGCTTCTATTATGTTTTACCTCCTCCTATAAAATCACGATTATGCGAGTTAGGGCCTTTCTACATGAGACCAGCGATATGCAGTTCCAAGTAGGTTATTATAGTTAGTGTGTAAAAGTTTGTTTAACCTTTTCAGTTAAGAATAATTTTTGCAAAATAAAGACAATTATATGTATATAATTTTAATTCAATTTATTATTATAAAAAACAATTAACAAAACACAACAATATTTCTTTGAAAAAATACGTGAAAATATTTACATACAACAATAAAAAACAATATAAAAAAATTTGTCCTGTTGCACTCTACAAGCAGAATAAAAAATGGTAAAGTCCAATGATTTTTTTTACAAATATGAAATGAATGAATTAATTAAATCAAAAATTCGCTTAGAAAAATATGTTTCTATTAATAATTTTTTCAAAATTATTTTAATAGAAAATTATGAATAATTGTGAGTTAAAGCTTGATTCAGAATTACATTTACTTTGCAGATTCAAGAATACTTAGTTAAGAGCATTTTTAAGTATGTATTTATATGCACGTAAATTTAAATTTAGGAATATAAATAACAAAATCATACTTTGTATGAAATAAATTATATTTTGTACTGACAAAAATTATTAAATTAGTTTGAACTGTTTATTTTCAAACTTTTTTGTGTATTTATTATAACAAAATTTCTAAAATGAGATCGTGTTATTTTCATAAACATATATTAATACATAATACGTAACTTGTGTGTATGGAAGATTCAAGAAAAAAAGTCAGTTTTCGATGTGCTTCCTAAAAGCAATAAGTTTTCGAGGTGTTTACCTGATAATCGGTTTCTTGAGGAAGTTACTGTTGCTCCAGCTTTCGAGAATAATCTTTCACATGGAACGGAGGTGCCAACAATATGTAAATACATTCTTGCTTGTTTGTATAACATTAAATACAAATGCTTTAAATCTTCCCATTCTTCTAGTGGATTTGCCTTTAAAGCGCAAACAGGATTAGACAAATACAATGATAATTCATCGGCTTTTGGATTAGAACGTCGCTTCTGACTGATTGCTAAATGTTTGTGGTGTAGCCAAAAATCAAAATCTTCGTTAGGGACTTCTTCTTCGGATCCACTCGCTGACAATGTGGTGTCTTCCTTAATAAAATTTCTTAATTTTTGTAAAGCTCTCCCGCATGCATTAGGATCTCGGAAGTGGAGATTTTTAAATCGAGGGTCCAAAATCGTTCCTAATGCTGCGTATGTGTTAAATTCAACCATTCCAAATCTTTTACTACATTCACCCAATAGTTTTGTTTGTAACTGTGTGATGCATTCAAGCGTTGATGAAAAGTTTTGAAGTTTTGATGTGAGACAATTTATCATCGGTATAATTTTTGACAGTGTTACGTAATTTTGTCCTGAAGATTCCTTGGTAACAAACTCGAATGGTTTTAACAGCTGAACAATTTGTTTTAAGATTTCGAGTTCGTGTCCGCTCACCATTTCAGGACTACCTGTAGAATTTTCAAGCAGAAGTTCGGAAGCTATCTTGTACATGTCTATGTATCTTTCCAGCATGTAGTAAAGTGAATTCCAGCGTGTCTTAACATCCAAAATAAATTTCTTTGTTCGTCCTTCTGGAACTCCCACATCAGTTTGTATTTTTCTAACTTTATCTGATTGAACTACACTATTTTTGACCCACTTTACTATTTCTCTGACTTTTTTAATAATGTCGGCAACTGGGGACGTGCAACTATTAATTGATGAATCAACTATTAAATTAATAGTATAGGCAAAACATGGCAAATGTTTAGAATCGCCAAGAGTCTTTTTTACTGCTGAAACCATGTTAGCACCATTGTCTGTTATACCGCAAGTAACCTTCTGTAGTGGAATTCCCCAATTTTTTAAAATATCGTCAAAAACTAAAGAAATATAGTCTGATGTATGGTTTGACTTTAATTCCTTTGTGGCAATATTAACGCTTGTGATCGTTGTTTTTTCTAGAAAATGTATGGTTACCCCCAAAAAACTTTTTTCATTCATTGTCTCTGTCTAAATGTCAAGGGTGGCACAAAACGAAATTGCCGTACAAATTCTTTTAGCAAACTCTATCTTCACACTGTCATATTTCTCGCAAAGCATATTTTTTAAATGCGTTGAAGAAGGTACTTTGTAACAAGGTGCCAATTCTTTCATTAATTTTAAAAAACCTTCTCCTTCGACTACATTAAAGGGCCTCATATCTTTACAGATAAAATATAAAATACATAAATTTATATTGTTGTATTTTTTCCCACCTTCTAAAATAATGAAATATAGTTTTAATGTAATAGTTCTCTTAGATTGTAACAAATTTCCTACCTTTTGCTGAAGCTATTTTTTCGAATGCTAACTTTATTGCATTATTTAAATCCGAAGTGTTTTGTGCAGACTTCGTTGATGTCGGTGGGACGAAGGCTGTCTCATAATTTGCAGCCTTTTTTGGCTCCTGGGATAACGATGCATTGTCGATACCACTATAATTTTCCCTTTGGCTTCTCCTAAAAATTTTGTTAATAAATTTTTAAATTAAGCGCTATATTTTAAAAGACGTTAAGTATAATTTCTAAAATTTCATGTATCGTCCCTGGTCAGGGGTATTAAACTTTTTTCTAGAAAAATCGTCAGAAATTCGAAAATAAATCGTCAAAATCGTCATAAGAATTATAAACTATCGTCAAAAAATTCTCACAGATAAAAATATTAAAATTATGATCAGGCTTTTTATTTGTTGAAATAAAATAATGGTCATTTAATTTAAAAATCTGTGTGTAATGAGTATTTGAATTAAACTAGATGTTTATTATTAATTGTATTATTCACATACTTGTTAAAAATTAATGTCATATCCTTTGGGTTATTTTCTATACAATTACTTTTTAAAAATTCGCTTAGAAAGTTGTATAAAGTAGTGCCATATTATAATGTAAATAATGAATTTTAACGAAAACCTTTACTTAAATAAGTTTTATATTTATATTTTTTTATCTGTTCTTTCTGTAGAAAATTTTAGTATTATCACAGTTTTCCACTATATAAATATTAATATGTACAGAATAATATGAGTGACACAGATAATCGTCAAAATATAACAAGTTTTAAAATAAAAATCGTCAATTGTCAATACGTGATATTTATGGGAAACAAATCGTGAAAATAACATAAGATTGTTACATCTAACACCCCTGCCTCTGGTATACATTATTCTAGTATTGATTAATGATACGTACATATGCACGTGTAAAGGTGGATTTACCCATTTTGTTCGGACAAATTTTTTGTTTGAAGTGACAGAAGTGATTTTGTTCAGACAACTCTCAGCTTGATTTGGTTTAATTTTAATTTTTGTCGGGACAAAATTAATCTGAGTTGTGACTAAAAAAATTTTTTTTCTAAAAAACCTAACTTGACTTGTTTTGTTTGTGTTAATAATAAAGAATAATGCTTGAATCTAGTTTACGGACGCAGTTCAAAAACAAACAAAAAAGTTATCCATGGGGTGTAAAATGTAATTTCAGGCAAAAAATGTCAAGTAAAAATCCAATTATGTCCATGTTATCTCATTCTGCCAAAAATATTCGATATGTGCCTTATACATACAAACTTTCGAGGTCCGTAACTCCGAAACTAAGCGTCAGCCCTAAATTTTTTATTCTACATTTTTTGCTGAAGATTCAATTTTACACCCTGTAGACAAATTTTTGTTCATTTTTAAGGTGCGTCCGTAAACTAGATTTGTTCCAAGAATAATTTTTAAATAAAATGTGCCGAACTAAATCTTTCTGTACAGAAATATGTAGTTATTCATGCATTTATTATGTAATACGTATTTTGTTAAAAATTTACATATTTTTCTTTTAGAATTCTCTAAATTTTTGAAGGCAACCATATAGAAAGCTTCACTATTCTGTTCGTATTTTTGCTTGCTATGCTACTCACTACGTCGTCAGCTTCAGCTACTACTACAACTACTTTATTCTGTTCCAGCCTTTATGTTTATACGATACTCCTTGTACTCTTCTACACAAAAATTTTTTATGTCGTATTACTTGTAGTATAATGTAAACCGCCCTTTACAACTTAAGATAACCGGGGTGAATATAAATCAGTAATGCGCAAAATATAAAATGTATTTGTATTGGTGAGAAATATAAAGTTACACTACGAGAAAAGCTCTTTAATAAAAAAACGGTGTTAGTAATATTATAAAATATTGCACATAAGCAAATAATATAAAATTAAAATATTTTAAATTTAAGTCAAAAGATTTTAGTTTAAACAAAATTTAGCAGAATTATGTTATAAAATAATTTTCATCTCTTAAACGTAAAAAATTGATTAATGAAAAAAAATGCTGTTACTTGGTAACATTATAAAATAGTGCATATAAGCAATTAAACAAAAGTTTAATTTAAATTCAAATAAAAATTCTAATTCTTAGAGAAATAAAAGAAAAGTAAGAAAAGTTGCTTAGTGAAAAAATATGTTACTTGGTAACAGTAAAAAACTGAAGTATTTTAAATACCAGTAAAAATTCTTATAAAAAAAAAAATATAATAAAAAATCTCATAAAATTATGTATGACATTTTTTATTTTCATGTTTTTTTTTTTTTTGCAATTTCGAATGAGCATATAATTTTTTAAGTTAACCGAGTAAACTCTGTTCCTTCGTACTTTGAAGTTCTAAATGCAATTTATTTTAAATAGCGGCTAAATCAGCTGAAATTGCAAGATCTAAGATATAATCTTTTTTATTTCTTTAATATTAAATGTATTATAAAAAGTTCCAAAATGCCTTTGTATAGTATCCTCTCTCTTTTTTTTTAATGATTTATAACATAAAGGCATTGCATACTGCCAAAAGCATTTTCAATCCTAAAGTATTTTTGAAATCCCATACTTCGCTTTTTTGCTGTAAAAAATTAAAAAAAAATTCTTTTAGCGTGTCAAAAGAAAAAATTCATACATCCGCGCATCCATTCGTCGATGTTAAATCGACGACTAAACAATGTGTGTAAATTATTTTTCCACAATTGTGGTATGGCATCACTGATATAAACACATCTTTGCCCATGAATCAAATAATAAGATTACGCAAACAGCAGTCCCGTTTTTTTTTTTGTATTATTTCTGCATCTGGTATTGAGATATGTTGGAAATATTTAATAATTTCAATAGTTGTATAAATTTTACAATAGAAATAGAAAATGATTTTAAATTACCCTATTTAGATGCGTTAGTAATAAGGAGAGGGAATAAACTAAAAATGGATTGGTACCAAAAGCCAACAGCTTCCGGGAGAATTATTAATTATTATTCAAAGCATAACAAAAGAATAATTATTAATACGGGAAAAAATTTGATAGAAAAAGTACTAAAGCTAAGTGATAAGGAATTTCATAAAAGAAATAAAGATAAAGTTAAAAAGATATTAATTGATAATTACACTGTCCAGCAAGTTAAGACTTTTTGAATGGAACAGAAAAGCAACCCCATAATTCTGAAAGGGTACGTTGAGTAGATCATTTTTGTAGAACAAACTTATGGTCCAGCACATCTCAGTTTTTTTTTACAGTGGGTCAAAGTTTTTATTTTCTGGTCGAAGGGAGCATTATACTGTATGAAAAAAAAATGCTGTAAGTTATTGTCTGAGAGAATTCTTATAGTCTGAGTTATATTGTGGAATTGTATGAGGATTATTTTTGTGGAAGATCTTCACCCTCTAACTGGTGCCTTTATGGGGCAATTTGACCCTTTTTTCGAGAAAATCCAAAAATATCCTTTAAAAAAGGACATTTAAGGATTAAAATATTGTACGAAAATGTTTGCCGAAAAATTTCAGTGGGTGTCACCAAAGACACCATTGTTGTAAAAAAAGCTCTTGACGCTTAATTAGTAAAATTATACACCAACATATACAAAACAGATAAAAACAGCGTCAAGTTCGGCCGGGCCAAACACTGAGTTCTCGCGTCTAGTCAGCTGTGACTTACGAATCGGGTGTGATATTAATTAAAATTAATAATAAAAAAATCAAGCATAATTGAGCTACTCGGCAGTACGTATCGGGTGTGACTTTTACTAAAATTAATATAAAAAAAGAAAAATTTAAGCTTAAATAAGCATGGCGGATTCTGTTTGCAAATTAAGAGATTGGTTTTGTTTTATTTGTGGACATTTTACGCACCATCAAAACAGAAGAAAAATATTCCCTATCATTGAAGAACCATATTTTCTTTTCTTTGGAATACGATTTTTATCTGAAGCTTGGATACCAAAAACTATACGTACTACTTGCGAAAGTAGTCTTTTGACCTGGTACAAAGGCGGTACTAAGGCGCTGCCATTTTCTGCGCCTATGACATGGATTGAACCTGAAGATCACAAATCAGATACATGCTATTTCTGCGTAAATTACAAATTTGGTAGAAGCCAAAGGCACTACGCGATAATGACATACGAAGCAACAAATAATGTCATTTTACCAGAAGTGCGCTGCGAAGATGTTCCGGTGCCTCAACCGCCTACACATATATTTTCGGCCAATATGACATATGCCAATACAGAAATAACAGCGGCGACAGATATAAGTTACTTGCCTCTTCATGGTTTAAACATATGTCCCCATTTGATAGACCAAGCTTATTTTGAAGATCTTGTAAGAGATTTAGGACTAACAAAAGAGAAAGCTGAAATATTATGTTCCAGATTGAAAAAGAGGAATTTAATAAAAGCTGATGTAAAAGTTATATTTCCAAGATCTGGAAAGTTATTTTAAAAAATCAGAAGAACTCGTATACTGTTGCAGTATTGAAGAGGTTCTAAAATATCTAAAGCTTCCACTGGACTCTTCCGCTTGGCGACTATTTATAGATAGTTCAAAACGCAGCTTAAAAGCAGTTTTACTGCATAATGGAAATCAGCATCCATCAATACCGGTTGCGTAATCGGTTTTAACAATATTGGCGTTAAGATGTCACTAAAGCTGCATTTTCTGCACTCTCATCTCAATTTTTATAAAGAAAACCTTGGAGCGGTTTCAGATGAACACGGTGAAAGGTTTCATCAGGATATAAAGGTATTGGAAGACAGATTCAAAGGGAAATCCCAAAGTGTAATGCTTGCTGAATACGTGTGGGGATTGCACAGAAACCTTGAGCCATCGGAACATTCACGTCAAGCTAAATACAGGAAAACACAAATTTAATCTTTAATCCATTGTCATACTACTGCTATTTCCTAATTCCCTTTTACTCGAAAATTTGAAGAAAAAAAAATAAATATTTACATACTAAATAAACCTTTATTAAAACAAAATTATAATTTTTTTATAGAAGTTGCCATGTAATTTTGTCAATTAATCGTAAAAAGCTTTTTTTACAACAATGGTGTCTTTGGTGACCCCCACTGAAATTTTCCGGCAAACATTTTCGTACAATATTTTAATCCTTAAATGTCTTTTTTAAAGGATATTTTTTGATTTTCTCGAAAAAAGGGTCAAATTGACCCATAAAGGGACCAGTTAGAGAGTTAAGATCTTCCACAAAAAAATAATGCTCATACAATTCCACAATTTAACTCAGACCATAAGAATTCTCTGAGACATTAACTTACAGCATTTTTGTCATACACTATAATGCTCCCTTCGACCAAAAAATGAAAACTTTGACCCACTGTAAAAAAAAAGTCAGAAGTGCTGGACCATAAGTTTGTTCTACAAAAATGATCTACTCAACAAACCCTTTCAGAATTATAGGGTCGCTATTCTGTTCCAAAAATGCTGTTGGACAGTGTAATTTTTCAATGTGAGCGATAAATAGTTTGTTTAAACAGTTAAGGTTTAGAAGAGCAAATAACACAAGAAATGTTACAGAAACTAAAGTTTACAAGTCTTTAATTTATTTACCAGAAATAGCAAAAAGGATTGAAAAATCAAAAATTTTTGATGGGGAGAAATATAAAATGGCATACAAAACTTATAATACTTTAAATAGATTATTTAGTAAAACAAAAGATAAGATTAAAAAATGGGACATGTCAAATGTAGTTTACAAAATACATTGTAATGGTAATGATAGTGAGAATTGTAATAAGGAATATGTAGGTACGACAAAAAATAAACTAAAAACTAGAATAGCTGGACATAAGTCTGATCAAAGATACAGGGACGTTAATAATTTACAACAAACTACATTATCTATCCATTGTGCCAGATTTGATCATTATCCTAACTTTGAAGATGCATCTGTTTTAAATATAGAAAATAATTATAAACGTCGGTATATGTATGTTAGAGATGTTACATATAATTAAAGTACCAGCAACAAAAAGAATAACTTTAAGGCTGATACTGATAATGTTGCGCAATGTTATAGACATTTAGTGCATTAAAAATAATTAACGTTTGAGAGTATATAGTTGCTTGTAACATTTCCATCGTGAAAGTTTATGTAAATGTATTTGTATTATGTTGTTTAAAATTTTTAAATAATTTGAATGTTTTCTGTTTTTTAAATTTTTATGAGAATGTAAATGATTAAAACTTTTGAGTTATTTGACTTGAATGTTTTTTGAGTTTTAAATTTATGAGAATGTAAATGTTTAAATATTTGAATTTTTTATGGTTTGGTTTTAAGTTTTCTGTTTTTGTTTGAAAAAATAATTTCATTTTAATTTTGTTTTTCACAAAAATCTTAGTATTAATATTTTTTGTTTCCTGATGATGCCACCCAACGGTGTGGCGAAATATTGAAAATATAAATAAAAATTTTATTATTTATAAACTGACCTAGTGCTTAAAAAATTAGAAAAGAAAAATTTAACTTTATAATTAATATTTTGATTAAGAAATGTGTGCAAAATATAAAATATTGTTCTATCAACGGCTAAAATGTTTGTTTACTTTTGTTTAGTTTTGCGAAACAACAACAAAAAATGCCATAACCACATGGTAAAACTGTATTATTTAAATGCGCAAGATTTGTCATTTAAGTTTCATTTAAGTGTGCATTGAAAAACTGAATTTTGTACTGAAATAGAACTTAAATATAAATGACATTTCAATACAAAGTAAAAAACTGGGCCTTAGACGAGTCAAATTTGATAAATGTAGACGTTAAGGCAAAAGCACTTTTCTTCCGTGCGCGAGTGCATTTCCAAATAAGAAAGCTTAATCAAATAATAGCAGGTGACAAATCCAAGCGAAAACGTTAATATTCCAAAATAATTGTACAATATAAATAAGCATATTAAATTGCTGTTTCTGTATTACAAGAAAATTTGTATAGGAATCGCTAAAAAAATTTAGTGCTTTTCATACAAATTTTTTAGAGGAATCGCTCGCTTCTTATACAGCAACAGCACATTAGAATTCCTTTTCTTCAAATGCTTATTTACAAATTAAAAAATAAATTAAACAAAACAATTTTTCTTTGTTTTACTAAAAGCACCAATTAGAATTTGTAAAAGCATCACTTTTGTGCTTTTTCTTTAGCATCAAAAAGCACAAAAAACAGTGACGATTGCACTAAGTTGACATCACTGCATTTTTACACAAAGACTTATTTTTATTACATCATGAACAGAGAAGAGACAGTCTTTGCGTAATCTTATTATTTAATTCATGATCTTTGTCATTATTAAGCATAGAATATCCCTTTTTATACATTTTTCTCTTTACCTTTTAATTTTTATTGCACTTTTGCTATTTAGAATTAATGTGTAGGACTACGTTTCAGGATTTTTTTGGTATTAATACATGTTTGCAGTATTATTAGAAAATTAAAAAAAAATTGTTTAAACATATTTTCTAATTTAGTAAAATATTATTGAGGCCTACTTCTCAAACAATTTATCAGGCATGTTCTGACACTCGCAAGTTTTTAAAGTCGCATGTGATTTCAAAAACGCCAACTTTTGTTTTACATGTTCTGAAACTCACGCGTTTTGCTTGCGATTTGCTCTTTTTCAAACTTATGTTATGTACGGTGCAAAACATAAATAAACAAAAGAAAATTACAACATACTGCCTGCAGCTGCCTAGCTTAGTTTCATTTCTTTCAAAAAAATATGCAATTAAAAAAAGAACGAATTAAAAAGCGGATGCTTAGAGATGTAACAATTCAATCGATACTTCAATCCAATGTATATTTATTTATTTAAAAAATAATCCAAGCCAAGAAATATTTTGGCAACAAATGAATTTTCTATTAGTGATATTGCATTTAGCATCTTTGATCTAAAAGGTTACTTACGTTGTAAGTAATCAGTACTTGATAAGTATTTTTGTTTATTTTGTTAGTTATAACATGCACGTTTGGAACTCATATCGTCCAAAAAGTAATTTAAATAAATTTTTTAATGTCCCTTAACACTTTAATCGCACATTTTACAAGCACCGAATATTTAATAAGAATTGAAAATTAAAATAACCACATATTTTTTTGACTACCGACTATACGTTCAACCGCACTAGTACAAGTATATTTTCGAACATCAATTATAACAGCTGTTTGTATGAAATCGCCAAGAAAACAGTCAAGAAAACAATCAAAACAAACAATTGATAGAACAAATAACAGATTTTAAATTAATTATTTGCGACTTTAATTGTGTAAAAATTAAAATAATTTCTATTAAAAATGAAAGAGAACATATTAATTTTCATTTGTGTATAGTTTTATTGTTGCTTTAAAGTTTATTTTAAGTAAAATTTGCAACTTCATTTCATTATGTGTTTGCGATTTGAAGTCGCCAAATTTCTTGCGATTGTGAACTACAGAACACCTTTCATGCGATTTCAACTCGCATCGCCAGTTTTAAGCGATTTGCGATTGTCAGAACATGCCTGTATAAATACTTACATAATTTTTCAGCTATTATTATTGGTTTAGGGACAATTTTGCGAAACTGAAATATAATATTCCTAAAACAAAAATTAAGCAACTCTCAAATACAATGAATAGGAACGATGTGTTAGGTCTTATTGGCGCAACAGTGGATGCGTCAGAATTAGAAATTTTGGATCAAATTAAAACTCTATCAGATGCTATTAAGCAATTACAGCCAAGTCGAGTTGAACCTTTACAACCCGTTACTATTGAACCTGGGGGCTAATTCCGGGACTCGTGATCGAAATAAATTCGTATCGAAATTAATTTCGATCGTGCGAGTTTTTCTGATGATGGCACTCGTTACCTTGCGAATCGACTTTTTAATAAAGTGTTGTAAAAGATAAAAAATAAGCCTTAACCAACACTACAAATATGTAAACAAAAAACATATGCTTACAAAGAAAATTTAATAATTTATCAAAAGAATTGCGAATTTGTTTTATAATTTTGAAAGTTTTTCCTTTTTTAATCGCGCTCATGGACGTAAATTTATTTTTTTATTCTTCGTCATCAGAGTCTGAGAGTGAGTGTGATATAAATGCAAAATTTGTTTCCAAACTAAATGTTGTACTCTCAATTTATATAAGTTCCTATTTATAGAAAATAAAACAAATAAATTAAAATAATAATTTAAAACTAATTCATTTATAATTATTGTAAATTTTATTTACGAAAAAAAAAACAGAAAGGTAAACTTCAATACGAAAAAAGCAAAAAACAATTCTTAATAAATTAATACTTAAAAGAAGTCTGCTACTGCTAGCTTTTTCTTGGCATGTATTTGGTAAAACGCCTTTGGCCAAATTGGTGTGCTCAGACATAAACTCAGCAAGAATTTGTTTTTGTCTGAAATTTATTTTTGTTATATTCGACCTAATAATTAACATTTATTATTTAATTTGCATAAAATTTATTAAAGATTTAACTTACATTTTCTTGTTGTTTGCGTGTGCCGAAATTAATAAAAGGTGGTTAATTTTGAAAAACTGTTGTGGCGCTTGTAAAGCGTTCAAACAAGAATAATTATTTTTTACTTTTTAACAAAAGTTAAGTTATTGGTTGGAGTTTGTGTAAAAACTCATTTACAAAGGTGCAAAAAAGGAAGTAATACAAAAAAGTACGAAAATCTATATGAATAATTAATCAATATAACAATTAAAATCTTAAATAAACACTTGTTATCCAACGAACTATTTAAAAATAAAATTTCGACACCAAATTTGGTATCGAAAAAAACTCGCACGGTTACATTCGATCGTACACTCGCTATCGAGTGCCATCATAAGAAATTTCGATACAACTTACTCGATAGCGAGTGCGAGAATCCCAAATCTAAAAAAAAAATCCAACTTCGAGTAAATTTCGCACGGTATCGACTGCGAGAATTAGCCCCCTGGTATTCGCAGCGATAAGACCAATTTAGATCTTATTAAATCTCTTCCACAGTTTAGTAGAGGCTCAAGTAAGTACACAACTTGAAGGGAAGCTGCACGTTTTGCTATAAACTATTACTAAAGGGGTTCCGAAACATATTATGTTGCATTAGGAATTTTAAGAAATAAAATATTTGGGAGCAAAATTCGATCTTGAGAGCATTTAATACCATATTTTATTTCGAAGCAATCATCTTACGTTTAGATCAGTCATACTCAGACAAAAGACCACTTTACTTACTGGAAAATAAATTAAGTACTTTACGACAAAGAAAGCTATCTATCACTGAATATTACGACAAGGTGAATAGACAATTAACTCTGATTATTAACAAGATTTTAAATGATCGAGCGCGTTCGAATGCTTTCCGAATTTTTATATCAGGCCTTCGTAAACCTTTATGTAACATTTGCTTGGCAAACTCACCAGATTTGCAGTGCTTTGGCAACAGCTCAAGAATTAGAGCAAAATTAAGAAAGATACAAATTTGCTAATGCGTTTGCTAACTTCAGAAAATTTTCTCAATCACAATTATGTAGTTTAAATAACAATCCAAGTCATACGATAGGCCAGTTTTATCCAAACTTTTACCAAACATGATACACCACTCCCAATGGAAATTGATAGAGAAACTTCATATTTTCGAATAGAGTAGACATCGATCAGCAGAAATTATGTCCTGATTTCAGTAAGCAGAAACGCATTGCTCAGGTAGACCGACCAAAAAGGCTACATTTTGGCCACGATTCAGGCCAAGCTCCTGCTCTAATTACGTTGAAAACTATCAATCTAACGAGAGCATTCATGAAACTGAAGATTTCTCTATTGTAAAAAAATCAATTAATGGTCAAGAGCTAAATACTTTGGTCTATACAGGAACATCTAAGAATTATATTCAAAATTTCAATTGGCACAAAAATCAATACAATCTCCATTTCGTATAAAATCCACAAATGGCTGTACATTTATTAGACAGAAATGTGAAATAAGTCTGCTCAATCACAGGACAACATTTTTTATATTACCGTGTCTAACTTCCTTTTGATGGAATAGTAGGGTATGTTTTTTTGAAGGAAATTGAAGTTTGATTGATACAAAGAATGGAGTTCTTTTTCACAAATTTAGAAAAGAAACAGTTACCCATTTTTCATGTAACCAAGTTAATGCAATCGATAGTAGTAATGTTCCTTTCAATTGAAAAACTAAAAATGGAACAGCTGAAAAAGTACAACCTTATCTATAATGAAGATTGGCTTATAAATAAAACAAAAATAAAATTCAGCGATGAGAGAAAGTGGCTTCTATCTTTAGGAGAAAAATATATACTTTCGGTAAATAGAAAAAATTTTTCAAACATAAATTGAATTGCGGATCTTGAACAATGGGTTTAAACACTTGATGGCGACAGAGAAAAAGAAATAGCCAGATAAAAAATTGCAAACCGGATTCTTACCTATAAGCAAACAGCCAAAAATAATTTAAAGGAAAAGTTTATTCTAAATTTATTTGACAATATCAAACGATTTTTGTAAGGACAAAAGGATAAGATAAGTATAACAAAATCAGACAAGGGTAAAAAAAACCGTCACTATGTACAAGGAAGACTATGAACGAGGAATAGAAAAGTTACCAGAAGACAATACAACATATAAAACAATTAAAATTGACCCCACCCAAAAGTTACAAAGAAAAAATAACAAAATATTTATAGATTTTTATAAACAAAACTGGATAACAATATGAAAAGGAAAATTAACTTCAAATTCTGGGAAGGCCCCGAGATTATATGGATTACCCAAAATCCACAAACCAGATATGCCATAACGTCCAACATCTTCACCAATTGAAGTCCCATGCTACAGCCTTTCAAAATATATTGGAAATATTCTTTATAATCTCGGAGTTGACAAATTTAATATAAAAAATTGTCTAGAACTTAAGGAAAAATTGAAAAATATTAATTTAGATGATGGCGAAATTCTTGTTTCACTAGACGTAGCATACCTAATCCATCTTTCCATAAATAATATAATGCAACAACGGTCAATTCTACAAAAATATACAAAAATCCCTAAAAAACAGTTTTTAAAAATACTACAATTCTGTCTAAATAATAACAATTACTTCGTATATAGAAATAAGAATTATAGTCCGACACATAGTATGCCTATGGGAAACCCCCTTTCCCCTACGATAGCACACAAAGTTCTGGATAAATTATTAAAAAGAGTAACGAAAGATCTTGGAAAGGAAAACATAAATATAAAAATCATCTTGAAATATGTCGATGACCTATTTGCGATAATAAAAAAATGACAAAGAAATTATATTAAAAACATTTAAGAACTATCACAATAAGCTGAACTTCACTATAAAAAAAAGGAAAAAAAACCCATTCCACATTTAGACATAAGAATTTATAGGAAGCATAACTCAAACTGTTTGGTACACGAAGTCAACTTCATCTGGACGTCTTATAAATTATCATTCGACACAACCAATATAACAAAAAATAAATACAGCTCTAAATAGATAAAATATTTAAAATCAGTGACAAGCCCTTCGCAGCCAAGAACATTGAAATTATTAGAGAAACACTTAGGAAAAACAGCTTTCGGAAACAAATAGTTGAAAACCTAATTAATAAAGCATAAAACAGGGATAAAAACACATTCGTAATCGGGATAATAAAATAAAAAATAGCACGAAGTTTGTATAAAAATTAAACATTTAAAAAATATTCCCATGTCTTTAATTAAATAAATTGCAAAGTGCCTGTGCATAGAAAAAAATTATCGTATTGTTTTTGATATTTTATTTTTCATCCGAAAAAATTCTGCCGTATACAGAGGAGAAAGAAAAATAGAATTACTGTTGGTTATTGTTGTTTTTTGCTTAAACTTTGATTTTTGTTTTTGCTTTATTGTTTGAACAAAAATCTTTAGTTTATTTAAAATGTTTGTGAGAAGATTCCTGAAGAGTTAAGTAAGCGATAACGAAATGGCCATCGAGACGTGCTTTGACCCTCAATAATCAATATCGGTAATTATTTAATCGGGATAATAAAATAAAAATAGCACGAAGTTTGTATAAAAATTAAACATTTAAAAAATATTCCCCTGTCTTTAATTATATATTTCTCATTATCGCCATACTTGACTTTCATAGATATTCAACAATATCGAGAAAAAAACTTTTTGCAAAAGTTTTTTAATATTAACTTTGATTTACCAAAGATGTTTTTATTGAGTTAAACTTGATATTGCTAAAGTTTCATTTCTTATAATATTAGCAATCCTTCGAAATCGATAGCTTTTTTGAACAAAACTGAGCGACATATGAAACCTTTTCGAGATTTACATTTGATTGTCAATTTCGAATGTTTTGCACGCAAAAATTTCGATAAAACCTCGTAAACAATATTATAAACAAAAGCCAAAAAAAAACCAAATTATAATTTTAATTCATTGGCTTTACGAGGGCTGCTCTATATATTTCTGGCCTAATAGTGAAAATGCGAATATTTATAATCTAAAATGGTTTTATTGTTTTTCAAAGTATTCTCCAGCATGATTTATACACTTTTGCATGCTCTCAAACCAGTTGTCGAAGCACTTTTTCCACTCCGATTGAGACACCTATAAAACATAGTTTTTGAACAGTACAACAGCTTTTTCTGGCGACGAAAATCGTTGACCACGCATTTTTTTCTTGATGTGCGAAAACAAGAAGAAGTCACTAGGTGCCAAGTCAGGGCTGTAAGGGGGATGACCCATTATTTCATCGTTTTGGCCGGTCAAAAACGCTCTGGTTTGAGCCGATGTGTGAGAGCTCGCATTGTCATGGTGAACAATGATTCGTCTTCTCTTGTTGGTTTTTCGGATTTCTCCGATGACTTCAGGCAAACAAATTGTAGTGTACCACTCAGAAGTGACCGTCCTACGTTGCTCCAGCGGAACAGTCGCCACATGACCAGTTTTGCCGAAGAAACAGTCGACCATTTGATTCGAAGTGCTTCTTCCACGAACAACTTTAGTTGAATTTTGCTCGTCTTTGAAGACCAACACGGTCGATTGTTGTTTCGTTTCGCGCTCATACGCATATATCCATGATTCGTCACCTGTGACGATCTTATAAACGTCTTTTGAAGCACCGCAATCGTATTTTTGCAACATTTCTTTGCACCAATCGACACGAGCCTTTTTTTGAGCGACTTTCAAATTGTGCGGGATCCAACAACACAAATAATGGTCGTACGTCAAAACGTTTTGAGTACGATTATGCTTAAAAATGACAAACTTTCCAATGGAAATGTCAGATTGCACTTGGCAGCACTCAATGTTGCCAGGCCAGAAATATATATAGCAGCCCTCGTAACAATGAAATTCTTAAAAATACTTATTGTGAAGAAAAATGAATTAAATTTCAAGTTCAATGTCATATGATTTAAATTAGAATTAATAAAATTCTCACATTGTTAGAGTGCCTTAACTAAGTATCGATGAACTACAATTTTTCGAATATGTCTTTATATTGTTCGACAACCTTCTGTATTGCGGAATAATAATCTTCCGGAAATAGCGGTGATATAGAAGTTGTCGTCAATTTGCCGAATCTGGTGGTCATTTGTCTTTAACGTCATCCATTCTTCGTCTAGTCTGCGTAGTCTCTCTTCAAAGTAGCTCATCAGTAGCTCCTTTCTGCCTTGGGAATCCTTCTTGTAGTTGCTGATTTGTATTTTTATGAACGAAAGAATTTTTTATGAAAATATGTACTACATTTTACTTGTTGTGACCAGCAGTTAGAGTATTATGTTCCTTGTTGCTACTTCCATCTCCACATTTTTCGTCTCTTTTTATAAATTCATATTTTGCTTATATAATACAAGGTTTGTAATTACATACTTGCAGTATCCAAAAACATAAAACTTTAAAAGTAATAGAATAAGACCTCAACATCAACTATTTAATTAACAAAAACGAAGAAAGCCTGAGCACTTTTTGTGTAAAAATTTACACCTGATGCTGTGTACATATTTGCAAGCATTTAATGAAATATGTGGTTTTTTATTTCAGATTCCAAGCTGATGTGTAAAATAAACATTATCTGCTAATTACCTTTTGATGCAGTTAGCTCTTAAACAAAAATTTGTGATATTTAACAAGCCCCCGAATGAATCTTCGAATAAATTACCCATTTTTTTAATCGACCATTCACAAAAATAAATTTATACTGAATGAAACAAAAAGCACAATAACAACAACGAAAAGTATTGCCATACATGATGAGAATTCAAAATCAAGATTTCATTTTTATTACTACGCTTCTAATTTTAACGGCGATGCATCAATATGAAAATAGTTATGCAGCCAATTTGCGTACAAACAATCAGTCGACTATAGCACAAAATATCATCGGAACGCCGCAAGAGAAGGTAGATGATAATTTAAAAATACCCAAGGACCCAACACTGCTGGTGCGATTACCATCCAACAAGCTTCTCAAATACAATTCTTACAAAGATGTATCCCTGTTACATTTTCGCATTCCAACCGATACTCGTCGAGCTACGTTCACATTTAAGGCCATTGAAAAATCTAAAAGCGCATTTCGTAAGCAATACCAGTCTCTAGTTACCTTGAAGCTGAAAATTTTAATAATCTAACTATTAATTTTAGAATGGAAATGTAAACCTCGTGATGTAACACTGCATCTTAAGGCCAATAGTTATCCTGTAATTAGTCCTGAAAATATACCATTTCCTAAAAATTTTCTTAGTGCGGATCAAAGGTAAGAATTGTTGTATTGATAAATTTCATCACTGCAAGTTGTCTTGTTGCAACGGATTGATTTTGATTGATAAATGAAAACTTTTTTAATAATTTTTAAAAATAACTAAACGATTATTTGCTATTTTTAGTTTTTAAGAAGGTTTGTTATGCTTATTGCGTTCATCACGTGTATTACACACAGGGGTGTTAGATGTGACGATTTTAAGTCATTTTTGACGAATATCACGTATTGACGCTTGACGATTTTTGTTTAAAAACTCCAAATATTATCTATATAACTCGTACTATTATGTACAGATTATTATTTATAAAGTGGAAATCTGTGATATTATTCTTTAGAAAGAGTCAAATATTCATCAATCTTCTATAATTTTCGACAGGAAGAACAGATCTACTAAGATATTCTAAGTCTAACAGCCATACCTAAACCAAGGCGGTTTTTGCCGTCAAAAGTTCTTATGCCTGTATATTTTGTATGGAGCATACCGTAATAACTCGGCGGCAACGCTTTACAATTGGAAAATCCTATTTTGACAATGTGTTTACTAATAATAATAATAATTAAAAATAAACAAAAACAACACAATTTTTTTATTTAAAGACAAGGGAATATTGTTAAATAATTTAAGAAAAAAAAACTTTGTGCTATTTTTTTAAATTATTCGGATTAAATTAATTACCGATAATGATTATTGAGGGTCAAAGGCCGTCTCGATGGCCATTTCGCTACCGCTTACTTAGCTCTTAAGGAAACTTCTGACAAAAAATTTAAGTAAACCCGAAAGTCTATGCAGTGCTTTCAGAGATGTTTGTATTTATGTTGAAAAGTTATCATAAAATCGGTAAAAATGGCATAAAAATATTTCTAAGCAAAGCTTACATATTCTGAAAAAGGGGTACTGGACGAACAAAGCGCAGTAGGTTGTAAGAAAATCTATGCAGTGGTTCCAGAGATATCTGCGTTTATGTTGAAAAGTTATCATGAAACCTATATCAGTAAAAATGGCATAAAATTCGCATGGGACTGGCTTTTACTTGGTGTTGGGGGAAGTCGCTGGTTATGGAAAAAAAGAAACTAAATGATTGAAACCTTAATAAAATCTTTGAAACCTAGCAAGTCTCCAATAATGGGAGACAGGAGAAATAATCCCAATGGAATAAAACAAAGAAAAAATAGGAAGTTAGAATTTTCTTTATTACAAAGAAACTTAAAGTTAATCTTACTGACAACCTGGTTCGTCAGAGAATGGTACAAGAAGAAGTTTTTTTTATATAAGAAACCGATCCTAGTAGCAGGAACTAAGTATCTTAAATATTTTAGGCGTTAATAATAAAAAAAGAGACAACTGCATGCTGCAACTATAGCATTCGGATTTTGTATAGACTTAAATTTAGGAATTACGGGGAAACTATAATAAATTTGCATTTTTCTTAATTTTGTATGAACATCACCGCCCGCCTTGCAGCATTAAACCACTCAACAATTTCGTAAAATTTAAGATACTTAGTTTTAGATTCAGTACAACCTGAATTTATAAAAAATATAAATGAGTATAATTAATTGAATAGTATACAAATATAAATTCAGTTCTTAAAATAAATACATTAGTATATACATATATACAGATGGGTTATGGGCAATAAATTTCAGGTTTTGTAAAAAAAATGATAATGTTTAGATAAATTTTAGTTTAAATAAATTTTATAGTATACAAATGGAAATTCAATTTAAACGAATCAATTAAAACAATCGATAAGTATCTAATACAAGGATATAAATAAATAAAAAGAATTAAAGACATTTGTGTTGGTTTTTGATTTTACATCAGTGCTAGGTTAAGACAGATGTGAAGATCCATAGATTACCCAACCAAAAATGGTACTCTGGGCAGTTGGTAGCCCTGGCTTAGTAAAAACGCCATCACGTACTACCTTTGGATAAACGTCAGCACCTGGAATAATATCTATTCCGGCAGGTTCGTAAAATTTCGGGTCTGCAAGGAACAAATCTCGAAAATTGAATTTGAATGATTCTTTAAGTGTTTGAGAAGGTGTCTGTATGGAAATCCTATTATCTACACGAAATATACCTTCAATCTTTGCTTCAGGATCAAATCTGGACTTCAAAGTTAAAGGGCACATGGTTTTCGTATGCAGCGTTTTGGTAGTTAAATGTAAAGTTTCGACTAACTTCCTTTTGATTCGACTTACTGTAGATCTAGAGTCCAGTAGGCATCGTGCATACGGAGTTTGCTTTTCAATTTTTACTAAGACGGTTGGTAAAAACACTGTGATATTTTGGCGAAGTAACGAAGACAAAGAAGGCGTGTGAGAAACTTTGGATCTTGTAGATAATTCGCCTTTCGAATCTGATGGTTTTGGACTTTTGGACGCAACTGGGGAACCAAATATAGAAGTCGAACGGGACCGAGAGAGTGAGGATGCTACGTTCTTAAGCAGCCGCCCGTGGATATGAAGTAAAGTATGGTGAAATTTCTGGCAATGACGGCAGCCATACTTTGAAAAACAGGTACCTTTCGAATGGTCGTGAGCTAGACAATTCTGGCAATATTTATGGATGCGAACTATATTATGCGATCCATGACATTCATGGCGAGGAATTTACGGCATGATTTTAGTCCATGCGGACGCTTGCAGACACGACATTGGTACGAGGGCTGCTATATATATTTCTGGCCTGGCAACACTGAGTGCTGCCAAGTGCAATCTGACATTTCCATTGGAAAGTTTATCATTTTTAAGCATAATCGTACTCAAAACGTTTTGACGTACGACCATTATTTGTGTTGTTTACAGTGACTTAAAAAAAATTAATATAGAAAAAAATGGAATTAACTCGTGAACATTTTCGTGCCATTATTTTTCACAACTTTCGACGTTGATTATCACGATAAGAGTGCATTGATGAACTTAAATCTTTGTATGGCGATGAAGCACCATCCTATAGCACTGTGAAAAATTGGTAAAATGAATTTAATCGTGGCCGAAGCTCGCTTAAAGACGAATTCCGTGAAGGTCGTCCAAAAACGGCTGTTGTGCCAGAGAACATTGATGCCGTGCGTGAACTCATAATTCAAGATCGACATGCGACATACCGAGAGATAGAGACATCCTTGGACATTTCTTCCACCAGCATACATTCGATACTGCATGAACACCTGGCCGTAAAAAATGTTTGTTCTCGTTAATATCCCGCACAATTTGAAAGTCACTCAAAAAAAGGCTCATGTCGATTGGTTCATTGCAAAAATACGATGGCGGTGCTTCAAAAGACGTTTGTAAGATCGTCACAGGTGACGAATCATGGATCTATGCGTATGAGCCCGAAACGAAACAACAATCGACCGTGTGGGTCTTCAAAGACGAGCAAAATCCAACGAAAGTTGTTCGTGGAAGAAGCACTTCGAAGCAAACGGTAGCCTGTTTCTTCGGCAAAACTGGTCATGTGGCGACTGTTCCGCTTGAGCAACGTAGGACGGTCATTTCTGAGTGGTACACTACAATTTGTTTGCCTGAAGTCATCGGAGAAATCCGAAAAACCAACAAGAGAAGACGAATCATTGTTCACCATGACAATGCGAGCTCTCACACATCGGCTCAAACCAGAGCGTTTTTGACCGGCCAAAACGTCGAATTAACGGGTCATCCGCCGTACAGCCCTAACTTGGCACCTAATGATTTTTTTATTGTTTCCGCACATCAAGAAAAAAAACGCGTGGTCAACGATTTTCGTCGCCAGAAGAAGCTGTTGAAGTGTTCAAAAACCATGTTTTAGAGGTGTCTCAATCGGAGTGGAAAAAGTGCTTCGACAACTGGTTTGAGCGCATGCAAAAGTGTATAAACATGCTGGAGAATACTTTGAAAAACAATAGAACTATTTTTGATTATAAATATTCGCATTTTCACTATTAGGCCAGAAATATATAGAGCAGCCCTCGTAAGAGTTGAAGTTCTATGGAAGGGAAGTTATATCTCCCTTAGGTTGCGATTTAATTCTATTGTTTTTGGAAATCGATTTTGGCATGATGGCTGCAAATGGTAAAAAAAAATTAAATTAAAAGGATATAAAGGATCTAATCAATAGGAAGATAAATAATCTTAGTAATAGGGCGAGTAATGATTCCTTTTTGGGTTTGTGTATCTACAACTCTTACGTATTTATCAGAGCCGTGATAAGCTTTTACCACCGAGCCGCCAAGAATTTGGTGGAAGGTTTTCGTCCTTAATTACGACGAAATCATTTTCCTTTACATTCTATTGAGGTTTTTTCCACTTAGTTCTCTTCTGTAATTCCCTTAGATATTCGTTCTTCTAACGAGAACAAAAATGCTGATGAATTGATTTCAAACGTTGCCAACGATTAATTATGGATATTGGATTTTCGGTAATTTTTGGATCGATCGGATTGAGTATTGGAGAACCAATAAGGAAATGACCTGGAGTCAAAGCGGGAAGATCAGTTGGATTTTCTGGCAAGGGTGATAAGGGTCGAGAATTAAGGCAGGCTTCAATTCCCGTAAGCAATGTCGTGAACTCCTGAAAGCTGTACTTGAAGTTTAGACTGGTCCTTATTTTCTGACTTCAAAATTTTGAATACAGCACCCTCCTAAAATTTTATTTTTAGCAAAACAATCGTTATGTAAAAGTTTCAAGTTAATATTTTTATATAAACACGTGCCGCATAAGGATTTAAAGTTACGTACACATGTATGTAAGTGCACCTAACACATGCATTTGACATTTTTCTGTATCAAGACTAATGTTTTTGCATTTTTATATAAGAAAAACTCAAATTCATACGTGAATGGGTACATTTATTTATTTATTTATCTATATTTTATTAATAAGTAACACTCATGGCATGTCTCGTATCAGAGAACTGCACGAGTACACCGCAACCCATGAGTACACCGCATACTTACTCTCTACTTTTCATACTCGAGTATTTTAAACACCACAATAAAAAGTTGCGGTGTTTATTTTACCCATCACTGTAATAACGAGTATCAAAAATATCGCAATCAGAATTTTTAGTATTTTTTATACTCGTACGTGAGAATTTTTTAATTCTCTTTATTTGTAAACAACGTTGCCACATTTTTACCCTAGTAAAGTTTTTTACTGCCGTTTTATGAAATACTGCATTGTATGCAGATCTATTTATAAACAATAAAAAAAAACTAAATTTGATCAAATCAATTGCTTAAACATTATAAGCAGAAAAACAGACAACAACCGTTTTCATAGGTATGAAATACAACACATATTTAATGAATAAAATGCAATAAAAACCGCCTAAAGGCACAGCTTTTGTACACTATTTAAAGCAGGTATACTTATTTTGTTGCTGTTTTTTATGAACAATTATTTTCAGTTTATGCGCCTTGTTGTCATAAACGTGCTACTAACGGTATTTAGGAAAACAAAATGATAAAATGAATCCGTGAATAAACGGAAAATTACTTAATTTTTTTAGTTTTAACAAAACTGTATATACGCAGATGTAATATTGCATTGACTGAATAGACATAGACCTCATAAATAATAATAAATAATAATAAATAAAATAAAGTTTTTAGTTTGCATATTTTATTTTGTTAAATATAATTATTGCTTTTATACCTATTTATTAATTTTAAAAATCTATTTGCTTAACGAATAGAATTTTTAAATTTCTCTCCTGTGTGACTTAAAAAAACCCTAACAAGAACGTAATATAATAAACAATGAACTATTCTTGAGTTATTAGTAAACTTTTGTTGTGTTTTTAATAAATGAAAATATTGCGAATTTTACGGGTTCTATTAAATTTATTTTCTGTTGTATATTAACTAAACTTTTATAATTTCAAAGAAGTCTGTATGTTAGCTAATTTAGACATTGGCGACTTTTGATATTGTGTTTGATTTAATAATTCTGATCTGATAACTCTGTTTTCCTCTCACTACACGTTAAAATCTCTCTCTTGGTGTTTATTGGGAGTATGAGTACGAATAAAGTAAAGCCAGCATCGCAAACATTTTACTTGAGTATGGTAGACACTTATACTCAAATGGAATGGGTATAGTGAATACTCGCACTTAAGAAATGCGGTGGCGATCACACCGCAACCGCATTTAAGATGAGTATACTTAGAGTATTAAAAACAGACACTCTTGCAGTTCTCTGTCTTGTATGTTGCGGGTATTTCTTTCGGTAATTTTCCACGATCTGAAAAATTGCATAAGAAATAGATTATATATATAAAGAAATTAAAATATTGTGTTGTTACCTGTAGAATAAACTGCTTTTGGTTTTCATTTTTAGTAAATGATGTGTTAAAATATTCATTGTAAGACCATTCGCTGGCATCAGTTTCAATAAACGATGTATTTAGTTTAAAACGCTCAAAAAACATCAAGGACTTTTTAGTGATTAAGCTACAAGGTAAATCCTTTTCAAAAAATTCGCTCAAGTCGCTATAAGGTAGTGAAATTTTTTTCGGGGTAAATCGTTTTCTTCAACACCTTCAATTTCTTTATTACTATTTAGTTCCCGCAATTTTGTGGCCATTCGTTGTTTTACTTCAAGTGGTACATTTTTAACAAAAAAGGAAAAGAGAACTGGGTCATCAGCCAAGTACCAAAGATGATTTAATAACTTTTGCAAGCAGGCTTCAGCAACTATTGCATCCTTTTCTTTACATTTATTAAACATTTTTAAAAGTTGAATGTCGTTCCATGGTGCTTTAATGCTTTTATTTGCATTAAACCATGGTTTTATGTAATTAACTACAACAAAACCACATATCCTACATAATGCTTTTATCTCGGCTTCTGTAACTCGAAATTTTTTTCTTAAGACAAATATTTTTATTAAATAAATTGCCTTCGCCATCCATCGGGCCTGATGATAAGGCCCGGGTTTACGTATCTTATTCCCTTTCGGAGGAATGCCTCCCAAAAGGATGACGACGAGTTCTAAGAACTCTGTGTAGTCATGACGATGCTGTTGGTAACTTTTAAGGGTTTTAAGGCAGAATAAAAGTATTTCCTCTTGGTTTTCACCAAAAAGTTCAACCAGTTCGATACTCGTAGTATGGTCTGAGATATTGTCAGCGTTAATTTTTGAAAAGATGCTTTAAATTTTTTAAATAAAGGAATGTCGGGACCACATGAGGAATACAACTGCACGGATGAAATTGCAGTTTGTAAAATTATTTAAAAAATATGGTGGCGGCATGACAAAAACATATTTCCGTCCCAATTTCATCTCCAGCAATGTGCCATCTCCATTAAATCTTCCGGTGTTCGAAGATGTTGTGTCAAATACGAAAGCTTGAACTTTTTGCAGCAAACTCCATTTTTCCAAAGTATCAAAAACTGCACTAGAAATTTCTCTACCCGATCCCGAAGGAATGTGCGGAACACCTAGGAGCTGTTCTGTAGAAGGCGTTTTAATAATAACGGGCAATCGATCTTGTTTCTCCATTCCTGTCACATTTGGGAGAAGCTTTGTATCCCAATGAACAACACTAAAATCATCATTTAACTCTATAAACTCAGATTGAATATTTCTCGCTATATCTTTCCGATATTGTTGACGGGCTCTTTTGATTGAAGATCGATTTATAATATAATCCATTGGATTCAAACTCAAGCTTTCTATGCAGGCGCTCAATAGATGAACTGCATCTCTATCGCTTACATTTGTCCAAAGCGGCTGACAATCTACGATTCACAATTAAGTTTTTACCTCGGATTGTTGCCGAACTAGATGATTGTTTAGAAATGTTATAAGATTTGTCTGAACTGCGTGAACTATTCATTTCTTCGTCAACATCCGAGGTTTCTGAATCTATGTTGAAAGTTCTTTGCTCTAAAACTAAAAATGAGGAAAAATGATTCGAATTACAGTTGCAATATTAAGTGACTTGCAGTCATTAGTATATTAAAAAGTCAATATTTTTATAATTCTTCGATATACCTTACCTTGTGATTGATATTTCATTTTTTTGCTTCTTAAATTTTTTTTCTTTCAGCTTTTCGTTTTTCCGCTCCTGCAAGCTTTTAATCGATGCCAATCATACTTCCTTCCCGATTTGGCTTTCTTTGTGCAACTAAAAATTCTTTATCATCTTCAACTGATATTAAATTTAAACCATTTGCATGCGCTATGTCAGCTTCTTTCTAAATTCCTCCAAGTTTCATATAATTTTTTTTACTTTTTCACACAGCCACTTCTATCTCTAGTTGGAATCCGTGCTTTCTTCCAAAAAATTAAACACTCCTTTATGACTAAATTAGCTGCATTCGATAAATTCATATTAACAACGCGCATATTATAAAATAAAACTTTTAAACAATCTATTTGTGAAGAAAGTTTACTACCAAAAATTTGATTTTTCATTGCACCAATTACTCGTAAATAATTTTTTTTCCGTGGCATTTTAAAAATGTTTAATGTAATTGACTGCTGGACAACAAATGATTTTTAATGGTATTGCTATGCAAAAAAATGGACCGTTTTTTTTTGGAGAGAATCAATGTTAACTTTACAAAAACAAAATTACGTTAGCTTTTACAAAAAACTAGCAGAGAATATAACGGCATTTCGAAGTGTTAATATAGAAGAACATAAAATGTTTTATACATACATATGTATGTAAATAAATTTTTTTAAGCTCAATGCGGCACGTGTTTATTTTAAGATACCGACTTGAAATTTTTACAGAATTCTAGTTTTGCTTTAATTAACAATTTAAAAGGATGCTGCATTAAAAATATTAAAAAAAAAATTATGGTCATATAAGGACCAGTCTATTGAAGTTGCCTGCTATTTTACGAAAGTGGGCCTTGAAACTTTTAACACCGGCTTCCCACAAGCCTCCCATGTGTGGGGCACCGGGTGGAATAAAGTGCCAAACTAAATTCTGATGTGCATAGTTGGAACTAATTTTTTCTATTGAAGTGTGAAAGAACTCTTTATTTAAAATTTTTGAAGCGGACACAAAAGTTGTGCCATTATCGGAATGTAGGTGTAGAGGGCATCCGCGACGAGATACGAATCGGCTGAATGCTGCAAGGAATGCGGGAGTGGATAAGTCACTTGTTGCTTCAAGATGAATAGCCTTCGTCGCAAAACAAATAAAAATACAAACATAGCCTTTAGACAAGCGAAATCCTCTACCTGAATATGATTTGATGTCGAAGGGTCCCGCGAAGTCCAATCCCGTGTGAGTAAAAGGTCTGGATATGTCCGTCCTCTCAGGAGGTAGTGCGCCCATTAGTTGCTTTTGACATATGGCTTTATATAAAACACAGATCTTGCATTTGTGGATTGTAGTTTTTATAAAATTTTTTGCTTTGGGTATCCAATATTGAGTTCTAATAAGGCGTAAAACAAGTTGATTTGCTCCATGAAGACTTATTTCATGGATAAATCTGACCAAAAGGCGAGAAAACTGACAGTTGTAGGGAATAATTATCGGATAACGTTCATTAAAGGAGAGTCCTGGAGACCTTTCGAGTCTTCCGCAGGAACGGATTAGGCCTTCAGAATCTAGGAAAGGGTTAAAATTTAGGATAGAACTAGATGTCGATAAAAACTTTTTTTGCAGCTAAACCTCTATATTCACTAGGAAAATGTACCTTTTGAAACCCGTTTATAAGGCGATTTTGAATATGTCTTATCCTTGTGCTTAGGATGCGCATGATAAAAGAATCGAAACACGTATGCGATAATTCGCATAGCGCGTGAAAAACAGGAAAATCTTCCTAAAATATCCTCAAAGTTTGGATAATATGAAAAATGAACTTTAATTGTTTTACTTTCAATATTAGATGTAACAAGTTTTGTTTTATCATATTTTAGCCAATGAGTTTGTGAATTCTTTAACCAATTTGGGCCATGCCACCATAAGTCGTTGTTGATAAGGTCTTTTGGATACAGGCTAGGTCCGCGGGATTAAATTCCGAGCTGATGTGCCTCCATATAGATGGATTTGTGATTTGGATAATTTCAGAAACTCGATTTTCCACGAAAGTGAGCCATGAGCAAGGAGGTTTAGCGAGACACGAAAGAACAATTGTCGAGTCGGTCCAGCAAAAACTGGAGTACTTTTCGATGTCAAAGTTTGGAAGTAAGTTATCGATCATCTCAGCAAGAAGGACTGCACCACAAAGTTCTAGGCGTGGGATTGAAAGGGTTTTAACAGGCGCCACCTTTGTCTTGGAAGCGACAAGATGATTAAAAACCGTAAAACCTTTATTTTTTCGGATATAGAGTGCTGTGGCATATGGTCTTTCCGAAGCATCACAAAACCCATGGAACTGGATATCAGCGCTTTTTACAAAGTTAATATAGCGAGGAATTTTTATGCTATTGATTTCGGAATAGTTGGACTGAAAATTTTTCCAATCGAGTAGGATATCTAGAGGAATGATCTCGTCCCATTTGGTTCCTGCTATCCAAATCTTCTGCAGTAGGACTTTTTCTATTATGACACATGGAGAGAGCCATCCTGCTGGATCGAAAAGTCTAGCTATTTGTGTGTCGTATAAACTAAGGATTTGGGAGCTGGTTTCGCAGCAAAATAAAATTTGTCGGAAAGAGCGTTCCATCGAATACCTAGCGTTTTCGATGAACTACTGCTATCAAATTCCAAAAAGTCGTCAAACAATCGATGCTCCGGTGGAATTCCGATTAGTATTTCCTTTGAATTGGCTGTCCATTTTCTTAAACAAAAACCAGCTGATTTGAGGGCAAGGATAAGCTCTTCACGAGATTCTGTGGCCTCTTCAATGGAATAGGCACCGGCTAAAACGTCATCTACGTACATCCAATGTCGAAGAGTCTTACTAGCCAAAGGGTATTGTGCAGCTACATCTTCCGCTAGTTGTAGGATTGTACGAATAGCTAAGTCTGGAGCGCAGTTTACTCCAAACGTCACAGTTTTGAGTTTATAATCGGAAATATTTTGACACGGATCACTTCGAAAAAGGATTCTTTGAAATTTGGAATGCTTAGCATCGACAAGGATCTGTCGATACATTTTTTGAATATCGGCACTGAATGCATATCTATATAATCTCCACTTTAAAATAAGAATTACCAAATCGCTTTGTAAAATAGGCCCAGCGTGGAGAGCATCATTTAGGCTTACACCATTTGAAGACAAAGATGACGCGTTGAATACAACTCGCGCCTTCGTGGTAGTACTGTCAGGCTTGATGACAGCATGATGAGGCATGTAATAATTTAGATCATTCGATTTCGGAGCGGGGACTTTAAACATGTGGTCTAATTCGACATATTCGGAAACCACGTTATCATATTCCAATTTTAAGTCAGGATTACGAAGTAGCCAAGCCTCATTACGAAAGAATTGGGCTAAGGCACTATTTCTAGAATAACCTAAACTTATGTTCTCAGGATATCCTTCTTTAAATGAAAGTGAGACTACGTATCAACCGTTGGGATCCCTTTTTGTAGTTTTTCTATATAAATCTTCACAAAACTGATCGGAGAATGAAAAAATGTTCTTCTTGGGAAGATTCTCCACCTCCCAAAAACGAGAAATCTCCTTATCAAGAGACACTTCGCAAAAATGTGATACAACGACAGTTTAGGAAGCGGCTGTGCTTAAAGGACCCGTTAGAATCCATCCAAAGATGGTTTCCTGGGCTATTAAAGAATTGCATACATTTCTTATAAGACCTGGTAACATAATCAAAGGAAAAATATCACCACCAATAAGGATGTCGATTTTAGAACTAGTGTGAAAAGTTGGATCAGCTAGTGGAACCTTGGGTAAATTTGAAAAATGTGAGTTATCGTATGTTTGAGAGGGGAGGTTATTGGACAAGTGAGGTACCACCAATGCCGTGACGGATACCTGAGCGGTATCACTGAGTAAGGAACTTATGACAAAAGAGCATTCTTTGTTGACCGTAGCGGAAAAAGAGTTATTTAGACCCGAAATTTGAGCAGATTTGCGCTTGTAAGGGAGCTTTAGGAAATTAAAGAGATTTTCCGAAATGAAAGATCCCTCAGATCCCGAGTCAATTAGTGCT
Source organism: Gymnosoma rotundatum (assembly GCA_916610165.2). NCBI lineage: Eukaryota > Metazoa > Arthropoda > Insecta > Diptera > Tachinidae > Gymnosoma > Gymnosoma rotundatum. The sequence continues at coordinate 99,433,100 of OU744336.1, forward strand.
CGGACCTAATAAGTAATGCCTAAATAACAAATTTTGACCATTGCCGTGCCTTAGAGAATGCCTTTAGAGTGAATAGCAAAACATGAATTTATCCGATTTGCGTCTATTTTTGGAGTGGACTGTATAGAAGCTGAAATAGAATTTAAATTAAATGGTTTCAAATTTGGATTAAAATTTGAATTCGAAGGTGAACTAGAAGCCGTGGTAGGGACCGTAGAAATATTTAAATCTTTATGTAATAAAGTATTATTACACCGAAAGCAATTGTTTTTGCTTTTACAATTTTTAACGGAATGTGACTTGGAAAAGCAATTGATACATAAACCCATTTTCTTTATTTCCTCAAAACGCTGCGTATAATTCATATGCAAAAACTTAGGGCATTTTCGTATAATGTGTACTCCTTTAGAACAAATTAAACATGTTGGTACTACAACGTTGTTCTGAAAAGTACTAATCTTTTTGACAGGACCTTTTGTCATTTTTGACTTGGATTCGCTATCGTAAGTATTGGAATTGCCAATTTCGAACACCGATTCTTAAGTTCGGTATCGATTGATCAAAAATGTGTATAAATCTGACCATTTGGGAATTGAAGATTTATCTCGTAACCCTTCTTCCCATAGTGTCAAAATAGAATCAGGAAGACGATGTGAACAAATAAAAACAAAAATTGCATCCCAACTTTCAACGTCGATTTTAAGTAGCTTTAAATTAGATATAGTCGAATAAATTATGCGTTAAAGTTGCTGGATTGATTTTTCTGACTCGGTTGGTATTGGTTTTAGGTTAAAAAGTATTTTTAATTCGTTATTAACCAAAATTCTACGGTTCTCAAAACGATCGCAAAGGTTAGACCAAGCAATATCTAAACATTGGTTAGTCAAAGGGGATTTTTTCACTACATCTTTAGCCTCGCCAGCTGTTTTCTGGTTTAGATGAAAAAGTTTCTCAACGGGACTGAGAGCAGAATTTTTCATATACATTGCAACGAAAAGATCTCGGAATGTAGGCCATGATTTATAGTCCCCACGGAAAATCTCAATCTCGCAAGGGGGCAAATGAAATCTGTGGCTATGACTAGGAGTACCGGAGATAGTATGATTGTCCCTGGATAAGTCTGTTGGACTGGCTTTACAACGAAGAGCTTCGGCATCCTCAGCTAATTGTTTTAAGCAGTTGCAATATGTAATATAGGTACTTTTGTACTTTACCTTGAGGTTTTCAATACCGGCTGATTCAACAGTCTCAGCTCCCCTTTTTTTGTCCTTTTCGGAAATAAATTTCTCAAAAGCAGTCTTAACTTTACTCCAGATTGCTTCCAATTCGACTTGGTGTACCTCAAATGCATGTAAGGAATCATTTGGATACCTATAGTCAGTATAATCGGCCTCGAACTCAACTATACTATCCGACAGTGTTATAAACTGGTCAAGAGACATTTTCAAAGTACAAATGAAGAATTCAAGGAAAAGTAGGTCAAATATAAGCGATGAAATCAGGAGAAAAAAAGTAGAAAATTTCCTTAGATAGCGTATATGACTCGAAAATACGTGCTCTCGAATAAGCAAAAAAAACAATTTTCCGTTTTTTTCGAATTTTCTTGTTTTTTTTTTACCCGAGAGGAAATCAATAAACGAAATAGAATTAACAGAAAAATTGATTAAATTAATTTTATTTTCAAAAAACCGTTTATTTCAAAGGAAAAAAAATTCCTCTTTTTCAAAAAATCATAGGATTCTTTGGAATGAATGACAAGGTGTTCTTAAAAAAAAAGCTTCCAATTATAATAGCAATAATATAAAATAAGGGGAAATTTAAAATAGTACATGAATTAATTGTTTTATATGTATGTAATACCGATCAGCTGTGAATTAAACCAAAAAAAATAGAGTTCAACAAACTCTCAAAAAATATTGGAATGTTATGTTCCTGTGACCTATATTCTTATTGGAATACACAAGACCATTGACCCTATATGCGTCGGTATGAATGAAAATTATGAATTACCAGTATGGTATTGTGTAAATAAATAGTAATGTGCTTCAAAATACATATGTAAAATGTCCGCAAATGGAAAATATAAATATAAAATATATAAATATAAAATAATTCAAATCCACAGCCTCTTTTTTCGTTAATGTACAGATATATAAAATATATGTTTTCCAAAATTGTTTGATTATCTTTCTTTTCCTTTATCTTTTCTAATTTTTATATATATTTTCTTTCCTCTTTTGCAGAAATGTATGTATTTAATTATATTTCCATTTACCCAATTTTAATTTGTCCACTTATGTATTGAAAAAAAAGTGGTCACATGAGTCCTCTTGTACATGCAAAGGATTAAATACGAAACAAAGCTTTTTCCAAAATTTGGAATAATTTAAAAAACTTTGAGAGAAAGCTCACATCAATCGTGAAATAATTGAGAGAAAGCATTAAATATAATTCTAATAATGTGTTCTTGTAGTTAAATGAAAAAAGCGCGCAATAAAGATTTTGCTAATAAGACAATTTGTAAGAGAATGATTATAAAATTATTTATTATAAGAGAAAAACAGAAAAATTGAAAAAGAGAACAATATTTTAATTGCGGCCAATTTAAGCGCGACAAACCGGCTAGAACAAAGTTGAATTAAGAAAAAATTTTCGATCAAACAAAAATATAAAAGCGCGGGATCTTGCTTCGAACACGTAGGTATGAAACACAGTTTTTTTTTGCAAAATAAATGTAAAAGGCACAATTTTATACATACATATATGTATATACAAATTAATGTAAATTCTATTTTTTTTTCTTCTTTTTACTCACAGAAGTATTAAAATTCAATTATATTTTTTCCTTTTTTTTAAAGACTTACATTAAACCTTTTTCTTCCGAACACTTGTAGGTCCACTATCTTTTCTTCTTTTTTTTTGATGATAACGAGATGGATATTTTCCTTTGTTTCTAGTCCAGTCCCTTCGCTCTGCTTTTAACACTAAAAATGGCCTTCCTCCACTTCTATCCGTTCTGCTGCCTTTCCAATTAAAATAAATTATTTGCACAATAAATTCTGTGCTTTCACGGATAAAATCCCAGTCATTTTACATAATTTTTTTTTCAATTGTTTACTGCACTGTTGCACTTTTAGTAGTGAAAATATGAAGCAAATTAAAACAAAGCACCTTTGCGTAAAAGCTTTCGGTTACCTGTTGGTAGAAAAAAGAATGAACTTTTAAAAGATTTTAGGTTTCAAATATACGAATCCGGTTCGATGGATCAAAATGTTGGGGGGAAGTCGCTGGTTATGGAAAAAAAGAAACTAAATGATTGGAACCTTAATAAAATCTTTGAAACCTAGCAAGTCTCCAATAATGGGAGACAGGAGAAATAATCCCAATGGAATAAAACAAAGAAAAAATAGGAAAATAGAATTTTCTTTATTACAAACAAACTTAAAGTTAATCTTACTGACAACCTGCTTCGTCAGAGGATGGTACAAGAAGAAGTTTTTTTTATGTAAGAAACCGATCCTAGTAGCAGGAACTAAGTATCTTAAATATTTTAGGCGTTAATAATAAAAAAAGAGACAACTTCATGCTGCTACAACTATAGCATTCGGCTTAATTTCGTATGAACACTTGGAAACCTAAAAAAATTTCTAAACAAAGCTTACACATTCTGAAAGAGAGGTGTGGCGACAACTTTGCACAAAAAACAACCCCTGTTATTAATTTTTCAATAATTTTAATCTAGTTTGTTTTTCATATTTTGTAAATAGTAAAAATTATAAAATCATTATTCGAATTGTAATATTAGTTGAAATAAAAGTGTTTATGTTACCTTTCCATTAAAAATCAAAAATTATAAAAGTAATTTATTTTGTTGGTTAAACCTATAAGGAAACAACCAAATTGGTGACCCCACTAAGTATTAAAAATGGAAAGTAAAGGTAGTAAAGCAACATCTGACGAAGAGGATTTTTCAACACCATCCGGTAGCACAAAATGGACTGAAAATGATGCTCGGGAAGTTTTTAGAGTTGGCGTCAAGCCACCAACATTTTGAAAAGAGCAACCAGACATATATTTTATCCAGATGGAATCACAGTTTGCAGTAGCTGGCATTAAAGCTGATGAAACAATGTACCACCATGTAATTTCGTCGCTGGAACCTCAGTACTTACTTCAAGTAGCAGATATTATACGCAACCCACCGCAAGAGGGAAAATATGATGCTGTAAAAAAATCATTGATTGCTGAATTTACCGACTCAGATCATCGGAAATTGAGGAAGTTGATCAAGGAGATTGAATTGGGTGATCTTAAGCCTTCCCAGCTTCTTAAACGAATGAAGGACTTAGCTGGCAACAAAATATCTGATGACGTGTTAAAATCATTGTGGATTGAACGTTTGCCAGAAACTGTTCGTTCTGTTGTTACTATCGTTGATGGCAATTCGACGCAAATGGCTCTACAAGCGGATAAATTAATGGAGGTTCAAAATTATTCAACTATAGCTACAGTTCAACAAGATTTGACTTTAAAAGCAGAAATTGAAGAGCTGCGAAATCAAATAAAAGAAATACGTATAAGTCAGTTTGACAGAAACCGTTCAACACAACGACAGCGTAAACGTAGCAAATCAAGACCAAAAGTACGTTTTCCTTTTTGCAAATTCCATTATAGGTTCGGGAACAAAGCGCGTAAGTGCGAGGAACCCTGTCAATTTAAAAACTTGAAGGAGGAAAACTAACTTCTGCTCTGTCTTCGGCGGCAAACAGGGTAGAGGCAGCTATAAGCCGTCGTTTATTCGTAACAGACAAGAAAACCAAACTTCAATATTTAATTGATACCGGTGCAGACTTTTCTGTTATACCACCTTCAAATCGTAACATGCCACACTCTTACAATTTATACGCTGCAAATGGTATTAGACAAACAAGAAAAGCTATGCAATGGTTCCAGAGATATCTGGATTTGTGTTAAAAAGTTATTATGAAACTTAATCGGTAAATATGTCATGAAAATCGCATGCATATTAAATAAACTGAAGAGTCGGGAATATTGTTAAATTATTGCATTTTTAAGAAACGCTTTGTGCTATTTTTTATAGATCCCGATTAAATGAATTACCGATATTGATTATTGGGGCTTATAACACGTCTCGATGGCCATTTCGCTACCTCCTACTTAGCTCTTCAGAAAACTTCTGACAAATATTTTAAATAAACTAAACATTTTTATCCAAACAATAATGTAAAGACAAAAAACAAAGTTTAAGCAAAAACAACAATAATTCTATTTTTCTTTCTCCGCTGTGTACACCTGATTTTTTCTCGGCTTTTTTATGCAGTTGAAAGTGTATGAAAAATGAAATGTCAAAAACACTACAATTTATTTCTATGCACAGGCACTTTGCAAATTATTAAATTAAAGACCCAGGAATATTGTTAAATTATTTCATTTTCAAAAAAACTGTGCTATTTTTTAAAATTATACCGATTAAACTAATTACCCATATTGTAAAATTTTAAGTTAAAGTTTTGGGGTTGACCTTTAGTTTCGGAGTTACGGACCTCCAACGTTTGTATTTATAATATGGCAAATATCGACTATTTCATGGAAATCATAGGGAAGATGTTTTTTGGCTTTTTTGTATCATTTTGACATAGCGTTGGAGCTTTTGCTTAGGTATGGCATTTCAGCTATGCGGAAGAAAAAGTTCCGCATTTATTTAGGTATGGCTGTAACAAACACATAGTTGTTGTTAAAGAACTATCCAAATCCCTAAACATCTACATATTTACTTTTCCTGCTAGTATCAGTGACATCGATACGGCAAAAGAAAATTAGAAAATATACATTATAACATGGACTTTATGTAAAATATTATTATAAAACATATAAAAGTAAAGATTTTAGTTAAAATTCATAATTTGTATAATAATATTCAACTTTTTTTTAGCGAATCTAATTAAAGTAATAAACCATTATATTAAAATTTTTAACAAGTAAATTAATGAGTTTGAATTTAGTTCAGGATTCTGTTTAAATTTTTTTATATTTCTGATATTCTTATTTACAAAATTGTTTGACTAAATAGATGATATTTGCAGTGTACATTACCTAAAGTAAATAAATGAGAGGAATCGAGAAATACTATACGAAGGCTGCTATATATATTTCTGGCCTGGCAACACTGAGTGCTGCCAGGTGCAATCTAACATTTCCATTGGAAAGTTTGTCATTTTTAAGCATAATCGTACTCAAAACGTTTTGACGTAAGACCATTATTTGTGTTGTTTACAGTGACTTGAAAAAATTAATATAGAAAAAAATGGAATTAACTCGTGAACATTTTCGTGCCATCGAGAGATAGAGACATCCTTGGACATTTCTTTCACCAGCATACATTCGATACTGCATGAACACCTGGCCGTAAAAGATGTTTGTTCTCGTTGGATCCCGCACAATTTGAAAGTCGCTAAAAAAACGGCTTGTGTCGATTGGTGCAAAGAAATGTTGCAAAAATACGATTGCGGTGCTTCAAAAGACGTTTATAAGATCGTCACAGGTGACGAATCATGGATCTATGCGTATGAGCTCGAAACGAAACAACAATCGACCGTGTGGGTCTTCAAAGACGAGCAAAATCCAACGAAAGTTGTTCGTGGAAGAAGCACTTCGAAGCAAATGGTCGCCTGTTTCTTCGGCAAAACTGGTCATGTGGCGACTGTTCCGCTTGAGCAACGTAGGAGGGTCACTTCTGAGTGGTAGACTAAAATTTGTTTGCCTGAAATCATCGGAGAAATTCGAAAAACTAACAAGAGAAGACGAATCATTGTTCACCATGACAATGCGAGCTCTCACACATCGGCTCAAACCAGAGCGTTTTTGACCGGCAAAAACGTCGAATTAATGGGTCATCCGCCGTACAGCCCTGACTTGGCACCTAATGACTTCTTGTTGTTTCCGCACATCAAGAAAAAAATGCGTGGTCAACGATTTTCGTCACCAGAAGAGGCTGTTGAAGTGTTCAAAAACCATGTTTTAGAGGTGTCTCAATCGGAGTGGAAAAAGTGCTTCGACAACTGGTTTGAGCTCATGCAAAAGTGTATAAATCATGCTGGAGAATACTTTGAAAACAATAAAAACATTTTTGATTATAAATATTCGCATTTTCACTATTAGGCCAGAAATATATAGAGCAGCCCTCGATTACATTCCGCTAATGCTTAATTTTTCCTTTTTTTTAGAAAAATACCGCATAGGTATACTTTAATTTTTCTTTCTTAAAAAGTAAAGAAATTAAAATCAGAACTAAATAAAACTAATTAATTGGCCGACTTCCTAAACGCAAGTTGCAATGCATACACTTCGTAAATGCATATTTTACATGCATATTTTGACAACGTACAATGTTCCTAATCGTTTGGCAATTCACTTTAATGAGTATCAGAAATTAAAATCACGCGTCATTTTTATTTTGTATGCAAACATTTCAGCTGTAATGGCTAAGTATTTTCTTGTTTATTTTTAAAATGAAATGAGAATGAAAAATGTCATCATCCATTAATTCAATGAATTCTTAAAAAATATTTATTTTTGATCACTTGTTCCCGGGATTTTTATTGTCCTTAACAAAGTTGTCTCTTCTTTTTTTCTTTTTAATAGGTTTTTATAGCAAATCAATATTTTTTTAAAGATTTGACCTGAGATAATTCCTCAGCACTTGCCAACAAAATGGATAAATAACTTTGTGTGGTATAAAATTTAATAAATTTTTTTTTAGAAAAATAGTTCTAAAAAAAATTTATTAAATTTTATACCATGTTTTTGACATTTGTTTTATGTATGAGTTGCATAGCCACGTTCCTAAATGCCGATAAAATGCAAAGAATGTCTCTGCAACGCAAGTTTGCACTTAAGACATGTTTAGCATTGCATACGCATTTTTTTCAATTGTGCATTGCAACAAGCGTTTAGGAAGTCTGCCATTTAGTTGCTATAAAAACAAAAACAGCTCAACTTATAATTTTGAAATATTAGAAATGAATTTTTATTTTTTTTATCAAAATACATTTTTATTTTTTAAAAAGTGGTCTATAAAAAGAAAAAAAAGTAAGAGTGCTATATTCGGCTATGCCGAATCTTATATACAGTTTACCATCTATATAAATCTAGTTCAGTGAATTAACTCCAATTAAAAAAGTAAATATTGGGGTGAGAGAGAATTAAGAAATAAAAAAAGATTTGGTACTGCATATACATATGTATGTATATAATTTTACATAAAAATTTCATCGGTTTTTAATGGGTTAAGCATTTTAAAAAATTTTTAGTATTTCCTTAAAGATCTCTTTAAAAGCTTTAAAATTATATACATATTGATATTTTAAAAAATTTGAAAATTTCAAATGCCCATTACTGTGAATATATGGATCGGAAATTTTTATAGTAGAACTACTTTTTGCTGGAGTGTATAAAAATTAGGAATTACATATATATAATTTTACATAAAAATGATATCGGCTGTTAATGGGTTAAGCATTTTAAAAAATTTTAGTATAACCATTAAAGATCTCTTCAAAACCTTTAAAATGATATCCATTTTGACATTTAAAAAAATTATAAAATACAAGAGGCCCGTAATTCGAAAAATATGGGGTCGGATGTGGATATTGTAAAAATTACAAAAGAAATGAGAAACTCAGTTAAACCATTTTTCCACTTTTTATGGTGAATGGTATTAAAATTTTTTCACTCAATCTTTTTTTTTTATTTTTTAATTCTGTAATGCCCCATATATTTATTTTCTGATTGGAGTTACTTTATTGTTCCAAATGGCATGAAAACATTATTGATGTTTTTTTCTAATTTTTTAATTCTCTAACGCCCCATGTATTTATTTTTATTGCTTAGAATTACTTTATTGTTTCAAATGACATTAACAAATTTAAAGTGGGCGTGGTGTTTTGCCTACTTCTTCGAAGTGCTGATTTCCAATAGCATCTATTTCGACACTATCTCTGATTGATTGACATATTTTTTTTCTAGCTGATCTAGTGGTTCGGCGACGGACCGACGGACTTCGCTCAATCGACATCGCTATGCTTAAGAAGTCAGAATATATACACTTTATGGGGTCGGAAATGGATATTGTAGAAATTACACACGGAATGACAAACTTATATTAAGTCTTTTTCTACTTTTTGTGGAGAAGAGTATAATAATCCTGAAGTTCAAAACAGAAAAAAGAAAAAACAGAAGAACTTCCTTACTGAGAGAAATGATATTTCTAGATTTTAACGAATATGTTTTTAATTTTAATGTGTTCTGTAACTTTATAATTGACATGATTGTTTATATATAATAATATAATTTATAGTCAAGTATTTTTAAAATAAAAAAATGGAACTTTTTTTAAACTTTTACTTATTTTGCTTCATTGCTTCAAATATAAACACTTCATGATATTCTCATAAAATGTATAACTGCGAGGAAAGCATATGCATATGGCAATTTCGCCATATGGACTCTACCGAAATTTTTGGTTTTGTTATCTCTTATTTTTGTGTTGATTTAATATAGGTCTCATTTAATCAATTTAGCTGGAGATATAAGGCTGTTGAACTTTCTTTAGAAAATTTGGGTAGAGAACACTGATGATCTATATGACCGGTAGCGAAATGAACACATGAATATGTCCGTTCCACAGTAAACACATTTAATTTTTTTTAGTTTTAAACAATCAATATTTCACAAAAGTATTATTAAATATTTATATTAGAAGAAATCAAGCGCAGTTATCGTAAATTCACATAAAAAAGATTTCAAATAATACAGATTCATGCATGTTTTATCAAAACGTAACTTAAAGCTTGATTAAAAATCATGAAAATAACTATATTTTACTATTACAATAAACACATAATTTAACTCAAATACTTATTATACAAACAATTTTAATTTAAATAGATCATTATTTTTAACCGACTTCAAAAAAAGAAGGAGGTTATTATCTCGACTGAATGTTGATTTTTTATGTTTGTGCCTGCAGAACTCAGTCCTTTATGAACAGATTTTGAAAATTTTGATAATATGATAGATTATGCTTACAGATTGGTCCCGTTTTAAAAACAGTTCTTAATCTAAAAATTAAGGGGTGTCCCCACACAACATACTTACGTGTATTATGAACGCTAGAGGGCACTGTTGAGTTTAACGTTTTCCTAAATAAATATTATTAGTATGGTAATATTACTTACAGTAGCTCCAAGCGAAACTCGTACACTTTATACTAATTTTTAAACTATCTTTTAACATTGAGTAAGAAGCTCTTAACAAATAAAACTTTATTTATTTTATTAGTTCATTTTATAACAAATTTAACAAAACATAAAAACTTTAAATTATTATTCAATAAAAAATTTTTTTTAATAAAAACATAAAATAATAGTAATTTCTGTGACAAAGCCAAACTCGTACACCACACTTCAATCAAATATTATTTTGTTGGTTTTAAATATTATTATTTGGTGTGCATGCCTTTATTTTTTACCACCATTTTTAATCTATTTGGCATACTGCGCACAAGGTTTTCGCAAAAACTCGGTTCAATTTTGCCCCATTCGTCCTGAAGAACTCTTTTCAAGCCATCCTTAGAACTTATTGTTTGACTACGAATTTTACGATCGAGATAGCTCCACAAATTTTCGACTGGGTTTATGTCTGGACTCTGGGCTAGTGTACCATAACATGTGGACAATTATAAAGTAGCCATGATCGCACATTATAAGCCTTATGCTTACAAACTGGCAAACTTTCTTTTAAAATGTTCAGATACATATGCTGATCCATGGTACTATCGATAAATTGTAAAACACCGGGCCCAGATGCAGAAAATTATCCCCAAACCATTACTGACCCACCACCGTGCGTAACTATTGGTTTCATGTTTTAGACAAGCAACTCCTCATTGGATTTTCTCCATACAAAAGGTCTTCCATCTGAACCAAACAAGTTGAATTTACTTTCATCTGTGAATAATACTTGCTTCCAAAATGAAAAATCCTTTGTTTCATGTTCCTTGGCAAATCGTAACCTTCTCTTTGATTTCTCTTATTAAGCAGAAGTTTAACTCTTGTCCTTCTACTATTGAAATTAGCCCTTTTTAATATGTTTCTTATGGTCTGTGGGCAACATGTTTTTCCTAAGTCTTTCTACACAACTTCTACGAGTTTCGGAGCACTTAAAAATGGGTTCCTTTTTATTTGACGTAAAATATATTGCTCGTCTTTAGCAGAGAAAATTTTGTTATATGCACTTTTCTTCTTGTTCGCAATCCTCTCTTCCATTTTACACCTTTTTAAAATATATTGCACTGTTGATAGGCTTCTATCAACTATCTCAGATATTTATCGCAGCGATTTATTATTATTATGATGTTGAATTATTAATTTTCTTACTGCGACAGAAGTTTGTCCTCTCTGTCTACCCATTTTGTTCTCTTTTGTAACTCTTTCAAACAAAAAATCAAATAAATGACAATAAAAAAGGTAATAATGGGAAAACTCCCTAATTTTTTTTAATTATTTTTACGAAATATCCCGAAGTTAGATTCAAATTAAAAGAATGTTGCCAAATTAAATAAGACTGTACGAGTTTGGCTTTGGCGTCGAAAGTTGGCACTTTTTAAAATATTTATCTGTATATTAATAAATAAATTTATATTCAAAATTTCGTTTCTGATATTTAATTAAGTACATAGTTTTGTACTAAAATTAAGTAAATTTATTTTATTAGCCTATTTAGTTTTAGACATATAACATAAAGAAATTTGTTTTCATAGGTGTACGAGTTTCGCTTGGAGCTACTGTAAGTAATCTTTTGATATTATTTGAAGTTTGTAAATGTCATTTTTATTTTCTTTTATCTATATACTTTTGATTTCCGTTTTTAGACTTCCTCTTGGATATATTTGGTTGATCTAAAAGCACGCATTTTTGTAACACTTAATCTTTTAATAAATAAAACCTTTTGTATAAAGATATTTCTTAGCGTTTTTTTTTTGTTTTACCTGGCCATCTACGATATTTGCAAACCTAATTATATTTAACAGGTTATGGGCCCAGTATTACATTGCTAAAACCTTGTTACTGTATGGCTGAAGAAGAAAAATCAGAATCTAAAAATCGTTTTATACAATCATACTTTCACTCAACAAGAAACATGACAGAAGCTAGATCTTATCAACTACATCGCTTCAATGGGCAAAACTACCAACTCTGGAGGCGACAAATGGAAATCTACATGACAGAAAATAAGTTAAAACCTTATATTAACGGCACAATAGCAAGACCAAATTCTGATACTCAAGCATGGGATGATAAAGATGCTGAGGCACAAGCTTTTATAATGAGAGGTATTGAGTTAGAGCAATTGAAATATTTATCAGATTGTAATACATCTGCTCAAATGTGGTCGAGACTACAAACAGTTCATGCTGAAAAGAGTGAACAGTCAGCCCAAGTTTTATTGGAAAAGTTTATAAATTGCAAAATGGATGACGATGAAAGCATTGTTAATTTTATTGCAAATGTTACTTCCTTGGTGCAACGATTAAAAGATATGGATATGGAACAAAAGGAACCTATGGTTATTGCAAAAATTTTAAGTAGTTTACCATCAAAGTTCGACCAAGTTAGAACTGCATGGTATGCCGTTCCTCGCATTGAACAATATATAGAGCGATTAACAGACCATCTGGTAAATGAAGAGTCTTTAATAAATTTGCGTTTAAATGGAGCATCAGAAAACAACATACATAAATCTGCATACTCTTTAAATAAAACCAAAAACAACAAAAATGTAAGTTTAAATAAGAAAAATAGTAAATGCAATTATTGCCATAAATTAGGTCATTGGGCAAGAGAATGTCTTAAAAGACAGAGAGATCATCAAAACAAAACAACAAATAACTTCAGCTCTTTAGCAATAACTAAAGAATATAAACCAAAAGATAATGAGGAAATGTCAAATCAACCAAAATCACATTTGTTTGTTTTACATTCTAGTAATACACAAAAAAGGTTTGAAAATATTTTTTACGTAGATTCTGGAGCTACTGACCACATGTGTTTCCAGAGGGAGTTGTTTACCCAATTTTATGAATATAAACATGATTCATATCAAGTAAGAGTTGGTGATGGCCGCAAATTAAACGTTGCTGGTGTTGGAGATATTGATGTGCAGGTGACAGGAACAAGCGGTGAAAAAGGAATAACACATACTTTAAAAGATGTTTTGCTGGTACCCGATTTGGATAGAAATTTTTTATCGGCGCTGAGGTACTTATTTGTTAAATTCATGAATGAAAATAAATAGTTACAAAAAAAAAAAAAATAAAAAAAATAAAAAAAAAAAACGACAGAAAAAGGTATAAAGGTAGTATTTGAAGAAGGTGCAAATCAAGTGGTGTTTATGATGGTAAAAATATTGTTTCTGGTGTGCGTGCTAACAAGTTATACAAAATGAACTTGAAACCAATCATAAGTGCATCCCTAAATACAGTGTCCACTGAATCTATGATGATTTGGCACGAACGTCTAGGACATGTGAATTTTAAGACACTGCAAAAAATTAGCGAAAATAATGTTGTTCAAGACTTAAATGTTGAAAGCATTACAACTGATATTCCATTTTGCGATGGATGTGCCTATGGCAAGCAACATCGTCAATGCTTTCCAAAGTCAGGAGCAAATCGCGCAAAGAGCCCTGGTGAAACTTTTCGTGCAGATCTGTGTGGTAAGATGAGCACGCCTTCTTTAGGAAAGTCTGATTATTTTTTGTTGTTGAAGGATGACTACTCCAGATACTGTTTTGTATATTTTCTAAAAAGGAAAACTGAAGTTTTAGAATGCCTTATGAAATTTTTTGCAGATGTTCAAGCAGACGGCCACGTAATTAAAAGACTGAGAACTAATGGAGGTTTAGAGTTTTGCAATGATGAGGTAAATAAGTTTCTATTAAAACACAATGTAAAGCATGAAGTAATCACACCAAGAGCACCAGAACAAAATGGTTTTATAAAAAGACAAAATCGTACCATAGTGGAATGTGCTAAGGCTATGCTACACAAACGAGGACTACAGCTCAACCTTTGGGCAGAAGCAACTAGCACTGCTGTATACGTTAAAAACCGCACAGTTTCAGAAGTTTTAAATGGTCATACTCCATATGAATTATGGTTTGGCTGAAAACCTACAGTTGGTCACCCGAAAGTATTTGGTTGCGAAGCCTATATACATATCCCAAAAGAACAACGTTTAAAGTGGGATAAAAATTCAATGAAAGGTATTATGGTTGGAAATAATGATGACAGTAAAGCATATCGCATATTTGACCCAATTGCTAGGAAAGTTTTTATACGAAGAGATGTTATATGTAATGAACATCAACAAAAGGTACATGAAGCAGTAGAAGTAAAAGAGAAAACGTATGAAGAAAAGGAAGAAACAGCTGATTCAGACATCAACAAAAGCCCAAAAGTTTATAAAAATCTTAGACTACCAATTGTACGGAGCCTATACAGCACAAGAAGCGGCATAAATTCTAACGATAAGGAACAATATGAAGTGAATGGCGAATTATGTGTACTTGAACTAGAACCAACATCTTTGGAAGAAGCTTTAAGTGATGTTTTTTCGAATAATTGGTTAGCAGCAATTTATGAAGAAATCGATTCGCTTAATAAAAACAAAACTTGGAACTTAGTGCCAAGAACGTCCAACATGCGTGTATTGTCAAACCAATGGATTTTTAAACGTAAGTACAACGTTAATGGAGAAATTGGCAAATATAAAGCTAGATTAGTTGTTCGTGGGTGTTTTCAAAAAAGGGGTATTGATTATAATGAAATTTATTCCCCCGTCGTTCGCTATGAATCTGTAAGAACAATTTTATCAATAGCTGCAGCACAAAATATGCAAATTATGCAATTTGACGTTAAGACAGCATTTTTGCATGGCTATATTGAAGAAAATATTTATATGGAGCAACCATATGGTCTTGAAATTGATGACCGAGTTTGCCACCTAAAGAAAGGCCTGTACGGTTTAAAGCAAGCCTCTCATCAGTGGAATAAAAGATCTCTGTGTTTTTGTCTACACAAATTTTTCAATAACTACATATCTTACATTGTACGTAGATGATGGTTTAATATGTGGAAACGACAGTAACTTTATACAGCATCTACTAAGCGCTTTACAAAAGGACTGTGAAACTACACACAAAGAAGCAGAATTCTTCGTTGGATTGCAAATTAATAGAGACAAAGAGAAAAACAAACTCAAAGTTTTCCAGCATGTGTATACACAAAAGATTTTACAACGTTTTAATTTTAGTAATTGCTCAACTGTACAAACACCGGCTGAACCTGCAGTTTTTAAATGAAAAAGAAACAACTGAAGCCAATTTTCCATATCGTGAAGCAATGGGATCACTAATCTATTTGATAGTATGTACTCGCCCCGATATTGCTTATATTGTTGGCATGTTAAGTAGATTTGTAGAAAACCCTTCTAATGCTCATTGGCAAGGTGTTAAACGAGTTTTTAGGTACTTAAAAGGCATGCAAAACCGTGGAATTACATATGATTTAGGGTCCTATTCGAAGGAACTTATTATGTATTGTGATTCCGATTGGTCTGGCGATGTTAATACAAGGCGTAGCACAACAGGTTGGATTTGTTTTATGAATGGAGGTCCCATTTCTTGGAGTTCCAGAAAACAGTTTGTTACTGCGACATCCACTACAGAAGCTGAATTCATTGCATTGTGTGCCGCAACTAAAGCTGTAAAATTATTAAGAAAATTATTAGCCGATGTAAATATAAAAAAACCAAGAACACCAATAAAATGTGATAATCAAAGAGCCGTTACTCTCGTTAAGAATCCTGAATCGTCAAAACGAACAAAGCACATTGATATCCAATACTTTTCTACGTGCGATATTCAACGTGAAGGAGAGATTGATGTACAATACCTAGAGACATCTAAGCAACTCGCCGATGTACTAACAAAAGCTCTCACGAAGGATAAATTTAATAATTTTATAAAATATTTTGGTTTTGAAGACTAATATTAATTTAAGAAAACGAGAGGGAGTGTTGAATTTAACGTTTTCCTAAATAAATATTATTAGTATGGTAATATTACTTAAGTAATCTTTTGACATTATTTGAAGTTTGTAAATGTCATTTTTATTTTCTTTTATCTATATACTTTTGATTTACGTTTTTAGACTTCCTCTTGGATATTTTTGGTTGATCTAAAAGCACGCATTTTTGTAACACTTAATCTTTTAATAAATGAAACCTTTTGTATAAAGATATTTTTTAGCGTTTTTTTTTTTTTTTTTTTTTTATCTGGCCATCTACGATATTTGCAAACCTATTATATTTAACAGGCACTTTTACAAAATTTAAAATAACTGCGTATTACTATAGCTCCCAATAACAAAAATTACACAGAAATAAATGTAAAAATTAAAGGGTGCCCATAATTGATGAAAATTTACTCACATGGGCCTATCTTTTGAACCGTTATAGACAAACGCTTGATATTGGACAAAATGTCGATTGCTGTGGTCGTTATAAGTAGTATATTTGTGGGGTTTCTGGATCACTTTTTCCATACAAAATTCTGCTCATGCCTGGATGGGAGTATGCATATATTCTAAATATTGATTTGTTTATTCGAAAAAAGCTGATCATGCCTGGATGAGAGTATGCATACATTCTAAATATTGATTTTTTTGTTCAAAAGAAGCTGGCGATATGTAAGCCATTAAAGAATGACAAATGTAAAATGAGTGTAGTTGTGAAGCACAGGTGTGCAGGTGTGCATTGATCTTGTGTACGTGGAAGGAATGTAAATGGAAAGAAGAAAGTATGTTTAAGGTTTGATTGAAATGATCGTGATTTGAATATTTAAAAAGTGTTAATAGTAATTTGGGCAGTAGAAAATCTTTGTTCAATAATTACTAAATGAATTTTTTTTATTTGGTGAAAGAAAAACATCTTGATTTCTGTTTAATAATAATATTTTTTTTATTTTATTTTTATTATATAGATATTGAGTAAACGTAATGATCTTGTGTGTGTGTTTGTGGTCAGTTTACGTTTTAAGTTTGTTTGAAATGATCGTGATTAGAATATTTAAAAAAGGTTCAATATAATATTGGGAAATTAAAAGTCTTTATTAAATAATTAAGTTTTTCTTTTCAAATGTATTTTTAGTTTTTATAGTTTTTTTAATCTACCTTCATTTTTATAATTAAATATTTATGGTTTTTGTTATTTGGTTGGAATTTACAGCTAACCATAATGTATCAAACTACACATATGAATAGATTCCCACCTAGACTATCGACCTGATGATTTAAATAAGGCATGCGACTTTTATAATAAATTACTGAGAATTGATTACATTAATTATTGTAGGAAATAATGATGATCATAAGTACGTATTTAAAGGTATTCTCTTTTAACTTAAAGAACTAGTTCAATTATTGCGAGCTAATGTAATGTGTTTTGTAAGCGAGTTTGCTGGGAAATTGCAGCTCTCTTCTTCCTTAAGTTAGAGTTTAAATACGACAACTTTTGGATGTGGGGAATAAGTCTTAGCAAACATTCGTTGCTATAACATCCAATATTCTGAGAAAAATAACAAAAAAAATGGGTTGCTTTATTTGTGAGAATTGTAAAAAAGTATACAAGTTATGTTCATCATTAGGGAGACATATTCGATTACATCATGAGAAACCAAGCTCTTCGTTTAAATGTAAATCATGTAATACACATTTTTCCGGTTGCTCGGAATGGCAACGACACTCTGTAATAGGATGTGAAAGTGGGTGCGGCGGCGTCGGTGATACAATTAATAAATATTGCAAGGATTATAAAATTTATGTTCCTAATAAAAATTGGTATTACCACATCAGGACAAATAAACATAAAATTAATAGTGTTGTTGAACATGCTGAAGGAGGTGTAAAATGTATTGATTCAGTATTCAATAAACGCAAATTCAATTGAAAATAAAAATAAAACAGATTTAAGATCTGAAAACTTCCTTTCCACAATTAGAGGTAAAGTGGTTGAATTGTTACATAATGTAACTCAAAAATTTGTTAGCATAAAATTTAACATTGAACTATTTTGTGAGTACATGTTGCTTAAGGAAGACTTATATATATATATATATATATATATATATATATATATATATATATATATATATATATATATATATATATATATATATATATATATATATATATATATATATATATATTTAATTAATTTACAACTTAAATTCAAAGGCTATATTTTTTTGTTATAATTCAAGGAGATTGTTTTACAATGAACAGCCGGTAATCTTGTTTTCATTAAGGTCAATAAATTTTGATTGAATTTAGAATCTAAAATTTTAATTGCTTTTCCTTTTTTTTATTAATTTCGATTTAATTTAGAATCTAAAATTTATGTTGCTTTTTCATTTTTATTAATAACTTTTTATTTACTTTTCTTGTTTAAAAATGTTTTGCTCTTATTAAAATAACTATTTCTGTTTTGTTTGTTTCCAAACAATTAACAAAAACCGTGCTATAGTCTGCTTCAAATCGAGCGTGCCTTAAAAGACACAGAATGGGTGCCGTTGATTTGCCTAGCAATACTACTGGGTGATTAAGAACTTGGGGTTTTGGTTGGGCCCAAGCTCAAAATCTCCTGCCTCTAACAAGTTTCCTCAACGCCGCAACGTTCGCAAAAAAATACAAATGAGTTGGTCGGTTTTCTTTTTAATAAGGCAAAGGCCAAAACAAAAAATTAAAAAAAACGCTCGAAAAGTGACTTGCGCGACCCGAGTCTTATACGCTATACCGGGACTACCTAACAACACAGATCTACACTACACAAATTACTATGTACTTATCTGAATACTTGAATTTTTGGTGTTGCTGCCTCTGATGATGTTGTTGTGTAACCAACAAACTAACAATAAATGATTTTAGAAAATGTTTGTTGGATAAAAAGCTTTACTATAATGAAATGTATGTATTTAGATCATCAAATCTATACACAATATATAAATAAGATATCATTAAGTTATTTAGATGATAAGAGATTTTTCAAAGAAAATAATGTTGATACTTGTAAACAAATATAAAAAACTTAATTTTCATTTTAAATTATATTTATTTTATTGAATTTTTGTTTTCATTCATATTTATACTTTATAAACAATTTCAAATAGTTGAGGATTTCCAATGATAGCTGTAAATCTTCAAAGCTATCAAAATATTCTTTATAGTTGTAGTGTTTATAATACGAGGGCTGCTCTATATATTTCTGGCCTAATAGTGAAAATGCAAATATTTATAATCAAAAATGGTTTTATTGTTTTTCAAAGTATTCTCCAGCATGATTTATACACTTTTGTATGCGCTCAAACCAGTTGCCGAAGCACTTTTTCCACTCCGATTGAGACACCTCTAAAACATGGTTTGTGAACGCTTCAACAGCTTCTTCTGGCGACGAAAATCGTTGACAACGCATTTTTTTTCTTGATGTGCGGAAACAATAAGAAGTCATTAGGAGCCAAGTCAGGGCTGTACGGCGGATGACCCATTAATTCGACGTTTTGGCCGGTCAAAAACGCTCTGGTTTGAGTCGATGTGTGAGAGCTCGCATTGTCATGGTGAACAATGATTCGTCTTCTCTTGTTGGTTTTTCGAATTTCTCCGATGACTTCAGGCAAACAAATTGTAGTGTACCACTCATAAGTGACCGTCCTACGTTGCTCAAGCGGAACAGTCGCCAAATGATCAGTTTTGCCGAAGAAACAGACGACCATTTGCTTCGAAGTGCTTCTTCCACAAACAACTTTCGTTGGATTTTGCTCGTCTTTGAAGGCCCACATGGTCGTTTGTTTTTTCGTTTCGGGCTCATACGCATAGATCCATGATTCGTCACCGGTGACGATCTTATAAACGTCTTTTGAAGCACCGCAATCGTATTTTTGCAACATTTCTTTGCACCAATCGACACGAGCCTTTTTTTGAGCGACTTTCAAATTGTGCGGGATCCAACGAGAACAAACCTTTTTTACGGCCAGGTGTTCATGCAGTATGGAATGTATGCTGGTGGAAGAAATGTCCAAGGATGTCTCTATCTCTCGGTATGTCGCATGTCGATCTTGCATTATGAGTTCACGCACGGCATCTATGTTCTCTGGCACAACAGCCGTTTTTGGACGACGTTCACGGAATTCGTCTTTGAGCGAGCTTCGGCCACGATTAAATTCATTATATCAATTTTTCACAGTGCTATAGGATGGTGCTTCATTGCCATACAAAGATTTAAGTTCATCAATGCACTCTTGTCGTGATAATCCACGTCGAAAGTTGTGAAAAATGATGGCACGAAAATGTTCACGAGTTAATTCCATTTTTTTCTATATTAATTTTTTCAAGTTACTTTAAACAACACAAATAATGGTCGTACGTGAAAACGTTTTGAGTACGATTATGCTTAAAAATGACAAACTTTTCAATGGAAATGTCAGATTGCACTTCGCAGCACTCAGTGTTGCCAGGCCAGAAATATATATAGTAGCCCTCCAGTAACCCAATGCGTTCCAAGAGTATTTGAATTATCCAAATTAAAAGTATTACATTCTTTTGCTAGAGGCTTCTTAGGTAAGTTGTTCCGCATAAAAACACCTCCTAAATGATCAAGTTGCTTACCATATTTTTCAAATACAGGCCTGTTAGCGGGCAGAACACATTTTAGCTCGTAAACCAATGAATTCCTTAGTAATTCGGCCATTAAACTCATCTTTCATCATTCCCTAAACTTTTTTTTTCATGGGTAATTATAAGGGTTTTCTTTCGGATATGCGGATGTGTCGAAATGATGTACAATTTCGTTACGAACGTCATCATATAGATCATTTGTTCTTATATCATATATGAAGGAATCCGTATCCATATAATTAAGTTCCAAATTGCTTTTATATTTTGAAACCATGTCATCATAATGAAAATTATACATTTTCCATTTCGATAGCTCTAAAACAGAAATCCCAATACAAATGGATTTATTATATTCAGTTAACACTCTACTCATTTCAATGACTATCATTTCGTCTTTAATTTTGACACAACTCCGAAAATTAGGTCTAGCAATAAGAGATCTAGCTCCTAATCGCTTATCCTTACTCTCCCATTCACATACTACTTTAATATCCTTTCTTTTATCAACATGTTCCATAGTCCTACCGTACACAGTGTTGTTCAATAATTTAAAGAAATTTTGTTCAAATGAATTTTTGGACAATGCTCTATTAAGATTACTACTGCCCACGACTTCGTCTGATTATCATTTTTAATTTTATTAAAAATTAAAATTTAACTATATGTATATTTCAGAGTTCTATAGATAGTGTTAAAAATGTTCCATCTACAAAAATAAAGTGTCTGACAACTGTGGTAGTATCATTATACACGTAAAATTGAGTGCTTTCACATTTGTTTCTCTATTTAGTATATGAAATTACCTAGTACTGCAAAAAAAACGTATTCTATATTGGAACTAAGGTTCTAAGGAATCTCTTCAAAAAATTTTGTTAAAATCCATCAAGTAGTTTTTACGCGAACACAAACAGACAGACGGACAGATAGACTAACAGATACGAATTCCAAAAGTAGGTATTTTGTATTCTGTATCGATTAATATCTACACCAACAACATAATTTTAAAAAAATATTTATTGTATATATAATTAATTTACTTTATTCGTGCTTGATTCCTTCAAATATAAATATTTCATGAGAATATCATGAAATATTTATTATTTTAAACTAAACTACAAAATGAAATGTATTACTGCGGGGAAAGCATATCCATATGGCCATTTCACTACTGCTCAAATAGCTCATCAGTGGATTTTACCCAAATTTTGTATAGAAAAACAGAAAGTCTTATATCAAAAGCCAAATTGATTAAATGAGAACTCCATTGAATCAATAAGACAGAAGACAATAACAACTCAAAAACGTTCTACACAAAAACACAGCAAACATTTAGTTACTATTTTTATTTTTTCTTTCATTTTCTACATAAGGGATCCCATTGGGAACCATTCATATGTATTTGAAAGATTCAATGAAAAAATAAAAATTAAAGAACAATTTTTATTAATAAGCAATGTGCACATGCAACTATATCAAAATGAAAAATTTATTATTCGGAATCTTTTAAAATTTAATTAATTTACTTTATTCGTGCTTGATTCCTTCAAATATAAATATTTCATGAGAATATCATGAAATATTTATTATTTTAAACTAAACTACAAAATGAAATGTATTACTGCGGGGAAAGCATATCCATATGGCCATTTCACTACTGCTCAAATAGCTCATCAGTGGATTTTACCCAAATTTTGTATAGAAAAACAGAAAGTCTTTTATCAAAAGCCAAATTGATTAAATGAGAACTCCATTGAATCAATAAGACAGAAGACAATAACAACTCAAAAACGTTCTACACAAAAACACAGCAAACATTTAGTTACTATTTTTATTTTTTCTTTCATTTTCTACATAAGGGATACCATTGGGAACCATTCATATGTATTTGAAAGATTCAATGAAAAAATAAAAATTGAAGAACAATTTTTATTAATAAGCAATGTGCACATGCAAATATATCAAAATGAAAAATTTATTATTCGGAATCTTTTAAAATTTAATTAATTTACTTTATTCGTGCTTGATTCCTTCAAATATAAATATTTCATGAGAATATCATGAAATATTTATTATTTTAAACTAAACTGCAAAATGAAATGTATTACTGCGGGGAAAGCATATCCATATGGCCATTTCACTACTGCTCAAATAGCTCATCAGTGGATTTTACCCAAATTTTGTATAGAAAAACAGAAAGTCTTATATCAAAAGCCAAATTGATTAAATGAGAACTCCATTGAATCAATAAGACAGAAGACAATAACAACTCAAAAACGTTCTACACAAAAACACAGCAAACATTTAGTTACTATTTTTATTTTTTCTTTCATTTTCTACATAAGGGATCCCAATATTTATTATTTTAAACTAAACTACAAAATGAAATGTATTACTGCGGGGAAAGCATATCCATATGGCCATTTCACTACTGCTCAAATAGCTCATCAGTGGATTTTACCCAAATTTTGTATAGAAAAACAGAAAGTCTTATATCAAAAGCCAAATTGATTAAATGAGAACTCCATTGAATCAATAAGACAGAAGACAATAACAACTCAAAAACGTTCTACACAAAAACACAGCAAACATTTAGTTACTATTTTTATTTTTTCTTTCATTTTCTACATAAGGGATCCCATTGGGAACCATTCATATGTATTTGAAAGATTCAATGAAAAAATAAAAATTGAAGAACAATTTTTATTAATAACCTCGTTTCTGTTTTATTTCATGTATAGATTTAAATCAATAAATTTTTTTTTTAACATTCGGTTGATTAAATTAAAGATTTTTTTGCATGAGTATCATATAAAGAAGCGTTGGTAATGATATTTATACCCTAAGCGTAAGAGGAATTTTTGTTCCATTTTAGAAGCTAAATTTTGGAATTGCCTTGATAAGCTTGTTTTCATTTTGAACTTAGTTATTGTGTTCACATATGAATTTGTACAAGCCTATTATGGATCAACATACCAACATGAACAAGAACAACAATATCAAGGAGAAGTTGCAAAACTAAACCCTTTTATTAGATGGTGAAACAACCAAATATATTAATTTTATATATAAACTTCCAAACCAAACTCTGACTATGGGGGAATATAGTTTCGATTTAACTTCATCTCTCAGAAAATGATTAACCAACAATAACAACCTCTCCCTTCCCCACTCAGAAATTCACGAAGCGATGATAACGAACAACATTTTGCTGTAGATGATTTAAGTGAAGTATTTCGAAAAGAGTTAATTAAAAAAAATTATCATTAGCAATATTAAACACTATTCACAAACAATTTACATCAGTACATAGTAATCCTTGCAAAATGATCAAAGAAATCTAAAAATTTTTAAAATCATTCAGTAACATTATGAGTGAAGAGGATAGAGATAGGCTTGTTAATATTCAAACACAACTAGAATATATTAATAATTTGTCTATCTGTCTCTATACAGCTACCCGTTTACTGTTTACAATTCTTTTTATATACATAAATGATAATGAATATTACACTAAACATGGTTAACAACATACAATAATTTTAATAAAGAGTACAGAAAAAAAGAACAACTAAAAATACATGTGGAAAAAAACACCTTCAATAATTATTCAATAAAGATTTTATATTCCCTAATAATACTATTGACCCTTTACTTTGCCTTTACTCAATCTGCATCTCTGCAATGTTTTTACTAGATAATTATTTATTCTAATTTTTATTTATTAGAAAACGCAATACACCCAAATTCTTATTTTTATTATCTGTCTATCTCTATACACCTTCCCTTTTAATGTTTCCAATTCTTTTCATATACATAAATGACATTGAACCTTACACTAAACAAAATTTTTCTTTAGCATCCTTATCACATATCGTTCCTGTTTAGTGAAAACAAAAATTCAAAGTTCAATGACCTTCACCTAGATTGTTTTTTTTTTTGTAAAATACTTACACTTTCTTAGCTATCTCTAACTACACTTGTTGCCATTTTTTACATTTATCAACATGACTGTCTCTCAACACACGTGCTGTGTTTGGCTTCTCTATTTCTTTCATATACTTGTGATCGCACATTGCACCAACCCTTAATCACATTGTCACACTTATCAATATGTCAACCCAATAAGTTGGAAGTAATTATTACTCTTTGAAAAAATTCCTTATTGTATATACAATTTTTAGTTTTAAAAATTTATTTAAAAACAAAATTTTTCTTATATTTTTTCTTTTATATTCCTTCAGCTTAATGAAAATGAAAAAACCAAATTCAATAACCTTAATACCTGCATTCATCTTACATTTTCAATCCTCCTCATTGTTTTATGACCTACGTGCTTAACCTGTTTAAACACATTTATCAATTATTCAATAAAGATTTTCTACTCCCAAATATTATTATTAAACAGAAATCTACATATTTTTCTTTTTTCTCACCAAATGCCCATACACAGGATCAGTACATATGCAATACCATTCCATCCACGTACAAAAAAAAATACATTTGAAATAAAACCTTTATTAATTATTCAATAAAGATTTTCTACTCCTCACTCTTACTATTTAAACTTTTTAAATACTCAAATCATTTCAATCAAACCTTAAACAGAAGTTAACATATTTCCTTTTGCTTACCAAATGTCTATACACAAGATCATTACATATACATTCCATCCACTTACACAAGATCAATGCACACCAACACTTCACAACTGCACATGCTGGCCTACGTACTTATTTATGCCTTATTTATGTTAATCTGTTAATGACCCACGTGCTAAACTCTTTTTTATACGTTTTATTTATAAAACCAGTTGCAAATTTATGTACAATATCAAAATTTTTAATTTTTAAGATTTGTAAACATATTCAGACTTAATAAAACTGCATTCCAATACGTGTTGGAACAGATTACTTCTTAATTGAAATGCAAAATGCGAAAGTCTGCAACGACGCTAACAATAAAACTTGCAAGCGTTCTGCGGTTTTTTGAACAAGTATCATACAACTAAGCTTTGCTAATGATATTAATACCCTTATCGTAAGTGGAATTTTTGTTCCATTTCAGAAACTAAATTTTTTAAATGTCTTGATAAGCTTGTTTTCATTTTGAATTTGTTTATTGATTTCGTTTGATTTTCGCTGCTGTTACCCAGCAAAAAATTTTAGAAAAGGTAATCAAGTGTAGAATTAAGCATTTTTTTTGGAAGATCTGTGGGAAATAATGATGATCCTTAGTACGTATTTAAAGGTATTCTCTAATTTTTTTGCCAGGTAATGAAGTCGATTGAGTAATAAAGTTTTATTGGCGTCTTCATTTCAAAATGGAGAATACCGTTATATTTATGACTGATGTCGATAACGACAACGGTAATGCTACACTATTGATTTTTTTTTTGTTTTTTAACTAGAACGCCCATGGAAATAGGCCCGAATTTAAATTAATGCAGATGTGTAGTTTGATTCATTTCCCAACATACCAACCAGCCACCAAACTACAACACAACTTGTGAATAAGCTTATATAAAATAGTTTTTTCAATCTTTTTTTAATTTCGTTTATATTAATATTTATAAAATTTACAAGCATTTCTTAACAATGCTTAATAAAATATTATTATACACAAATATTTCCCAATTTGTGTTTACAAAATTATTTTTCTGAAAAAATTTTTCAATTTGGTTTGTTTGTATACAATGTTATAATTATGTATGTATGTATGTAGTCTATAAATTGTAAAAAAAAAATAAATAATTAATAAATATATTGCAAAAAAAGCAACACGAAAATATTTAATATCAAAAATTATGTATGTATGTCTACGTTATTTATGAAGCTTATTCTACAATTATGTAAAAAAGATCACAAAAATATTGAGAGGAATAAGCTTTTCTATACCAAAATTAATAACATATTATTTCTTTAATGTTAATCATGTACATATAACATTTTTAAAGGGTTTCGTTTTGATTTTTCTACAATTGTTGCGATAACATTTTTCAATATATTCTAAATACTTTTTCAAGCTTAAGGCTTATATTTGTAAGCTTTTTAAAATATTTTTCACAAGTCATTTGGTATGTGGTAACCAAATAACAAAAACAAAAAGTAGATTAAAAAAACAATACTGGAAAATAGATTGTTTTAAATATCATGAAATTAAATAGAAAGAATTCTTAGTAATGGTTAAATTGAGAAAACTCTTGTACAAGAATTATCACGAGAATTACACGATAATATTTACCTTACTTTATTACTTTATTTTAATAATTCTAACAGAAAAATTTAAAAATACATACGGTGTTAATTCCACCAAGCTAATAGTAAAAATATTTATAATTCGCTTGAATCTTAATAAATAAAAATAAAAAATAAATAAAAATTAAAGGTATACTTACTGCTAGGGTGTTCTTTCCGTATTTGTTTTTAAAGCTTCCGACTTTAAAACGGGCTTCTATCCGTCTTCTTGTGTTGCATTGGTGGTAAAACTCAATAGCTTTAATAGCGTAGTATATACTTTTGATGTTAAGAACATTTAAATCTTTATTATATTTTCATAGTTGTAATTTACCCTGATGTTTATATTGTTACTGTTGTGATTTATATATATTTATCCAATTTAATGTTGAAAGAAGTAGTACACAAGCCTATTATGGTTCAACATATCAACAAGAACAACAATATCAAGGAAAATTTAAAACGAAACCATTTTATTAGATGGTGAAACAAACAAATATATTAATTTTATATATAAACTTCCAAACCAAACTCTGACTGTGGGAGGAATATAGTTATCGACTTAATTTGATCAGCCAGAAAAGGATTAACCAACAACAACCTCTTACTACCCTAATCCGAAATTAGATAATAACCAATAACATTTTACTGTAGATGGTTTAATTAAAGTATTTCGAAAAAAGTTAATTAAAAAAATTAACATTAGCAATATTAAAGTTTATTCATAAGCACTTCACATGAGTATATAGTGATCCTTGCAAAATGATCAAAGAATTCTACAAATTCAGTAACATTACGAGTGAAGAGGATAGATATAGGCAAGCATAACTAGAATATATTAACAATTTATCTGTCTAATTCTATACACCTACCCTTTCACTGTTTACAATTCTTTTCATATACATAAATGATATTGAATATTACACAGCATAGAGCAAAAAAAAACTACAACTACATTTGAAAAAGAACACCTTTATTAATTATTGAATTAACATTTTCTATACCCCGAATATTACTATTGACCCTTTTTAAAACATTTAAATAACGATCATTTCAATAAAATCTAAAACTTAAATTGACTACAAACACACACACACACTCACACACACAAACATATACACGAGTTATATGTTATTAAGCAGAGTAAGTAAATGCGCAGCGCCGAGCAGCTCTTTTCTGCTCTTTTGCGCAAATATCAGAGCCATCTTGTTATTGCGCATTGCTCTGCGCCAATATGTTTCTCTGCGTCATGAAAGAGCAGCGCATTAAAAAAAGCAATGCACAAAAGAGCCAAAAATGCGCATGGCTCTTTTACTGTAGTATAAAACATTATATTTTTTTAACGTCAAAATTATAATGTAAAAATCAATTCAATAAATAAATTATTCGATTTATGTGTTTGGGAAAGTGTTTGGAAGAGTTTAGAAGATTGTTTATCGTTTTTTAAACATAGCTAATTTTCAAATGAAGGTTGGAGGAACATATACATATGTATATATATTTTATTTATATTATTGTTTATTTCTGTATGTATATGCATATAGATATGTCTGTACGCACACATAAATGTATGTATGTACATATGTATGTGTGTATGTATACGTACGAATAGAATAGTGTTATGTATTTTTGTGGTCTACCATTGTAGTTTGTTTTTGATTATAATTCATTGTTAACAACAGATTGGATTCTGCCTTCAAGATTAGACTTAATTAGTCTTATAGCTTGTGGAGAGAACCCGAATCGATTAAGTAATTTGATGAAAACAATCGGGTAGTAAAGCCAGATTGTCGATTCGTTAAAAGGTTATTTTTGTTTACCAAGGTATAAATATTATTATAAATTAGACGTTCGAAAAATAAGGTAACAAGGCTATTGGAGGGTATTCTCTTCCAGATTTTGGGACGGGGATAATTTTGGCATGTTTCCACACTTTTGGGAATATACCGGTCACAATAATACAATTGAAAATATGCGTTATGTATTGAATTGTCCACGGTAGGATAATCTTGACAAATCGTGGATCTATGCCATCTAAACCAATCGAGTTAGATTTTATTTTGTAAAACGCTTCAATAACGCCAATAACTTAAACAGTTTGAAAATGAAATAGCATGAGGGAGTCAGAAATATTGGAGTTTTCATTATAAAAGTTGATATCAGCTGTTGGTTATGATAAATTAACAAAGCTTTCGTTTATTACATTTACATCAACATCAACTGGTCTATGGATAGTTTTTCCAATTCCAATTTCTCTAATACAATTCCACTTTTTCTTACTTTCAGTAGCTGAATTAAATTTGTTATAATAATATTTTATCTGACTTAATTTTTTTTAACGACGGCTTTTCTAGCTTTCCGAAATTCAGAATAGTATTCGGAAGTTTTGTAACGTTTCCACAAATGATAACTTCGATCCCGTTGTAATATCAATGCTTTAGCCTTAATGGTAAACTATGTTCTACCGTCTTTACGTAGTATTTTTGTTGCTATAGGAACCCTGTCATATGTTAACTTTTTATTCACATCATTTAATTCTATAAAAACATATTCAATTTGATTTTTTCACAAGAACTCATTACAATCTTACTACGAATGTGACTTTTTATATATGTATATAGCAACATCACCTCCATTACCTGACCTATGAGCTCTGAAAAGATGATAGCCTTCCACATAAAGCACTCCATCATCCACTTCCTTATTAAACCATGTTTCCGATATACATATGGCATCAATATCAGAGTTTTCAAATAGGTAACGAAACTCGACTATTTTTGGTAGCTAACTCTGCGCATTTATATGAAATATACTAAATGAGTTAGAACGATATGCCAATATACTAACCATACTAAAGTTACTTTCTTTGGAATTAAGTCGATTATACAAAGAGCTTGTGATACTCACGATCTATGACAATATCTAACACCACTCAATAAAAAAAAAAAATTTTTAAAATTAAGCTAATCTTAAAACTTGTTAACATGATAGTTTTCAAAAAGAAGTTTGTAGCTATTTTAATAAATAAATTCTTAAATAGTTTTAGTAAAAACATCAAACAAATATTTAAAGTTCTATTGGCGAAAAAGCTTGTTTAAATCGTACAAATATTCCACGATAGGCGCTTCGGAATCTATCATTTTTACGTAGACAAGGGCACGCAGAGTGAACGCAGATTTAATGTTTTGCTAAGATTTGGGTTAGCACGATTTTCCTTGCGAAATTTGGCAACACGTCTTAACAAAAAGTTTTTTTCAAACGGTGAGTGCAACTTAACAACGATTAAGGGATTAAGTGTAATAGTTTGATTATCTTTAACATTATTGCAATTATACCTAGAGAAGGAACTTTTATCACAAAATAATTATTTTCATTTGGGTTTTTTGTTTGTCCAATTGTTTTCTTGCTTTAAACTTGCATGTGTAATTTGTTGTTGTGGTTTTACAAAGCAGTAGATGTGCTTTGCTTTTAATTTAGGTATGGGATGTTTAGTAGTGCATTTGTTATTGTTTTATTACTATCTTCATTACAGCTTGTGTTATTTTTTGTTGTTAAACGGGATATTTACTGGTGCATTTATTATTGTTTTATTACTTCTTAATTGGTGGTAAAACACCAAATTATTGGTACTAAATAAAAAGCAAAAATTTCCAATAAGTTGCAATACAATAAGTTTATTTATTAATTGTGTTGGATTCGTTCGGATTAAAAAAACCTTTTTAATACCGAATTATCACTGGATATGTGTTTCACCAAAAATCTCATCCTCGTCGCCAGTTACATTATTATTTTTGCACACATAAAACTTTAGAAATTTTTCCTTTAAAAGTTGCATTTTTATTTAATGATTGTGCAAAGGAAAAATGTTTAAAGTTTTACGTGATCAAAAATTATAATAATACTCACGCACGCACACACAAGATTACTTTTACTCAGTATCTATCTCTGCAGTGTTTCATTAGAAAATTGAATATACCTTATTTTTTCTAAGTTTTATTTATTAGAAAATTTAATACACTCGAATTCTTATTTTTATTATCAGTCTATCTCTGTACACCTACACTGCAGTCGGTCAGTTTATGTGATTGGTTAATTAGTTTGTTTCCTACAGAATGTAGTATACATATATTGTGCGATCGAAGGTAGGTTGTTGTGATATCTTAAAAAATGGGTTAAACGTTATGGAAAAATATGCAGGTGTGATGGTTTTGTAAAATTATGAAATGTGAATCGGTGATAAGGAGAGCTGTGTAGAAGTGGCAGATGCTGTTTTTTTATTTATATATTTATCCGAGTAATGGTCTTATGAATTTTCACAGAAAAGTACGATTGTATACCATATTTTTTAAGATATTAATATGGGTATCATTAAAGCTTTTGAAGAGATCTTTCAGGAAATACTAACATTTAAAAAAATGCTAAACCTGTTAAGAGCAGCTCCCATTTTTATTTTCCTTTATGTTTGTGTATAAGAGACTACATTATTAAAAAATGTATTAGATATATAAACAACATCTAAAAACAAGTAAACAGTTTATTTGAACAGCTTAATAGCTTCTTTGAACAGCTAAACAGCTTCCTTAAACAGCTAAACAGATTATATTAACAGTAAAATATCCGTTAATTTGAGTTAAACAAATAGCTTGCGGATTTCTTCCACTTGTTCCTATTCTTACAGCATTATCAGCACCTGAAGGCTGAAGCAACGGTGGATCTGCTATTGTTATGGCAATCAATTATATTAAAAATGGCTATAGCTCAAACCATATTAAACTGGATTTGGCATCTTTTGATTTTTTTTTGTAATTTACCTAATCGTCGGCTATAAGACGTAATTTGAATAAATATGGTAAACAATTTGAATATTTTAGAGGTGTTATTATGCGGGGCAATTTACCTAAGAAACCTCTAGCACATAATTGTAACATTGTTAATTTGCATAATATAAATCATACTGAAACACATTGGGTAGAATATTTTAAACACTAAAAACTACAAGGATATTTTAATAGCTTTGGAATTTACAACCACCATTGGAAATCAATAACTATTTGAAATCTCCTATAAACAAAAAAATCAATACATTTAATTGTGGTCACTTGTGTTTAGAATTTCTATACAATAAATATAATTTAAAATAAAAAACAAACAAGTTTTTTTTTAGTTTTTTACAAGTTTTTATTATAATTTATTTTATAATGACCCTAGGCATAAGTATAAACATTATATTCTTTTAATAAATCCCTTATTATCTAAATAGCTTAATGAAAGCTTATTTGTATATTGTGTATAGATTTCATGTACCTTAGATCCAAATATATACATTGCATTATAGTAAAGCTTTTTTCAACAAACATTTCCTATAATCATTTATTGTTAGTTTGTTGGTTATACTTTGTTATCCTCTTTTTATTTCCTTATTAACTTTGTTTATTTTAACAGAATACATTTTAAATCATACAGCAATAAATTCCTTAGTAATTCGACCATTACACTCATCTTTCACCACTCCCAAAATTTTTTATTCATAAGTGGAAAATTATAAGAGTTTTCTTTCAGATATGTGGATGTGTCAAAATGATGTACAATATCTTACGGATATCATCATACAGAACATTTATTATTATATCATATATGAAGGAATCAGTAGCCATATACTTGAGCTGAATATTTTCTTTGTATTTAGGTTTCACGAATTCATAGTAAAAATTATACATTTTCCATTTCGATAGCTCTAGAACAGAAAACCTAATATAAATGGGTTTGTTATATTCAGTCCACACTCTACTAATTTCAATGACTATCTATGCAATAAGAGCTGTAGCTTCTAATCGCTTATCCTTACTCTCCCATTCATATACTATTTTAATATCCTTACCGTCTTACCGTACACAGCGTTGTTCAATAATTTTAGGAAATTTTGTTCAATTTTAGCCAATGTTTTATTATGATTACTAGCGGAGCCCAAGACTTCGTCTGATTGTCATTTTTAAATTTATTAAAAATTCAAATTTAACTATATGTATATTTCAGAGTTCTATAGATAGTGTTAAAAATTTTCCATCTACAAAAATAAAGTGTCTGACAATTGTGGTAGTATCATTATACCCGTAAAATTTCGTGCTTTCACATTTGCTTCTCTATTTTGTCTACGAAAAAATGGACCACATTCATTAAATAGAAAAAAAGTCATTACATTTTTTTTTGGTAGCGGCTTTCATCAGCCACCCTGTACATTCCTTCTACGTACACAAGATCAATGAATACTAGAGGCCTGCACAAATGTATTTAAACATCAAACACACCCTTATGTTTGTTTGTTTGCATGTTTGAATGGTTTGCGCACATATTCCCTGCATTACAGCAACTTAAATACTTTCGTATACTGTTTGCCAGAGTTTAGAAAGTACACACGTAGTACACATATGATGAAATAATGCTACAACAAGAAACCAATCATCAAGAAGAAGTTAAAAACTGACGTTCTTGGCAAAGGAGTAGTTTTGGAATTTTTATCCTCAAACTGATTATTGAAAAGCAATGACGGCAAACCCTACAAAAGCTTTAAGTCTTCAAAATTAAATGGCCCATATTCATAGCTAAAATAAAGTATACTTTAAGGGAACTGAAGTCGGTTTTATTTTAGAGTCGAATCTAATTCATTCATAGACAATTTAAAATATACTTTTGGCGAGAAAGTCAACTCTAAATTTAAAACTACCCAAAGCTGTTTTTAGCTCATTTTTCCTAAATTATTTTATTTGGTTTAAGAACACAATACTCTTTATCTGATTTTTATACCAAAGTGAACAAAAAATAAAGTAACCTTTTTTTTAAATGTTTGTTTAGAAATTGTATGAAAACATTTATCAAATTACTACTTTATTCTTGACTATGAAAGCAAAAAAGATAACAAAAGCTTTTTATTTTAGAGTATACTTTAGCAAGAGTCGACTTTATTCTATAACTATGAATATGGGCCAATATGTACATACATACATTTACTGAAATTGCTAAAATATCTAAAGGTTATTTTTTATAATTGTAATAATATGTACATGGTACACACATTGTTGTTGGTACACATGTACATACTAACATACAAATTTATAACTGCAGTAACAGGTCATTTGCTGCTTTGATAAATTTGCACAACTTACTTAAATTCAATTGTATTTATCAACCGCAAGAAGCGGACTATTCCTTTTTTGGTTACTAAAAGTGAAGAAAATAAGTGAATTAAATAAATTATGTATTTAAATAAAAGTTTAAAATAATAGCAATAAAATGAAAATATTTTAAGTAAAAAAACTTATTTTAAATTAAGATAAAATAAAAAGAAACTTTAACTGTGTTTCTCCAATAAACTGATCACAAGGATCAGAGAAGCAATTTAATTCTCCTACACTTATATTCTTGTAAAAGAGTTATCCGATATAATTTTTGTTGTTTTTTTTTTCAATATGTATGTACATATGTACATAAGTAAAATCACAAACATGCATATGTATATCTGCAATTGAGTGTACGTCTATATAAATATATGTATAGGGTGGTGCCGCTATGTATATGTAGGTATGTACATATACATCCATGATATAAAAATAGAAGTTAGTTCCACTCCAAAAATTTGTGACGTTTGCGGGAATTATTTGAAATATATTTTTTGTAAACAACACAATTTGCGTTGCTCCAGATATAAATAAGAAAAAAATAATATTTAAATATATAAATAGTTCCTATTTAACAAAATATGTGTAATTTGTATAATAAATGTAAAGAAAACTCAAATCTATTTACTATAAATATAAATTATACAGAAACAAATCCTTTGACTCTGAAAGACAATATATACAAATTTGCTTATTATCATAATTTATTAAAAATACAATTGTAGAGTAAGTTTTTTACCGAATTAACCAATTTAATTAATAAAAGTTTCAAAGATTGATATTTATTTTCACGTAATTAATAATTAAATATACACGCATGTCACAAATTCCGATCGGAATGGTTTTAATTCCGTATTAACAATTCCGATCGATTTTGTTTTACCTTCTTTAGATTTCATTCGATTTTGATTATTTTTAAAAAATGCTTAATCTCCACCTTTTTATTTAAATGTAGCAATATGCGCACACTAAAGTAAACAACAAGGCTAATCTTAATAAGGACACATTATAAAAGTAAATTTGAAATTCGCAAATAACAGAATTTCAAAGAAAGTAAAGTCCACTTTGAAATTTAAAAGTGGTTTCAATCCGAAAAAAATCTTTCGTTTTTTGTTTTCTATAGAACTAATTTGCAGATTTGAAACCACTTCCGATCGGAATTGAGTTCTGTGACATGCCTGAGAAGTTCATTAAGCAAACCGTGTTTCAGAGCGTTTTATAATGATATTGTTTATATATGTTTTTAAGTCCGTAGCATTAGCTAAGTATAAGTTTTTTAAATTAATAAAAACGACAACAGAATAAGTTTTATTAACAAGCAGTTTTTTATCTTTTTACACAATGTTACATTTTTCTGTTCGAAAAGCGAATACGAAAAAATTTTCTTTCCAAAAAAAAAAATATATTTTTGTAATATTAGTATCTAACATTAAATTTTTGCATATGGGGACAGTAAATTAGTCAGTGCCATTAATTTTAAGAAAAGCTAAATATAGATATTAAGGCTACCCTCAGATAAAACGTTCACGTTTATATAATTTTGATCGCTTTCCTCAAAGGTTTGAGAATCCAATTCCTTTAACCGCATTTTGAAGTAATATATCCCGAAAAGTTTTCAAGTCCATTCTATCCTATTTATTTATATGCTCGTTTTCTCGTTGTTCCTTTAGCTAGTGATAAAATGTAAATTTTGCCGAAAAACAAAATAAAGTAATTTACCTCCATTTGTTTTTTTCACAAACCAGTATTTTGCTAATTATGTTATATATTTCGAGGCTTAATGTTTCGTCTATATGTGAAAACTCGATTAGTTATCTTGAAAATCTATCACTTTTGTTTCATTACCTAATTAATTAAGACGTTACTTAAAAAAAAGTATTATTTTACCTTTACAAATAAGACCGAAATCTGTACTTGTTTAAGCCAAAACTGAAATTAAAAATTTTATTCCATATTTTAACTTTTGTAGTCTGGAAAAACACTTTTTCCAATTGTGCATTTTTCTTGTCCAAAACAATGTCATTTTTCCCAAAATGCAACGACCACACTAAAGATGCATTTGGCAAATCAAATTGTTCGAAGTTTGAAAAATCTTACAGAATTCTTGCAGAAACGTCTTTTACTAATGCAGTCCGAAAATTTTGTTTTATTTATTTAATAAAATTTGTTTATGATTTTTACATTATGTATTTCTTTCTTTTAAAATTTCATATAAGTTAAAAAAAAACAAAACAGAAAACCGGGATCTTACAAATTTATATGGTATGGTAGCACAAATTTTCATAATTCCCGCAAACGTCAGAACGTTAATATGGATATATCTCTATATATATATTTATATATATATATAAAAACGAGAAAAATAATTTACAGTTTACAATATATATATATATATATAAACGAGAAAAATAATTTACAGTTTACAATATATATATATATATATATATATATATATATATATATATATATATATATATATATATATATATATATATATATATATATTGTAAACTGTAAATTATTTTTCTCGTTTTTAAAACTAGTTTTAAACACACTTCTTCATACATATACTTTAGTACGTTTGCTTATTTTAAAAGAATTTTTTCAAAATATTATTTCCTATTAAAAAAAATATTGAGGGCTATTGAAGTTTAACTGCGTTTGTTAAAATTAATATTATGTATGCCATTAGCTTTTAATATTTTGTCTTTCCAAAGAACTGATTTACATCATTTTTGTATATTGTGGAATGTGGTGAATTTTAGGTTGTTTTTAAGAGATTCTCCTGTTTTTTATTTCTGCTTTAATATGACCATGAATTATATATCTCTTATTTTATTAAGGAGGACCTTGGTTAGGGTGGTTTATAGAGATTGTTGTTGCTTAACCAAGGTGCCTTTTTATGCCCTTCACGTCAGAATATATATACTTTATGGGGTCGGAAATGGATACTGTAGAAATTGCACACGGAAAGACGAACTTATATATACCCTTTTTCCACTTTTTTGTGGTGAAGGGTATAAAAACATCAAGTGAAATTTTCAAATTTCTAAAATTATCAATATGGGTATATTTTTAACTATTTTGAAGAGATCTTTAACGAAATACTAAAATTTTTAAAAAATGCTTAACCCATTAAGAGCCGATGTCATTTTTAAGTAATATTATATATACAGTGCCAAAATTTTCTATTTGTCACCCCAATATTCGCTTTTTTGATTTGTATTACTTCACAAAACTAGATTTACGTAGATGGTAAAGGGTATTTAAGATTACGTATGGCCGAATATAGCACTTTTACTTATAAGTAATACAGTTGGTAAGTATTTTTCGTATAAATTTTAAAAGATTCCGAATAATAAATTTTCATATTGATATATTTGCATGTGCACGTTGCTTATTAATAAAAATTGTTTTCAATTTTTATTTTTTCATTGAATCTTTCAAATACATATGAATGGTTTCCAGTGGGATCCCTTATGTAGGAAAATGAAATAAAAAATAAAAATAGTCACTGAATGTTTGCTGTGTTTTTTGTATAAAACATTTTTGAGTTTTTATTGTCTTTTGTCTTATTGATTCAATGGAGTTCTCATTTAATCAATTTGGCTTTTGATATAAGACTTTCTACTTTTCTATACAAAATTGGGGTAAAATCCACTGATGAGCTATTTAAGCAGTAGTGAAATGGCCATATGGATATGCATTCCCCGCAGTAATACATTTCATTTTTAGTTTAGTTTAAATTAATAAATATTTCATGAGAATATCACGAAATATTTATATTTCAAGGAATCAAGCACGAATAAAGTAAATTAAATTTTAAAAGACTCCGAATAATAAATTTTCATATTGATATATTTGCATGTGCACGTTGCTTATTAATAAAAATTGTTTTAAATTTTTATTTTTTCATTGAATCTTTCAAATACATATGAATGGTTCCCAATGGGATCCCTTATGTATAAAAATGAAAGAAAAAATAAAAATAGTCACTGAATGTTTGCTGTGTTTTTTGTATAAAACATTTTTGAGTTTTTATTGTCTTTTGTCTTATTGATTCAATGGAGTTCTCATTTAATCAATTTGGCTTTTGATATAAGACTTTCTACTTTTCTATACAAAATTTGGGTAAAATCCACTGATGAGCTATTTGAGCAGTAGTGAAATGGCCATATGGATATGCTTTCCCCGCAGTAATACATATCATTTTTAGTTTAGTTTAAATTAATAAATATTTCATGAGAATATCATTTTGCTTATGATTTTTGTGATTTCTTTGAAATTTTATGTTTTGCAGTTAACTTAAATTTGTAATTTTATGTTTTATATTTTATACCCTGTTCAGACATACGTTTTAATTGCGCAAAAAAGGAATTTACGCAATTAATGTCCTAATTGAATTTAATTTACTATATAAGAAATTAATTAATAAATTTATCAATTAGTACTTAAAGTACTTTAATTGATTATGTTTCCTCATACAACCATTGTGAAGTATGTTCAGTGAAAGAAAATTTTATACAATGACAAAACTAAATGTCATAAAAATTAAAAATGAAATATTTTCAAATTAAATGAAATGAAAAGTTTTTGAAAATTTAATGGAGATTCAGAGCTAGCGTGCAGTCAGATCTTGATCGTACTGATCAAATCAAATAAAAACAAGCAAACTTTCTTTTAAAGCCGAAGTTCTCTTCATTATTCCAATTTTACAAGCACAAATTTCTAATGTAATAATTAGGTCTGTTTAATAAATCTCCGGCAGAAACTAGCAACGATAGAGTAAAATAAAAATTTACAGCGTTACTATTCCAAACAAAAAAAGGAATAAACGCATTTTTGGATAGTAAAGGCGAACTGACGATAATAACAAAGAACCATAAAAATAAATATCTATCCCTGGAGTTAATGTCGACGTCGTTGACGGCGTCAAATGTCAAAAAAAGTTGAATCGTATGAAATTGTATGAGAGCAGTTAATCTCAACGCGTTGCAACGCCGTAAAAGTTCAATCTGTTTCAACTTTTTCGGCGTTGAAACGCCGTCAACGACGTCGACATTAACTCCAGGGTAAAACAGTAAAACAGCGGCGTTCGATGCTTAAAGCATTTTGTTAGCATTTGCAAGAGCTGTCATCGATTGTGATCACCTTTTTCAAATACTTTGCAAAATTGCCAAAATTTTTCCGTCTTTTTTGTAAAACCTTTATTTTATTCTACTTCTTTCGATTATTGTTTTATTTTTCTGGCGTTTACTTGTAAATAGTTTTCTCAGCTTTCTTCTAACTATTATACAAACGTTAGCTTCAATTCAAAATATTTTGTATTTAAAACCGAAAACTATAAAGGTTATATGTGTTTTGTGCTGTGTGGTTGTTAAAAATTTCCGCTGTAGATATTCGGTTTTGTAATCGCCATACAAATTATGGCAAAAAGCCACACTTGCAAGAAGTATGACCAACTCCAATCGAAGAGAGTGTAGCGCACCTTATATAAATAAGGGAACAAGTTGCACCCAGTGGTAAAGCTTTTGGGGTGAATAATGTGTTGCCTACAAAGGATAACAATGAAGTGGAAAACACTACTTTTATTGCAGCCTTGTCTTCGCCCAGTGAACCGCATACAGCAAATATAGAAGACCGCCCCACTTCGTTAGCATCGGTATTTTAAAATCGGCGCAGAAGAGAAAATTTGGATAACGAGCGGGTGGAGATTTAAAAAAAGCAGGCTTATTTAAACGGAAGAAATTTTTAAACCTGCAAAAAAAGTATTATATAACCATTTAATTATTAAAATGACCTTTACTTACTTGATATTTCGAAGTTCTAAGTTCGAGTGATCACGGAGGCTATTTTAAATGAGCAGCAAATGACTTTCAGTATCAAAACTTTCGTCGTTGTAAAATAAATCTATACTTATATCCATTTTAATATAATTTAAAAAAACCACAACTTCACAAACATTAATTGAAAATTTTTAATTTCTCACCATCAGCTGTTTAAATATCTGTCCTCACTTTTTAAGCTTGCAACGTCAATACGATTTTAAGCAGAATTAGTTGTAATTCGTAATACCAAAACAAAGTTGAGTTGTAAACCGTAATAGGGACATAAGGGTTAGTGCAATGTGCGATCACAAGCATATGAAAGGAATAGAGAAGCCAAACACAGCAGCTGTGTTGAGAGACAGTTGATAATTGTTAGAAATAGTTAGGAAAATATAATTAAGTTGTATATTAGGAAGAAATAAACACTCTAGGTGAAGGTCATTGAACTTTTGTTTTTTGTTTTCATTAAGCAGAAGCGATAACAAAAAATGGGATATAGTAATATCGCAGAATAGAAAAACTTTATTTAAAATGTAAATGATGTGGTTGAGCACATACACATGCACACATACTAAGACAGGTTAAAATTAGTATATCGTGTTCGCTGTTCTCCAAAGTTAACAATTATAAAAGAAACAAATGGAAAAAATGTCGTCTAATATTTTTGTGTGTAAAATTTGCAGTAACAACTATAATAGCAACCACTACTTAAAGAAAAACCAGGAAGATACCGCACAAACTTTATTTGTCCAAAAATACTGTTAAAATTAAATTTGAACTTAATTCTATTGAAAGATTTGACTATTCTTAAACAATCGATAATATCGCTAAAATCATTTATGTTGTTACATTACATATATTTACTCGTTGAATTATGTCGCTAAAAATTATTGCCTAATTAAATTTTTATTAAACTAAACATAAGATTTAAAACTCACTTGCTCTTCAGTTTTTGAATAGTGCACTTGCTAGTGCTTATGCTCAACCATTGAATTAATTGTACACATCATTTTTTTAAAGACTAATAAAATTGAGTTTATTAGACTAACCCAGAAGGATTTTTCTTATCCAAAACCTAAACTAAAGGAGCTTATACTTACCTGTTTTTGTAAAAAGACAACTCCTGTACTCATCAGTTAGCCGGCGCAACATATACGAAAAATACTTACCAACTGTATTACTTATAAGTAAAAGTGCTATATTCGGCCATACGTAATCTTAAATACCCTTTACCATCTACGTAAATCTAGTTTTGTGAAGTAATACAAATCAAAAAAGCGAATACTGGGGTGACAAATAGAAAATTTTGGCACTGTATATATAATATTACTTAAAAATGACATCGGCTCTTAATGGGTTAAGCATTTTTTAAAAATTTTAGTATTTCGTTAAAGATCTCTTCAAAATAGTTAAAAATATACCCATATTGATAATTTTAAAAATTTGAAAATTTCACTTGATGTTTTTATACCCTTCACCACAAAAAAGTGGAAAAAGGGTATATATAAGTTCGTCTTTCCGTGTGCAATTTCTACAGTATCCATTTCCGACCCCATAAAGTATATATATTCTGACGTGAAGGGCATAAAAAGGCACCTTGGTTAAGCAACAACAATCTCTATAAACCACCCTAACCAAGGTCCTCCTTAATAAAATAAGAGATATATAATTCACGGTCATATTAAAGCAAAAATAAAAAACAGGAGAATCTCTTAAAAACAACCTAAAATTCACCACATTCCACAATATACAAAAATGATGTAAATCAGTTCTTTGGAAAGACAAAATATTAAAAGCTAATGGCATACATAATATTAATTTTAGCAAACGCAGTTAAACTTCAATAGCCCTCAATATTTTTTTTTAATAGGAAATAATATTTTGAAAAAATTCTTTTAAAATAAGCAAACGTACTAAAGTATATGTATGAAGAAGTGTGTTTAAAACTAGTTTTAAAAACGAGAAAAATAATTTACAGTTTACAATATATATATATGACCATGAATTATATATCTCTTATTTTATAAATTTATAAATTAAAAATAAATTTATTAATTAATTTCTTATATAGTAAATTAAATTCAATTAGGACATTAATTGCGTAAATTCCTTTTTTGCGCAATTAAAACGTATGTCTGAACAGGGTATAAAATATAAAACATAAAATTACAAATTTAAGTTAACTGCAAAACATAAAATTTCAAAGAAATCACAAAAATCATAAGCAAAATGATATTCTCATGAAATATTTATTAATTTAAACTAAACTAAAAATGATATGTATTACTGCGGGGAAAGCATATCCATATGGCCATATCACTACTGCTCAAATAGCTCATCAGTGGATTTTACCCAAATTTTGTATAGAAAACTAGAAAGTCTTATATCAAAAGCCAAATTGATTAAATGAGAACTCCATTGAATCAATAAGACAAAAGACAATAAAAACTCAAAAATGTTTTATACAAAAAACACAGCAAACATTCAGTGACTATTTTTATTTTTTATTTCATTTTCCTACATAAGGGATCCCACTGGAAACCATTCATATGTATTTGAAAGATTCAATGAAAAAATAAAAATTGAAAACAATTTTTATTAATAAGCAACGTGCACATGCAAATATATCAATATGAAAATTTATTATTCGGAATCTTTTAAAATTTAATTTACTTTATTCGTGCTTGATTCCTTGAAATATAAATAGTTCATGATATTCTCATGAAATATTTATTAATTTAAACTAAACTAAAAATGAAATGTATTACTGCGGGGAAAACATATCCATATGGCCATTTCACTACTGCTCAAATAGCTCATCAGTGGATTTTACCCAAATTTTGTATAGAAAACTAGAAAGTCTTATATCAAAAGCCAAATTGATTAAATGAGAACTCCATTGAATCAATAAGACAAAAGACAATAAAAACGCAAAAATGTTTTATACAAAAAACACAGCAAACATTCAGTACCTCTTTTTATTTTTTCTTTCATTTTTCTACATAAGAGATCCCATTGGGAACCATTCATATGTATTTGAAAGGTTCAATGAAAAAATAAAAATTAAAAACAATTTTTATTAATAAGCAACGTGCACATGCAAATATATCAATATGAAAATTTATTATTCGGAATCTTTTAAAATTTAATTTACTTTATTCGTGCTTGATTCCTTGAAATATAAATAGTTCATGATATTCTCACGAAATATTTATTAATTTAAACTAAACTAAAAATGAAATGTATTACTGCGGGGAAAGCATATCCATATGGCCATTTCACTACTGCTCAAATAGCTCATCAGTGGATTTTACCCAAATTTTGTATAGAAAACTAGAAAGTCTTATATCAAAAGCCAAATTGATTAAATAAGAACTCCATTGAATCAATAAGACAAAAGACAATAAAACCTCAAAAATGTTTTATACAAAAAACACAGCAAACATTCAGTAACTATTTTTATTTTTTATTTCATTTTTCTACATAAGAGATCCCATTATGAACCATTCATATGTATTTGAAAGATTCAATAAAAAAATAAAAATTGAAAACAATTTTTATTAATAAGCAACGTGCACATGCAAATATATCAATATGAAAATTTATTATTCGGAATTTTTATAATTTAATTTACTTTATTCGTGCTTGATTCTTTGAAATATAAATATTTCATGATATTCTCATGAAATACAAGTATTTATTAATTTAAACTAAACTAAAATGTATTACTGCGGGGAAAGCATATCCATATGGCCATTTCACTACTGCTCAAATAGCTCATCAGTGGATTTTACCCAAATTTTGTATAGAAATCTAGAAAGATTTATATCAAAAGCCAAATTGATTAAATAAGAACTCCATTGAATCAATAAGACAAAAGACAATAAAAACTCAAAAATGTTTTATACAAAAAACACAGCAAACATTCAGTAACTCTTTTTATTTTTTCTTTCTTTTTTCTACATAAGGGATCCCATTGGGAACCATTCATATGTATTTGAAAGATTCGATGAAAAAATAAAAATTGAAAATAATTTTTAATAGTAAGCAACATGCAAATGCAAATATATCAATATGAAAATTTATTATTCGGAATCTTTTAAAATTTAATTTACTTTATTCGTGCTTAATTTAAACTTAACTAAAATGTATTACTGCGGGGAAAGCATATCCATATGGCCATTTCACTACTGCTCAAATAGCTCATCAGTGGATTTTACCCAAATTTTGTATAGAAATCTAGAAAGACTTATATCAAAAGCCAAATTGAATAAAATAAAAATTGAAAACAATTTTTATTAATAAGCAACGTGCACATGCAAATATATCAATATGAAAATTTATTATTCGGAATCTTTTAAAATTTAATTTACTTTATTCGTGCTTGATTCCTTGAAATATAAATATTTCATGATATTCTCATGAAATATTTATTAATTTAAACTAAACTAAAAATGAAATGTATTACTGCGGGGAAAGCATATCCATATGGCCATTTCACTACTGCTCAAGTAGCTCATCAGTGAATTTTACCCAAATTTTGTATAGAAAACTAGAAAGTCTTATATCAAAAGCCAAATTGATTAAATGAGAACTCCATTAAATCAATAAGACAAAAGACAATAAAAACTCAAAAATGTTTTATACAAAAAACACAGCAAACATTCAGTAACTATTTTTATTTTTTATTTCATTTTTGTACATAAGGGATCCCATTGGGAACCATTCATTTGTATTTGAAAGATTCAATGAAAAAATAAAAATTGAAAACAATTTTTAT
This sequence comes from Gymnosoma rotundatum, assembly GCA_916610165.2. Classification (NCBI taxonomy): domain Eukaryota; kingdom Metazoa; phylum Arthropoda; class Insecta; order Diptera; family Tachinidae; genus Gymnosoma; species Gymnosoma rotundatum. Next base: position 99,477,919 of record OU744336.1, read on the forward strand.
TAATAAGCAACGTGCACATGCAAATATATCCTTATGAAAATTTATTATTCGGAATATTTTAAAATTTAATTTAATTTATTTGTGCTTGATTCCTTAAAATATAAATAGTTCATGTTATTCTCATGAAATACGAGTATTTATTAATTTAAACTAAAAATTAAATGTATTACTGCGGGGAAAGCATATCCATATGGCCATTTCACTACTGCTCAAATAGCTCATCAGTAGATTTTATCCAAATTTTGTATAGAAAACTAGAAAGTCTTATATCAAAAGCCAAATAGATTAAATGAGAACTCCATTAACAAAACAATTTTTATTAATAAGCAACGTGCACATGCAAATATATCAATATGAAAATTTATTATTCGGAATCTTTTAAAATTTAATTTACTTTATTCGTGCTTGATTCCTTTAAATATAAATAGTTCATGATATTCTCAAGAAATATTTATTAATTTAAACTAAACTAAAAACGAAATGTATTACTGCGGGGAAAGCATATCCATATGGCCATTTCACTACGAGGGCTGCTATATATATTTCTAGCCTGGCAACACTGAGTGCTGCCAAGTGCAATCTGATATTTCAATTGGAAAGTTTGTCATTTTTAAGCATAATCGTACTCAAAACGTTTTGACGTACGACCATTATTTGTGTTGTTTACAGTGACTTGAAGAAATTAATATAGAAAAAAATGGAATTTTTGTGCCATCATTTTTCACAACTTTCGACGTGGATCATCACGACAGGAGTGCATTGATGATCTTAAATCTTTGTATGGCGATGAAGCACCATCCTATAGCACTGCGAAAAATTGGTATAATGAATTTAATTGTGGCCGAAGCTCGCTCAAAGACGAATTCCGTGAAGGTCGTCCAAAAACGGCGGTTGAGCCAGAGAACATTGATGCCGTGAGTGAACTCATAATGCTAGATCGACATGCGATATACCGAGAGATAGAGACATCCTTGGACATTTCTTCCACCAGCATACATTCGATACTGCATGAACACCTGGCCGTAAAAAAGGTTTGTTCTCGTTGGATCCCGCACAATTTGAAAGTCGCTCAAAAAAGGCTCATGTCGATGGCTGCAACGAAATGTTGCAAAAATACGATTGCGGTGCTTCAAAAGATCGTCACAGGTGGCGAATCATGGATCTATGCGTATGAGCTAGAAACGATACAACAATCGACCGTGTGGGTCTTCAAAGACAAGCAAAATCCAACGAAAGTTGTTCGTGGAAGAAGCACTTCGAAGCAAATGGTCGCCTGTTTCTTCGGGAAAACTGGTCATGTGGCGACTGTTCCGCTTGAGCAACGTAGGACGGTCACTTCTGAGTGGTACAGTATAATTTGTTTGCCTGAAGTCATCGGAGAAATTCGAAAAACCAACAAGAGAAGACGAATCATTGTTCACAATGACAATGCGAGCTCTCAAACATCGGCCAGAGCGTTTTTGACCGGCCAAAACGTCGAATTAATGGGTCATCCGCTTCTTGTTTCCGCACATCAAGAAAAAAATGCGTGGTCAACGATTTTCGTCGCCAGAAGAAGCTGTTGAAGTTTTCAAAAACCATGTTTTAGAGTTGTCTCAATCGGAGTGGAAAAAGTGCTTCGACAACTGGTTTGAGCGAATGCAAAAGTGTATAAATCATGCTGGAGAATACTTTGAAAAACAATAAAACCATTTTTGATTATAAATATTCGCATTTTCACTATTAGGCCAGAAATATATAGAGCAGCCCTCGTACTGCTCAAATAGCTCATCAGTGGATTTTACCCAAATTTTGTATAGAAAACTAGAAAGTCTTATATTAAAAGCCAAATTGATTAAATGAGAACTCCATTGAATCAATAAGACAAAAGACAATAAAAACTCAAAAATGTTTTATACAAAAAACACAGCAAACATTCAGTAACTCTTTTTATTTTTTCTTTCATTTTTCTACATAAGGGATCCCATTGGGAACCATTCATATGTATTTGAAAGATTCAATGAAAAAATAAAAATTGAAAATAATTTTTAATAGTAAGCAACATGCAAATGCAGATATATCAATATGAAAATTTATTATTCGGAATCTTTTAAAATTTAATTTACTTTATTCGTGCTTAATTTAAACTTAACTAAAATGTATTACTGCGGGGAAAGCATATCCATATGGCCATTTCACTACTGCTCAAATAGCTCATCAGTGGATTTTACCGAAATTTTGTATAGAAAAGTAGAAAGTCTTATATCAAAAGCCGAGAATTAAGTACACCTTCTATTCGAGCTAAAAGAGTAGAAAATTCCTCGAAGTTAAATTTTTGGACTTCTGCTATTCTTTTAAAATGAAATTTAAAACTTTTAACAGCGGCTTCCCATAAGCCGCCCATATGTGGTGAATGCGGAGGTATAAATTTCCATTCAAACCCATGGGTTACATATTTTTGAGCTATGTCCTGGGCTGCTGTATTAATGAACTTAGAAAATTCTCGTTCAAACGTTCGACTGGCACCTAGAAAGTTCCTGCCATTATCAGTTGTTACCCTATGGGGGAGCCCCCGCCTCCCAACGAAGCGAGCAAATGCAGCTTGGAACGCATTTGACGATAAATCAGAACACGCTTCTAAGTGAATTGCCTTAGTGCTAAAACAAACAAATACACAAACGTATCCTTTCATTGTGCTTGATCTTCGTAGGGACGAAGTCTTGAGTTCAAACGGGCCAGCAAAGTCAATTCCAGTTGTGTGGAAAGGTGGTGACAAATTACATCTCTCATCGGGTAAGGGTGCCATTATCTGCGAGCACGATTGCTGCTTGTGAATAATACAAACTTTGCAGTGGCGTATAATGGCTTTGACTCTAGGTTTAAGTCTGAAAATGTAAAATTCTGATTGCACCATTCTGCACATCTGTCTACATTTGGCATGAGCGAGAAATTCGTGCAAAAAAGTAAGGTATAAATGGCAGAATCGTGAGTTTCCGGGTAATATAATGGGAAAGCGTTCGTCATATAGTAGATATGATTGAGCTAATCGGCCATTAGCATGCAAAACTAAATCTGAATCAAGAAACGGGTTTAAGTTCTTCAAAGAGCTTAGGGTAGAGCGTTTTCGTTTAATAAAATATTGTACTCTTCCTTATAAAAGGTTCTTTGAGCAAGCGAAATGAGACGCTTTTTAACAAATTTCATTTCGTTTTGGGATACTCTATCACAAGAAATATGTGTGACACTCCGCTTTGAGTCTTTTAAACATTTGTAAAAAAATCGAGAGATATAGCACACAACACGTAGGGCTCTGCTCTATGAAGAGAATCTAGCCAGAATTTCAGTTTCCTGAACTTCTGTGTGTAGGGCCTTAATTTCGTTTTCCTGATTTTCAACATTTTTGAGCGGATTTCGTTTTGGCCATTCCGATGGGGTTTTACTTAACCACGAAGGGCCATGCCACCAGAGATAATTATTTATAAGATCTTGAGGTCAACAGCCATGTGTCCCCAGGTCAGCTGAGTTATCGTGAGTTGGGACATGTCGCCATATTGCGTTGGACAGCAAACTATGGATTTGAGAAGTTCTATTCGCTACATAGGTTTCCCATGAAGAAGGTGGCTTTGATAGCCAACCTAACACTATAGACGAATCTGTTCACAGATTTATTTGACTAATATCAAGCTTTAGAGAGGCGACTACGTATTTAACAAGTTTTGCTAGAAGAAATGCGCCATTAAGCTCTAACCGTGGGAGACAAACTGTCTGTATGGGGGAAACTTTGCTTTTGGCAACTAGCAAATTTTTATACGTGTTGTGGGAATTAGTTTGACATCTTATATATAATGTGGCACACTAGGCTACTTTCGAAGCGTCTGAAACCCCATGAATTTGAATTGTATCCGAAGGAGTGTACTGAAACCAACGTGGGATAGAAATTGTTTCAATGTGCATGAGATCTTGCGCGAGCGTGTTCCATTTATGCAGGGATTCTGCAGAAATGTTGTCATCCCAGTCTAACCCTTCTAACCACAATTGCTGCATGAGAATTTTCGCCCGAATGACTATAGGTGCTAGCCATCCAGCGGGATCAAAGAGTTTTGCAACAGAAGAGAGAATCCGTCGCTTTGTGATCTTTTCAGACTGTTCAATGGGAGAAAAATTGTATGTGAAACAGTCAGTGAGCGCATTCCACTTTATACCAAGAGTTTTGGTATCACTTGTGTGGTGGAACCGAAGAAAGTCCAAATCATAAAGATCTTCCTTCGGTAAATGTGCAAGTAATCGTGGATTATTTGTAGTTATCTTTTTTAACGGGAACCCTGCTGATTTTAACGTTTTTATGAGTTGATTTTGAGCAGATAGGGTTTCTTCTATGGAATGGCCACCAGCAAGTACATCATCGACATACGTTTCTGTGAGCAGGATAGATGCTGCTTTGGGAAACATGGATTCGGAATCGGTCGCAAGTTGCAAAAGGGTCCGAATCGCGAGATAAGGGGCACAATTTACACCAAATGTTACTATTTTCAGTTGGTAATCTTTAATTGGGCCATCCATTCGAGGTTGAAACAAAATTCTTTGAAAGGGTCTATCAGCCGGGTGTACTTGGATTTGGCGATACATTTTCTGTATATCACCACTGAAAACATATTTGTACTTCCTCCAATTGATAACTATAGATATTAACTCACTCTGTAAAGTTGGGCCTGTATGTAAAATGTCATTGAGCGAGAATTTAGACCTTGTTTTCCTAGAGGCATTAAAAACGACTCTTACTTTCGTTGTTTTATGTTCTGGACGAATAACTGCATGGTGGGGTAAATAGAACGATCCGTATTTACCTTGGGAAACAATTTCACATGATGGAGTTTCTTCCATGTGGTCAAGAGTAATGTATTCATTTAGAACAGTATTATATTGCGCCCTAAGTTCGGGATCTTTAGCTGTAAACCGAGACGACCCTAAAAAGACTTTTTCGGGATATTCAGCCTTAAATGGTAGTCTTACGACATATCTCCCACCCTCATTTCGTGTGGTCGTTTTTATGTAAAATCGTTCACAAACATCATCATCGAGTGATTTTAGTCGAGTCTCAGGTATTTCTTCCTGTTCCCAAAATTTCCGCAAGATATTGCTAAGTTCACTATTATCTGATGGAACTACTGATGTTGTGAAAGCTTGAATCGTCTGAGGTTTTATGGGACCACTGAGAACCCAGCCAAAGATGGTGTTGTAAGCAGAAGCTTTGCCACTAACATTCTTTTTAATACCCTCTAGATTAATGAAATGCTCATAATCACTGGCTAGGACAAGATCTATTTGCGATGTTTTATTAAAGGTCGGGTCTGCTAGATCTAACTTAGTTAGTTCGATTGAATAAGGGACTTCGAACGAGTAGGCTGGAAGATATTTTGTCACTCTAGGCAATATTATGGCTTTAATATGGATCTTAAGAGCGTGTCTTTTTGCATACAAAACCAAGTTGCACTCTTTACTTGCCGAATGTTTTTGGCCGCCGATACCGATAATTTCGAAATGAGACCTTTGATAGGGTATTTGAAGGCGTTGTCTTACTCTTTCAGTTAAAAATGTGCGTTGAGACCCAGGGTCAATTAAGGCTCTTACTGTAAAGAGTTCTCCTCTATGTTCTATCTGTACAAGAGCAGTACGCAATAAAATATTTTCATTGTTCATAGAACAATTGGCTTGTATATTCTGCGATGTGCTAGGAAGTTCTTCGTTTCTTACAACTTGAGAATCTGTTGTGAGAGATTTTGATTTAATTCCTGTGATATCGTTTGAGCTGTCTCTGTGCCGAGTGTTTTAGTAGTTTTGAGTTTTCTGTTTCATATGTAACAGGGTGTGATGGGGCTTCTTGCAATAGAGACATGTATGTTTACCACTACAATTTGCCTTAAGGTGAGATGAGGCTAAACAGTTGTTACAAAACTTGTTTTTAAAAACGAAATCGACTCTCTGTTGTACTGTGAAAGCACGGAATTTAGGGCATATTCTAAGAGAATGATTTTCATTGCATAACTTGCAAGAAGGGGAGTATAAATTCTCTTGAGACATGTATGTCTGTGTTTTTGATTTAGATGGGTTAGTGATAGTAAAGCAATCTTTTGATGTTTTTATACTATCGAGGCGTTCGACTGCTTCATACCTATCTACGAGAAATTGTGACATCTGGGTCCACTTTGGAAGCTCGCGGGGACTTGTGAGTGATTGTTCCCAGAGCGCAAGAGTCATGTTTGGGAGTTAAGTCGAAATCAAGCGAATGAGAATAGGGTCCCAGCTTTCCACTTCAACACCAAGAGTTCTCAGTGTCGCTAACGAATCATTAACAGACGATTGTATTCGTCTTATAGATTCACTATCCTCATTTTTGGCCGATGGAATATCAAAAAGAATCTTTATCTGATTATCGACTAGGACACGTTTGTTTTCATAACGAGTTTTGAGCGCATTCCAAGCGAGTTCAAAATTTTCATGCGATAAGGGATATCGCTTCACTATGGCGCCTGCCTCACCCTTCGTTTTATTTCGAAGGTGATAAAGTTTCGTGACTGGGGTGAGCTTTGTGTGGTTAATGTACACGGCTGTGAACATGTCACGAAACGAAGGCCATTGCTCATAGCTACCTGCAAACACTTCTGTATCACAGGGAGGAGTTTTATACAATTTACTAAGCTTTCTTGCACGAAGGTTTGACCGGGAGCAATAGGGTTCGTAGAATATCTGGTAGTCGATTGGAATCTTGGGTTACTCGGACTATCTAACTGGAGAACTTTTATTAAATCCAAAATTTGGGAGGTGCAGCTGTAGTATGCTTCTGTACATACTTCAAACCTTTCTGTGGCCTGTTGCCTAAATTCGGGTGTGACTTCCGAATTTTTTGTCAATACAACACATTCGTAGGACGCATCTACTCTACTCCATTTTGCGTCCAAATCCTTTAACTTGACCTCGAGAATGGTCTCACTGTGTTCTTCTACTGGGGTTCTATTAAATTTTTCACAAAATTTCAGTAGGTGATCACAATCAAATTGAAAATGTTCTTTGGGTGTGGGATTATAGTCATCGCGCGATACGTTAGGCATGTTTCAGCAACTATAGAAAGTTAAGGGGATTGGTAAAACGGGTTTTTCCTTTTTTTCAATCTATTTAGGGTTAGGTGTGCTGTCAAATTGATAATCTGAGAATGTAAGGGCTAAAAGTACTGGTCCTATTTTCCAAGTTTCTTTCCTTTAGAAGGGATAATATAAATTTAACAATATTCGTGGTTGAATAATCTGATTCGGAAATTACCGCTGTAGTTCCGTCGGTTTTACGGCTATCACAGACTTCCAAGGGACATAAATGTGAATTGAAGTAAAAGGGGCTTTCTTCTCTATATTTGGGTTAAAGAAAGCGTGTAATTTTTTCGCCAGAAATTTAAAATTAGAATGGGAAAATGAAAATTGGACAAGATATTCTGTAGAATTTGTGTATATTTGTTGAATAGTGGTTATAGAGTAATAGCACTACAGAAAATTTTGCGCAACAACTGGCCGTAGAAATCGAGCACGAAATATTGTAAAGGTTATTTATACTCAATAGAAAGGGGCTATAGAGTAATAGCACTCAAGGGTTATATATACAAATTGAATATAAATTATGCCAAATACAAATTTTCATGTGTTTTCTAACACTGAGAATTTAATCCAGAAAATAAATCTTATAACTTTTGCTTATAGTATGAACTTTATTATATAATTGATGCTAATTAAATTTTATTTTTTATTTATAAAATATTTCCGATGGAATTCTAAATTAGTGTACTAAACTTTACAGATCAAAGTACCTTTTTTTATTTTTGTAATGTAATTCACCATGTATTACAAAAAAAATTTTTTTTTTGTTTTTGGGTGTAATTAAATTCTTAATATTTAAAAAATTCTCCGGGTGTAGCATGTGTTCTACAATATCTCATGCAATTTTTCGGGTGTATGATTGATCATACAGAATAATATAACGCAGGAATAACGTAGGTTTATCGAACTTGTGCTGTCTAATTAGAAAAAATATAGGGTTCTATTATAGATATATATTAATATGTTTGACCTTTATTTATTTTAGGAATTAAAATATATTGTTGAATTCAAAAAATTTTAATTTTTTTTTTTTTATATATGTAGCAATTCTCATAACAATTGGTCGAGGTTTAATTTAAATTAACTGCAAAATTTAGGAAATATTCTTGCGCTATTATATTGTTACGTTTATTTAAATTTAAAAACGTTTTAATTATGAGTTCTTTATTTGCAAAATAATTAAACACACAACTTTTAGAGTTTTAGTTAAATTACACTTTATTTAATCAATTATTTAACGATTTAACTATTCGCGATTATTAATACACGCTGGCAACTTTACTTGTTGTACCACAAGATCTTAACTAGATGACGCTCACAATACGAATGAATCAGCACGCATTGGCGCCGCCCCCATACACCCCACTTTTAGGCGCTCCTGAATGTTCGAGAATTTCTACCGCCATCTATTGCGTAGTTGAAAATGCTGCGTTGCCACTTTTATCTCAGACACATAAGTGAGCATTATTATTTACTTCTAGAACCTTCAATTATTATTTAAAAATACATGTTGTGTATTTTTATTTAGTTGTTACACAATGCAGGCGCGTGCATGTCTGTGTATTGTGCTTGTCTAGTCATCGCCCTGTGTTAGTTGTTTTTGTAAAGTAATAAAGATGTTTTATAGAAACTTCTAGCTTTGAAAACAAACACAATAGGTCATTTCGCTTCACTTTCTTGGCGTCCATTATTTTAACATCTTTTTATGATTTTAATAAAGCATCTTTGTAACACTGCCGCCCACTTAAGCCTTTTCGTCCCGAATAGGCTCAACATTACCTCTGCCATATTTAGCCAGCCGCTCCAGGTGAACCACTTTCATTTTAGACCTCGGATTATGATATCTCTGTATCCGGTAAACCACGTCATTCAATTTCTTTATCACCTTGTACGGCCCCTCCCAGTGGGTTTGCAGTTTAGGGGATAATCCTTTCTTGCGTTGCGGGTTAAATAGTAGAACCATTTGTCCTTCGGTAAATCCCTCCGTATTTGCTGCTCGATCATATCTGGCTTTCATCTTATCGCTGGTCATTTTAATGCGGTTACGTACAAACTCATGAAGCTCATGCAGTTCTTCTTGTGCCTGGAGAACGTTTTCATTGCCTTCGTGCACTTGTCCAGGTTTAACACCAAATTCTAAATCTGCTGGCAGTTTTAGTTCTGTCCCAAACAAGATTTTTGCTGGACTACGTGAGGTTGAATCATGTACAGCAGATCGGTACGCCAGTAGAAATTTGGGTATATGCTCATCCCAATCCTTTTGGTGTGAACTGACCACTTTTCTGAGATATTCTTCTAGGGTACGATTGAATCTTTCCACCATTCCATCAGACTGTGGATGCAGCGGTGTAGTTCTCGTCTTTTTAATACCGTAAACGTCACACATCTCTTTGAATATAGCTGATTCAAAATTTCGTCCCTGGTCTGAATGTAGTTCTAGTGGAACACCGTATCGGCACACCCAATTGTTCACAAGGGCGTCTACCACTGTTTTAGATTCTTGGTTTGAAATGGCATAAACTTCAGGCCATTTGCTAAAATAATCCATTACCACTAGTACATATCGGTTTCCAGCATCACTGACAGGGAATGGACCTGTGATATCAATAGCTATACGCTCAAAGGGTGCACCTGCGTTGTACTGTTGAAGTTTGCCACGACTTTTTCTTACAGGACCCTTGGCCTTTATGCACTCTTCGCAATTAGCTATCCAATCGGCTACGTACTGTTGGCAACCTACCCAGTAAAATCTCTGCTTTATCTTTTCCAGAGTTTTTGTTATACCCATATGACTACCGCTGGGACCGTTATGGAACTGCTTTAGTATCTCATTCCTTTTGGAGGTTGGCACGACAATTAAGTCCGTCGTAGTTTTGCCATCTGTACTTTCCCAGGATCGATATAAGCAGCCGTCTTCTACTTTTAGGCTATTCCACTGGGCCCAGTACGACTTGGCTAGTTGGCTCTCTGCCGATATTTCATTATGATTCGGTCTCCTGTTGTTTTGCTTAGCCAATATAATTTTTGCCAAAATTGGGTCGTCATTCTGGGCCTTCGACCAATCTTCCCTTGACCCAATTTGGGTAAGCCGCACATCAATGACGCACTCCTTTTTTTCTACTTTTGTGCAGTGCTTGCACTCTACATTGCATGGCCGTCTTGACAGGGCATCAGCATTATTGTGCTTTCCTCCTTTTCTATGCACAATACTAAAGTCATAGCTCTGCAGACGCTCAACCCAGCGTGCAAGCTGGCCCTCAGGATTCTTAAATTGCATCAACCAACGTAATGCAGAATGGTCCGTCCTTAAGATGAAATGTTGACCATATAAGTACTTGTGGTAATGTTTAACACACTCCAGCACTGCTAAAAGCTCCCTTCGTGTAACGCAGTAATTTCTTTCCGGCTTAGAGAGCACCCTGCTGTAATAGCCAATGACCTTTTCTATTCCATTTATTTCCTGAGAAAGCACTCCACCTATTCCATAGCCGCTTGCGTCCGTGTCCAATATGAATTTCTGTCCAGCTATTGGATAGGCAAGGACTGGTGCCGTACACAAAAGTTTCCTGAGCTCCTGGAACGCCTTTTCCGCTGCTTCACTCCAGTGGTATGGTTGCGACTTCCTGGTCAACTCGTGCAAGCTAGCAGCCACTTGAGCAAAGTTTGGCACAAATCTCCTGTAGTATGTGCAAAGCCCCAGGAAACTACGCAGCTCATGAAGATTTTGTGGGCGAGGCCAGGTCTTTACTGCCAGTACTTTGTCTTCATCAGTTGACACGCCCTCTGCCGTTACACGATGCCCCAGGTATTTGACCTCCTTTTGAAACAAAGCACATTTCTTAACACTTAATTTTAATCCTGCAGCAGTTATACGCTTAAAAACTTCATCCAGGTTTTTGAGGTGTTCATCAAAAGTCTTCCCCATCACGATTATGTCATCCAGGTACACTAAGCACGTCTTCCAATTGAGACCCTTAAGCACACGTTCCATTAAACGCTCAAAAGTAGCTGGAGCGTTGCAGAGCCCGAATGGCATCACCTTGAACTGCCATAAACCACCACTTGCGCTAAAGGCAGTTTTCTCCTTGTCTTTATCAGCTATCTCTACTTGCCAATAGCCGCTCTGCAAGTCCAAGGTAGAGAACCATTCCGTTCCAGCCAACGTGTCTAAGGTATCGTCTATTCTAGGCAACGGATAACTGTCTTTCTTGGTGACGTCATTGAGCTTCCTGTAGTCAACACAAAACCGGGTACTGCCGTCCTTCTTCTTTACTAAAACTATTGGTGAACTCCACGGACTCGAGGATGGCTCAATGACTCCGTTACGTTCCATTTCGCTGACAAGTTCTTTGACCTCATTTCGTTTTGCTAGGGGAACACTTCTGGGTGCTTGTTTTATAGGCCTCGCTTCGCCAGTATTAATTTCATGTTTTACAACTGCCGTTCTACCTTGGCTTTTATTATTTAAGGCGAAGACGGAGGCATGTTTTCTCAGCAACTGCTTTGCTTTGTTTCTGTCAGGAGGTGTTAGTCCTGCCACCCATTTTTGCACTTGTTCTGCTAATGTATCTTTTTCTGTGGCTGTTATTTTAGGACATACTGTATTTGCTGCACAATTAATTATGGCTTCTGCTGGCTCACATCGACCCATCTCAAAATTCCTGTTAATTGTTTTTTCGCTATTGGACAGATTAAGTACTCTCACAGGAACTCTGCCATCGTCGCAGATTTTTACGAGGGCTTTTGCTGTTATGATATCGTCTTTAAGTTCTTTTGGTTCCACCACCCACAACCGATTATCCTCACAATCTGTCTCCACACGTGCCCATACTATGGTTTCCGCCTGAGGTGGTAATTTCTGACGTTCAACGGCAAATAGCTTCCTCGCTGTGATCCTGCTATCATATCCAACATCCAGGGGTATCTCCACATTGCGCCAGATCATTATTTGCTCGCCCATGTGCAGACTAATACCGTGGGCTATCATAAAGTCTGCACCAATGATAATTTCATCCACTATATCGGCAACAACAAATACATGGTCAGCGCTGATGTTTGCAATAGTCATTCTTACCCTGGCTCTTCCATAGACAGTGGCTAAGTCGCCAGTAGCAGTGCGCAGTCGTACATTATTTAACGGTTCCACTGCCGCTTTTACTAAATCGGGTCTTATAATTGACTAAGATGCTCCTGTGTCTATGGTGAGGACTTGCTTACTTCCGTTTATAAGACCGCTAACAGTTAGATTGCTATTTTTCTGTTGCACAATGGAAATGGAGATTGTGGGGCCATCGATTGTGGGAGCTAGCACTTGCCCCTTAGTGCCAGCTCGATTTAGTTTAACGGAGACTCATGCGATTTGGTGTTATTGGCCTGCTTGTTGTCCCTTGCTGGCGGAGCAGATCTTGATCTTCTCTTTGCGGATCTACAATTGCGCTGAAAATGACCGGCCTTACCGCATTTAAAGCATTTGGCGCGAGATTTGCCCCTTTCCTCCTGCATTATTTCTTTGAGCATCTCCTTTATTTCGCTCCTTTTGTCTCCGTGGTAACACGCATCAGTCTCAAGACATCGCACCTTGTACTCCTGTGGCTTCGAGATAACTTTTGCGGTCTCCTGGGCTAGCGCGTAAGAGATGGTTTCTGCAAAGGATGATTTTTGCCATTCACAAAGGCTTCAATCTTAAACTGATCCAGAAACGGGTGATCTTCGCCTGGATAAGTCAGCTGCACCAAACGTTCAATTTCCATGGCGAAGTCCTGCAGCGTCTCATTTGCCTTCTGCACCCTGCCTCGTAACTCCATTCTGTAGAGTTCTCTTTTATGCTCAGCACCGTACTTACGTTGTAAGGCTACCATTATGTCCTCATAATTATTTCTGCAACCGGCTGGTAAGCATTCGAGTATCTGTGCTGCTGCTCCCTTTAAGGCCAGAATTAGCTCAATAGCTTTTTCTTCATTGTTCCATCTATTTTTGCTGGCCACTGTTTCGAACTGGAACTTAAAAACATTAAAAGGTGCGCTGCCGTCAAAGCTCGGGGTGTTAATCTTGCTGCCATGCTCAGAGACAACTTTCACCGGTCCCTCTCGAATTTGAAGTTCGCCAATCTGCACTTTTAATTCATGTAATTCTTCATTCACTTCTCTCTTTAGGCCGCACAGTTTTTCATCAAACTCGCTGACCCTCTGTTCTACGATGTTCACTCGTTTGTCGAAGGCTTCTGATATTTCTTCAAATTTTTCGTTTACCTTCGACAATAGCCTTTCCCCGTTGACTCTAGAGCTTTCTTGAAATGTTTCTTGAAGTTTCAGGTTGTTTTCTTCCATTTTCTTCATTATAGCGGCAAACATTGAATTTAAGTCTACAACGCTATTTGTTGCTGGGGCACATACTTCAATCTCTTCCTTTTCGTCTTTTTCTCCAAATTCGTATGTGCCAATATCGATACCACGCTGCTTAAATTCATCTATTAACCGCTTTTGCAATTCCGCTTTATTGCCCGCTGTCGGCAGATCTAACTTGCTCAGCTCCATTTTTAGCTGCTCAACTTTTAGCTCGTCAAATTTCATTGTAATTATTTATTTATTATTTTGCAATTTCACTTCTGACACCAGTTGTTACGTTTATTTAAATTTAAAAACGTTTTAATTATGAGTTCTTTATTTGCAAAATAATTAAACACACAACTTTTAGAGTTTTAGTTAAATTACACTTTATTTAATCAATTATTTAACGATTTAACTATTCGCGATTATTAATACACGCTGGCAACTTTACTTGTTGTACCACAAGATCTTAACTAGATGACGCTCACAATACGAATGAATCAGCACGCATTGGCGCCGCCCCCATACACCCCACTTTTAGGCGCTCCTGAATGTTCGAGAATTTCTACCGCCATCTATTGCGTAGTTGAAAATGCTGCGTTGCCACTTTTATCTCAGACACATAAGTGAGCATTATTATTTACTTCTAGAACCTTCAATTATTATTTAAAAATACATGTTGTGTATTTTTATTTAGTTGTTACACAATGCAGGCGCGTGCATGTCTGTGTATTGTGCTTGTCTAGTCATCGCCCTGTGTTAGTTGTTTTTGTAAAGTAATAAAGATGTTTTATAGAAACTTCTAGCTTTGAAAACAAACACAATAGGTCATTTCGCTTCACTTTCTTGGCGTCCATTATTTTAACATCTTTTTATGATTTTAATAAAGCATCTTTGTAACAATATTATTATTATATTATGAATGTTCTTATTTTGCTTTTATTTTTGATTACAAATTACAAATATTTTTTCTTCTAGTGTCCTTATTAGTTTGGAGTTTATTGTAAAATTCTTTGTACATAATTTTTGGGAATATACTGTAATTATAACATTGGACTCACTAGATTGAATGTTTACCAGTTGTACTTATTTTTAAAGTTATTTGTCTTATTATTTTATGTAATAATTTAGATTTATCATTTGTTCAACACTATATTTTAATATTTTTACCAAATTGCAATACTTGCAATTATTATTTAAATGTAATAATTATGTCATTCTTTCATATTTTTTACTAAATGTATCAAATTGCAATACTTGCAATTATTATTTAAACATAATAATTAGGTCATATTTTTCATATTCTTAATGTATCAAATTTCAACACTTGCAACTATTATAATAATTAGGTCATTCTTTTCATTATTTCCGCATTAAAGTAAATTCAGCGGGTGTTGAACTGTAAAATGATTGTTAGTCATGCATTTATTAAATTGTTTTTAATTTCCATTTGTTTTTATTATTTTAGTATATAAGCTATTAAGAAAATAAAGTTTGAGGCAGTGATTGACAACCATTCTTACTACACAGGTGTTACTTACTTTCTTTAACAGTCTTTCAGTTCAAGTACTAGAAAGACAAGGGAAAAAACCAAATAGTGCAAGTTCTGACGAATCGTCTGAATTTAATTCCACACTAGATTTCCTGATTAAACATTGGTGACCCCGACGCTCCTGTGTAGAAAGAAACGGTTAATTTCACGATTTTCACCACCGTCTACACCAAACATGACTTCAGTGGAAGAATTAATTAGCCTACAGAGTATCTTAGGTGAGAACATTCAGCAGATCATCCGGAATTTCAAAAAGGACTCTGCTGATAGAAAAACCAAGGTTTCCTATTTTGAGGAACGCCGTCGTCGCCTTTCCGACAAATGGAATGAATTTAACGAGGTTGACGAAAAATTACGTATAACTGTTGAAGACCAGTCTGAAGTAGATTACTTCAAGAAAAATTATTTTGAGCAGATTAGATCTCTGGCACAAGAATACATTGAACTATTTCAGTCTGAAATAGAACGCTTGAGAAAAGAAGCACTTAAGAACCCGCAGGCAATTCTACATGAACACAATGTACAAGCATCAGCGGGATCCACACAAACACCTGGCAGCAGACAAAGTGGATCAGACGACGATTCATTACATAGTTTAATTGCAGAATTTAACGCTCGGATGTCAGCACTACAAAGATTATTAATAGGAATATCAAGACTGAATAGCGATGAGCCTCAACAGTTCTATAACATTAGAATTGAGACAGTTAAAAACCTATGGAACCAAATAGAAGAATTATATGAGCAAATATGGGATCGCTGTTTAAATCCTCTAGCCACTGGTCTTGATCAAGATGCTTATGAAAGTCTGAGAGAAATGGTCATTGATGGCTTAACAAAGTTACAGGTGATGTCAGATAAATTATCGAACACAAGTGCGGTATGACAACATATGGTCATGGCAACATCATTGCCGCTGCCAAAGATCTCAATTCCCAAGTTTGATGGGGAGTTTGCAAAATGGACGCAATTTCATGATATGTTTCTCCATATGGTTCATCAACAACCGATACCCGATGTCCAAAAGATGTGGTATCTCAAATCCAATCTTACAGGAGAAGCAGAAAAATTTGTAAGCCATCTATCAACGACAGAGAGCAACTATGTTTCAGCGTGGACTATGTTGCAAGAACGCTACAACAACAAACGAGTTCTTGTAGTAACACTTGTAGAGAAAATCATTAATCAACCATTATGCACATCAAACTCTGCTACCATTAAAAAACTGCATGACACAACTCGTGAATGCCTTTTGGCGTTAAACAATATTGGAATTGAGACAAAGGGCTGGAACCCTCTTCTTTTCCAAATATTAATTGAAAAACTAGATCGAAATTTACATATGAGGTTCGAGCAGTCTCTAAGCAAACCGAAAGAGTTACCAATAGTTGAAGAACTGTTATCTTTTCTAGAATTCCAGTTCCAAACCATCGAATCGATCACGAGCAGGGAGAAGACAACATATACTTCAAATAAAACAGCAGCAACTATGGTGAAAAAGGCTTCTAGGTGTACTTTTTGCAATAATGGAAACCATGCTTTATATCTCTGTGGAAAGTTTTTGAATTTATCAGCTATAGAAAGATTAAGAGTTGTACAATCACAAAAACTTTGCTTCAACTGCTTCAAAGGAGACCACTCTTCCAAGGACTGTTCATCAGGCTCATGTAGAAAATGCAACAAAAAGCACAACACATTGTTACATATTGAATCAAAACTTAGTCCACAAATCAAGCAGACTTCAATTGCATCCCCGAACATTGAAGTGAAACCCAGTTCTTTCAACGTAGCGGTGTCATCTGCTTCTGCAAATGCCTCATCATCAGAGAGGGATTATATTATACTTGCAACAGCAAGAGTAAAAATAACAGCACCTAACGGAAATTCAGCAGAGTTTCGTGCTGTTCTTGATTCTGGTTCACAAGTAAACCTCATTTCCAAGCAAGTCGTCAAAAAACTAGGTGTTTCAACTTCAACAGCATCATTATGCATAGATGGTGTAGGAAATGGCAAGAAACGAGTTTCAAAAAGGGTTAATTTGAAGCTACAATCAATAAACAATAAGTTTGAGACAAACTTAGAAGCGTTTGTTATCCCGACAATCATTCCCCCTCAACCAAGTCAGCATATTAATATTTCCAAATGGCAAATTCCAAACTTGGACTTAGCTGATCCATACTTCAATCTACCAGGAAGAGTAGACATTCTGTTGGGTGCTGAGCATTACTTCAATTTAATACAAAAAGAAAAGATAGAATTGTCGGGCAACCTTCCAATCTTGTTGAACACATCACTTGGATGGATTATCAGCGGAAAATTATCTTCAAGTATATATCCCAAGGACGCTGCAACTTGCGCAGTTTTTACCAATAATCCAGAAAATTTTGACGATGAGTTGTGAAATGACGTCATAGAACGGCTGTGGAGAATGGAAGACGATGGATGCACTGAAAAGGGCCTTTCGCAAGATGAAAAACAATGTGAATCATTATTTGTTCAAAATATCCAAAGAAATAATGAAGGTCGTTTTGTTGTCAGGATACCGTTCCGTGAACATGCTTCTGTATTAGGCGATTCGAAGGCAACAGCCCACAAACGATTCCTTAGCCTTGAACGACGATTAATGAAGGATCCACTGACCAGAAATCAATACATAAAGTTCATGAATGAATATGAAAAAAAATGAAGCACATGACAGAAATAGACATTTACTCAATACCAACTTCCAACTATTTCATTTCGCACCATTGTGTTATAAAACCAGAGAGCACAACCACTAAGCTTCGTGCCGTTTTCGACGCTTCCGCTAAAACATCATCTGGTTATTCACTCAATGACTTAATGTACACTGGTCCAGTTGTTCAGAGTGATCTATTTTCGATACTCATCCGCTTCCGTCTACCAAGATTTGTATTTACCACAGATATTGAAAAGATGTACCGACAAATCCTAATACATCCAGATGACAGAAATTACCAAATTATCCTGTGGAGGAATGATCCTTCTACTCCAATAAAATATTACCAGCTCAACACCGTTACATACGGTACACGAGCTGCTCCATATTTGGCAACAAGATGTCTTCAACAAATTGCATTTGAAAATGAAGGAGATTATCCACTAGGTGCTCAAATGCTAAGAGAAAACTTCTATGTAGATGATGGTCTTGGAGGATCAGACAGCTTAAGTACTGCAATTGAAATACAGCAACAACTCTCTCATATTTTAAAACACCATGGATTCAACTGTCGCAAATGGAGTGCGAATAACAAGCAATTACTTCAAAATATTGCACAAGATGATCGGGAAGTAAATCTTGATTTTAACAGCACAGAGAAGGAATCTATTAAAACTCTGGGTCTAATATGGTTGCCTAAAGAAGATCATCTTTGCATAAAGGTAAAGGTGGAACCTGTTAATATGATTACTAAACGCACAGTTAGTTCCGACTTGGCAAAACTCTTTGATCCACTTGGACTATTGGTACCAATTGTTGTGAAAGCAAAGATATTTATTCAACATCTTTGGCAGATGAAATTGACATGGGACGAAGCACTGCCTGATGATCTAAGTTCAACATAGTCAAATTTCCGTGAAAATCTAAACTTATTAAACAATCTTCAAATAACACGACACGTGTTCAAGGATAGCATCCCATTAACTACTCAGCTTCACATCTTTGCAGATGCATCCGAAAGGGCTTTGGGTGCAGCAGCATACATCCGATCAACATTGAAAGGCGACAGAATAATTACAAAGTTACTCTGTGCAAAGTCTCGTGTATCACCACTCAAAAAACAAACCTTACCACGATTAGAACTTTGTGCAGCACTTCTGGCTGCAGAATTAGCTCAACGCCTTCGAAAGGTTATGAAAGGGAAGAATTTACCAATTTTCTTATGGACAGACTCTGAGATTGTCTTGTCATGGATACAATCGAAATCATCATCTTTTCATACATTTGTGGGTAATAGGATCTCAAAGATTCAAACAATAACCCTTCCACAACAATGGCGACACGTTTCATCTAAAGATAATCCAGCGGACATTCTCTCAAGAGGTTTGACAGCAAAGGCACTTTCAGAGAATCATTTATGGTTCTTAGGACCATTATTTTTGCACGGAAGGCAAGAATGCTGGCCAAAAGAGTTTCATTGGCCACAGTCACAAATTACTTCTGATCCTGAAAGAAAGAAAGATTCAACTATTGTTTTATTAACTACAAACAACTACAGTTTTGTATACGACATCAATCATAAGGGTTCATTTAAGAAGCTACAGCGAATAATATCATATGTCTTCCGTTTCGTTAGAAACACATCTGAAAAATATTCACCGAGGTCGCAACTGAAGGCTTTAAGTACAAAGGAACTTGACGCATCACTAAAGGTTATTGTACGTGCTATTCAAAGTTATGATTTTTTGAATGAAATCAAGCAATTAAATAAACATCAAGAAGTCGCTAAAACAAGTCCAATTCTCAGTTTAACTCCATTTATTGATAAAGAAGGCATCTTGCGAGTGGGAGGACGATTAGAGGAATCCGCCCAACCCTACGATTCGAAACATCCAATCATTCTTCCGTACAATGATGCATTAGTGAAGCTTTTGTTTAAATCAATCCACGAAGAAAACAAGCACTGCAGTCCACAAGCCTTACTAGGAATCGTTAGACAACGGTTTTGGCCGATCAAAGGAAAATCTATTGCAAGATCAACTGTGCAAAAATGCGTACAATGTTGCAAGGCCCGTCCAAAATTATGTCAGCAATTAATGGGAAACCTCCCACGGGACAGAGTTACTCCAGCACGGCCATTCATTAATACAGGTGTTGATTATTTTGGACCGATATGGATTCACTACAAAATAAGAGGGAAACGACCAACAAAGGCGTATGTAGCTGTATTTTGCTGCTTTGCGACAAAGGCAGTTCATTTTGAACTGGTGAGCGATTTATCAACTGATGCCTATATCGGAGCCTTGAAGCGTTTCATTTGTAGAAGAGGACGTTGCCAAAACATCTATAGCGACAATGCAACAAACTTTGTGGGAGCCAACAATAAACTGGCTGAGCTCTCACAATCAATATTCTCTGATAATGGGAAGGAATTAATAGTTTCAACATGTAGCTCAAAGGGAATACAGTTCCATTTTATTCCACCGAAATCTCCCCATTTTGGAGGACTTTGGGAAGCAGCTGTCAAATCAGCTAAAAATCTTCTTATACGGAGCTTAAGTACAACTTCATTGACTTATGAAGAATTAGAAACGGTTATCATTAAAATTGAAGCCATATTGAATTCTAGGCCATTAACACCTATTTCTAACGACCCTTCTGATATGATTGCATTGACTCCAGGACACTTACTGATCGGTGAAGCTCTTACATCTCAGGTTGACACCGCAGCAAGCTCAAGGAAAATGTCCCATGAATTTTGGAAAAGATGGTCAACTGAATATCTGCATGAGCTTCAACAGCGTCATAAATGGAAAACTCAAGGTCCTAACATCAAACCAGGAGACATGGTTATCATTAAAGAAGATAACACAATGCCGATGAAGTGGCCACTAGGAAGAATTTTAAAGGTCTATCCTGCGAATGATGGATGCATTCGGGTTGCTGATGTCAAGACCGCATCTGGAATATGTAAAAGGCCTATACATCGTCTAGCGCTGCTTCCTGTTGAAGATAATGCACAGGGAAACTTAACAGAACTGAACTCAAATGTAACAAATGAAGACGCGGTAGAAAAAGATCAAATCAACGAACCCAGAAGCAAGAGAGTAAGACTACCATCAATTAATATATGCAATGCCCTGCTGTCTTTGCTACTTATTCTACCAGTGATTCTTGGAACGCCAATCATCAACAGGCCATTTGGATCTCAGCTAGGGGTTCATTTTGAAGAAATAGGACCGACATATATATCTACAAGTCAATGGAATCTTATGGTGTTTTATGATCTATCAACATACTGGTCTGATACATCATTTTTAGCAAATGGTACCAAATCACTTAAACAGATTTGTAAGAAAATGGAGTCCAATACATCGTGTATGAATATCATAGAGCATTTGCAGCACATTGAAAAAGATTTAAGTCTAGACAACAGACTACTATACAAATCTCGACAGAAAAGAGGTGCTATTGATTTTGTCGGAAACATTGCACATTCACTCTTTGGTGTACTTGATTCTGAATATGCAGAAAAAATGTCATCAACAATCACCAAATTACAAGAAGACGACTCATTTATGCTAAGGCTCATAAAGGAACAAACTTCAGTTGTAAACTCAACTATGAACATAGTTAAACAGGGTCTTACTGCAGCAAAATTTAAATTTGACAGTCTTCAAACAACCATAAATGAATTAGTGAAAACCGAAGAATCACGCAACGAAGAATTATACAAGTTCAAGCTTGCTCATCTTTTTAACATGGGCTTTATGCAACTATCACTTGTTGCAAACAATTTGCAAAAAACGCAAGCATGTATCCTGGACACATTAACTGACAGCCATCATGCAAAAATAAACCCTTTGCTGCTATCTCCACTGCAGCTAGAAGTTGAAATACATCAAATCAAAACACATATGCCTGAATCATTGATGCTGCCAGTATCCGAAAATGACTTGTTAGAGTTTTATAAATTAATGAAGATAAAAGGTGGACTTACCGAGAAACACGTGGTATTCAGCATAACTTTACCATTAATAGAACAGGATACATTTAAATTGTATAATTTAATTCCAGTCCCTAATGCACTTAACAACACAATGATAGAGATAGAAACATGCAGTCCTATTTTAGCCATAGACTCAAACCGACGACATTATTTTCCGATATCACCAGATAAACTTAAGTCATGCGACATCATTAGAAAGAACATATTCATATGCTATAATATTCAACTAGAATATAACTTCGGAGCAGAGAAGTGTTCATGTGAAATCAACTTATTTTACAACATCACTATTTCAAATTGCAATTTAAAAAGACTATCGGCTAGTGTAACGTGGATCCCGTTGCATCACAAAAACCAATGGATATATTCATCGCTATCAACCACACAAGTGACAACAGTTTGTGGGAAAGAAATTGCAACCTTTTATCTTGAAGGATCTGGATTGTTAACTATTAGCCCAGATTGCATCCTTAAGCATGATCATATTCATATGACCGGACAACAATCGCTATCAACAATCATTGGGTCATCATATACAAGTCTTGCAAACATTTCAGAACTTTCATATGAAGACCTCCCAATTAGTAACAATGTAAAAAATAACAATTACACACTCATGTCAGACCAGATTTCGTTACAACTCAATAAAATAAAGGGTTTGCAACAAAGGTTAGAAACAATAAACAACTCAAATTTGCAACATCATTCAACCTCAAGGCATAGTGTCACAATTGCATATTCTGCATTAATCGTCAGCATAATAGGTATATTACTGGCCTTGGTTATAGTTGCAATACGTCGGAAGTCTAGTACTAAGAATATGACACAACCATCTAATTGTACACTACCCCCATCCAAGGATAAACCAACACACTCACAGCATCCACGTGAGAATTTCACAATACAAGTTTAAAGTTAATGCATTTAATTGACTCCTCGTCAATGCCGGGGAGAATGTACTTATTTTTAAAGTTATTTGTCTTATTATTTTATGTAATAATTTAGATTTATCATTTGTTCAACACTATATTTTAATATTTTTACCAAATTGCAATACTTGCAATTATTATTTAAATGTAATAATTATGTCATTCTTTCATATTTTTTACTAAATGTATCAAATTGCAATACTTGCAATTATTATTTAAACATAATAATTAGGTCATTCTTTTCATATTCTTAATGTATCAAATTTCAACACTTGCAACTATTATAATAATTAGGTCATTCTTTTCATTATTTCCGCATTAAAGTAAATTCAGCGGGTGTTGAACTGTAAAATGATTGTTAGTCATGCATTTATTAAATTGTTTTTAATTTCCATTTGTTTTTATTATTTTAGTATATAAGCTATTAAGAAAATAAAGTTTGAGGCAGTGATTGACAACCATTCTTACTACACAGGTGTTACTTACTTTCTTTAACAGTCTTTCAGTTCAAGTACTAGAAAGACAAGGGAAAAAACCAAATAGTGCAAGTTCTGACGAATCGTCTGAATTTAACACTAGCACTAGATTTCCTGATTAAACACCAGTTAAACGTGAACTTAAGTGTGCGCTCTTTTTTCAACCTTTTTGTATGTTTTTATTACAATGAAGAGGAGATATTTATTTTTTAAATGCTTGGTTTTTTTTACATATGTACATATATAGAAAAAGAAAGAGAATAATATACAAGAAATGTCAATTCAATCTTTGTTTTCTGAAACGTTCTTTAATAACAACTGTGTACTTATATTTTGTTTTAACATTATTACTATTTTACTGTAGATTACTTTATTGAGAAGATCTTATTTCTTTTTCTTTTTAGTGGACTGTATGTTATTTATGTATATTAAACTGCATCTTCTTTACATTCATCAACAGAAATCCCAGTAAATGTTATATTTCTTTAACTCTTCTGTTAAAAAATAAAGTATAGATAATTAAGAAAATGCAAACTTCTCTTTATTCTTAGTTAAAAGAGCATGGGATTAGAAATTCACCACACATATGAGGGTTTAAATAAATGAGAGCATTTGCTATTTGATTTTCAGAGTCAGTGTTGTCTGATTACGGGTTTTATCCTTAAATCGGGGATCTTAATATGTAAGTGGGTATGAAATTTAAATTGGTGATTGAAGAATTATTTGAGGATATTTTTTTTCTCTTTAAATTATAGTTTTGGTTATTGTACTGTAACGACACGTTCTACGCTGGTTGCTGGGATAGCTACAGCGGAGTCCAGGGTCGTTGATGTTTTGTCTTTCGTCTCACGACGGAAAGGGAATAAAACAACTTTTGTTTCAAAAAAACGTTATAAAACTTAAATCCAAGTTTTATTTTTCCTAGTGGTAAATGTTACAACGATGGGTTGCTAGAGGATGTTGTGGTAGTTGACACGGGCTAGTGGCAGCGACGTATGCTGGATGCTTCGCGTTGCCGTAGTGGCGGTGTCCAATGGCGGTAGCGTTTGGGTAGGCCAGGCCAAAAAGTAGGCGAGGTTGCTGTCGGCGAACGGCAGCTGATGTCGTAATAGGCGGGCTGCGGAGACAGTAGTCCGCGGCAGCGTCTTTACGTAGGCCGGGCAATAGGCAGGCTATGAGGCCGGCGGCAGCAGCGGTGCTAGACGGGCTGCGGCGACAACCGTCAGCGGCAGTGCGAAGACGCAGACCGGACAAGCGGCAGGCTATGAGGCCAGCGGCTGAAACAGCGATGGCTCAGGTAGCGTTTCACCAGCGAAGGCGCAGGTAGCGCTTGAAGACAGGGCGACGCTACCGGGCGGCAAAGGCACGGGCAGCGGCGCAAACAACGATGGCGCAAGTAGCGCTTGAAGACTCGGCGACGCTACCGGGCGGCAATGGCACGGGCAGTGGCACAAACAGCGATGGCGCAGGTAGCGCTTGAAGACAGGGCGACGCTACCGGGCGGCAATGGCACGGGCAGCGGCGCAAACAACGATGGCGGTGGTAGCCCTTCAACAGCGATGGCGCAGGTAGCGCTTGAAGATACGGCGACGCTACCGGGCGGCAATGGCACGGGCAGCGGCGCAAAGAGCGATGGCGTAAGTAGCGCTTCAACCGCGATGGCGCAGGAAGCGCTTGACCAGCGATGGTGCAGGTAGCGGCGCAAACGGTGGCAGTGGCCGCTCTAGGCGGGCGGCGGTGACAACAGACAACGGCAGTGTTGATACGTAGGCCGGACACTTGGCTGTAGCGTGGTGGTCGCTGTACACTGGAACACTCAAAGGCAGCGCCGGTAGGTCAACCGGACACCAGACAGGGGGTGCTGTAGCCGGTTAGTCGACTCTCTGCACCGGAGTCGGTGCGTGCGCGAAGTACTAGACGCTAGTCTCGGGCGGTAGCGACGTTCAGCGGCAACACCCGGGCTTTACGCCGGACGTGCTCCTGGCAGCGCCTAGTGGTAGTGCTCGACCGCGCAGGCCAACCCTGGGGAATTGTATAATTCCTCGCCAAGGTAAGCGACAAGGCCGAACGAACGCCGGTAGAAGTGTAACTTCTGTGGCGTTGTTTTACCAACCGGCGTAGCAACTGTCGCACAGCCGCGATGAATGGCAACCACTATGGGAGAGCTAGGCAGCGCAAGACTAAACCTGGGGAATTGTATAATTCCTCGCCAAGACTATCTCCGCTAGTCGAGTTACCCACAAATGCAGTTTTTCTGAAGATAAGAAATAATTTGGGGAATTGTAAATTCCTCACCAAGCAACTTCTTACCTGCAGGCCAGCTGCTTACAAACTGATCTTTTTCAACTCAATGTTCGCCTTTTTATACTTGTGCGTAGGCACACACATTCATTCACACACATGTCGTATTCTGTTGTGTTTAATCGGCAAACACAGCCGAGCGTTGTAGTTTAGTTCGTGACAGTTGTGACATTGTTGGCTGTTGCAGCTGTCTGTTTAGTCTGCAGGTATTATCTTCAAGAGGGCGTAATGTGTCACCCGACCGTTAATTCAAACTATCCTCGGGTAGAAAACTTATCATGATCTAAATATAATTCATTCTATAAAGGCTTAATTCTAAAGTTTACAATAAGAGAAATTATTTCAGTAAAGCAATAATACATAAAAATTATAATTCATTAAAATTATATATGAAAGAAAATATAATTCATTATATAAAGTCTTAATTCGAAAGGTAATAATAAAAGGAAATATAATTTATTCAAGCAATAATACATAAAAAAAACATTATTCATGTGTTGACAAAAACGAGGAGGCGACTTTTGTCGTTACACTGCCTCCCTCCGATACGGCTTAGGGCTCCACTTACTGTGCCCGAAGGATACGGATCTTGCGTAAATGAAAAGGAATCTGGAAATAGAGACAGGTAGTGGTTGAATTAGAATTTTAATGATGATAGGCCTTTAGTTCACTAATGTGTGCCGTGCGTTCGTCGTTATTTGCCTGGTCCCGAATTTTCACGATTACCGGGGATATAAACTCTTTGACAATGTACGGCCCGCCATATTTTGGCGCCAGTTTCGCTGCGAAATTTTCACTTGCTTTTGAGAGTGGATGTTGCCTGGCTAAGACCCACGTTCCACGTCGGGGTTTCCAAGAACGTCGCCTCAAGTTATAGTGGCGTTGTTGCTTTTGGGAGTTGGGTTACGTGCCCCGGTTCCGACCATAACTTCATCATAGAGTGCCTTCGGCAGGCGTGGTTCTCGCCCTTGGGTGAGATATGCCGGGGAGTAACCGGTTGATTCCGCGATACTGGTGTTGATGGCTAACATAATTTCTGGTAACCAATCGTCCCACGAATTATGGTTTCGGCCTGAGAACTGTGCGATGATCGTTTTGATCGTACGGTTGGCTCGCTTCGTCGGGTTTTCTTGAGGTGTATAGGGTGCAGTCAATTCCTGCTGTGTCCCAACGTCTTCCACCCATTTCCGGAATATGCGTGACGTGAATTGTGTGCCGTTGTCGGTAATTATTTTCTTGGGAACCCCGTATCTGGCCAATATTCGCTCTCGGAAGGCCTTTACTACGCCCTCGGCAGTGGCTTTCCGTTGAGGCACCAATTCGCACCATTTCGAGAATCTATCGAAAAATACGAGCAATACGCTGTTGCCATGCTTGGTCCGCGGCAGGGGACCTATAAAATCCGCACAGACAGTAGCCCACGGTTCTTCGGGAATTCGGGTCAGCATTTTTCCAGCTGGCATTTGGTGTTCGATCTTATACCTTTGGCAGGAATCACACCGGCGCACGTAACGAGTAACCTGTTTAGCCAATCCGGGCCAGAAGTATCGATTTGCGACTTTATTCACAGTTTTCCTGGTACCGAGGTGTCCGCCTGTGATACAATCGTGGTTTTCACGGATGACCTGGTTGCGTAAGGGTTCGGGGACGCATAACTTCCATGGTGTGCAGTCCTCGTCATTCACTCTTCTCGTCGTGTGCTTATACAGTTGACTATTTACAATTACAAAATTAGGAAATTTTTCCGGGTTCTGCCGTACCTCAGCCATTCGCCGGCTTAACCAAGAGCATGTGTTAGGTGTTTGTGCGAGGCTGAGCTTTTCTACCGGTTGGCGTGATAGGGCATCCGCTACGACATTTTGCTTACCCTTTCTATACTGTACTGTGAATTGGTATTGTTGAAGCTCTAACGCCCAGCGTGCCAGTCTGCCTGTGGGGTTGTCGATGCTGTTTAGCCACTTCAAGGACAAATGGTCGGTTATGACCACAAATTGGTACCCCTCTAAATATGGTCTCATTTTACGGATTCCCCAAATAATCGCCAGGCACTCCTTCTCCGTGGCCGAGTAATTTCTTTCTGCCCCCGTTAGATGACGACTTGCATAAGCGATTACCCGCTCTGCCCTGTCGATTGTTTGGGTTAACACCGCGCCCAATCCATGCTCACTGGCATCAGTTTGTAGAACAAACGTGTTGGAAAAACTCGGACAGGCAAGTACTGGGGCCTTGGTCAGCCTGGTTTTTAAGGCAGTGAAGGCGTCTTGTTGCTCCGGTCCCCATTTCCAATGTTTTCCCTTTTTCAGTAATTGCGTCAACGGTTTAGAGATGGTGGCGAAATCGGGTACAAAACGCCGGTACCACGATGTGACGCCCAGAAAACGTCGGATCTCTTTGACATTACCTGGCGGGGGCATATCAGTGATGGCGGCAATCTTGTCCGGGTCAGTTTGGATCCCATCTTGATTGATCACGTGGCCTAAGTATTTTGTTTCCCGTTTAAAAAATTGGCATTTTTCGGCGTTGATTTTTAGTTTGGCTGCCCGCAGTCTCCTGAAAACCTCCCTCAAATTAGATAGGTGTTCTTCAAACGAGGCCCCAATAACGATGATGTCATCCAAATACGCGAAGGCGTGTGGTTCCATCTCTGGTCCAATTACACTATCTAACGCCCGTTGGAATGTTGCGGGGGCGGAGTGTAATCCAAACGGCATCACACGCCACTGGTATAATCCTCGTCCGGTGACAGCAAACGCTGTGTATTTTTTACTGCTTGCTTCAAGAGGGATCTGCCAATAGCCATCTTTCAGGTCCAAACTACTTATATATTTAGCATTACGTAGCCTGTCCAATATGGTGTCAAGGTGGGGCAGTGGGTATGCATCGGGAACCGATCGAGCATTAAGTTGACGGAAATCCATGCATGTTCGCCATGTTCCGTTTTTCTTTTTCACTAATGTGATCGGAAAGCTGTATGGACTTCGCGAGGGTTCTATACATCCACGGGCAATTAATTTGTTAATTTCATTGTCGATGATGGCCTGCATGGCTGGGTTACGTGGCGCATATCTCAGCTTGATGGGCCGCTCGTCTTTCATGACAATTTTGTGTTGGGCAATATTCGACACTCCCTTGATTTGTTCGAACATCGCGAGTTCTTTTCCAAAAACCTTGAAATTCTTTCCTGCTCTTGTGGGATCTGGTTTATACTCTGCCCGATTTTAGGGCTGTCTGTTGGGGTACATAAAGAGTTAGTCATAGTGCTTACCTTGGCTTTGTTTGGGCTGTGCCTATTGTGGTCCGGACGTCTCGAGGATCTCGGGCGGCCTCTTGCTACTAGACCGGCACAACTGAACGTGGCCTTAAACAAACACAGTGAGTCCAGCCCTAGAATGAGGTCTTCCATGGCCTCCTGCATTACCAGGAATTCACACGGCACGGTCCTATTACCGAGAGCAACCTGGAGCCGCACCGCCTCGGTGATGAGTTTCTTTGACCCATCTGCTAGAAATACTTCAGTATTTACCGTAATACGATTGCGGGATGTCGACAGCCGGTTGAGTTGAGCCGGTGAGATAAAGCTTTTGGTAGCACCTGTATCGATGATTGTAGTAATCAGTTGCCCCTTTATTTTGACGGTCGCCTTAAGTTTTTCCTCTTCCCACACTATACAGGTTTGGTTTTTCTCTCTGTTGCTCGTTCGGCAGGTGGCCTCCAATTTCTTTTTCGCTTTTCTTCCTCGTATCATGCGGTGATGCTCCCCCCGATTGGGCTGTGAGGTCGCCGGAATACATTCCAGCTCATCAGCTAGCTGTAGCAGTTCGGCGAGCGTTGAAAAATCTTTGCGTCGGATGTACCATTGATAGTCTGGTTGGGAGTTTCGGAAAATCCTTTCCAGCTTTTGTTGTTCAGTCATGTTAGTGGGTCGCATCAAGTTTTGTAGTGCTAATAAATAGTCTTTAAACGCCTCCTTGGGACGTTGAGTACGCTTACGTATTTCATCCTCCAGTTTTTCGAAATAGCGTGGAGGGAGGAAAAACCGGTAAAAATCCTCCTTGAAGTGACTCCACAACTTCCAGTGACGATTGTTGTTCCGCAACCAAATCAAGGCTCGTTCCCGTAGTACTTCTGGCATTATTTGCGGTAGCTGATTCGTGTCTACATGGTACATTTCGGCAAGCTCTTCCATTCGTTCTATGAACTCTAATGGGTCTCTGCCCCCGGTATACTTCAAGCCCCGTTTCCTGACGATCTCGATGACTCCAATAGTGTGATCTTCGTGAAGTGGCGTCACGTGAGACGCGGGTAAGGTCACTAGGTTAGGTGGGACGGATGGTTCTGGCCGCTTCTCGGGGAACTCCGTACCTTCAGCACTAGTTTTTTGGTCTTCTAGTTTGAGCGGCGAGGCTGGTCGACTGTGTCCGCTTTCGGTGGTTGCTGGAATCTTGAGGGTAGCTTCATGTTTACCTTGTAAGGCCAGGAGCTCCCTCATTTGAGTTTCCTGGTGTTCGTTTGCAAGAAACTTGGCAAAACGTTTTCGTAACTCTTCCACATTTCCAGTGTGGTCCTGGTCATATTGTCCAAGGTACTTTACTAGCTCCTCCTTCTTTAAGGAGTAAACCCAGGAGGTTCGTAGCATCGTGGTAGCCTTGATAGCAAGTTCTTGTGGGTTTTTTTTTTTTTTTTTTTTAATAATTGAACACTATTAGTGTCCCTGCTCGGGCGCCAATGTAACGGCACGTTCTACGCTGGTTGCTGGGATAGCTACAGCGGAGTCCAGGGTCGTTGATGTTTTGGCTTTCGTCTCACGACGGAAAGGGAATAAAACAACTTTTGTTACAAAAAAACGTTATAAAACTTAAATCCAAGTTTTATTTTTCCTAGTGGTAAATGTTACAACGATGGGTTTCTAGAGGATGATGGTCGGGTAACGTAGTCGGAGGTGACAGCGCGGTTGATCAGCGTCCGCGTTAAGGCGATGCGCTTACGTTTGTTGTGGTAGTTGACACGGGCTAGTGGCAGCGACGTATGCTGGATGCTTCGCGTTGCCGTAGTGGCGGTGTCCAATGGCGGTAGCGTTTGGGTAGGCCAGGCCAAAAAGTAGGCGAGGTTCCTGTCGGGGAACGGCAGCTGATGTCGTAATAGGCGGGCTGCGGAGACAGTAGTCCGCGGCAGCGTCTTGACGTAGGCCGGGCAATAGGCAGGCTATGAGGCCGGCGGCAGCAGCGGTGAAGACGGGCTGCGGCGACAACCGTCAGCGGCAGTGCGAAGACGCAGACCGGACAAGCGGCAGGCTATGAGGCCAGCGGCTGAAACAGCGATGGCTCAGGTAGCGCTTCACCAGTGATGGCGCAGATAGCGCTTGAAGACAGGGCGACGCTACCGGGCGGCAAAGGCACGGGCAGCGGCGCAAACAACGATGGCGCAGGTAGCGCTTGAAGACTCGGCGACGCTACCGGGCGGCAATGGCACGGGCAGCGGCACAAACAGCGATGGCGCAGGTAGCGCTTAAAGACAGGGCGACGCTACCGGGCGGCAATGGCACGGGCAGCGGCGCAAACAACGATGGCGCAGGTAGCGCTTGAAGACTCGGCGACGCTACCGGGCGGCAATGGCACGGGCAGCGGCACAAACAGCGATGGCGGTGGTAGCCCTTCAACAGCGATGGCGCAGGTAGCGCTTGAAGATACGGCGACGCTACCGGGCGGCAATGGCACGGGCAGCGGCGTAAACAGCGATGGCGTAAGTAGCGCTTCAACCGCGATGGCGCAGGTAGCACTTGACCAGCGATGGCGCAGGTAGCGGCGCAAACGGTGGCAGTGGCCGCTCTAGGCGGGCGGCGGTGACAACAGACAACGGCAGTGTTGATACGTAGGCCGGACACTTGGCTGTAGCGTGGTGGTCGCTGTACACTGGAACACTCAAAGGCAGCGCCGGTAGGTCAACCGGACACCAGACAGGGGGTGCTGTAGCCGGTTAGTCGACTCTCTGCACCGGAGTCGGTGCGTGCGCGAAGTACTAGACGCTAGTCTCGGGCGGTAGCGACGTTCAGCGGCAACACCCGGGCTTTACGCCGGACGTGCTCCTGGCAGCGCCTAGTGGTAGTGCTCGACCGCGCAGCCCAACCCTGGGGAATTGTATAATTCCTCGCCAAGGTAAGCGACAAGGCCGAACGAACGCCGGTAGAAGTATAACTTCTGTGGCGTTGTTTTACCAACCGGCGTAGCAACTGTCGCACAGCCGCGATGAATGGCAACCACTATGGGAGAGCTAGGCAGCGCAAGACTAAACCTGGGGAATTGTATAATTCCTCGCCAAGACTATCTCCGCTAGTCGAGTTACCCACAAATGCAGTTTTTCTGAAGATAAGAAATAATTTGGGGAATTGTAAATTCCTCACCAAGCAACTTCTTACCTGCAGGCCAGCTGCTTACAAACTGATCTTTTTCAACTCAATGTTCGCCTCTTTATACTTGTGCGTAGGCACACACATTCATTCACACACATGTCGTATTCTGTTGCGTTTAATCGGCAAACACAGCCGAGCGTTGTAGTTTAGTTCGTGACAGTTGTGACATTGTTGGCTGTTGCAGCTGTCTGTTAAGTCTGCAGGTATTATCTTCAAGAGGGCGTAATGTGTCACCCGACCGTTAATTCAAACTATCCTCGGGTAGAAAACTTATCATGATCTAAATATAATTCATTCTATAAAGGCTTAATTCTAAAGTTTACAATAAGAGAAATTATTTCAGTAAAGCAATAATACATAAAAATTATAATTCATTAAAATTATATATGAAAGAAAATATAATTCATTATATAAAGTCTTAATTCGAAAGGTAATAATAAAAGGAAATATAATTTATTCAAGCAATAATACATAAAAAAACATTATTCATGTGTTGACAAAAACGAGGAGGCGACTTTTGTCGTTACAGTACTTTTACTATTATTGAATAAATTTTGGTTCTATTTTTTTTTTTAATTTACATGAATTAGCCTTTTTTCAGCTATAATATCAATTTTGAAAAACAAATAAGAAATAAATTGCAAAAATGCTGCGCAAATTTTCACTGAAAATACACATCTTATGTACAAATGCAACATTAACCGTATCCCAATATTCAAATCGAATTAAAAAAACAGTATTATCGTAGTGGGGATTCAATTAATCTAATTGGGAAAACGACTCGAAAAAAACTGGGAACCCTGGTCAGAATTTATATAAGCAGAGGTTGTTTTTGTATAATTTATAGCGGTAAATTTTCATACATATATATTTTTTTTATTATTTCATTCTTTATGTACCAAAAAATATGTGTAAGTATTTGTGTATATTTTAAAGAAATACCTTGTTTTCTGCATATAGGGGTTATCCAAAATTATATTACGAACATTGGTAACTTTATGTTTCTTTATATTAATATTTTGAAACTTTCTTTATAACTTTACAACTTTTATAACATTTATATAATATGTATGCACTCATGTATGTGCTTATACAAAAAAATTTTCCTTTTCTCCGATCTTCAATTTTTTTTGTTATATTTGCACAAAACTACCGGTATGTAACTATATACATTTGTATGTATTCTGTAAATATACATACATATATTCGGTATATAGGTACTTTTACACTATTATAACGGTTCTATTATGCAACGTTACTTTGTTTTTTATTGCACTTTTAAGTTATGCAAATATATTTATGCGTTTTTAATTTAAGTTTTAAACACTTATGAATTTTCAATTTTGATTACTTATTAAAATTTAATAATCATGGACAATCACTTAAATTTCGTTTTTAATTACTGTGCTTTAGATCTGCTTGACTTACTCTGTTAACCTTTTTTTGTGACTGATGAACTTTAATATTTCAGCATTGATTTACCTCATTTTATTGTAGATTATGGTGAGTACTGTATGTTGATGTTTATTAAGAGAGACTTCTGGTTTCTGTCTGTTGACTCAAAAGGACCATGAATAAACTGAACGTTACCACGGAAATCGAGTTTAAGTGTTAGAATAATCGTTTCTTAACAGCGAATCTAAAGAAAGATTATTTTTATAATTTACTCGAATGGAGTAAATTATAATGGAGCGGTTTGGGGAAAAGAAATAAAAAGGGCGTTAGAATTATTTCTTTTCAATAAACCAGGTTTATTTATAAAAGTCACCTTATTAGATATTCTGATGAAGGTTTTAAGTAAGTTTAGATGGCAAAAACCCGTCCAGTTGCTAGCACTGCTCAATAGATAATAATAATAAGAAAATAAAATCGCTACCTTAAGGCATGAAATGCTTCGGCAGATATAACCCGCATGTGCGGTTGGAAATTTTGGAGATTTTCCAGTAAATCA
Organism: Gymnosoma rotundatum; assembly: GCA_916610165.2. NCBI lineage: Eukaryota > Metazoa > Arthropoda > Insecta > Diptera > Tachinidae > Gymnosoma > Gymnosoma rotundatum. Next base: position 99,511,664 of record OU744336.1, read on the forward strand.
GTATGAGCAACTGTACAGGTTTTTTTCTATTATTATTTACATTAGGTAATTTAGGTAAGTATTTTAAGCGCTTTTCTTATGTTTAACATTTGGTAAGTTCAAGTAAGTATTAAGAGAGTAAATAAAAATTAAATAATAAAATTATCGATGAGTATAATTAGGATTAGTATTAAAGTATTAATAAGTATAATTGAGGTAAATATCAAAATATATGTAAGTATAAACAATGGTAATAATCAAAGTATTAGTAAGTATAAACAATGGTAAGTATAATTTCCAACGAGGTTATTATCCAGCTACCTTACAATTGTTTATCATAATAAGTAATATAATTAATTATGCAATATATATATATAAAGGTTTATGTCCAACTTAGCTTGGACATGCCGCCGGCCTTGGCGATAGGCAACAGATGCCATCTTATCGGTAGCGCAGAGTACTTGCGCCAAAGATTTAATGGCCTCGGCGATGATGTTGGTGGTTGATGATGATGACGCAGATAATGCTGAGGTTGGTTGTTGTCGATTTGCCTCTTGTTGATTCTGTGACGTTGGCCTCTTTGCAGACTTTTCCCTTGACCTTGCCGCCCGCGGAGGAGAAGGGTGCAACAAGGTGTGATGATACTTATCACATTTTCTGCATGTATCCAGTGAGGCACATGCCCGTAAGTCATGGCTGCGAGCAAGACAATTTTCGCAATAGCGATGCCTTTCTACCACTTCTTCCCTCTTCTTCACAGTCATGTTGAGAAATTTACGGCAAAACCTAAGACCGTGGTAGGCTTTGCATAAGGCTCATCTATAAATTTTGGGATCACGGCGCTTAAAACGCTTAGTAAAAATTTCACTAGGACGGGTAGCGGTAAGTCTTCTATTTGATCTAAAGAAAAAACACTTTATTAGTAATTGTAACTTTATGAGCAAATAAGTGTGTAAATGAAATAAACGAAAAATGAGAAAATTAAAAATAAATTATTCGCAGGGCTAGTTAAATTAGAGGCAAAATAGCACGATACAAATTAGAGTTAGCAGTGTTAGTTTTTCAAGAAGGGAAGGTGGCACAATTTGACTATCGGGCGGGTTATGTGACCTAAAGCAATGCGTACGTCAGCGATACGTACTTTCCCGTCCGAACCGGGATATGTTTTCTCTACTCGACCTAATCGCCACTCCTGAGGTGGTAGTAAATCATCTTTGATTACTACGAGATCTCCAACCTGAAGATTGGGTGCGGCGTCTCTCCATTTATAGCGTTTGTGTAGGGTTTTGAGGTAATCTTCTTTCCATCGTATGGAAAAGTGATGGTGCATAGACTTTAGCTTTTCCCATCTGTTAATCAGGGACATATCTTGAAAGTTTAACTCAGGGAAGGCCATTATGGGAGCACCTCTTAAAAAATGTCCTGGAGTGAGTGCTGTCAAATCTGATGGGTCTTCTGACAGTGCAGAGATTGGCCGAGAATTAAGTACACCTTCTATTCGAGCTAAAAGAGTAGAAAATTCCTCGAAGTTAAATTTTTGGACTCCTGCTATTCTTTTAAAATGAAATTTAAAACTTTTAACAGCGGCTTCCCATAAGCCGCCCATGTGTGGTGAATGCGGAGGTATAAATTTCCATTCAAACCCATGGGTTACATATTTTTGAGCTATGTCCTGGGCTGCTGTATTAATGAACTTAGAAAATTCTCGTTCAAACGTTCGACTGGCACCTAGAAAGTTCCTGCCATTATCAGTTGTTACCCTATGGGGGAGCCCCCGCCTCCCAACGAAGCGAGCAAATGCAGCTTGGAACGCATTTGACGATAAATCAGAACACGCTTCTAAGTGAATTGCCTTAGTGCTAAAACAAACAAATACACAAACGTATCCTTTCATTGTGCTTGATCTTCGTAGGGACGAAGTCTTGAGTTCAAACGGGCCAGCAAAGTCAATTCCAGTTGTGTGGAAAGGTGGTGACAAATTACATCTCTCAGCGGGTAAGGGTGCCATTATCTGCGAGCACGATTGCTGCTTGTGAATAATACAAACTTTGCAGTGGCGTATAATGGCTTTGACTCTAGGTTTAAGTCTGAAAATGTAAAATTCTGATTGCACCATTCTGCACATCTGTCTACATTTGGCATGAGCGAGAAATTCGTGCAAAAAAGTAAGGTATAAATGGCAGAATCGTGAGTTTCCGGGTAATATAATGGGAAAGCGTTCGTCATATGGTAGATATGATTCAGCTAATCGGCCATTAGCATGCAAAACTAAATCTGAATCAAGAAACGGGTTTAAGTTCTTCAAAGAGCATTTGTTGGGTAGAGCGTTTTCGTTTAATAAAATATTGTACTCTTCTTCATAAAAGGTTCTTTGAGCAAGCGAAATGAGACGCTTTTTAACAAATTTCATTTCGTTTTGGGATACTCTATCACAAGAAATATGTGTGACACTCCGCTTTGAGTCTTTTAAACATTTGTAAAAAAATCGAGAGATATAGCATACAACACGTAGGGCTCTGCTCTATGAAGAGAATCTAGCCAGAATTTCAGTTTCCTGAACTTCTGTGTGTAGGGCCTTAATTTCGTTTTCCTGATTTTCAACATTTTTGAGCGGATTTCGTTTTGGCCATTCCGATGGGATTTTATTTAACCACGAAGGGCCATGCCACAAGAGATAATTATTTATAAGATCTTGAGGTCCACAGCCACGTGTCCCCAGGTCAGCTGAGTTATCGTGAGTTGGGACATGTCGCCATATTGCGTTGGACAGCAAACTATGAATTTGAGAAGTTCTATTCGCTACATAGGTTTCCCATGAAGAAGGTGGCTTTGATAGCCAACCTAACACTATAGACGAATCTGTTCACAGATTTATTTGACTAATATCAAGCTTTAGAGAGGCGACTACGTATTTAACAAGTTTTGCTAGAAGAAATGCGCCATTAAGCTCTAACCGTGGGAGACAAACTGTCTGTATGGGGGAAACTTTGCTTTTGGCAACTAGCAAATTTTTATACGTGTTGTGGGAATTAGTTTGACATCTTATATATAATGTGGCACAGTAGGCTGCTTTCGAAGCGTCTGAAAACCCATGAATTTGAATTGTATCCGAAGGAGTGTACTGAAACCAACGTGGGATAGAAATTGTTTCAATGTGCATGAGATCTTGCGCGAGCGTGTTCCATTTATGCAGGGATTCTGCAGAAATGTTGTCATCCCAGTCTAACCCTTCTAACCACAATTGCTGCATGAGAATTTTCGCCCGAATGACTATAGGTGCTAGCCATCCAGCGGGATCAAAGAGTTTTGCAACAGAAGAGAGAATCCGTCGCTTTGTGATCTTTTCAGACTGTTCAATGGGAGAAAAATTGTATGTGAAACAGTCAGTGAGCGCATTCCACTTTATACCAAGAGTTTTGGTATCACTTGTGTGGTGGAACCGAAGAAAGTCCAAATCATAAAGATCTTCCTTCGGTAAATGTGCAAGTAATCGTGGATTATTTGTAGTTATCTTTTTTAACGGGAACCCTGCTGATTTTAACGTTTTTATGAGTTGATTTTGAGCAGATAGGGTTTCTTCTATGGAATGGCCACCAGCAAGTACATCATCGACATACGTTTCTGTGCGCAGGATAGATGCTGCTTTGGGAAACATGGATTCGGAATCGGTCGCAAGTTGCAAAAGGGTCCGAATAGCGAGATAAGGGGCACAATTTATACCAAATGTTACTATTTTCAGTTGGTAATCTTTAATTGGGCCATCCATTCGAGGTTGAAAAAAAATTCTTTGAAAGGGTCTATCAGCCGGGTGTACTTGGATTTGGCGATACATTTTCTGTATATCACCACTGAAAACATATTTGTACTTCCTCCAATTGATAACTATAGATATTAACTCACTCTGTAAAGTTGGGCCTGTATGTAAAATGTCATTGAGCGAGAATTTAGACCTTGTTTTCCTAGAGGCATTAAAAACGACTCTTGCTTTCGTTGTTTTATGTTCTGGACGAATAACTGCATGGTAGGGTAAATAGAACGATCCGTATTTACCTTGGGAAACAATTTCACATGATGGAGTTTCTTCCATGTGGTCAAGAGTAATGTATTCATTTAGAACAGTATTATATTGCGCCCTAAGTTCGGGATCTTTAGCTGTAAACCGAGACGACCCTAAAAAGACTTTTTCGGGATATTCAGCCTTAAATGGTAGTCTTACGACATATCTCCCACCCTCATTTCGTGTGGTCGTTTTTATGTAAAATCGTTCACAAACATCATCATCGAGTGATTTTAGTCGAGTCTCAGGTATTTCTTCCTGTTCCCAAAATTTCCGCAAGATATTGCTAAGTTCACTATTATCTGATGGAACTACTGATGTTGTGAAAGCTTGAATCGTCTGAGGTTTTATGGGACCACTGAGAACCCAGCCAAAGATGGTGTTGTAAGCAGAAGCTTTGCCACTAACATTCTTTTTAATACCCTCTAGATTAATGAAATGCTCATAATCACTGCCTAGGACAAGATCTATTTGCGATGTTTTATTAAAGGTCGGGTCTGCTAGATCTAACTTAGTTAGTTCGATTGAATAAGGGACTTCGAACGAGTAGGCTGGAAGATATTTTGTCACTCTAGGCAATATTATGGCTTTAATATGGATCTTAAGAGCGTGTCTTTTTGCA